>JAVANC010000019.1:22108097-23308097 GCA_033319125.1 Parnassius glacialis
CGTCCAAACCCTGTGAAAATCCATAGTCACAGTTTAGTATAATTGAGATAATTAAGCATATTATGTTTTGACATTCGCAAACATTAACAATATTATTCATTCGTATATGTCTTCTAGTCCAGATATTTATAATACATAGTACTTTCTTTCTTATATATTTCTTCCTCATTATAATTTGAATTTCATTCTTTATTATTTTAACTTAATTTTTTTCATATTTGGCTAACTATTATTTATTTTTCATTTTACTCGATAGCATTTTAGCTATTCATTACATATTTGTGTGTCATTTATTTCACGTAGATGGTTCGCGTACATACAAGATAACGGACAATGTGCCTATGCAATTCAAAAAAAAAAATCTCATTTCCCGCATTGCCAATACGTTATTCCGCATTTCATCGCATCCGAACAACCTTAAAAATTAATCGGTTTTTAGGTTTTTCAAACTCTCAGCTGATCAGGCCGATTGTATATTATGTGGATATGCTAACCTCCGATATTTTTTATTTACCTTACTCTCGCACCTAAACACAATCAATATTTTTCATTTATAATTTTGTATTCCGCAACTTATCCATAAATTTACTCACATCTTTTACAAACTTATATCATAAATAATCTCGTATAATATTATTATTATTTAGTTACATCATTGTCAGTCAGGGATTGAGGCTCACAATACGGGCACAACAAAATTTAAATTAATTTATTGTATTCATAATATAATCAGTTTCAAAATAGAATTAAACGAAGTACGTATTTTCATAATCCACACAACATATAGACATTCTACCTTTACAGTAATATGTATATATTCGTGGGGACTACACTACATGCTTTATAATGGGTGGCTCTTAATATGAGGAACGTACGTTCGAACATGTACATGAATATAATAATAATGTTAATAATTATGTTATCTGTTATAATTAATTACGTATTGAGAGTTAGTAAGCGATATATATACCTTTTAGAATTTTCAAAAAGCTAAATACGCTACAGATGGAAAGCTTGAATTTGATAATACGGAAGCTTGATATAAGTATATATGTGCATTTAAAAATCTTACATCCACCAGAAGTTTCTTCAATGCTTCCATCTCTTTTCTTTCCCATTTTTCGAAGACCAAATCTATTTAATCTGTCTTCAACTCGTTTTCTCGCCCTGAAATAAAAAAATGGGAAGATAAATTTCTAATACGTTTAAAACATTTATTTTTTATGATATGATATGATTATGATTTTCTAGTTATTCAACTCTAACTAGTTACTATATTAGGTGCGAATAATATTACGTGTCGATGTATTACAAGCACTCTTGACACATTTCAATATAAGTTGCAAAGTTTGAAAAATAAAGTTCGGTGTAGACTGTAGATAGAGAACAAATATGTTTTTTCTTGGTAAATTATTGCATTTTTTATAGGATAGGGTGACAAACGAGCACACAGTCCACCTGATGGTAAGTGGTTGCTGTGACTCATAGACATACCTTCTGTGTACTAAATATCGGGAATTTGTCAATAAAACAAAAAATACAAATTATTCATCTAAATTCATTTTATCGCCTTCAAAGTAGGCCCCATCGCTTGCAATACAACATCTCCAACGCTTCACCCAGTCTTCCATACATTTTTCATAGGCTATTTGCGGTAGGGCCTTTAGCTCATTCAGCGAAATTGTTGTTATGGCTTCTATCGACTCAAAACGTTTTCCTCGAAGTGGTAATTTTAACTTGGGAAGTAAAAAAAAGTCAGACGGAGCCATATCAGGTGAATACGGTGCTTGGTCGAGAACTTTTGTTGAATTTTTCGCTAAAAACTCTTTCACTATAATGGCTGGTGCATTATCATGGTGCAGCATCCATGAGTTGTGTTGCCACAAATCTGGACGTTTTCGGCGGATATTCTCACGCAAACGCTTCATGACGCCTAAATAATATTCTTTATTCACTGTTTCTCCCTTTGGAAGGAATTCGAAGTGAACCACACCACAGTAGTCAAAAAAAAAAACTGTCAGCATCACCTTGATTTTGGAGCGACTTTGCCGCGGTTTTTTGGGTTTCGGCTCGTTTTCGAGACGCCATTCTGAAGACTGTTGGCTTGTTTGCATGTCGTACTCATAAAACCATGTCTCGTCGACAGTTATTATACGTTTCATAAAGGTCGGATCCGTAGAAGCTCGGGAAACCATGTCTTCAGCGACATGCTTTCGCTGCGCTCTTTGAACAAAATTGAGCTCTTTTGGAACTAGTCGAGCGGCGACGCGTTTCATGCCTAAAATGTCAATGAGAATGTTGTGGACGGACTTAAAAGATATGTTCACCTCACTAGCCAACTCTCTCAGGCTCATATGTCGATTTTCGAGCACTAGCTTCTTGATTTTGTCGATGTTTTCTTTGGTCGTAGCGGTTGAAGGTCTACCAGAACGAGCCAAGTCTACTACTACTTCTCGGCCTTCTTTAAAAGCCTTATACCATTCATAAGCCCTTGTTTTCGATATACACGATTCGCCGTAGGTATTTCGCAACATTTTTAGTGATTCACCACATGAAATATCATTCGAAACACAAAATTTAAGGCACACTCTTTGTTCAACAATATTTTCCATTGTAAAAATCGCCGAGAACTCAAAACTATGACCAACAAAAAGTGTAGTTTAAAACAAATTAAATGACAGATCCCGCTCAAACTTTGCGCGCTAAATCAGTAAAGTGCTACCAACATGCAGTAAAAAAATTAGAACGACCTCTTTTACGCGGGTCTTTTTATTGACATATTCCCGATACTTTTTACACAGAGTAGTATACATCTATCCTCGTTTGGGAATCCAAATGCAGATGTGTTGTCACCCGTGAGGACTAAGGTGGAGTGCCTCTTTTCCAGTAAAAAGGGTATCCGGTTCTCTAGTCTCACCACACGAAACACAGTAGCGTTAAGCTGCCACTGAACGCTTCGTGCTACAACTATATTATATTAACTATATTATAGCTGCAGCATGGCTCTACCACGTATACATGCATTTGATGATGGTGTGAAACACAAAATAGTATCCGAAGATTGCTTGTAATGTAATTTTAGATTTACTTAATTGATCACGGTGTGATGATGGCATATTCTATTCATTTCGTCATATGTGTCGAAAAGCAGAGATTGCAGAAAACGGTTCTTTAGCCAGCTAGCCTCGCGTCGCGTGAGCAGCGTGTGTCCGACGCGGCGCTTGACGTGCACGGGGCGCGCGGCGAGCTGCGGCCGCGCCAGCGACACCACGCTGCCAGCTCGTCACGTGAGCACGTCACCTGTGCAGCGTGTGTCCGACGCGGCGCTTGACGTGCACGGGGCGCGCGGCGAGCTGCGGCCGCGCCAGCGACACCACGCTGCCAGCTCGTCACGTGAGCACGTCACCTGTGCAGCGTGTGTCCGACGCGGCGCTTGACGTGCACGGGGCGCGCGGCGAGCTGCGGCCGCGCCAGCGACACCACGCTGCCAGCTCGTCACGTGAGCACGTCACCTGTGCAGCGTGTGTCCGACGCGGCGCTTGACGTGCACGGGGCGCGCGGCGAGCTGCGGCCGCGCCAGCGACACCACGCTGCCAGCTCGTCACGTGAGCACGTCACCTGTGCAGCGTGTGTCCGACGCGGCGCTTGACGTGCACGGGGCGCGCGGCGAGCTGCGGCCGCGCCAGCGACACCACGCTGCCGAACTGCGGCAGCGACTCGCCCGAGCCACCGCCGTTGCGCGCCAGCGGAGCCGGCTGCGGCCGCGCGCGGAACCACTTCACTGCATGCAACATTTTCTCTACATTTTAGCTTGAACTGTCCTATTTACATTGACTTGCATTTGTAATTTGTTAGCCGTACCTCACGGCATAATCAGGGTACCCTGATGATGCCCTGTGATATCTTATGTTTCTAATTTGTATAGCATTACCTCACACCCTCACGACACGACCACGATGCCCTGTGAGGCGTTACCGGCCGGTTTTTATAGTTAATAAAACATTTGTGAATAAATAAAAATCACAAACACGAAGATGAAGGTTTACGAACAAATATTGCAATTATAAATTATATATTTTGTCTTAATTTTAATATATTTTTTAATTTCCCATTTGAAAGTCGATGGATGCAGGTGGCTCAGGACCGTGCTTTGTGGCAGGCTTTGGGGGAGGCCTATGTTCAGCAGTGGACTTGTGAAGGGCTGTAATGATGAATGATTTGAAAGTTGTTGTAATAGATCCGATTTCCTGAAGTCCCAATTTCAACAAATCTCCATGTTTAACGTCTGATGTGTTGTACAAACATTAGACCTCAAACTTGGATATTTTATTGTAAGTTAGCCTCTATCACTCCATTAATTATACCCATAGACAGTTGAGACCATGAAGCAAATACCAAGACGAGACGGTATAAGCAACTGTTCACTGTGATTCTAAGTAGGTCCTGACGTCATCATAATGGGCATGGCTTTAGTTAGTATACCGTCAGCATTCGTCCTGTGCACTTACGTGTTGAAAATCGCAAATCGGTGTATTTTCGTAGTTTTAAGAAGAAAAGGATGAAGCGTTGTGTTTTATCGTGTAAAAATTACTCAGATAGACGCACTGATGCTATGGATGTCATCACATTTCATTTGCAAGTAATTTTACACCTAATTTATTAAAATATTTCTAGAAAAATCTCTCTGCATCGGTTTTTTAATATAATTAAATATATTCGACACTAGATGGCGACACTTTGTGTCATGTGAACTAAAATATAAAGGTACGTAGCTCAGTATTAGTAAAATAATCATACGAAGATGTTGAAATTTGTTTTGCATTCAGACTAAAGAAATTTTAATCGTCAAAATATTATTTTTATAGTTTATAATAATATTGTGAACAGGCCGCCATCTATCGTCAAGGTAGCTAAACTACATTGCAACATCGATATGGAACGATTCGAGTAGTTTTAATATTTATCGGTAGATGTAGATAGTGTAAAGTGGGTGAGCCTTAACATCCCCTCACCCCGCAAATTATCACGCGTTGTTACATAGTGAAATCTAATTACAACATCTCCTCCATGAAGCTAATAGAAAGGGGAGACGGCATAATCAACTGTGCACTGTGATTCTAAGTAGGTCCTGAGGTCATCATAGTGGGCGTGGCTTTAGTTAGTACACATTCGTCCTGTGCGCTTATGTGTTGAAAAAATCGCATATCGGTGTATTTTCGTAATATTAAGAAGAAAAGGATGAAGTGTTGTGTTTTATTGTGTAAAAACTACTCAGATAGACTCTCTGATGTTATGGATGGCATCACATTTCATTTGTAAATAATTTTACACCTAATTTATTAAAATAGTTCTAGAAAAATCTCTGCGTCGGCTTTCAAATATAATTAAATATATTCGACACTAGATGGCGACACTTTGTGTCATGTGAACTAAAAATATAAAGGTCCGTAGAGCTCAGTATTGGTAAAATAATCATACGAAGGTGCTGAAATTTGTTTTGCATTCAGACATAAAGAAATTTTAATCCCAAAATATTATTTTTTAGTTTATAACATTTTGTGGACATGCCGCCATCTATCGTCAAGGTAGCTAAGCTACATTGCAACATCGATATGGAAAGATTCGAGTAGTTTTACTATTTATCGGTAGATGTAGTTAATGTAAAGTGGGCGGGGCTTTGCATCCCCTCACCCCGCAAATTGTCACGCGTTGTTACATAGTGAAATTTAATTACAACGTCTCCTCTTTGTATTTGCTTCATGATCTCCTCTTTGTATTTGCTTCATGGTTGAGACATTTGAGGTACGTCCACTTCAAACTAAGTAAATAACACAATTTTTATTTTTAAGTGTGTAAAATATGTTTATCGTGATGTGTGCGTGCGGGTGTGTGTGCGTGTGTGTGTGTGCGTGTGTGTGTGTGTGTGTGCGTGTGCGTGTGCGTGTGTGTGTGTGTCCGTGCGTGTGTGTCTAACAGAGGTGAAGGCACGTCACCTATGCCGCTGATGTGGAACCTAGAGTGCGCGGCCTTGTGTGGCGCGGCGTGGTGCGGCGTGAGATCGGCGGCGGACGGGATTGTGCGCTCGGACTGGCGCGGCGTCAGCTGGTAGCGCCGCGTGCGCACCGATAACGGCGACTGGCTCGCCGACTCCTCGCCCGCCTCGGTTTCCAGGAGGCTCTGCCACAATTGTTTCTTTTATACGAGAGAAGCAAACGAGCATGCGGCTCACCTCAAGTTAAGTGACTGCATCATCATCCCTGGTATTACCAATCCCTAATATGCAGTTGTGTTGCCGGCCCGATTAAGGGCCGGCAACACAACTGCAAAACTAATTTAAAACCTTAAACCGACAGAAAAAAGAAACGGAGAAGGAGTGCTTCCAGTGGCGTAGCGTGCCTTCGATGGGCCCTGTATCAAAATTTGTTGGGGGGCCCCAATGAAGAGTAAAGATTTCATAAAAGGAACAAAAACACTTGCATTGAATTAAAATTATTATATATTGATTTTAAGTTATTCATCATAATCATTATAGGCCTCCCCCAAGGAGTGCCACAAAGCACGGTCCTGAGCCACCTGCATCCATCGACTTCCTGCATGTCTTACCAGGTCGTCACTCCATCTAGTGGGGGGACGCCCTACACTTGTCTGTCGGTACGAGGCCGCCACTTGAGAACCTTTTTTCCCCATCGGTTATTCGAGCTACATGGCCGGCCCATTGCCACTTCAGCTTACTAATCCGTTGGGCTATGTCGGTCACTCTGGTTCTACTGCGGATATCCTCCTTTCTAAATTTATCACGCAGAGAAACTCCGAGCATAGCCCTCTCCATAGCTCGCTGGGTGACCTTGAGCTTCCTCATCCGTCCAGCAGTGAAGGACCACGTCTCAGTTCCATAAGTCATCACTGGCAACACGCACTGGTTGTACAGTCTCGTTTTTAAGTTTTGAGGTATACCTGACAAGAAGATGTGCCGTAATTTCCCGAACGCTGCCCAACCGAGTTGTATCCGTGGATTGACCTTTCGGTCGAAGTTGGACTTACCTAGTCGGATTATTTGTCCCAGGTAAACATACTCGTCAACAACTTCGAGCTCAGTGCTCCCTTCAACTACCGGCATAGATGTGACATGGACATTAAACATGATCTTTGTTTTTTCCATGTTCATCTTAAGACCTATCCGTTGGGAGACACTATTGAGGTCATTGAGCATGGTGCTTAGATCCTCCAGCGATTCTGCCATAAGGACTATATCGTCGGCAAATCGAAGGTGAGTGATATACTCGCCATTGATGTTAATACCGTATCCTTTCCAGTCCAGAGGCTTGAAAACGTCTTCCAATGCAGCGGTGAAGAGTTTCGGGTGTATAACGTCACCCTGTCTTACACCTCTCTGCAATTGGATAGGTTTCGTACTCTGGTTCTGTACTCGGATAGCCATCGCAGCCCTACTGAACAAGCACTTCAGCACTTCGATATACCGACAGTCAACTTGGCACCGCTGAAGGGACTGCAGCACCGCCCAAATATCGACGGAATCAAAGGCTTTCTCATAGTCCACATACACCAGACATAGTGGCAAATTGTACTCCTCGGACTTCTGTACAATTTGCCGAAGGGTATGTATGTGGTCTATGGTGCTAAAGCCCTTTCGGAAACCGGCTTGTTCGGAAGGCTGGAAGTCATCAAGTCTGCGCGCGAGACGATTCGTAAAGACTCTCGAAAACAGCACGTAGACACGGCTCGGAAGGGAAATCGGTCTGTAGTTCTTTAAGAGAGTGTTGTCACCTTTCTTGAAAAACAAGACCACCGCACTTCTGCTCCACGCCTCCGGTGTAATGCCACCATGGAGGACGGAATTAAAGAGCTTCTGAAGGACTTAAAGTACCGGTTTTCCACCCGCTTTCAGAAGCTCCGCTGTAATTCCATTCTTGCCTAGGGTTTTGCCGTTTTTAAGATACTGGAGAGCCATTCTAATCTCGCTCAGACTGACGTCCGGGATATCATCGGAATAGTGTAGGATAAGGCTCGCCCTTGGATCGTTACTCACACTTGCGTGTGGCTCAAACGATGATGTGTACAGCTGCCCATAGAACCTCTCAATCTCACTCAAAATCTCAGGTGTCTCGGAAACGACGCTGCCACACTCGGTCTTCAGCTTCGACAGTTGGCTCTTTCCGGCAGATAGATCTCTAGCAAAATCTTTGGAGCCCTGGTTCCGCTCGATCTCTTCTTCAGTACGAGCAGTATTAAAGTTGCGTAAGTTCCGCCGCATGTATTTGGAGATCTGTCTGTTTAGTTGCCTGTATGCTGTCAAATCTACTGAAGACTGCAGCTTCATATCCCATCTAACAGCCAACAGCCATGAGATTAAGAGTGTGATCGGAGAGTTTTTGTGTTCTTCTGCGGCGGGTCTTGATAAACTTAGCTCCGACCGCATGGACAGTTTCCACGAGCTTGTCCTTCGTATTGTCCACTGCATTGCAATCTTCTAGGCACTGAAAACGGTTTTGTAGCTCGAGTTGAAAGGTTTCGGGACTTCGGATTAGAGCACGAGGGGGGTGGAGCGTTGATTTTATTAAACGTGACCTCTCCAACTTAATATTTAGGTTCAGTGTGCCTCCAAGAATAGCGGGGCCGCCGGAGACTGAGGGCCGTCTCTCTTAGTAACTTTATCCATTTTGGGGATATATTGCCATAGTTGCCACGCTTGGCGAGCGGATTGGTAACCGCAGTTTATTTATTATTATTTTGCTGTTATCAGGAAGTTGCTGCTGCCCATCTCCTGACTGTTTCCCATTGTCGCCTTTTACGACACCCACGGGAAGGTATGAGGTAGTGGAAATTCTTAACCGCCACTACACGGCAAGTAAGTTATTACTTACAATTAATACTCCTAGGAACTAAGCTAGCCAAACAATTCAAATCAAATATACACTTTTCGTGCCTTTTGTTCGGCGAACAAAGCTGAAGGTGATTCGGCGGCATTCATAGCTGAAGACAATTTCAGTTTTACTAAATTCTTTGCTTCTATAGATAATAGTGATAATCTTTCCTGTCCCACAGAAGTCCCTGGAATTTTTGCTCACAGACGTTCGGGGCCCCTGTAGCCCGGGGGCCCCGTATCATTGATACGGCTGATACGGCGGTAGCTACGCCCCTGAGTGCTTCGTACATTTCAAGTGAGCCGAAAACAAGCTAAAATCATGTACAACTTATTTATAAGAACACACACTCACACACAAATATGCATCTTAAATAATTTGCAAGCAACAACATGGTTTTAGGTAAATAGGCGTGCATCTAGCCATGATCAGGCAGTAGCTGTTAAAGAAAGTAAGAAATAAGATATGTGCGTGAGTACGTGTTAAGTCTACGTACGTATATACGTAGTAAGTTTTGACGTCACTTGAAATGTATGTGGAGCTCCGTCTATCAGTCTATATGGATCTAAGTTTAAAACGAATTCCCCAATCTCTACTAACAGCCATGAGATTAAGAGTGTGATCGGAGAGTTTTTGTGTTCTTCTGCGGTGGGTCTTGCAGAACTTAGCTCCGACCGCATGGACAGTTTCCACGAGCTTGTCATTCATATCGTCCACTTCATTGCAGTCTTCTAGGCACTGAAAACGGTTTTGTAACTCGAGCTGAAAGGTTTCGGGACTTTGGATTAGAGCACGAGGGGGACGGAGCGTTGACTTCATCAGACGAGACCTCTCCAACTTAACATTTAGGTTCAGTGTGCCTCTAACCATTCGGTGATCGCTGCCGGTTTTCACCCTCGCGATCACTGAGACATCACTGAACAGTTGTCGTCTGGTCGTCATAATGAAGTCAATCTCATTTTTTATCGAACCGTCGGGGCTCGACCAGGTCCACTTCCTGTGGGGCCGCTTCTGGAAGAAAGAGTTCATCATAAAGAGTCCGTCTTTCTCCATGAAGTCGGCCAGCTGCTGGCCCCTTGGGTTCCGTTGCCCTATTCCAAATTTCCCTACTTTCAGCTCACCGTTCTCTCTTGTGCCTAGTTTTGCATTGAAGTCTCCCATTAACACCGTATATTGGGATTTTGAGGAATGCATGGCTCTAGAGATATCCTCATACATTTCCTCCACCTCCTCATCGGGGTGTGCCGAGGTTGGTGCGTAAACCTGTATGACCTTCAGCGAATACCGTTTGGTGATTCTGAGTATAAGGTACGCAACCCTCGTCGACACACTCCCGATCTTTACAACGTTGTTAACGAGAGACTTGTGGACGATAAATCCGACACCTCCTTGGGACAGATGGTCGCCCTCCCGGTGATAGAGCAAGTTGCCGGATTCGAGTATTACCGTGTCCTCCCCCTCTCTTCGGACTTCGGATAATCCTATAATATGCCAGCGCAACTTGTCTATCTCTTCTTCCAGCTCCACGATCTTCTCGTCAGTCCTCAGGGTGCGTGCGTTGTATGTTGCCAGGTCGAGTCGTCGTAGGTGGCAACCGAACCTCCACCGGAGATTCTTAGCACCCACCATGGTCGCCACCGTAGCCAGGAATAGCGGGGCCGCCGGGGACTGGGGGCCGTCTGTGTGTTGTTTTGATCATTGGGGGGTATTTGCCATAGTTGCCATATATTTATATCCCCGAAACTCTTCACCGCTGCATTGGAAGACGTTTTCAAGCTTCTGGACTGGAAAGGATACGGAATTTACATCAATGGCGAGTACATCACTCACCTTCGATTTGCCGACGATATAGTCCTCATGGCAGAATCGCTGGAGAAGCTAAGCACTATGCTCAATTACCTCAATAGTGTCTCCCAACGGATAGGTCTTAAGATGAACATGGACAAAACAAAGATTATGTTTAATGTCCATGTCACACCTATGCCGGTAGTTGTTGGGAGCACTAAGCTCGAAGTTGTTGACGAGTATGTTTACCTGGGACAAATAGTCCGACTAGGTAAGTCCAACTTCGACCGAGAGGTCAATCGACGGATTCAACTCGGCTGGGCAGCGTTCGGGAAGCTACGACACATCTTCTCGTCAGAAATACCTCAAAACCTTAAAACAAAATTGTACAACCAGTGCGTGTTGCCAGTGATGACTTACGGAACTGAGACGTGCTCCTTCACTGCTGGCCGTATGAGGAAGCTCAAGGTCGCTCAGCGAGCTATGGAGAGGGCTATGCTCGGAGTTTCTCTGCGTGATAAACTTAGGAATAAGGATATCCGCAGTAGAACCAGAGTAACCGACATAGCCCAACGGATTAGTAAGCTGAAGTGGCAGTGGGCCGGCCATATAGCTCGAAGAACCGACAACCGATGTGGAAGAAAGGTTCTCGAGTGGCAGCCTCGTACCGGTAGGCGAAGTGTAGGGCGTCCCCCCACAAGATGGAGTGACGACCTGGTAAGACATGCAGGAAGTCGATGGATGCAGGTGGCTCGGGACCGTGCTTTGTGGCATTCCTTGGGGGAGGCCTATGTTCAGCAGTGGACTTGTGAAGGGCTGTAATGATGATGATGATGATGATGAATTAATATAAGCATTAAATCACGAAAATTCTGATTAATATAGCTGAGCAGGTAGTGTTGCCAACTTAAAGTATTAATACTATAGTAAGGACTTTTGCACTACTAGGACATAATTAAATTTTGCTTAATTGTAGACAAATGTCGTTTCTCTTTGTTCTAATTACACAAGACAAAATCGTGTTATTGAATAGTCTTAAATTCATCAATATTATTGTGATGCTATTTGCAAAACTATATTATTTCAAATAACATTAATAATCTTTAATTGTTTTTAACGAAATGAAAACATCAATTTAAATTGTTTTATTGTATACATTATACATTTAAAACATTTTAAATAGATATTTTCATTTAATTATGTTACGTTATGAAACGAAAAGAAGGGGAATTTCGAGTATATAAAATGGTATCATCAAGACTATAATAGTGATGTTCACTGTAATCTTTACTGTCGATGTTTTTATTTGACTGTTAGTAATACTTTGTTATACAATACCAAGGTGTTATTTAAAATTCTTTTTTGTACAATGTTTAAAAAGATCTTTGGTTTTACAGTTTTCCAAAAGATCCCTACAGGCGCCAAGTTTGGCTAAAAGCATGTGGCAATCATATAACCTGGGTACCTAAACAAACAAGCACTATTTGTTCCGAGCATTTTGACCAATCGGTTTTCGTAATCCAATCAAATAATAAAAGGAAACTAAATGAAACTGCTGTACCGACTTTCAAATTATTGGAAGTAAGTTTATTATTTTGCTGCAGGTTTATTTTACATTATGAAGGATAAAATTTAAAACATGTAACAAATCGAAATGGTAGGTTTAGTGAACGATATTAATTCATTTTAAAATGTTATTTACAAGTTTATCGTCTTAGATGGTGTCAACCAAATTGTTGTCTTCAGATGAGACACGAATTATAAGCGCTTAAATAAATAAATAAGGACAAACAAATAATTTCAGTGTCATATTTATAATCTATTATTATTAAATATATACAGAGTACTACACTTTTGTACTGTAGAACACAAAATATTACCGCTTTTTACGAAGACATTAATTATTTTTCAATCCTAAGTAAAAGGACGAAAAAACGTATGTTTGTTTAAGCGTAAACTTCGACCAAGAGATAGCAAATGTTTATTTTTATTAATTGCTCCATTCCGTTGCTGCGTAAAGGAAGGACAAAAACAAATAAACAAAAATCACACTTTCACATATATAATATTATATTAGTATGGATTGTCAAGAATGATATATAAACTTTTGAAACCGGTTTACAATCGGCTTTTTGAGGGTACTAAAAGGAACTGGAACTATACACTCCCGCTCTCTTTCTCGCTCTAGTAAATAACGTTTCTGAGTGAACAAAAAGGATAGAAGCACAGAAAAGTGCGATTCCATGCTGCCAGATGTAGTTCAACCCTAAGCCCTAAAACGGTTTAACTCTATAGGTTGTGTAAAATCTGTAAAATTAGACCGTTTAAAACCCCTATACAGATAACCTTTCCGGTTGGTCATGACATTAAAAATGGTAAAAACATTTCATAGACTAGGCATATTATATATTTTTAAGCATACAGGAACATTATTTCGATAATGATTACGTTCCACATAACATTGAACTGGCAAACTTGGTGATGGAAAAATATGCAAGCACCAGAATTAGCTACCTCGCAAAAAAAGAGTGATCCCAAAAAGTGTATTCGTCACATATACCAAACTTTTTCACTTTAAAAACCAGTTAAAATATAATATAATACTTTTTCAATTTGTTTTAATTTTGGTAATTTTGTATTATTATATTGTACCTTATGTATTTTTTTTTTCAAATTAACTTTGAATGTAATATTACTCATTAAACATTTGTTCATTTTTATTTTATTTTATTTGCTAATGTAACTTGCATAAATTTTCATCGACATATCCATATAGACAAGGCCCTCGCACTAGTTGTTTATAGCTTATGCACTGTAACGATGAGACATTTATAAGAGATTTTCAAGGTTGTGTGCGTTTTACTTAATCGTGTGCTCATATTATGCTGTGTGTGTGCGTAACGACGTGGCCCAATGTTTACGATTTGCTTAGTGTGCGTTACCTCGCCTCCCGCTAGAAGTGACAGACTTTTTTGTTTGGAACTTTATGCGCATGGCGTCTCCTGTTAGTTGAATAATCTAAGTGTACTACACACTTTCAATAAAAAAAAAGCATTTGGATAAAATGATAGAAGTATATTTTTTAACAATTATGAGCCAATGCCTGAATACATTTAGCTTAAGATTGTAAAACATATAGCTTACTAAAAGCCTATTCACCCTTGCCCTGACCACATTGTACTACCCACATTGTAATCTATACTTAATATAATTAACCGGAAGAGTTTTTTGTTCTTCTTTTGTTTATTCAAACTAGCTAATCTCTGGAACTACCAGTCGGATTTATAAAATTATTTTTGTATATTATAGCCAGATTTATGTCGCGCGGCTCAGACTCGTGATATACGCGGGTGAAACCACGGGGCAAAGAGAATATAATCACTTCTTTCGTTTGCGTCTCGTTGTGTATTGTGCTATTTTGTGTGTTTTTCATGGATCATATAGAATAGAAATATGTAGGGATACGGATACACAAGATTTTTCTCAGTAGAATCTCAGAGCAAGTGGTGATAGAACATTAATAAGAGATAGAAAAATTAAGTATTAGGTAACGGCAATTCCTAACTAGTCATAATAGATAATTTCAAATATAAAGACAGATGTGGGATAAATTATTCCACTCCTTTGCTGTATGCATAACGAACAACTCATTTTTATTTTTCGACGTTTCGAGTGTTTCTGAGTGGGCCTGAGATTGTTACATTGCATGCAATGATAATGATACGAGTATCATTACGTTTTTACGTATTCATTTGGAGTTACGCATAAAGAAATTACATTATCCTTAGTTTATATTAACTGCTTAGTATTCGTGTAAATAATAAATCACTTTAGTTTTAATTTGTTAAATAATTGTTTTAGCCTACAATAAATTAGAAACTGTCCAGGAAAATAGAAAGAATATAAAAAATTATTACATGTGCTCCGGTAGAAGAGGTGCTTCTCTTCTTGAATGTGAATTTCTTGTGACTGCGGTCGTCGGCTGGGCAGCCCGAATCAGCCCCCGTGTCCGAGCCGCGTTCGTCTTCTTGCGTTCTTGGGATATGCCTACAAAATTACAATAATAACGACTCTTACACTTTTGGTTTCATATTCATTATATATCTATAAATAGTCCACTACTGGACGTGAACCAGTGGCGTAGCGTGCCTTCGAGGGGCCCTGTATCAAAATTTGTTGGGGGGCCCCAATGAAGAGTAAAGATTTCATAAAAGGAACAAAAACGCTTGCATTGAATTCAAATTATTATATATTGATTTTAAGTTATTCATCATCATCGTTACAGCCCTTCATAAGTCCAAGGAATGAAAAAACGAATAAAGGAATAAAAAACATATACATAAAAATGGTCTTCAGTTCTCTATGTACACATAAATTATCGTCAATTATCACGACAACGGCAAAAGTACTAATTCCACTAGTTCATCATCATCATCATCATCATAACAGCCCTTCATAAGTCCATTAAAGAGCATAGGCCTCACCCAAGGAATGCCACAAAGCACGGTCCTGAACCACCTGCATCCATCGACTTCCTGCATGTCTTACCAGGTCGTCACTCCATATAGTGGGGGGACGCCCTACACTTCATCCGCCGGTACGAGGCCGCCACTCGAGAACCTTTTTCCCTATCGGTTGCCGGTTCTTCGAGCTATATGTCCGGCCCATGGCCACTTCAGCTTACTAATTCGTTGGGCCATGTCGGTGACTCTGGTTCTACTGCGCATATCCTCATTTCTAAGTTTATCACGCAGAGAAACTCCGAGCATAGCCCTCTCCATAGCTCGCTGAGCAACCTTGAGCTTCCTCATCCGGCCAGCAGTGAAGGACCACGTCTCAGTTCCGTATGTCATCACTGGCAACACGCACTGGTTGCACAATTTCGTTTTCAAGTTTTGAGGTATACCTGACTAGAAGATGTGCCGTTATTTCCCGAACGCTACCCAGTCGAGTCGAATCCCTCGATTGACCTCTCGGTCGAAGTTGGACTTACTTAGTCGGACTATTTGTCCCAGGTAAACATAAACGTCAACAACTTCGAGCTTAGAGCTACCAACAACTACCGACATAGGTGTGACATGGACATTAAACATGATCTTTGTTTTGTCCATGTTCATCTTAAGACCTATCCGTTGGGAAAAACTATTGAGGTCATTAAGCATAGTGCTTAGGTCCTCCAGCGATTCTGCCATAAGGACTATATCGTCGGCAAATCGAAGGTGAGTGATGTACTCGCCATTGATGTTAACACCGTATCCTTACCAGTCCAGAAGCTTGAAAACGTCTTCCAATGCAGCGGTGAAGAGTATCGGGGATATAACGTCACCCTGTCTTGCACCTCTCTGCAATTGGATAGGTTTCGTACTCTGGTTCTGTACTCGGATAGCCATCGTAGCCCTACTGTACAAGCACTTCAGCACTTCGATATACCGACAGTCAACTTGGCATCGCTGAAGGGACTGCAGCACCGCCCGAATTTCGACGTAATTTTGATTGAAAGTCTTTGGGCTTTCTCATAGTCCACATACGCCAGAAATAGTGGTAAATTGTACTCCTCGGACTTCTGTACAATTTGCCGAAGGGTATGTATGTGGTATATGGTGCTAAAGCCTTTTTGGAAACCGGCTTGTTCGGGAGCAATGACTCTCGAAAACAGCATGTAGACGCGGCTCAAAAGGGAACTCGGTCTGTAGTTCTTCAAGAGAGCGTTGTCACCTTTCCGGAGTAGTGCCACCATGGAGGACGGAATTAAAGAGCTTCTGAAGGACATCAAGTATCGGTTTTCCACCCGCTTTCAGAAGCTCCACTGTAATTCCATCCAGCCTGGGATCTTGCCGTTTTTAAGATGCTGGAGAGCCATTCTAATCTCGCTCAGACTGACGTCCGAGATATCATCGGAATAGTGTCGGATAAGACTCGCTCTTGGATCGTTACTCACACTTACGTGTGGCTCCAACGATGATGTGTACAGCTGCCAATAGAACCTCTCAATCTCACTCAAAACCTCAGGTGTCCCGGAAACGACGCTGCCATACTCGGTCTTCAGCTTCGACAGTTGGCTCTTTCTGGCAGACAGATCTCTTGCAAAGACTTGGGAGCCCTGGTTCTGCTCGATCTTTTCTTTAATACGAGCAGAATTAAAGTTGCACAAGTCCCGCCGCATGCATTTGGAGATCTGTATGTTCAGTTGCCTGTACGCTGTCAAATCTACTGAAGACTGCAGCTATATACCCCGTCTAAAAGCCATTGAGATTAGAGTGTGATCGGAGACTTTTTGTTTCTTCTGCGGCGGGTCTTGTAAAACTTAGCTCAGACCGCATGGACAGTTTCCACGAGCTTGTCATTCATATCGTCCATTGTATTGCAATCTTCTAGGCACTGAAAACGGTTTCGTAGCTCGAGCTGAAAGGTTTCTGGACTTTGGATTAGAGCACGAGAAGGACGGAGCGTTGACTTCATTAGACGTGACTTCTCCAACTTAACGTTTAGGTTCAGTGTGCCTCTCACCATTCGGTGATCGCTGCCGGTTTTCACCCTCGCGATCACTGAGACATCACTGAATAGTTGTCGTCTGGTCGTCATAATAAAGTTAATCTCATTTTTTGTCGAACCGTCGTGGCTCGACCAGGTCCACTTCCTGTGGGGCCGCTTCTGGAAGAAAGAGTTCATCATAAAGAGTCCTTCTTTCTCCATGAAGTTCGCCAGCTGCTGGCCCTTTGGGTTCCGTTGCCCTATTCCGAATTTCCCTACTTTCAGCTCACCGTTCTCTCTTGTGCCTAGTTTTGCGTTGAAGTCTCCCATTAACACCGTATAGTGGGTTTTGGAGGAATGCATTGTTCTAGAGATATCCTCATACATTTCTTCCACCTCCTCATCGGCGTGTACCGAGGTTGATGCGTAAACCTGTATAACCTTCAGCGATTACCGTTCGGTGATTCTGAGTATAAGGTCCGCAACCCTCGTCGACACACTCCCAATCTTTACAACGTTGTTAACGAGAGACTTGTGGACGATAAATCCGACACCTCCTTGGGACAGATGGTCGCCCTCCTGGTGATAGAACAAATTGCCGGATTCGAGGATTACCGTGACCTCCCCCTCTCTTCAGACTTCGGATAATCCTATGACATTCCAGTGCAACTTGTCTATCTCTTCTTCTAGCTCCAGGACCTTCTCGTCAGTCCTCAGGGTGCGTGCGTTATAAGTTGCCATGTCGAGTCGTCGTAGGTGGCAACAGAACCTCCACCGGAGACTCTTAGCACCCCCTGCCTCGCTGTTACCATGGTCGCCACCTTAGCCAGGAATAGCGGGGCTGCCGGGGACTGGGGGCCATCTCTTCGTTACTTTCATGGGGGTATATTGCCATAGTTGCCACGCTTGGCGAGCGGGTTGGCAAGCGCAGTTTTTTTATTGTTGTTTTGCTGTTATCAGAAAGATGCTGCTGCCCATCCTCTGCCTCAGTTTCCGTCTGTCGCCTTTTACGACACCCACGGGAAGATATGGGGTTGTGAGTATTCTTACCCGCCACTACACGGGCTTATGAGTTATTACTTACAATAAATACTCCTAGGAACTAAGCTAGCCAAACAATTTAATTTTCGTGCCTTTTGTTCGGCGAACATAGCTGAAGACGATTTCAGTTTTACTAAATTCTTTACTTCTTTAGAGAATAGTGATAGCCTTTCCTGTCCCATTAGAAGTCCTTGGAGTTTTTGCTTACACACGTTGGGGGCCCCTGTAGCCCGGGGGCCCCGTATCATTGATACGGCTGATACGGCGGTAGCTACGCCCCTGACGTGAACCTCAATTTGAATGATATTCAAGGTTTGGAGAATTTGAGAAAATTTACCACGACGGACTGATGGGTTGAACATTCTGTCCTTTTTATCTTTTAAATTCAAAATGCATGGTAATGCATTATTTTAACTGATTTTATATCGCACGCACACATTCGTAAACCCTTACGCTCAGTAAAGTACCTTGTTGCGCGTCTTCCCGCGCCTTTCCGTAAGTACCTATGTATGATTTTACAGCCCACGCACACATTCGTAAGGGTCAATCGGTAGGCATAAACGTTGTTGCCCATAAATCACATTCCATTTTGGGATAATTTCAAATAAAAGTAGAAGCCTTATTTACTCGTATTTTTAAAAACTGCAACTGCAGTATTTTTAAAAAATAACGGTATATCATTATTTGTATATTTGAACTTAAGCTAAACATTTGGCTACTCTTTGAAAAATAACCCTGTATATCTGACGTATTTTATTGAAAATATAAGTGTGGTATTTATTCTTCTTATTATATTTATAGCCATGCTTGCATAAATGTCAGTAATGCCTTACATTTTCACAGTTGCAGCTTGAAATACACCTATTTTTGTATTGAGATATGTAAGAGGTTAAACACTGGTCGTGAAAGGTAGTGCATTTATTTTTTAGTTCATACAAGGACAAGGGATTTTCCATGGTGAGCCGTTCAGACTATAGAGGATACTCGTAAACCTAGGCAAAGGTTATATAGACACGCCGTTTACAAACCGATTGCATTACTAATGTCGAACAAATTCGTTAGGAAAGTGAACCTCATCCTAGTCTCTGTAAATTCTAAAATGTATGTTTATAAAATAATGTTAAATAGTTTTTTAATACGCTACTCCAAATATTTACTGACGTTTAATTATATTTAAAGTATTTATTCTTAAAAAATCAATAGATAATTTCATATAAACGATTGAAATTACATTGAATTATCACAATAAAATAAATATTGTGTGTTTCTGCAATTCGTGTCTAACCATGCCCAGAGCTAGAATTAACTATGAAATGAGGCACTAATTTACATCTATATTATGTGAAATTCACACTTCAAGTTTATTATAATTAACTAAATCAATGTACCAAAATAATTTACGATGAACGTCATTAAAACAGGGAAAATCATTGATACCCTATGGCCGATAAATAGGGATAAATCCTATAAATATAAATATATAAATCCTATATGATCCATGCGCTCCCCCAATACCTGAAATGCAAGTTTCAGTATTTGGGTTCTTCCCACGATCGTAACCTGAGATCCTCCGAGGGAACTACTTTATGTGTTTTTCCTCGCCGTACTAAATTTATGTCTCAGTCGTTCGCCGCTGAGGCCATAAGGCTATGGAATAAATTACCTCCTCATATCAGGAAACCGACTTCTGTTGCAGCCTTTAAAAGAATGGTGACTGATCACTACCTTTCTTCTTTCAGCAATTGACCTTCTTATTTAAATGTTTCTGCATAAGTGTATTATAAATTACTTAAGTTGTTTTTGTATAATATGTTTGTATGTAAGTATGCTTAAAATGTATGTATTATGTATTGTTTAAAATTATGTATGTTTATGTATCATGTATAGAGTATATTATTTATGTTATTTGTAGTTATATATATTTATTTTTGTATTTACAAGTATAATATGTATATGTTTATATTTACATTCACGTATATATTCTCATGTTTTTATTGCACCTGCTTAAGTTTCTCTGCTTAGCTCGTGGTTGACTGGTAGAGAATGCCTAAAGGCAAAGTCCGCCAATTGTACATCTTAAGTGCAATAAAGATTTTTAAATAAATAAACCATAACGGTTTGCGTTATTTTTACCTTATAACTCTTGTTGTCTGCATATTAGCATCTTTTTGTTGACTATCTGGTCTCTCAGCTGTATCTAGTAATGCACTTAAGGCTACTAGGCGGAATTCAGTACCATGAGCTTCTTTGACATAGCTTAGTAGGACACGGACTTCCATATAAAGAGCCTAAAAAAAGATGAATTTAAAATGTTTGTTATTAATAATATAAATATTCGTATTTATATTAGTTTGGCTAAAAACAAGAAGGTTTATTGCGCGTTCGTGGATCTAGAAAAGGCCTGTGATAGAGTGGTGAGGAATGAATTGTGGTCAGCACTGTCCGTGAACGGTGTGAGCAGTATCCTCATACGAGCATTGCAATCTCTTTATAGGGATTCTAGTGCTTGTGTAAGGAAAAACGGGGCATACACTGAATGGTTTAATATTAAAAAGGTGTTAGACAGGGATGTGTAGCGTCACCGTGGTGTTTAATCTGTTTATGGACAATTGCTTGACAGATTTAAAAGAGAATGAAAGTGGGTTGAGAATTAATGAGTTACTTGTCAAATGTTTTCTCTATGCTGATGACCAAGTATTACTTGCATCTTCGGCCGAGGAGTTGTAGGAGATGGTAACTGCTATGATTGGAGCTTTTGTTAGAAAGGGAATGAAGATGAATGTAAGGAAGACGAAAGTGATGGTGTTTGAAAGAGATGAGGCAGTGACAGACTGCAATATCGTGATTGGAGATGAACAAATTGAACAGGTGAAAGAGTTTCTCTCTGGGTTCAAAGTTTACAAGAGAGGGAAAGTGTGAGAGTGATATCGAAAGAAGAGTGAATGCAGGAAACATGGTTATAGGAGCTTTGCACTCCTTTATGAGCAGTCGGAAGGTGTCTAACAAGGCTCGTTTGGCTGTGCATGAGGGGGTGTTGATTCCGACACTCATGTACGGAAGTGAAAGTTGGGTAAAAGATGAAAGCAGAATAAATGCAGTTGAGATGAGAGCGTTAAGAAGTATGATAGGAGTTAAACTGAGTGACAGGATAAGAAATAGTGAGATAAGGAAACGTTGTGGTCTGAAGGAAGATGTAGTGACAAAAATTGAGAAAGGTATGCTGAGATGGCGGCCATGTCGAGAGAATGAATGAAGAACGATTGACGAAAAAAGTGTGTAAGGCGAGGGTGAATGAAAGTGTTGGAAAGGGTAGATCTAGACGGACATTTCAAGACCAAATCAGGGACGCCTTGAAAAAAGGCCAGGTCAAGAGTACCCTAAACCGTAGAGCGTGTATGAAGAGAATAATGAAAGTGGACGAAGCGAAACAAGTATGTAAGGATCATAGCAAGTGGAAAGAAGTGGTCTCTGCCTACCCCTACGGGAAAGAGGCGTGATTATATGTATGTATGTATATATTCGTATTAATCTTATAATATGATATATAATATGGTAAAAATATATAAATCTTTTGTATAAGACTTAACACATGCACAAAAGAGTATAATTGTTATGTTTATATTATATTATATCATACAATAGTTGATAGTAATATTAGCGAGATGACTTTAAGAATGCTTGTAGTGGTGTGCAGATATTGTGAATACATTATACTCGTACGAGTAATGACATAAATTTTTGTCGATAGTCTCAGTTTCTTATAACAGCACGGACTAGTTTGTGTAATTTCAACTTTTGAAAATTACTTTGAATGGGTCATCGCCATTAGATTGTGAAACGATTTTTGACTGGTCCGCCTTTTATATCACTTTTGTTTTATAGTTTATGTATTAAATTAGTAAGATTATTAAATTAGTAAGGTTATCGAATTTAATGAAAGAGAGAGGTTTTCAGTCGTAACGCAACTATGGCCAGTGTATTTAAATTCTATATGTATTGTTGGTCTTATCTTAAACATAACATAATACTCACAGAATTGTCCAGTAGTTTCAGCTCCTTATGCATTAATGCAAACCTAGTAACTAGCACTCTGAACGTGGCTTCAATGATGAAATTTTCGATCGCTCTGTTTGTATTTGTGCCTTGTCCAACACCAAAGTTATTTGCATAGCCGGCCTGCAAGTGGCTTATATCAGGGGACTTTGCGTGGCTGCGCTTTTGCTGATCTAAGAATTGAAAATAATTTTAATAAGAAATTGACCAAGTGTGTTTTGTGATACGTGTAAGTGGTGAGTTCCACTGTGCAGGATAACCTGTGAATTATTTTAAAGTTACAGCTATTTTTGAGATATTTGTATTATTTAAAAAACAGAAATGGAGATCTTCTTTTTCATCAGCACATAAAAGTCCACAGGTGGACATGATCTCCTCTTCACCCGATTTAGAGAGCATTTGTCTTAAGCGTTTGGATTAACATTCGAATTGACGATCGTATCATCACGCACCTTTAACGCAGCTGCCCGTCAGCAACCGTAAGCTTTACCATTATATGTATATGTGATAGCTTTTGAAATATAAAGATGTGGCTTTAGCAGAACTTGCTATTATTTTCAATACTAGTATCGAATCTGGTGTTTCCTGATTAAAACATAGTAAAGTTATATCTTTATTTAAATCTGGTAGTACAATGAACTCCACTAATTTTAGACCTATTTCTGTATGAGTGTGATATTTGGCATCGTTAAAGTTTATACTTAGAAGGAGTGCATAAAGCTAAAATACATATTATATAATATACGTTATGAATACATTAAATAAAGTAAATTCATCATTCATCGTTCACACTGCCTTGACTGCCAATGTCAAACACAAAATAGTCTGTGGTTTAGAAGTCACACAGAAATTTTAAAATGTTGCCAAAGAATAATTACTGACAGATTGACTAAATAAGCTGTGAATTTTGTGTGATTTTAACTGCTCCTTTTTAAATTGTATGTCAAGGCCAAAAAGCATTAATTTAATATCTTGTATATATTAAATATCAGTGTTTAATATAGAAATGTACAATGAAAACATATACTAAGAGTTAAAAGTGAAATACAGCTTGCTTAATATACATAAAATTTTGATCCATAAAAATAACTTTGTACATATTAGATATCTATATTTAATATACATATTAATGTGTAGTGAAAGCATATACTGAGAGTTGAAAGTGAAATACAGCTTGCTTAATATACGAACTTAAAATGTTTATAAAGCACGGTCGAATTTTGACCACTAGGCTAATATTTATTATACTTACTCATAGGCGATACCATGTTGGAAGGTTCCGCACAAAAGCCTATTGTTGCGTGGAGATTATCAAGCACCTCTCGGATCGGTGCAAATTTTGTCATTTCTTTAATGCGTAGATTGAATTTTGTAACAGATGCAGATCTCAGTTGGCGGAGTGAGTTCCGAGCTTGTACCCTAAGGCATTCAGCTTGAGGGCCTCGCAATGCCGATGTGCATCCGTGAGAACAACCTAATTGTCTGAGCACCCTATGAAAAACATTTTTATTAATTTTACGAGATCAAGTACATTATTTTAATAAGGCTTTTAGACGTGATACGATTGTGGAAAATAAATCCTGTGTAAACAAAAATATTTTTATTTTAAATAAATAAATAATAGACCTGACCTGATTTTCATATTATTGCATACCGAGCGCAAAGCGCGTGGGTATGTTCTACTAACGCCTAAAAATGAAAATTCCACCGTTTTGTCGCATGAAATCGTATCCAGCAATCATATTACACATATAAATGATATAAAAAGCACATTGTTAGAAAGATAAATGATTGTTGAACTTATTAATATTTTTTTTAACTCGATTAATTGCTATTTTTAAATAAAAAAAGGGGTTTTAGTGGCTTATGGTGTGGATTTATCATGTCCCCAAGGCTTGTAAACACTATAACTTTTGTAAATATCAATTGTTTAACTCAATCTATTTATTAATCTCTTCATCTATCATGTGGGAAGCCACTGAATGTAAATGGCAGTGTAATTTTGTTTTGTTTAGCTATAATTAATTTTTTTCGGCTCGAAAATGGCGAAATTTTCGTTGATTTGATAGCCTCGTATAGAATTATTTCTGTAAATGGGGATATGCAGCCACAGAGTAGTTTACTCACTAACTCAGTTGGCCATCGCCATAGATTACTGTATATATCAGTTCGCCGCATTAGCTTGCTACATTTATATTTATCTATGGTTCGCCGTCAGTCGCCGTCGTGAGTGAACATTATTTCGGTTGTTTGCAGCGGCTCAAAAAGATCGCTGTACAAATACACAATATTCGAATAACCAAATTTCTTAAATACTTGATTATAATAATAATAACAGATTTTTTTATTACAATATTTTAAAAGCACAGAATAAATAATAGTAGTACGTACTAAAAGTAAGTAGTATCAATTTTTTTGTCATGGGTGAAATTTTCATGGTTTTCGAGGGTGTTGAAACCGATAGGGTTGTCGAAATGTAAATCCAAGATGGCGGCCGCAATATGTATCTGTTTTTTCAATATGGGTGTCATTTTCATGGTTTTCGAGGGTGCTGAAGCCAATAGTGTTGTCGAAATGTAAATCCAAGGTGGCGGCTGCAATAGGTATAATTTTTTTCATCATGGGTGTCTTTTTCATGGTTTTCGAGAATGTTGAAGCCGATAGTGCTGTCGAAATGTAAATCCAAGATGGCGGCTGAAGTAGGTACCAATTTTTTCATCATGGGTGTCATTTTCATGGTTTTCGAGGGTGTCGAAGACGATAGTGCTGTCGAAATGTAAATCCAACATGGCGGCTGCAATAGATATCAATTTTTTCATCTTGGGTGTAATTTTCATGGTTTTCGAGGGAGTTAAAGCCGATAGTGCTGTCGAAATGTAAATCTAAGATGGCGGCTGCAAGGGGTATCAATTTTTTCATCATGGGTGTCATTTTCATGGGTTTCGAGGGTGTTGAAGCCGATAGTGCTGTCGAAATATAAATCCAAGATGGCGGCTGAAGTAGGTACCAATTTTTTCATCATGGGTGTCATTTTCATGGTTTTCTAGGGTGTTGAAGCCGATAGTGCTGTTGAAATGTAATTCCAAGATGGCGGCTGCAATATATATCAATTTTTTCATCATGGGTGTCATTTTCATGGGCCTCGAGGGTGTTGAAGCCGATAGTGCTGTCGAAATGTAAATCCAAGATGGCGGCTGAAGTAGGTACCAAGTTTTTTCATTATGGATATCATTTTCATGGTTTTCGAGGGTGTTGCAGCCGATAGTGCTGTCGAAATGTAAATCCAACATGGCGGCTGCAATACATATCAATTTTTTCATCATGGGTGTCATTTTCATAGTTTTCGAGGGTGCTGAAGCCGATAGTGCTATCGAAATGTAAATCCAAGATGGCGGCTGAAGTAGGTACCAAATTTTTTCATCACGGATATCATTTTCATTGTTTTCGAGGGTATTGCAGCCGATAGTGCTGTCGAAATGTAAATCCAACATGGCGGCTGCAATAGATATCAATTTTTTCATCATGGGTGTCATTTTCATGGTTTTCGAGGGTGCTGAAGCCGATAGTGCTGTCGAAATGTAAATCCAAGGTGGCAGCTGCAATAGGTATAAAGTTTTTCATCATGGGTGTCATTTTCATGGTTTTCGAGGGTGTTAAAGCCGATAGTGCTGTCGAAATGTAAATCCAAGATGGCGGCTGAAGAAGGTACCAATTTTTTCATCATGGGTGTCATTTTCATGGTTTTCTAGGGTGTTGAAGCCGATAGTGCTGTAGAAATGTAAAGCCAAGATGGCGGCTGCAATAGGTATAAATTTTTTCATCATGGGTGTCATTTTCATGGGTTTCGAGGGTGTTGAAGCCGATAGTGCTGTCGAAATGTATTTAAACTACTTTAAAAAAAATCCGTTTAATCATGCTATACGTTATTTTTAATGCGAAGGTATGCTCAATTGGATTTACCAATATTTTTTTTAAATTCTTAACAAATGTAATGAATTCCTAAGTATTTATTATCTACTGAATAGACATCATACAGTATTTTAATGTTGTTAAGGTGTCATTCATATGTTTGGAGATATTAAGGTTCTTGTTAGTAGTTTTCAAGTGCTTCTCTTTGCTCACGATCACAAGGGTTTTTATCATTGCCCAAAATTTCACTGCTGAAAATGGGCTTCTCTCACTAGAGAGGAATTGCCTTAATCGTTACGGTTGGCAGACGAATTATTGATATCAGTGATAAGTCTTGCCAGCGACGTGAAGAAGCGTTCAAATTGCGAAACATCTTTACGAGTGCTTTACGTCATCGGTCTCGGTATTTTTTTTTTTTTTTTTTTTTTTTATGGGATAAGGGTGACAAACGAGCACACAGTCCACCTGATGGTAAATGGTTGCTGCGGCCCATAGACATCTACATCTATCCTCGTTTGCGAATCAAAATGCAGATGCGTTGTCACCCGTGAGGACTAAGATGGAATGCCTCATTTCCAGTAAAAAGGGCCTCCGGCCACCTGCACTCACCAAGCGAAACGCAGAGGTAAACCTCTACTTCACGCTGGTATTCTGTGAGGTCGTGGTACCACCCCGGTTCGAGCCGGCACATCCGTGCGACAGCAAAAGCTGGCGCATGGCTCTACCACTGTTGCATAAATTATATGGTTATTGAATTCCATAATATTTTATTTGGTATATCAGTTAATTTTGGCATTGTAATATAATAAACAAACAATTTGTTTCATTTCAAGAGAAACAAATTATTCAATTTATTATAAGAAGCCTATATTTGAAGAAGAAAAAATAGTTTCAAATAACAAAAGCCAGTAAAGCTGCGTTATGGATTGTTCTTGAATAGAATATTATAAGAATAGGGATAGACCCGGTTTTGCAGCTTTGCAGTAAATATCATTTATAACCACATCCTTCTTTTAGTAAAGTATAAAAATTCGTTCCAATGAACTGAGAAAATGAACAATTTCATTTATCAGCAAGAAGTATTTTTTTTTATAGGATAAGGGTGACAAACGAGCACACAGTTCACCTGATGGTAAGTGGTTGCTGCGGCCCATAGACATCTACATCTATCCTCGTTTGCGAATCAAAATGCAGATGCGTTGTCACCCGTGAGGACTAAGATGGAATGCCTCATTTCCAGTAAAAAGGGCCTCCGGCCACCTGCACTCACCAAGCGAAACGCAGAGGTAAACCTCTACTTCACGCTGGTATTCTGTGAGGTCGTGGTACCACCCCGGTTCGAGCCGGCCCATCCGTGCGACTGCAAAAGCTGCCGCCTGGCTCTACCACTGTTTATTAAGTAAATAGCTGCTTACCTAAGAATAATATGCATTATCATATAATATGGACAATCTAAGTTTTCTTCGTCTTTTGAGCCATCTTTACTCTCGCCTCCTTCAACGTTAGTTGATTCTTGGCTTTGGGCGCACGGTATACCGGAATCTCTTTCCTAATCAGAATAAACTTTAGTAAATATTAGGGTAATTTAAAGGCGATTTGCAGTCTTGTATTCGAAAATATTGTATCGATATCAAAATATTTAGGTCTAGTCATAACAAGCCTCTGCTTCACTCATTCATTTATTTGTTTAATAAAAAGGAAGAAACACATTTAAAAAAAAAACGTATTACTCAAGAAATGGTAGCTGAAACCTTTTTACTCTGAAATAATATTGCTGGTAATGAAAAATAGAGAGGAATTTACATTGTAACGTCAACACAAGAGAAAAACAAAAAGGTATATCTAAATAATATCTTGGTAAAATTTTAAACTTACTTTGCTGTCTTTGTCTTTATTGAAATCAGCTAAGGGATCAACTGTTTCTGGTTGAATATCTTTCGTAATGTCCGTCTGCCAATTCTTGTGAATTCCGATTTCCATTAGCGTGTCAACCAGGTTCAACATGACTTCCATTACTCTGATCGTTATATATAAAGTATCCATAGTAGATACGGAGTATACTGCCTAAAATAATGCATACGCTATTAATTAACTACGAAATATATTTGAAAGTTAACAAAATTACTTTCACGTTTACTAGGTAGTAGGACTTCTTTTGTGCCTAGGAGTCTTGTATCTCAGAGATTACCACCCTGTTACTTATCTCTGCAAATTATTAAAAATAAAATATTACCTTTAGAACAATTTGAAAATCAATATCCCCGTCTTTAGTGATGTAATATTTAGAACCGGGCGCTTCCTGAATCTCTTCTACGATATAGGTAATGTTAGAATCAGTCTGTGAACGCGTTAAGCTTGGCTTGCGTTCTGGAGTCGGAATGTGCTGTGAGCCTTGCATACTTACAGAGTCCAGTTGCGACTCCATTGAACCCTAAAACAGATGGTTGTTTAATTTTTTCATAATAATTATATAAAATCTAAATGATAAGAACCTTACTTGTCTTGTTTTAGAAAGATAATCGGGAGATGGAGTAGGCGTGTGTTCAGTGACGGTTATGATTGGGTTTTTTTTCTTGTGTACGTTCGATTGCGTTGTGGTTGTCTGGCCATGAGCGCGCTCAGTCTTTACTTCGCCGATATATCTAAAATAAGTTACTTGGTAATTTCTAGAAAATATTAAAGTAATAAGACATTAACATCGGTCATTCCATACATGTATGTATGACAAATGTATACCAATGCTGAAATATAACAAAGCTTTTAGTAAAAACAACTTAACAAGTTAAACTATAAATAATTTCCATTGTAAAGCAATAACGATTGACAGAAACGGTGAAAATTGTGATTCAACGAAGCCTATCGTGTAAAGTTAGCTGTGAACTTTTATATCTTATTAACTAGGTGTCTGTGATCATGCATTAGAATCATACGTAACTAAATTTTACGAAAGTAAATCGTAATTGATTTATTTTCTAACTCTGATATTTGTGCCGTCACACAAGATTGACGACGACAATAAGACTATATGTTTCCATAATCAAATTATATTTTAGGAGACATATAAATGTTACCTACAAGTTTTTGTACATGCAAGTAAATTTGTAACAATGTATATGGTCACGAATGTTAATTGTTACTATCAATTCGAACGCTAAAATAAAAAAGAATGTAATATTGAAGAAAAAAGAAATCAATGCATGTAATTGATTATTATCGTAAGCCTATGTTCCTCGATTACATAACATGGTCATCAAAAATTAGCAGTCGCTTTAGTAAGCCAAATTCACACTTTGCCTAAAACAATATCACACATTACCATACATATCACATTATATTCAAACGTGGTAGCTCAAATTATTTGATTTTACCTGTTTTACTCAAAGCTAACACACGAGCTGCTTATGTGCATATTAACATTTTGCAACTACTTATGTTACTAATATTATAATTACGTATCTACCTACCATTATTACTACTGCTTGTTATTGTAAATAGTATTTCGTTAAACTGCGTGCAAACCACGTTGCATAATAAATCATATAAAATATATTAAATATTAAAGCTGTTAGTATACACGAGAACAAAGTTTGTAGTCACTAAAATTTACTTGGAAGCAAATTGTATCGATGCAAACAAACAGAAGGCGCAATTTTATTCATTAATAGTAGACTAGATCTGACAACTAGGTGACGAAGCGTCTACTTTCGCTGTAACATTCCTTATACACTTACCCATTCAACGCTAGCTCATCAATCAAACAGCTAGCGCGATTTTCGTCCATAATATTAGTGTACGGGATTAAGCAGTAAAAAAAGGGAGAAAGAGAAAAATATGTTTTTGAGTAGAAAGTCATGGAAAATGTGTATGAAATCAAAATCATGCTGTGCACCAAATCGAAAAATAATATATTATTTAAATAGAGAAAAACACACACAAGAAATAATGTAGAAACTCAGTAAATTTTAAACACATAGGCGCTTGATACTATCTTAGATTACCGCTATCGTTAACAAATTTCACCATTTTTAATTGATTACTAAAGTAATACATTATAACAAAAATATTTCATTACTAAAATAAGGTTTAAATTTTTAACATCGTTATTTCTGGGTATTCGTGTTTTGTATTTAAATTAAAAATTCATATGCCTAAAATAATTTTTAAATCTATTAAAACTAAGTCTACATAATTTTATATTTTTTTAATCTTTTAGATTTTTAAACTTTAAGTTATCTCTTTATTACGTGCTCACCTTAGACTTGGCATACTTTTCCCTTTAATAAGATTACATGGAAGTAAATCTCCTGTGAGTCGCGGCGTTATAGCTGGAAAATGACTAGCTAAAGCTGAATTAGGGCGGTCTTCAGTGTTGTCCAGACTTCTATGGTATTCCTGCACGGAAATGTATGATTTTTAAAAACTAACAATTTCATAAATATAAAACCAATAATAAGAAAAATAACTACAGATATCATTCTTACTGCTGTATGGAAACTAAATTTTTGGTCGTCGTGGCCGATTTTTTCTAAAGCTTTCTCTGATTTGGAAAGAAGTTTAGTTTCGACAAAAGCTTTTAAGTCTGCCATTTTCATTTTTCGTTTCACTTTTTCGCTCGCTCTTCTAGTCATTAAGCTTTCTTCATCGATTTTTGGTACTGATGATAACGATATTTCTGTTACAGGGGATATGTCTTTAGAGTCGGGGACTTCCATGAAATTTTTTAACGAATCGTGTTCCTTTATATCTGGACTCTGGTAGATTGATACTTCTATTTTCGGAATGGGTAAAGAATTGCTCCTTTTTCTTGGGTGACTCTGCTTAGACATATCGTCACAGATGTCACGTAATCTATAAGGAAAATTTAAAGGCTTTAAAAATAAAAACATACTACATTAATCTAGTCAAACTGATAGCTATCAGTCTATAAAAAGGTGAATAATTGGATGTAGGCTTCCCGCATATATCGTATTATTATGTAATAGATCGGGCACAATTATTTTTCAAATCATGTCACCTACCTTTTTTTATAAAATTCAAGCGACATACGAACTTACAGTCCACCTGATATGGTCAGTAGCTACTGCGGCCCAGACACAGACACCTCAGAGGTGACGCGTCACTTCTGAGTACTGAAATGGATTGCCTCATAGCCTATAATTATGGTGGTTCTATATTTCACCGGAACACAGAAGTAAATGCACAATGTAGTGCAGGACAACATGCATTTGGCGGTAAAAATAGCTTAAGAGTGCGGGCCTTACCCTGCAGCACTTTCTTCATGCCGAAAAAGGCCTATAACTTGCAAAACTTACATGTTGCTTGACTTTGAAATCGGTGCAAGGCATTAACCGAATTGATAGGAGACTCGTTTAAGATGATTTTCATATATATCTATATAAACCCACCTGTTGTAAAGATAATACAAAGCCCAATATACACCTTCCTCTTGCCATTGGGAAGTAAAGAGACATCTCAAAGTGGCCACATCTAGAAAAGTTGCAGCTGATACCTGTGAAATTATAATAATTCAAAATATTGCTTCGACAGCCAGTTGCGTGTTGCATCACGTTAAGAGAACATTCCCGAAGATAGGTCAATGGCCTCTGTCAAGTAAATAAAATAAGTAGGCATAAAAATGGGTAACCCTCAAAATATTGTCACAAAGAAGACGCAACCTGATGTCTATATAAAACCTTTTCTCCTTTGGACATACTGTTATCGTTGTGTAATCAAGAATGTTCTAGTACCTTCCGATTGAAATAGTGGAATGACTTCCGATTGAAATAGGATCCCGTTGGTTATCCTTTGGGTACGGAACCCTAAAAAAGGAATGTCACAATTTTTTGTTTCAAAAAATATTAAATCACGAATCTTCGACTTATTTAATTTCAAAGTGGCCACTCCTTGAAAGCGACAACTTCAAACTTTAACGCCTGTTATACAAATAAAACTGTAACATATTGTAAATATCACATTTTATGGAGCAACATCAAAGTTACTCCGTAAGAATAAGTCCGGTATTACATTCGCATGCATGTAACAAGTATTTGTGTGTTCTATAAACAATTGTTTTGTATGTGGGTATTTGTCCATGTGGAATTAAATTATGTAACATCATATTAAAAAACAGAAAAAAGTGATTAAAACCAATATTAGCTGAAATATTTACATGGTCTTGTTTTCCCGTAGGTGTTTTCTCAGTGGAAGTTTGTGTCTCCTTAATGCCTTGACAACCTCCTACGCTATCCGATAGCGACTCTTTATCTGATGAACTGTAAACAAAATCAAAATATCTTTAAATTACTAAAATGTATTATCCACTTTTGTCGGTTTATGAATAATATAAAATATTTTTGTGATAGTCGAATTCCGGCATAAAGTACGTTGTATGTCTGAAAGGCAACCATTAAAATGGTGGTTTGAATTACTTAGACTGTCACGATCTCTTTTATTATAATATAAAAAAAAATTAAAAATGCAAATAGTTCACAATGATAAGTGCAGTAATTGCAACCTCCTCCTATCGAACTTAAGAAGTCTGTAAATAAAAAAGTCTGTAATGACATTGTCTCTGCATACTCTTTAAGCTGGAACACAGCAGCGGATGCTATGCTTATTAATAACCGAAGAAAATAAGAGTGATACTGGTACCTAATCATACGGATACCTAGACAAATATACGATACGAATACCTAGAAAAAAATAGAGAGCCACATGAGTAAAGAAACCGACCCGAGGGGAAGCTACATACAAACGGCTCGCTGCGAGTACACCCATACATAGCGCAGAGATGTGTGCGTGAGCTCTCACCGACAGGTTCACCGACGCTCCGTCAGGGTACAAACCGGTTTGCGCCGGCTCAGTCAGAGTGTGAATGAAAGGGCTGTTGATCACGCGCATTGAAATAAATAGACGAATAATATTTCGTGATTTTATAGATCAATAAATTTATTAAGTGTTTTTGCAATTATTAAATAATTAGATTTAAGTATTTTAATTAAAATAATTAGGAATAAAATTATTATAAATTTATATAGGTAAATAATAAGTCTTCTGTATAAAATTTTCTGCAAAAATGCCTAATAGTTGTATACTGTACAACTATTAGGCATTTTTGCTTGAGCGACATTTATAATTCTAGAGAAAATAAGGATATTTCCTTTTTTGGATATAAGCTACTTTTTTTGAGTTGCGATCGCAGGGGTAGATACCACTGCATTATAGATGGAATACAATCGGCAGACTTGGGGGGGGGGGGGATTGGTGTTGGTGGAAGTGTTGCTATATATTATATATTATATAATATATAATACTTTAATTTTTTTGTTATTGTTTAAAATTAATCGATACGAAACAGCTCTTTCTTTCGAACAATTAATAGATATGTTGTTACATTAATATTATAAGTTATAATTAATACACATGTTGCCTTATGCTATACAATATTTTTATTTTTTCCTTAAATTTTTCACATGCATCATGTGACAACCCTATCAGAATAGGTATACATTTTCGACGTTGTTAAGAAGCTTCCCCCTCTGGTCCTCTTTACTCTGTGTTAGAGCAACGCTGTTAAGGTTTGTGAAAAAAGAATATTATTATAACCCGGCAACCTCAAAATGTTTGCATTGTATTTTACAGAGTAATAACGTTGAATATTTATTCCGTTGTTGAGCCATACTGCAGCTATATTATGGTTGCAGCATGAACGGGTTGGCTCGACCGCGGATGAACCACACTGTCACAGAATAGCAAAGTAAAATAAGATGCTTAATGTTGCTGAGTTCAGTATGGTGAGTGTAAAGGATCGGAGACCCTTTTTACTGGAAACGAGGCATTCCATCTTAGTCCTCAGTGGGTGAAAACACATCTGCATTTGATTCTTAACTGAGGATAGACGTCGATGTCTTAAGCAACAGAAACCACTTACACAGGTGTACTGTGTGTCCATTTTTTTGTCACCCTTATTCTATTAAAAAAAAAAAGCTGGCGCCAAACTTAACTTACAATATTACGTATTCGTTATACTTTCTTTGCCAAGCTTAAACTCACAAGTTTAAAGTATGGGCAGCTTGCCACACTTGTTTGCAAAATTTGCGATGAAAATGATTGAAAACAAAAAACAATAGAACAATAGAATGTTGTCAGACTTTTTTCTCAAATACACTATTTGTATTCCTATTTGCGCACACAATAATCTACTCAAATGTTTTAAGTGTGTGCCCAAGCTTTGCTCACGTGTCTCGTCTAGTTTAGAATAAGGCAAGTTAAAACATAAGTAGGTACTACAGTTAGGTACTACTAACGGTATAGTTAGCGCATGCGCACAATTTAAATTAAACATAAACTGTAATAACATCATACATTGCGTATTTTGAAAGTTTAACATTCATTTTAAGTTAACTTCAAAAAAGGTGGAGATTCTTAATTCAACTGTATGATTTCATTGTATGTATGTTACACGATATCTTCGACAATTTAGAAACGATTGTAAAAATCCTTTTTTTTATTAAATTGTTTATACTTCAGGGAATTTGTAGTAAAAATAAGGGATGAAATTTGTAATGTAACTAATTAAGACATCCCCAATCCTCCAAAAGGATCAAAAAATTTAACTTTTAATTGAAAAGTAAAGGTCAAATTCAAAGAACTAAAAATATTTTTCCAAAGAAATCTTTAAATATTTACCCGGAAAATTATTTGTAAGCCATTGGTAACGTTTATTTTTGCGGGAGTCGAACTTACGATCCTGCAGCGCCGCGAGCAATTGCTTAGCTATTGCGCTACAGAGCCGACTTCAGAAGCTGTTATTTGGAAATAAAATAATTTTCATATAATAGCTTCTGAAGTCGAAGCTTTCGAGACTACGTCTTAGCGCCGCCTTTAGAAGATAAAAAGTGGATTTTTTTATTTCTTTGAAGTCGGCTGTTACTTTCTATTAAAAGCATAATTTCACTGACTAACTTTCTTCCTAAATCCTACCTTTCGTTCCTTGCTAAAATCTTCAAGACTTCACTTTGGTAACACGTTACATAATTTTCTAGCATACATTGTTGCATTTTAAAATGAAATCAATAATTACCTCATTTTTGTAATTTGGGGCAATGGTTTTATTCCAGGTAAGTTTGGTTTATTGCTGTCAGGTTTTTTAACTTGAAATAAACTGGGGTCTGCTGCATAAACTGTATAGACTTCCTTATAAGGCCCACTGTAATTTTGTTCTGAGGGTAGACGATATATAAACTGAAATGCAAAATTAACTTTTAAATAACATATATGTAGAAAGTATTAAAGGAACTATGTAACCTAAGTTATTGTAGTCTTAGTCCTATCGGATTAGTTTTCGTGCATACATTAAAAAGGTTTCTTGTGAAAATGTTAAAACGTCACGTGACTGTATCAGTCTTTATAAGATCTAATTAGAGCTATTTTGTATAATCTCTCTACCACTTTAATGTTGTAAAATTCGTATCAGGATTATTCCTGACATTAATCTAACATTTTAATTTTTATACTACTTTCAGTATTAACATTCTAGTAAGATAATTTCGTTTACATGTTCATAACGCTGGCTCACAAGGGATTTACTGTAGATGGCGTTTACATTACATATGTCAAATTAATTGAATATATTATTTACCACGTGTTCGGCGGTGAAGGAAAACATCGTGAGGAAACCTTCATGTCTAAGAAAAAAAACTAATTCGATGACATGTGAAGTTCGCCAACGCGCATTGGGGCAGCGCGGCGGACATTCCTCCTAAAAACTCCTCAAAAATGAGAGGAGGCCTGTGTCTTTACTGGGACGTATATAGGCTGTAACTTAAATTTTTTATATTATGTATATATGGTAAAGCTAGATGACTCTAAATCAGTCGGTTCATAGGACGGATAATCATTTAACACCGTATTATTATATTAAGTCACTTAGGCGACTTTATTAAAAGACACAAATCTACCGTAACACAATACATTTATAAAAATAATAAACCTGTGCATTTATCAATAAGTACAAATTCGGCAATTGCACAAACTTTTTTTGCGCAGCAATCACCATCAGGTAGACTGCTAGTTCCTTTGTAACTCTAGAATTATAAATAAAAATTGGAATCTTACAACATGTTCTTCTTCAGTACTAGAGCTCTCTTCAGGAATTGTTTCCGGAAATATTGTATCTTTAGGTGAAGACAGCCACGGCTCTTCCTCAGTGCTGGCTTGTTTTGAAGGTATGTCGGACTGAGACACTGACACATTTTGACTTGGTGGACTTCCATTAACTGGGCCTTCTTCTTTAGAAAATTTACCTAAATATGAAATAAAGCTTTGTAATTTTCATATGAATCACATCAGATAATAAATTACGAATACTTTAAGTAATAATTGGAACATTACAAAAGTATAATTTGCGTACAACTTACGGCCTAAAAAAACATCTCCATGTTGAGACCTCTTAGAAAATTTCCCTCCAAGAGGCCTCGGCTTAGGCTTTACCAAAGTAGTAAAACATGCTGCATCAGGATGCCGGAATTCCCACAGTGCTTGCCACATTTTCAAACCATTTTCCAACCGATAATTGTTTGTGAAATCAGATTCTTTTAAATGATGTGATATTGGCGCAAAGAGGAATACAAAGAGCTAAAATTAAATAAGATATAGGATAATAATGTACACCAATAGTAATTATTTTAAAAATGTGAAAAAATTTACATTATTATGGGTTAAAAGGCTTCGGTAGACTGATATATTTTTCTGGACTTTCCCCGTAAGTAGTGGCGCATTCTAGAAACTTAACGTTTTTATTTTACTGAATTCTAGAAAGCAAATTTACACACATACGAAAACAGGAACAAGAATTGTTATAATCTAGAGACTCTCGCCACTTTAATAACAACAACCATTGAAAATATTAGGGTGATAAATGAATTAACGCGGTCCACCAAATAGTAAGTAGTTAATGTAGTATATATACTCGTTTGTTGCGCATTTGCCAGTTTCAGAGGGCATTCGTAAGTTGATTATTGCGTTCATTCTTTTTAGACAGATGATGTACTATTTGAGTAATGATGAGAAAGTATTATTTAATCTACCTCGTTGGTCTAGTGGTCGTAAGGCGCGACTGCTGATTATGTAGTCCCGGGTTGGAATCCAGATTCATCATCATCATTCATCATTACAGCCTTTCATAAGTCCACTGCTGAACATAGGCTTCCCCCAAGGCAAGGTCAAGGTCCACGGTCCACGGTCCTTTCCGATCGGCTCGACTCATTGGCGCTGCGAAGAGATGTTGCATGTCTTAGCATTTTCTTTCGCATCTACCATGGGGAGTGCTCTGAGGAATTGTTCGGATTAATCCCAGCCGCCAAATTTCACGAACGCACATCGCGGCCGAACTCCCGATACCATCCACACCATCTGGATGATTGGCGGTCCACCACTGTGCGATTTAGAATATGTTTTCTTCCTCGCACGACTTCCTTGTGGAATCGACTACCATCGATTTTTCCGGACCGATACGATTTAGGGACCCTCAAAAAAAAGAGCGTACTCCTTTTTAAAAGGCCGGCAACGCATCTGCAATTCCCTCCCTGGTGTTGCAGTTGTTCATGGGCGGCGGTAGTCACTTAACATCAGGTGAGCCGCATGCTCGTTAGAGAGCCCCCTCTCCTATAAAAAAAAAAAAAAAAGAAAATAAAAAAAAGGAATGCCACACAGCACGGTCCTGAGCCACCTGCATTCGTCGACTTCCTGCATGTCTTACCAGGTCGTCACTCCATCACGTGGGGGGTCGCCCTACACTTCGACTACCGGTACGACGCTGCCACTCGAGAACCTATCTTCCCCATCGGTTGTCGGTTCTTCGAGCTATATGGCCGGCCCACTGCCACTTCAGCTTAGTAATCCGTTGGGCTATGTCAGTTACTCTGGTTCTACTGCGGATATCCTCATTTCTATGTTTATCACGCAGAGGAACCGCGATCATAGCCCTCTCCATAGCTCGCTGAGCGACCTTGAGCTTCCTCATACGGCCAGCAGTGAAGGACCACGTCTCAGATCCGTAAGTCATCACTGGCAGCACGCACTGGTTGTACAATTTCGTTTTAAGGTTTTGAGATATGTCTGACGAGAAGAGCTTAGTGCTCCCAACAACTATCGGCATAGGCGTGACATGGACATTAAACATGATCTTTGTTTTGTCCATGTTCATCTTAAGACCTATCCGTTGGGAGACACTATTGAAGTCATTGAGCATAGTGCTTAGGTCCTCCAGCGATTCTGTCATAAGGACTATATCGTCGGCAAATCGAAGATGAGTGATGTACTCGCCATTGATGTTAATACCGTATCCTTTCCATTCCAGAAGCTTGAAAACGTCTTCCAATGCAGCGGTGAAGAGTTTCGGGGATATAACGTCACCCTGTCTTACGCCTCTCTGCAATTGGATAGGTTTCGTATTCTGGTTCTGTACTCGGATAGCCATCGTAGCCCTACTGTACAAGCACTTCAGCACTTCATTATACCGACAGTCAACTTGGCACCGCTGTAGGGACTGCAGCACCGCCCAAATTTCGACGGAATCAAAGGCTTTCTCATAGTCCACATACGCCAGACATAGTGGCAAATTGTACTCCTCGGACTTCTGTATAACTTGCCGAAGGGTATGTATGTGGTCTATGGTGCTAAAGCCCTTTCGGAAACCGGCTTGTTCGGGAGGATGGAAGTCGTCAAGTCTGCGCGCGAGACGATTCGTAATGACTCTCGAAAACAGCACGTAGACGCGACTCAGAAGGGAAATCGGTCTGTAGTTCTTCAAGAGAGCGTTGTCACTTTTCTTGAAGAACAAGACCACCGCACTTCTGCTCCACGCCTCCGGTGTAATGCCACCATGGAGGACGGAATTAAAGAGCTTCTGAAGAATTTCAAGTATCGGTTTTCCACCCGCTTTCAGAAGCTCCGCTGTAATTCCATCCTCGCCTGGGGCCTTGCCGTTTTTAAGCTGCTGGAGAGCCATTCTAATCTCGCTCAGACTGACGTCCGGGATATCTTCGGAACAGTGTCGGATAAGACTCGCACTTGGATCGTTACTCACACTTGCGTGTGGCTCCAACGATGACGTGTACAGCTGCCCATAGAACCTTTCAATCTCACTCAAAATCTTAGGTGCCCCGGAAACGATGCTGCCACACTCGGTCTTCAGCTTTGACAGTTGGCTCTTTCTGGCAGACAGATCTCTGGAAAAGACTTTGGAGCCTTGGTTCCGCTCGATCGCTTCTTCAATACAAGCTGTATTGAAGTTACGTAAGTCCCGCCGCATTCATTTGGAGATCTGCCTGTTTAGTTGCCTGTATGCTGTCAAATCTGTTGAAGAATGTAGCTTCATCTCCCGTCTAACAGCCATGAGATTAAGAGTGTGATCGGAGTGTTTTTGTGTTCTTCTGCGGCGAGTCTTGCAGAACTTAGCTCCGACCGCATGGACAGTTTCCACGAGCTTGTCATTCATATCGTCCACTTCATTGCAGTCTTCTAGGCACTGAAAACGGTTTTGTAACTCGAGCTGAAAGGTTTCGGGACTTTGGAACAGAGCACGAGGGAGCGGAGCGTTGACTTCATTAGACGAGACCTCTCCAACCTAACTTTTAGGTTCAGTGTGCCTCTAACCATTCGGTGATCGCTACTAATTTTCATCCTCGCAAAGCACGGACAGCAACAACAAAGAACAGCTGTCGTCTGGTCGTCATAATGAAGTCAATCTCATTTTTTGTCAAACCGTCGGGGCTCGACCAGGTCCACTTCCTGTGGGGCCGCTTCTGGAAGAAAGAGTTCATCATAAAGAGTCCCTCTTTCTCCATGAAGTCGGCCAGCTGCTGGCCCCTTGGGTTCCGTTGCCCTATTCCAAATTTGAGCTTTCAGCTCACCGTTCCCTTTTGTGCCTAGTTTTGCATTGAAATCTCCCATTAACACCGTATATTAGGTTTCGGCGGAATGCATGGCTCTAGAGATATCCTCATACATTTCCTCCACCTCCTCATCGGGGTGTGCCGAGGTTGGTGCGTAAACCTGTATGACCTTCAGCGAATACCGTTTGGTGATTCTGAGTATAAGGTACGCAACCCTCCTCGACACACTCTCAATCTTTACAACGTTGTTAACGAGAGACTTGTGGACGATAAATCCGACACCTCCTTGGGACAGATGGTCGCCCTCCCGGTGACAGAGCAAGTTGCCGGATTCGAGGATTACCGTGTCCTCCCCCTCTTTTCGGACTTCGGATAATCCTATAATATGCCAGCGTAACTTGTCTATCTCTTAGGCTTAATCTCTTCTTCCAGCTCCACAATCTTCTCGTCAGTCCTCAGGGTGCGTGCGTTGTATGTTGCCACGTCGAGTCGTCATAGGGGGCAACCGAACCTCAACCGGAGATTATTAGCACCCCCTGCCCCGCCGTTACCATGGTCACCACCGTAGCCAGGAATAGCGGGGCCGCCGGGGACTGGGGGCCGTCTCTTTTTTATATTCATAGTATTTGCCATAGTTGCCACGCTTGGCGAGCGGGTTGGCAACCGCAGTTTTTTTATTGTATTTTTGCTATTATCAGGAAGATGCTGCTGCCCATCTCCTGCCTGTTTCCCTTTGTTGCCTTTTACGACACCCACGGGGAGATATGGGGTAGTGGATATTCTTAACCGCCACTACACGGCACGGCAATCCAGATTGCTGATTGAGATTTGAGATTGCAGATTGCTTCATCAGACTTTAAGATTCCATAACTAGGTGTGAGAATCTTCAGTTGTAGAAAAGTTTTGAAAGGGTATTACCATGAGATGCCATAATTTTTTTCTGGCCTTTCCCATGGTCTTCTCTCATGACATCTATGAAATGGAATGGGCTGATGGAATCTCTTACATTGCTACTATATGGTGTGAACAAATATTGCTCTAAAAGCATTTAACAGTTTAGCTAGAGGTTTTATAGCAAATTAATTTATAACAACCTCAATTACTTACAGTCATAGTAGGTATTGAGAATAAATAATAAAATGGATTGGAGCAGAATTTGTCATTCTCATAATCGTTATCCGCACACTCATCCGAAGCATCAAGGAGGATCCAGTGTAAAGTGTAAAGAAGTTTTGTCTCTACATTTCCCAGTGATTGCATGTTGTCTTTTATTCTGTAAATAAAATAAAAAATGGTATTAATAATTTAGATTATCAAAAAAAAAATTATTATTGATCAAAATTATACATTGTGTTAAATTGCTTATTGAATTAAACTGTAACTGCTTAAATATTATTTGTCATATTTGCACCGAAGACTACCTTGAAAGAAAGTAGTTTTTACGTATATTATCGCGTGTAATTAATTAATTTTATATTTCGGACTTTCGAGTACTTTGCAGCACCTATAGTCACGGGGGGAATGAGGTGTTCGACCTCCCAATGTCATGGGTCATGGTTAACTACGACTTCGACGCTCCAGGAAGTCTGCAGTCTGTAAACACGTACTCGATTGCCCCTCCAATACATCAGATTTGAAAGGTCACAAATCCTCTCAAAAGAACTCCGATTGTTACCAAATATGAATTGCGATGCTATTCTAATAAAAACAAACTTCTTCATTTTAATAGAGTATATTGCCAGGTGCAAAAATCAGCTTCATATTCTATAATTAATAAAATTACCTTCCAACCCAAGCATACTCCTGCAAGACTTCAAGATACTATAAATTCTTACTAAATCTATACTATATAATATAATAAAGCGGAAGAGATTTTTTGTTTGTTTAAACACGCTAATCTCTGGAACTACCAGTCCGATTTAAAAAATTCTTTTTGTATATTATAGCCAGATTCTTGTGGAATAGTATGGGCTATCTAGCATTAAGCTATATCACTCAGCCAGCCTTTAATATGGATATTTGTTAAGCAAGTTAGAAGAAAAAGCACTCCCGAAATGATTTATCCACGTACGCTGGTGTTATCGTTAGGGATACGTAAATACAATGTTCTAGAAAAATATAGACCTTTACTCGGTCTAAAAAAAGTCTGCGATACCATATGTCTATTTCTTATACATAAGCCATAATTTGGTATTATGTGATAAAAAATATTGAAAATTTAAAAGTGGTTTATGAGCGTTATTATTAGGCATGGCATATTTATCCTTACGAACGAAAGTTACTTCATCATCAAGACAATTTTATGAAGATAAACTTTGTTCTTTATACCACGTTATTTGGACGCATAGTTTAAGAGATAATGTAAAATTAAAGTAATTCAATACTTGGCTGGGCGCGTGAACGACGCTTAAACCCTAGCCGTTATAAAATGCTTGGACTAGGTCATGTCGCACACCTCGGACACGTGATGACGCGGGTGAAACCGCGGGGCACAGCTAGTTATGTAATATTTCTAAATGTAAATGTATGTTGTACATAATATTTTTAAATTCTATATTATTATCTACATAAATTTTAATCTGAAGGATCTATGACATAGAGATGTTTAACACCTCAGTTCCCCTTGTGATCATGGGTGTTGCAAAGTACTTGAAACACCAAAAATTAATTAATAAAACATGACAAAATTTGTAAAAAACTTACTTTCATTCAAGGTAATTAAATATTTCATAAAATAATGACAATTAGCATTATAACCAAAATGACAAAATCTGGCAATACTTTATAGTAAAATTTTAAAGAAACCTGTTGTTCAACAATGCAGCTAGTGAATGCATCACATGAGGTAATGCTGCCTGTATAAGACGCCATCTCGGGATAGACTCTATTGCATCAGTAAGGCTGATAGAGAGCCCAAAGCGTAGATTTTGCACCAGTACTTTTTCAAATGACTGAAAAAGCATATGAAAGTATGAATTACTTCTAATTGACCTGTACATATGAAGAGCCATGGTAGTTCAGGGGCTAAACAAATACTGTTATTTCACAGTATGCAAGCAACCCAGGTTGATCCCAACCATCATCAATTATATTGTTAATTGTAATCTTAAGTGTTGATTTACGACATGCTTGCACTAAATGCTCTGTAACCACTCAGAAATGATATATGATACCTGTGCCTCATATCTTTTCTGGGAGGTCATTGTGCCTGTGGGATATACGTAGGTCACTCAATAAGTTTTGAGATATACAAAAAGTATTCTAGATACTATTAATATTTATCTTTTCAAACTATTCTCCATCATGCTCTATACAAAGTTCCATTCGCCTAATCCAACTCTGAAAACACTTTTGCCAGTCTTGATCTGACAGGTCGGAAATCGCTTCTTCATAGGCAGCCACGGCTTCTTCGGCGCTTGAAAAAAACTTGCCTTTTATTTTTTCTTTGGACTCTTGGGAACAAAAATAAATCACTAGGAGCTAAGTCAGGGCTGTAGGGTGGGTGACTTAAGAGTTTCAACACCAGATTCCCCAATAAATGCTTTTGTTCTAAGGGAGGTATGTGAAGGGGCATAATCGTAATGCAGCATGATTCCCCGAAGCCCTGTCTTTAGTCTTCTCTCCCGCACAGCTTGAAAAGCTTTGGGTAATGCAACTATAGTATACCATTCAGAGTTGGCTGATCTACGATTTTACAGCATTGACGTCGACAAATGTCCGCTCCGCGAAAAAAAAACTAGCCACCATTTTTTTCCCGACGTTGCGAGGTCTTTGTAGTTATGTCGGTAACTGTCCTTTTGAGTAGACCCATACTGATGATTGCCTTTTATTTTCCGGATCATATTGATAGGTCCATGTATCGTCACAGTAACGATTTCTGAAACACGCCTAGACGCCCCATTTTCAAAACGTAGACGCATGTCATGGCACGAGTTTGGTTTTTGCTTTTGGAGAGCAAACAAGGGATCCATCGACAACAAAGCTTCCTCACTCTAAGATGTTGATGTAGGATGGTATGAATGCTCCCGAACTAATGCCTACAATATTTTCTATGTCCGTATATGTGATTCGTAGGTCTTCTTGCACCAGCATTTCAGTAGCCCATACATTTTCTGCAGTTACTGCTGTTTGCGGGGTTCTTTGGTCATCTTTAAGATTAATTTTACCCCTTTTGAATTCAGCAAACCACCTAACAATTGTTGCGCGTGATGGAGCTGAGTATTAGTTATGCTGATTGTAACTGTGGTAAACTTAATTTTTCGGTTAAACAAAATTTAAAATCATAATATATCATAGCATGCAAATGTTCACGGTTAAGATACATCGTTTTAAATGAAAAGCACGGGAAGTGCAAGAAAATTAATAGAACTTTGTTTTTTTTTTATATTAAGCAATTGGCTTATGGAATTCCATTTTTAAATAAATTTGCTTTTTAGAAACATATAACACGGGTGTGTTCCATTTTTAAATTTTGAGTATCTCAAAACTTATTGAGTGACCACATATTTTGGCTGTATCTTTACAAATTATAATAAATTTCAGTTTTCAGTTTTTATTTTTTGAGTAACAAATTTCATATCTGATTGTTTTTGATTTATTTGTGTAGTTTTTGTAATATTCAAGTTACAAAATTATTATTAGATTATACAAAAAATTTCACTTGCTACTTAAAAAAATTTATACTATTTGAAAACATATTTACAATATTTTAATAAAATACTTATTTTATTTTATATAAGCATTAACAATATTTAATTATTAAACTGATAATATTAATACCAACTTATGTTAAACACAGCTAGCACATTAGAAAAGGCAACCCCAGGAAGAAATAAAAAAAAATTATCACAAGCAATGAATTTCCACACTTTAGTAATTTGGCATTTGTTAAATGTTTACTAACCCCCTTCTATCATAAAAATATGAACATAATATGACTGTAATTATTTTTTTGGTCACTTGAAAGAGAGAGAGAGAGAGACATGCATTCACAATTTGGTGGCCTTTCATCTCAGACGTAACTCATTTAGAGCCAAGGTGGCATCAGAGATTGCTGAACTAATTAAATGGCACAAATTTGAGTCTCTGAGTTATGACTACATATTTGCACCATTGCGGTAGAGACTATCAGTCATTCCCGATGAGTCATCGCCACTAGTGATTTCAGTAAGGAAACTGCCTGCATTGTTGGCATTATACCATGCAGAATAAGGACTGTATGATTTTTTTATATGTAAAAAAAATATGCAATGTTCGGGTTTCTGTTTCTAAAGCTGAGCCAAAATACATCCATATTATAACAACTAAATATGAACATAATACTATTGGTGTGTTTTCTTAATACACAACAGTTATTTCAATGATTATTGCAGTATACATTGTTATATTTAGTATTTAGTATATATGTTAGTATTGTGAAAAAATATATTTCAATGTTTCAAACAACCTATGAAAATCAAGTTAAAAGGTAATTATTTACTGAATACTTCTTACCTTACAAGCTTCTTTTAGCTCCTGAGGTTATAGCCGTAAAAATATAAGTACAGTTAAAAATTAGAATACAATTTGAAATATGCTAGACTATATGTGTAATGCTTTAAGTATTGTAGGAGTGCATTGCATGCAAGCAATACAATATTTTATATTTATTTTTTAATTAAAACAAAAAGTTGTGCAACCAAATTTATAAACAGCTGTTTGCAAAGCTCTATACTATAGTAAATAATAATAAATTTTTAGTTTATTTGACATAATTTTTATAATCTCTAATAAAATCTTTGTTTATTACTTGCGCTTGCTCAGATCTCACTTGAACAGATCAGATGTTTTGGTTCTGTTCACATATTTTAATAAATATGTAGCAAGCTAGTTCTATTTACATTGTTTTTTTTTTTTTGTCCAACTTTATTATCACATATCAGCCCTTATCATTATCAGTTTGTTTTGGTTTTGATTGATGATCAAATGTCAGTTTAGTTGATTTTTTTTGGTTATGGACTCGTTTAGTTGTGATTTTGCCAGTGTCAATTAATTAGCATATATCTTATACACTTATGTACGTGGTAGTACGCTGCAGATATAATATGGTTTTAACATGAATGTGTCGGCACAACCGGGGAAGGACAACGCGCTCACAAATATATATATATACCAGCGTGAAATAGCAGCTTAATGCTGCTGTGTTTCGGATAATGAGAGTAGAGAATTAGAGACGCTTTTTACTGGAAACGAGGCATTCCATGATTCCAAAGTGCAGATATGTTGTCACCCCTTACGACTTCTAGTCATAAGGGGTGACAACACATCTGCACTTTGATTCTTAATGATAGATGATGATGTGTAAGGACCACAGCATCAACTTATCAACAGGTGGACGGTGTGCTTGTTTATCACCCTTATTATTTATAAATAGAAACATAGTGATTTGTTCTATAACTTGGACGTAATATGTTGATGCATAACATTCTGGCATTGTGGGAGATTTCAATTTTCGGCGAAAGCTTTAGCCAGCAGACAATCGATGACGACAGTATCTCAAGTAGGTACTTAAAGTGCCTAAGCCGACAAAATAACCTAAGTTTAGATCCAAAGACGCAGATATAGATTTGCCTTTAAATAAACTATAAAGCTTATGGTTTCTAATACGATGAGGGTGACGACAAAAAGTTTTGGTGGAAATTTGACGGCCAGTGGATTGTTGCTCCTGTATTATTGCTTAAATAATGGTTTGAATCGGAGATATAAACGGAAAAGTGTTGCGATTTGAGTCTTAAAAGTCTGTGTATGTACATAAAGTATTAGTGGAAACGACATAGTAAGTGCTTCGACAGGGACATAAATCTCAAGCTTTTTAACCGCTTATGCGCCTTGAGATATTATCATCATCAACTATCCGCTGGGTTAAGCTGTCATTGAAATCTCCTAAAAGCTTTACAATGTGGCGTGTCAGCATATTGTACAGTATTTTGTGAACAAAACTAAACGTCAGACTAAGCTGTACGGCCTAAGATCTTTGCCTGCCTTCATTAACAAATCATAGAAACAAAAATGGCGGGAACTTAACAACCAGCGGATTGTCGTGTAAAATAAGTCAGTTACGGTCACGGTGAACTAAGAGGAACTCATGGTCAAATGAATATTAAATATTGCAGATATTAGAAGCTCTTTTATTTTTTTAACATATTATTTTCATAAGTAATAGGACTGCATCACAACAAACAATTGTGCATCAAGTTTCCTGAGATGTCTGCGTTGCAGTAGCACTTGTCATAATGACAAATACGAATATAAAATTAAAACTCTATGGAGAGAGGATTACTCGTTTGCGTAAGCTTTCACCACCTAAAAATAGGCCCACTCTACACGTGGTCCAGAGTGGTCCTAAACGAGCAACAAACCCGACTAGCTACTCCTTTTCGCATAATGGATCGGACAAAAAGGGATTCTCAATTGAAAAAGGAATTGAATACTTGCTATTATGCTGGTTAAATGGCCTGTACAGAAGTTAGTGGCATCGGACACCTATAGCCACTACTTCGTTAGAGCATATGAGAATAGAAAGCTTACAAGAGGAAGGTCTGAAAGAGATTGGGATAAAACAATAATGATTTAGATGAATTGTGAATTAAAGATTAGAACTTGGAGATTATATGGGGAAAAAGTAAGAGAGGTGTGGTTGATACATCGACCGAAATATGTGGTGAAGTAAGAGAAAGAATGAGTTAGATAAAAATTACAGTGTGGTGAAAGCTACGCCAAGCTGCAAAAACACAAAGTGTCTATTAGTCCTTGGGCATAACGTTATTCGCATAACATTACTGCAAACTGCGCAATTTGTAAAAAGAGTCCTTTAAGCTGTTGCTGCGCAATAACTTGTGCTTTTATTACTTCGTGTGGTTATTAGTTCGTCACTATTAATGCAGTTTTATTCAATATCCAAGAAATACAATACAGTACCAGCACGAACCGCAACATAAATTATATCGTTTACATTTACGGTCACTCATTAATTATGCTTCGACATTTAATAATAAATTTTCACAATGATTTCTAAGATTTGCGCGAACACTACACATTTAATAAAAATATTTTCAAGAATTTTATGGCGGCTTAATTTTTTAACTTAGTTTTATAATTATTATTTTTGATCAGATCTATATATAGAGGTCAGTGCTAGATACTTTTTAGTATGAACGTCAACAAAAGAGTTTTTGGGGTAACCTGGCTGGCGGCGGATTGTTACTCCTGTATCATTATTTAAATAATGGCTTGAAGTAGATTTTGATATGTAAAAATGGTGCGATTTTGTGTATTTAATGTCTGCGCATGTGAAATATTAGCGGAAACGATGAAACAAGCGCTCCGATGGTGATGTGAATTTTAAGATAAGTTGTCTGTCTGCTTAGGCGCCTTGTTATACTATCGCCAACTATCTGCTGGCTCAATTTGCTATCAAAATCTCCCAAAGGCTACGAAATGTGACACATCAACATATTGTGAAGCAGTGTATTGTACTATAAAGGATTATTATCACTTGACACTGAAATAAATAAAGACATATTTTAAAAGACAAGCATCCAAGCCAAAATCTTAATAAAAAAATCGTCAACAAAATGACCAAAGAGAATATAATCATTACGTTTAAACATGAGTAGGTAATTTACCCAAACGACAAATAGCTACGCACAGAGTACTTTCCTTAGCTACGTGTTTGGCATTCAATTAGCAGTACCTATTTATTTATTTACCTTTATTTATTTATTAGGATTACCAACAGAAATTACAACAGTAATAAAAAAAAACATTTTCATAAGAAATTAAACACATTATACTTAATCGTATTTCTTTTTATGGATAATCACAACATGCGTTGATAATTTAGTAAATAAAAGAATTATAACAAAAAAACTGAATTACATCATTGGATAAGTATAAATTATTAAAAGGAAATAGAATTATTATAAGATAATATTATAGATAGCTTCATTATCATGTTATATGAATCACATTATAGAAAAAAAAAAAACAATTCCAATGTTATAATTAATAATTAATTTATTCATTATTTTTAAAGAAATTCATTAATTTTGTATTGAAGGTGGATAAACTTCGCAAGTAATATCGAGCCCAGAAATCTTCGAGGACAGTTCGTTATAAGTGCGAGCCAGTCTGGCTAGAGGGGAATACTTTTAGACAGTCACCTTTGCACCATGGCACCTTAAAGTTAAATAATTGAACTATTGCTGGACAATCAATATTATTATTGAGCGTTTTGTATAGGAGCATCATGTCTGAGATACTTCTACGCGATTGTAGTGATGTGATGTTAAATTGTACCAACTGTCTTTTGTAGGAATCATTAGTTTGATAGCTATTCGAACAGTATGCAAGATGACGCAGCAGTCGTTTTTGTAATCTTTCGATTCTAATACTATGAATTTTGTAGTGCGGATTCCAAATTTGACTGCAGTATTCTAGTTAACTTCTAACCAGACTACTAAAAAGTTTGATTGTAGTAGAGGGCTGCCTGAACTCTCTGGAATTCGTCAATACAAAACCCAGTGACTTCGTAGCTGAGGTGATTATGTTATCGATATTGTTGGTAAATTTTAATTCGTTGTCTAGTATAACACCTAAATCGCGTATCACTGAAACTGCAGCTAGTTTTTCAGTGCCAATATAGTATTGACTCTATATGTAATTTTGATGTATGTTTATGTAATCTTTTCAACAAAAGTTCCTGTATATACTTATAATATTCTTTGAACAAAGGTAACATTATATAAACACAGGTAAATGCGTGTCCTAAACTAAGCGCAGCTTATATCTCAGGACCCTGGCATGCGAAAAATACAAAATGGCTTTTCACCGGACCTATAATTTACTTAATAAATGTATTATCTAAGTAAAAAGTATGTACGTAAACAACGTAAAATGTTGTGATTATAATATAATCTTTGGTAAACAATGTACTTGTATGTTTTATTTTATTTCATCATCATAATTACAGGTTAGAGCCCTTCACAAGTCCTCTGCTGAACATAGGCCTCCCCCAATGAATGGCAAAAAACACGGTCCTAAGCCACTTGCACCCATTAACTTCCTGCAAGTCTTATCAGGTCTTCACTCCATCTCGTGTAGGACCGCTCTACACTTCTTCTATTAGTACGAGGCTGCCTTTCGGGAACCTTTTTTCTCCATCGGTTCTCGGTTTTTCAAGCTATGTGGCCGGTCAATTGCCACTTTAGCTCACTAATCCGTTGGGCTATGTCGTTTATTCTGGTTCTACTGCGGATATCCTCATTTTAAAGTCTATCACATAGAGAATTTCCGAGCATAGCCCGCTCCATAGTTCGCTGAGTGACCTCGAGCTTCCTCATACGGCTAGCAGCGTAGGACCACATTTCAGATCCATAGGTGTACTATAATATATTATAGATACGTATCTTGAAAACCGTGAGACATATTTTGTTAACTATGAAGTGTTTAGAGAAACATAAGAATTGTTATATAAATTCTCTAAACACCTATAAAACAAAACGCTCTGAGCAAAAAGTATGTAGGTATCTTGTTTATTTCTTTCTACTAGCAATGGATAGAAAAAAATCTTTAATTAAGCCACAAAATAAAAAAAATGAAACTGATGTAACAATCTGTGTTACCGTGTAACGTAAGAATAAGAAGTCACAAAAATAATTATTTGTTTCAGTATAATATAAAGTGAACATATTATTTGAAATGACAAGTGATGAGCTATGATCTACAAAGCGATGTGTGAAACTTACGTGATGGCCCGGGGCTCGTTGGCAGAACTGGTTGCCGACAACAAATAAGTGTAATACATTATATATACAAACACCAAAACACAAATACAAACATCGTTATAATATTTATTTTAAGATTACGGTCTAAACTTTTAAGGCAGTTAAGTTTAATAATAATAATACAATAAAATATGTAAGTAAGAATGTAATGGAAATCACCGTTTAAATACACTCATGGACATAGTAAGAGAGACAAATAGAGATATTATGTATAGTTCGATCATTAAAAATCGACCCACAACCACACACCACAGTTTATGTAATTTGAACAAAAATAGGATTATAGTGTTTTCGACTGTGTTAATAAGAATTTAAAAATTTTTTGCAGTTTACACGTGGTAGAAAATATATCATGGCAAATGATTTATTTAGTATGATAATTTTCAACCACAAATGCGACATAAAATATAAGATAAAAGTTTGATTTTATAGCAAATAAATGTTACAGTCCTTATTTTTAGATACGTAGAGCCTAAACTTTAGTCAAATAAATTAAAAGAATATTTTATATCGAATAAAATTGCTTTGTAACAGCGCCATCTAATTAACTCTATAGGTAAAGTCATTTTATCGAACGAAAATTGACTCTCAAGGTGCTAGGTAAGATATATTACGCTAGGTGGTGCAAACACGACTAATCCTTATATATAAAAAGTACGTGTCACGGTGTTTGTCCGCGATGGACTCCTAAACTACTGAACTGATTTCAATGAAATTTTGGGTCAATGTGCAGTTTGGTCCAACTTAAAAGATAGGATAGCTTAAATCTCAATTTATAGTCGCAATACAATATTATTTTATTGAAAATTATTTGTCTATTATTTGACAGTCACAATTATCTGATAGCTCCAAACGATTCTGTCAGATGACGATATCTGTTGACAAAACTGTTGGTAAATATTTAATAGATGGCGCTATGTTAAAAATACAAACGTTTAATATAAACTACAATTTAGTAGTACCTATAACCACCACGTGTTGCTGTAAGTATTCAACAGATAGAACCGATTTAAAAAAAAATTGTAGACTATGTGCAGTTTGGTCCAACTTGAGAGGTAGGATAGTTTTTATCCCGATAAGTGACACTCAATTTTTTTATTGCTAATTTCCGGAGTTATTTTTGGGAATGCAAATGTTCGTTCGGAAAGGGCAGAACAACGTCTGCCTGGTCAGCTAGTTTAGTATAAAATTCTAACTCATTCTCTCGCAGGCTAAATCCTATAGATGTATATGTTTGTTTCCTTTCAGTGTCGCTTTTTCGTTTTATCGAATTTCAAATCACAACTATTCTAAAGAAGTTTTCACTTCAAAAAAAAATCAATAAATCGTTTAAATTTTATTTAAGTGATGATGATAGAAGTGTCCCTAAAGCTGTAACTTTAAAATAGCTATAGGTAGGTATTTACCGTTTTCCATTCTGTTATTTCTCAGTGCATTGCATTAGCAGTGTGCAAAAAAACGCACGTCGTCTACATCTGAAGTAAGAACTATGCTCACTGGAGCTTAAGAGGAAATGCGGGTGGACTTTTCTCCATACAAACGCTCTCGCCTGTTTTCATTGTGGTTTATGACCTTATAGCCAATGATTTTTTACAGTAAAATAAATATCAACCTCTTCTATGCCCCTATATTTTTACATTATCTTTATAAGCATTAGAACTAGGGCATTGGAACCGGTTTTTCCCGGTTCCAAAAGAACCAGGAATTTCCGGTTTTCAGGGGTCACGAAAAGAATCGGTTCCGAAAATTTAGAACCCCGGTTCTTTCGGTTACTTCGGTTCCTTTACAAAATTTCCTAAAAAGTATATCACTGCAATGTAGTGTTATAAAAAACGTGATTATTAATCATTTCTGATATTTATGGCAAACAGTAGAATTTGTAATGATATTTAATTTAATTTGTCGAGCATTTTCAAGGGTCCCCCCACTAAAAGTGACAAAATTCTTCAAAAGCATATCGCAGCTGATTTCGGACAAGAATATTGTTTGGTCTTAAATGTAAAGATGTTAAGTCGTTTTCTGAAGTTAAAAACGATCACAAATGCATTAATTGATTTAAAATCTGATATTGTGGGTATTTACTGAGGAAGACTGGACAAACATAGAAGAGTTAAATAATATATTGGATGTTTTTAGAACTATCGTAGAAGCTCTATCCCGTCGCGATGCAACATTGATTACAGCCGATGTTTCTTTAAAATTTTCCATAAGAAAATTAATTGAAATGAATACTCATTTTAGTAATAAAATGGTCACTGCATTCCGAAAACAATATAAGAATGCAAGCATCAATACTGCGATGCTTTACCAACCTTGACAGTTATTTTGCCAGTATGGACGAAAATGCAATGATCTTTTCCCGGCCTACAAGTGATGAAAGGTTACACGAAATTGAAAATTTTTACGTGGTAGAGCCATGCTGCAGTTATATTACTGGTATAATTGTAGCACGAATGGGTCGGATCGACCGGGGAAGGAACACGCTCTCACAGAATACGCTGCTGTGTATGGTGAGTGTAGAGAACCGGACACCCTTTTTGCTGGAAACGAGGCATTCAATCTTTGTCCTCACGGGTGACAACGCATCCGCATTTTGATTTGTCATCGAGGATAGATGTAGATGTTTAAGGGCCAAAGCAACGCCTTACCTTCAGGTGGACTGTGTGCTCGTTTGTCATCCTTATTCTATAAAAAAATTGCACAAACGCTAGACAAAATTATCCCTTGAAGAAATGCCAGCAATTGGAAGTCAAAATCTGCAGGAAGTTGAATTACATGAATCCCCCCTAACAAATGAAGAGGAATTTAATAGAGAGCTGTCTAAAGCTGTTAATACTGCTACTGAATCGACAGATTAAGAAAATGACTTAATTACTACTGTGAGAGATGAAATGGCTCTATTTGAATATGGTGGACAAAGACAACGAGGGTACTACTTATCGTTTGATTATGAACATTTAAAAACTATTTCGCCCACCAGTGTAGAGCCAGAGCGTATATTTTCTTCGTCTGCAATAGGCTGCGCTCGTCTTTGAGGGATAAAAATTTGCATGCAATTTTTCTGCGTTTTTTTATTTAAGTAAAATTAAGAAGTAATGTTTAATTAAAACTATTTTTTCTTAAGTGAGCTGAATTATGTTTTGTTATTATAACAGTATCCGTAAAGTATATTCCATGATAGAATATTGTAATGTTATAATAGAATAGAATCTATTCTAAATAATTTTTATGTTGAATGATATTAAAATTTAAGTAATGTGAAATAACTGTCAACGTGCAATTGTAAAATGAATGTTCCTAGTTAGTGAGATGTTTGATTTGTTTTATATTTAATTAGAAAAAGCCATTGCAAAATTATTACTTGAATAATTACTTTAATCCACGATATGCAATAAACTGTTTTCTTTATGAATATTATTATCGTTATTCACATTGAACGAAAGTAGCCTCCAACCTAAAAGAAAGAAAAGAACGAAAATAAATCAAAAATTAAGAACCGAAAGAAGGTTACTGAAAGGGACCGATTCTCGATGTCCTAAAGAACCCTTACAAAATGTTCAAAATTGCTTATTTAGACCGCTGTCAACAAAGGCCCAGTGTTAAAATTTGATAACTAATACTGAAAAATAAAAAATAAGGACACAGTGTATATCCTTCCTATTCAGTATATGAAATATCTTTTAAATTGGACCAATATTGGAGGAGGAAATGGTAGAGAGCCAAACCTTGAATTATGCCTTTTTACTTGGCTATTAAGTCGGATCTGCAGTTGTCCTTATAGGACGCCGAGAGCTCGCAGAGCGACAGCGATAGTTTCTTCAAATACCTAATTTTAAAAAGTCTCTCGGCCCGCATTTCCTCTTAAGTTCGATAAGTATAACTTAGTACTAAAGGTTGACAATAAGCCATAAGAAAACTTATAACCTCTTTTATATTTAATAATAATATCTATAAAAGGGGTACTGCTTGCTTGTCGGTGGCCCTTTATTTACTACAGGGTATCGAGTGTCTCGAATTGGTGGCGAAACCCACCAATTCGCGCTAAGCAGACCCTGAATTTCGTAGTATTCAAATTCTTTACTAAAAATTCAAGTTTTTATAAAAAATACTACTGTTTTCTTCACAGTAAAAAATAAATAAAGGAATAAAGTACAATTATTTTACGGCTTAGGAACTTGAGGTCTTGTTAAGCTGCCACGATGCAGGTACAGTTGCAGTGTAACGTTGTTTTAGGAGAGCTTTTAATGGTGTGAGTAACATTTGCATAAGATCACTTAAGGAGCTATATCGTAGAAAAGCAGCCCCTGGTACGGTAGATAAAGAATACAATAGGAGATAATTTTCTTATAATACAAGATCATGCTCTGCTGTATATTTCAATGAGAGATTTGGGGTATTTTGGGGAGATCGAAATCGAAGTTTTTCAATGACCAACATGCTTACTTGACCTAAACCCACCATAACATGTTTGGAAATGAATTAAGAGAAAAGTTAAATAAATTAATCATAACCACATAACTTATGAGATTTCAAAAGCGTATTGGTAGATGGTTTCAGTGACACGAAGTTTAACTGATTTTTTAATAAAAAGTACGCATTAAGTAAAGTATAAACAGTTAAGGCTGTATAATCTCTTTATATATAAAAATTACGTGTCACATTGTCTGTCCGCGATGAACTCCTAAACTTCTGAACTGATTTCAATGAAATTTTGCACACTGTGTGCAGTTTGGTCCAACTTGAGAGATAGGATAGATTTTATCCCGTTAAGTAACCAAAAACTTTTTTTATTGCGATTTTACGAATTTTTTATAGGAAGAGTCGTCGGAAAGGGCAGAACAACGTCTGGCTGGCCAGCTAGTTTTTATATATAAAAATTACGTGTCACATTGTTTGTCTGCGATGAACTCCTAAACTACTGAACTGATTTCAATGAAATTTCGCACACTGTGTGCATTTTGGTCCAACTTGAGAGATAGGATAGTTTTTATCCCGATAAATGACCGTCAATTTTTTTTTTAAGGATTTATATACGAATTTAAGGATTTTTATACGAAGGGTCGTTGGAAAGGGCAGAACAACGTCTGCCTGGCGAGCTAGTAATTTATATAATATTATAACATCCCACTTTCATTTAGGTGTGAATTTTCTGTAAAACTACTGTAACACTTTTTTTTAATAAGTTTATCAAATAAAACTTTAATTCGTTAATCTTAATTAAATAAATCAGTGCTTATTATTAATATTTTATGCTATTAAATATATTGTTATTTAATAAATATTATTCTAATGCCAATTTATCTTTTCTTACGTATCTCCATGAGTGTATTAGAATTTATATGAATGGATATTTTGTAACAGTCAAAATGGTTTTGAGAAATAGCCGTAATGAATTTACTTTTAAATTTACTATCTTTATATAATAGAATTTACGTAAATCCACATTAAACATTTGAAATGTTATATTTACAAAGGTTAACATTTATTGGTAAAATATTTAAATCAGAGAAACTTTATTTCAACTAACCATACACGATGCATCGTGAACTTTTCCAAGTCTCGGTCGGACAAATGGCGTAGTTTGTCTCCAGAGAAAAATTTGTACTGGAATTGGTACAACTTCTTCATTGCTGCTGTCATCGTCTGATGATTCCTTCATTTTGGTTTTTTATTTCTCTAATTCTGGCAGAAAAGAACTTTATTTGATTTTGAAACAAATTGAAATATAATTTTTTTTATTCAATATGGGTTATAAATACTTATTGAAAGTCATTCTTATATTTAATTTATCTATCATTGATTCTTAAAATCTGTGTCCTGGAGAGAACCAGCAATAAACCCAGCGGTACTTTTTTTTTCCAAAATAAGGAACATTTTTCAATCATTTATTACGTCACACAATTAATTATAAGTATCATGTGAGAAATGGCTTGGTAGCGACCACCAGACCAGGGGTTATTGTCATTCATAAATTCCTTAATATTATAATAACCCTTTTTATACAATCTTTGTTGATTACATTTTCTGAATTTGGTTAGATAATTAGATTTTGTTATACAAGCGTATTCGCGCGTCAGAGTTTACCCCCAAGAATGAACTAGGTACTGACTCTGTGGAGTCGAGTAACTGGCACTATTAGCTTGTGTATGTTCCTAGTATGTACAGAATTAATATCGCATTTTTTAAATTACTTATATCTTTTGTACATAAGGAAAATTTCTTAAATATTTTAACAGACCAAAGTTAGTATATTGATTAATATATTAAATTTTAAAGACCGTTCAGATTTTAAATCGTAGATTGCTAATAAGGCCCTATTCTGCAAAATAAATATAAAATCAGTGTCAGCCCATAGTATAATACCATTCGGAATTTTATAATTTTTTTTAAGGCATACGTTGCAGAAGGAAGTCAAGTTTGCCAGTTTAGATATTATATGGCGGCCCCATTGAAGCTTCGCATCTAGTGATTCCAATAAAAATGGTGGTATGAACAAGTTTAAAATCAACTCCTTTCATAGTATTCTAATAATAGATATATAAAAGTTTTTAAATATATTGGCACATTCCATATCTTCTATTGTTCAATTAAGTTACACTTACGTTTTGTATCCCGTTACCACTGGTCATAATTAATGTGCTTGGTAAATATCCATAAACACTATAAACATCACATTGATTGTTAAAGTGGAACTTTTTTAATATATCACTAAATAAGTAGTAGATGTGGGATATTAGCGCAGGGTGCTTAAAGAACGTACACGCGCAGTTACACGGGGAGACTTGACTGAGAGTGAGGCTCTGCGCACTTGTTTTTAGTCATCTTTATAGGGTTGATATCTTATACTCTTGTCCTAAATATTATGCTTTTTGAAATTAAAGTTAACAATACTATATATTACTAAACATTTCTAAATAAAATTCTTTCATAATAAAATTAAGTTTCTGATAAAACATTTTAAATAATATCTCCATACAATTTCAGGCACAGTAACAGACAACTAAATCATTATGTTCAATTTAAGAAGCCGAATCCATATCACACATTCTGATAATTAGGCTCAGGTCATATCAGAGTTTGGGTAATGGTTTTTAGCACATAAGTCCATTTGTTCAGCGTGGTTAGTATGAGCCAATCTCTTAAATTATACTTTAATGAAAGCGCATTCTGCAAAGTTCACCCATTAGTAAATTATTTAATACTGCTATAAAAACATTCCATGACTAGAAACAAGTTATTTATTGAGATACTGCGAATGAATGTGGCCACTTTAAGAACTATTGTCACATAGTAGTTTTAATTTTTTATACTTAGTTTTAAGTGATAATTAACACTTTCGAGTCTTAAGTGCAACTGCAAATAAAATAATTGCGAGCCCTAATAAGCTTACTACTCGTATGTTTGTTTAAACTGAAAATTTTCAGTGTGTGGCATCCCTGTAACTACATTGATCTGCCTGCGCACTGTTTCTGTGACGCAGCCTCCCGTTTCTGTGGTGACGGATACAGGATGGTTGCTTTATTTCAAGTTTTCATTTTAAAATATTTTAGTGTTATACATTCTATTTGAAATTAAAATAAAAAGAAATTGATTTAAATTGAAAATATTATCTACTGGAATAGAAACAAAATATTTAGGTAGTTACAATCTTTTTATTTGGTCCGTAACAAATCATTAATTCACTAACATTTTAAGTTATTGTCAATATATTATTAGATATGTGTATTACCCAGTGACGTTGCATGAAGTAAATGCAGGCCAGGCCGCTACGTAATTCTACATATTGTTTGTCGCTACGGTCAAAATGTCACCTACATCTCATCCTCAAGTTACAAAGTATTTTAAAAATATAAAATAATTGTTTTTACGGTCTTTTAATATTATTTAAAAATGAGTGAAACGATATAGTACCATATTTTTAACCTTAACTAGAGCGTGTGTGCAGATTAATCTCGGTTTTTAGAACTTGTAATGATACAGTGCTCGTATCATAGAGTAATTAGAATTTCTATGGCTCGTATTATTTTAATTCAAAGTATTCAATATATTTATTTTTGAATAATATTAGTAGCATCATTTAAAATATAACTCGGAGAATGACTACTGGAGCCACGTCCGGGTCGGGGAATGACACTGGTATTACCAGTAGAGGCTTCTATCTTATTCTTTTTTCCTAAAAAAACAGTTAACACTATAAGTAGAATTTCTATCATGGATCCTATTGTACCATGGAGTTGGCTTACATACAAAATTGCTTAAAGATCCACATCTAGAGCCGGAAAAGTTATTTACAGGCCATGAAACACTTGCTCCGTGCGTTATTCGAACCCGCGATTATTCAACGCCCCGACCAAACGCTTAATCACTGCGCTACAGAGCCGTCTAAATAATTAATATTTTGTGATACAATCTTACCTTACCGTACTTATATACAACTGTTGGAGAAGCTATAATAAAAAGTGATCATTATGAATGAAAATACTTACTCGTTTCTCCGGCAGTTGAGACCACGTGACACACATGAGTGATGAAAATTTAATCATGAAAAATATGTTAAACATGATTAATTTATACGAGTTTTATTCAATTAGTGTGTGGGTGAATGAGGGCAATAATCTTTCACTCCTAAGATGTGAAGTAGGACTGAAGTGAAGTTATTTCTTACACAATGCCATTAAAATTAAAAAGGTTGCGCTTTAAATAAAAGTTTCTATAATAGCATATATTTGATGTGTTTAGAGAGTGTTATTACTTATTAGTATTACACAAAACAATGCCTTACTCAATGTTTACTCTTTATTTTTTGCACATTTTTTAACTCTTTTTTTACAACTTTTGGTAATATATGTAGTTTGGTTTATTTATTTCTAAACTAATTATTATAAAACATAACTGATATTTCAGAAAGAAGCATTAACCCTTACATTTTTCTAACACATTAACTTCCCTGCCATGCAGTCGGTGAAATATTTTCACTTCATTCCTAGGCCGCGCCGCTCTGGTGGCAGAAAATGTCGTGGATTGTTAACCTCCTCTTTATTTAAAGTCGGTTAAAAAGGTGATCGTAAAATATTTTAAGAGTAGTAGGTATTAAGCAAATAGACCCTTTAGGGTCATCAGATAAATGTTATCCATCAATAATTTAATTTAACACGTTGGTCGCCATGTCGGACAATGGTGATTGCCAGTAAATGTTTCATTCAGGCCGTGTCGGACAATGGTGACCGACAGGGCACACCTTATTTTGACTTACGTTTACAGGCCGGCGGCCACTTTTTCATTAGATTTGCGCATACTAAGTGACCCGCTTGGCCCTGTAGAGTATTAAAAATAATGTGTCACCCTAATTTTTTTGAATAGTTGGAATGCTAGAGACGAAAAATAAAAATATTTGCAAAATAAAAACATCACTTATCTAATCATTTGTTTATTTGAATATGACGTCAAGTTTCAATGGTTTTTTAATGCGTATTAACTTTAGACACTAAAAATAATTATAAATCGAAAAAAGACCTAACGGTGTTGAAAATTGAAGCATTCTAGGCACAAGTGTGACTTTCCGAGGCAAGACAGAAGACAGAAGGTTGCAAACTTTTTAGTTTTGTTGCGTGCTTTTTGCCTGCCAATAGTTTGTACGCTTTTCTTGTAACATCCAAGACAATTTTTTCGTGAATGTTTGGCCTTTTCTTCCTTTTTTATTTTTTGAACATCCCTTTTATTTGTAATATTTCGAAATTTTTTGTTGTTCGACAGAGTGACCCTCGTGGCGCAATTGAAATAATTATTCCCTTCAGGCCACGTCGGACTAATGTGTCCGTCGGTGGTATATAAGCTTTATATACAAGCTAACACTATGTAATAACACCGTAGGCTTATAATTATATCTTAACTAAACGTAATATAATAAAATGTTGAATGACGTTTTTTTGAAATTTTTCTAAATTCTCTTTGGCAACTAACGTGTTAATTATGTTATATAATAACCTGATTGAATATAAAAATTAAACAATAAAACTATATTATCAATAGAACTGACATTTTAATTTGTTTATGTTGTATTTTATCCTATAAAATAACTTTTATCTACAACATGGTGATTGAAAAATCAGCCCTAAGTTATATTTAATTAAGGACAGTGTTGCGTAGATGTCGTTTTAGAGACATGATGGCAGGCAATTTACTTTACAAACACAGTCGTTGAAGGTGCGGCGGCACTAAACATTTCCCACTTTGTAAATGGTTTTCCTCGTCACCAATACACGTACATACTAAACCATAACTTTACATTGAACAATTATAAAAATCATGATCAAGTCGATTGTATTTGCTTTTAGTTTATGCACTACGGTGCCATAGGTATTATTATATTTTGGATAATTGCAGCATTTAAATAAGCTTTTTAATTTTTTATGATTTATTTATTACACTTTTTCTGCAAAAGGTTGACAAAATACACCTTGATGATTTATGGACATGGTTCTGATGATCGATTAAAAAAGTCCTGATCCAAATCCTCCAGCCATGCTAAAATGCTACCATACTTTGAAATTGTATGTAACTATGTCTATTAAAGAAACGTAGTGCGTGATTTTTTAATCAAATTTCCGGAAACTATAAAATACATTAAAATTATTATATCAAGAATATATTTTAAAAGTTAAAATTACTAAATCTTTTCAAATATAAACTACACTACACTAGTCATTACTTTCTAAATGTGAAGTCCTTGTACATTCACTGGAAGCAGAGACGGGATTCGCAAGTAGAGCGAGCGTACATACATAAGTACAAAATATATTAAAAACTTACAAAATGACAACGCGTTTTAGTCATAACGTAATGTAACTGTTTAATTATTAAATGTTTCGTCTGAATTAGAGCCTCATTTAGTAGAATCTAGTAAATTCTATTTTTTTTTGTAGAGTACGGGTGACGAACGAACATACGGTCCACCAAATGGTAAAAGGATGCTTTGGCTCATAAGTAGATATCTGCATAATATATTATGCCTTATAGGGTTACTTTCATAGTTGCTGCTCCTAAGGACTAAGCTTCAATGACTCGTTACCAGTAAAAATTCTTCGGTCCTAGTCACTCACCATACATAACAAAATAGCATTATGCTGCTATTTTACGCTAGAATTCTGTGCAATCGTTCTATTTGTGTCTCTATTTCGACTAAATAATTAGTAATTCCTCCTTAAATTTTCATCGCCCTATACATATAAAACCAGTACAATGAGAATTGCTTTTCATAATCTTAAAAATGCTTTTTATAATCTAATCTTTTCTAATATTTAAATGAAGGACAATTTGTTCGTTTTTATCTTCTTCGCCAGCCCATAAAAATCTACTTGCTTCTGCTGAAAAATGGGACTTACCCAATGCAGGGGGGTTCACATTATTTGTCAAGCTTGGCAGACGGATTGGTGATTGCAGACGTCTCGAGACTACTTCCCATCTCCGGTTTGGTATTCCACGTCTGGCATAAACGAGATGGCTATCCCAAGCCAAGGGATTTTTTCAGCGTTTCTCATAGTCTCTCAAAACATCCATCAGACAAAATGGGGTGATGGATTCTCTTACATAGCCATCAGATGGCTTAGTGTATCTAAACCATTCTCTAATCAGTTTAATCACACACATACAATTTCATCAAAATCGGTCCAGCCGTTTAGGAGGAGTTCAGTCATTTACACGAAGATATTAGAAATATTATATATATATATATATATATATATATATATATATATATATATATATATATATATGTATATATGTATGTATGTGTGTTCAAAAATAATTTTTGAAAACATAAGGATATTGTCTGATCGGATCAAAGAAGTCTGCTGCTATAATTTACCAGCTCCTTCCATTGATCGCATACAGTACGCTGGATGTCACAGACATTCCAATTGTAGCTCATCTAACTTAGTGGTTGTTTGTTGTGCAGTGTGTGTCGTGAAGCAACAGTGGCCTAGAGCGATTGACCAATCTCGGTTGTTTAGCAGCTAGTTCTTCCTTCATAGTTTGCATTTGCTGACAATATATATCTGCCGTAATCCTTTGGCCAGATTTTAGAAAGCTGTAGTGAACGACACCGGCGCTAGTCCACCAAACACTCACACGTAACTTTTTCTGAGTCAATTTTCGTTTAGGGCAGGATTTGACTGGGTCTCCAGGGTTCAGCCATTGCGACGAGCGCTTCCGATTATCGTACAGTATCCACTTTTCATCACAAGTAATGATTCGATTTAAAATCCTTTCATTATTGAGTCGGTTGAGCAAAGTAACACAGCAGTTGACGCGTGTTTGTAAGTTCGATTCACTCAATTCATGAGGTACTCATTGTTCAAGTTTTTTTGATTATTAGATATACAGTTTTATCACTTACCCCGAAGCCTGCAGCCACCTCTGAATTGCTTTGTGATGGATTCGCTTCCACAATAGCCTTTACTTCTTTATTTTCCACTTTGGTCTCCAGCCGTCCACCGGGTTGGTTCTGAAGGTCGAAATTTCCAGAACAAAAACGTTGAAACCAAAAACGTACCGTGCTTTCTTTTGGACACCAACGCCGTACACATCATTAATCCTTCGAGCTGTTTCTGCAGCACTGGTGCCACGGTAGAACTCGTACTCTTAAATATACCGATATTTCATGTTTTCCATTGTGCAGTAATAAGCGACGCTGCAAAGAAAAAAATAATGGGAAAAAAACAAATAAATGACTGTTTTCAAAACTCAAATGTACCAGCTAAATGAATTTATAAATTTGAATTTGGAATTCTTGACCAAAGAGTTTAGGTGTCTATCTATGTAGTATAAAACACAGTTGCTTCCCTCCGTCTGTACGCTTAGATCTTTTAAACAACGCAACGGATTTTGATTCAGTTTTCATTAATAAACAGAATGATTCGAGAAGAAGATTTATTTACATATAATATGTATGTTATATTTATATAATTCTTATTATTTAATTATATAATTATTCTGTCCGTGTGTATGTGGCTGAACTACTAAACGGCTGGATCGATTTTGATGAAATTTTGTGTGTGATTAAGTTGGTTACAGAATGGTTTAGATTCCTTTTTGTGTTTGTATGCTTTAAGAAAATGTGTATGAATATACGATTTAAATTAAGATATATGCATAATTTTGTACATAAAATCCTTAAATATCGTAATTATCGGTCGACATACCATTGAACAAAACAGTTTGCTTCGTCGTTCGTAATGCTTATAGCAAAGGATTGAAGTAAATTACCAACATCTGACTTTCTATCCGATAACAATTAAAGTGTCTCCAAGGCAAGAGTGAATAGGCTTTTGTTAAAATAAGTCAGTGCGCCTTACGATCTTCGGCTACATCACCGCTTGCCATCAGGTATCAGGTAGTAGTAGTCAAACACTGGCTTCCCGACAAAGTATAAAGCAAAGTAGCTTCCCGACGTCTGTACGCTTTAATCTTTTAAACTACTAAACGGATTTTAATTCGGTTTTCATGAATAGATGGAATAGTTCAAGAGAAAGATTTATGTGATAATTTTTATACAGACGTCGGGAAGCTACTTTGCTTTATACTTTGTCGGGAAGCCAGTGTTTGACTACTACTATACTGCAATAATTTGAAAAGCAGTAAATATATTATTTTATATACAAATTAAACTTGGAAGTACTCGGTCACCGAGTACTCGGCGTAGATTGGGCCGAGTACTCTGCCGAATATTCGGCTTTAAAAAAAACGCGGTAGCGGACGGCGTGCGGTTATTTCCCTTACAGAGTTAGGGATGAAACGATACGAGTAAATACAAGTAGTTACTCGGTACTTTTCTTACGTACTTTGTTTGTTTAAGTACTTTGGGTATCGATATTTTAAAAGTCAGTACCAAGTAGTATCGAAAGAAAAGTACTTGTATCGGTTCTCGATCAGTCACACACTCACGGACACTTTTGATGTGTGATTACTGATTACTTGTCAAATGAGACAACAGGAGTTCATGTTCGAGAGATTGTTTTCGTTTTCTGGCGCGAAAATGACTGCTTATAGAAATTGTTTTATCGGAAAACTTCTAGAAAAATTATTGATCTTAGGAAACACAACACATAAAAAATGACCTTATTTCATATTTTTTTCAATTTTATGTAATGAATACCTCATTACCTAACACTTTTCATGATACGGATACGGTATAGTATAGAGTAAAAGTATCGATACCTTGATGGTATTGTTTCATCCCTACACAGAGTAACAGCGCGATATTGCAGCGCGACAAATTTGTGCACGGGGAATCCCCTTTGCGCGGGAAAAACCCTAATTTCATAATTTGTTAACTCATTTGTCACTTTTGTACGAGTATTCACGTAGAAGAGGTTACGCTTGTGTGTTTAATTAATTATTTTATGTAGACAACGCGTAATTTATTACAAGAAGATGTCAAATAGTGCGAAAAGGTCGGGTGTTTGGAAATACTTTGTGGGGATTGAAAAAAAACAAATCTAAGTGCAATTTGTGTGAAGTCCAACTATCACGTGGAGGTGTGGGAAAAACTACTTCGTCCATGAAAAGACATTTGCAGACTAAACATAAGTCGGAGTATGACGAGATTTTCGGTATCACAAGTATTACTTCAAGTAGCAAAGAATTTGTCTCTGAGTCCAGTGAATTAGAAGTGAATGATGTTTTGAAGCAGCCGTCTTTAGAATATATGTTAGAAAAGATAAAGTTGTGGGATGTTAATGATCCTAGAGCAAAGAAATACCATTATTTAATCGGTGAAATGATCGCAGTGGATAACGAGCCATTTTCTATCGTGGAAAGTCATGTAGGGTTTCGCCGGTTTGTCAATAATATTTTACCGCAGTACGAGATACCAAGCCGCAAATATTTTAGCGAAAATGTAATTCCAGATATATATAACAAAGTGGTGAATAATATCAAGTCAAGATTAGAACTGGTCAACCACATCTCTTTACTACAGACATGTGGACATGTCAAACTAACAAAACTTGTTTCTAATAATAAATAAATAGTGCTGCAACTAATCATATTACTGAAAGCTTTTAAAGAAGTGACGAAAATAACTAGTAGCACGTATTCTCCATTTCCGATATAATTCCGCATGCGGTCACAGTGATGAGATACTTACGAAAAGAAGAACTAATCAAGAAAATGTATCAAGTTGATGGTTTTAGAAGTGCCCTCGTAAAAAGTATGAACAAAGTCACACGATTCAATCTTGAATGTTTGTTTGAAAACAGAACGTATCTCCTTTCGACCTTTTTAGACCCACGCTACAAAATCAACTTTTATAATGCTTATCAAGCAGATCAAGCCCGCAAAGCTGTCCTAGAAGAAGCTCTAAAAATATTGCTAGACACAGAAGATGATGAACTAGACAATGACGCAGAGTCAGCAGAAAAAAGAGCTAGAATGATAGATAGAGACCATACTGCTTCTGAAGCTCATAATATATTCTGGGAATGTTTTGAAGAAGCTGCTGACGCATCAGCCAGTTACGAACTTAATGATCCTAAGAATTCCGCTGCAGCAGAGTTAGATCATTACTTAAGTGTACCAAGGGCCACAAGATATGCAAATCCATATAAATGGTGGGTTTCTAATAAAAGCCAATATCCCAGATTGGGAAAAGTTGCGGCTCAATACTTATCAACACCCGCCAGTTCAGTCTACAGTGAACGGTTTTTTTCAGAGGCGGGCTTAGTATATGAAGCAAAAAGGAGCAAACTAGACCCAAATAGGGCTGTAAAACTAATGTTTTTGCATCACAATCTTCCTCTCTTAAATTTTAAATATTAGTAATAATAATTTCTATTATAGATTCTTATGTACGTTCTAAATATTACTGCTGCTTCTCATGTTCCATTTTCCATGATAAAAACTAGTTTTTTGTCTTTATTTTTCTCTGGAATATAATTAAGGCCGAGTACTCGGTACTCAGCAGTTAATACTCGGTGCTCGGCCGAATCCTAAAAAAGGCCGAATCCGCCGAGTACCGAATCCAAACTGAGTACTCGTTCTCGTCGTAAATTGTTTTATTTATGAGTTATGCAAAACTTTCAGTGTACCCCAAGTACACTGTCTGAGCATTAGCATAGCACCGGATTAAGAGTTCTTTCTTCTAAGTACAAATCTTAGCCCGGAAGTATGACCTATTATATAAAAAAAAAATTATTAAAATCGGTTCACAACTAATGGTCGCCACACACAGTCAGTTAAACTGATCAGTTTAACTGACGTACATCCAAAAACTGACCGTGAGTGTGAAAAAATTTTAAGTTGAAATTTTTAACTGACGGCAACCCTCGGATTTTTTCGAGTGTACTGTCCATAGAGTAGAGTAATATATACGGGAAATACTGTTAGTTAAACTGACGTACATCCAAAAACTGATCGTGAGTATGAAATCTTAAGTTGAAATTTTTAGCTGACGGCAACCCACAGATTTTTCCGGGCGCACCGTAATCCGCTGGCTTCAGTTCGTTTCAATTATTGGTAAGTACTTACTTTCTTAGTAGCTACTTACATTATTTCTATGCTGTTTAGGTTTTATATTATTTTATATATTTAGAGAAGTTCGTTTGACGGAGGATAGGAAGGATCTCAGTAATGCTACTACGTAGAACCATCGTGTTTGGACCCATTTTCAAAAAGGTTAATGGAGACCTTGATGACTGTGATGATATCACCTTTTCTAATGGTGCAATCAGAAGGTCTGTATAGGATCTCAGTGACGGCACTGGATAGAACGATCCTGTTTGAACTCATTTGAAGGGGCTCATAAAGACCTAGGTGACTGTCATTGTCTCACCTTTCTAATAGTGCAATACGAAGGTGGTTATAGGATCTCAATAACGGTACTAGATAGAACGATCCTGTTTGAAGTCATTTTAAAGGGCTCATAAAGACCTAGGTGACTGTTATGACCTCACCTTTCTGATGGTGCAATCCGAAGGTGGGTAAAGGATTTCAGTAGCAGCACTAGATAGAACGATCGTGTTTGAACTCATTTGAAAGGGTTCATAAAGACCAAGGTCACTCTGACGATATTACCTTCACTATGGTGGACTTAGAAGGTGTGGTAAAAGATCTCAGTTATGCCATTATGAAACACCATCGTCTTTGGGTTCATTTGAAAGGGCTCAAGTAGACTAAGATGAATGAGTAAATAAGCCATGATTTTAAGAAGAAGAAACTAGTTGAATACCCTTTCAGATTTATTGTGTCTTGTAGCTTATTACTAGACTATGTAATAGTAAAAACATTATTACTCACTTAATTTATTATGTTTTCAGGCAATTAAAAAATCAGCTAAATTCTCAAGTGGATACAAAATTAGAAATCTGCCATATGTTTTACAGGTAATAAAAACAAAGCAGAACGGAAAAAGCATAACCAACTGCAACCAGAAGACGAAAATATCTGCGTATTTCAAGAAAACCTGCAATCACCATTAACACCAATTCCTGTAAATGACCAACTTACCTGCATTCAGTGTTTTTTAGTATTAGTAAATAAAATGTTGTACTCAATGATTTATTACACGCATACTACACATTTAATAAAACAAATTTTTCGGATTTTATTTTTTTAATTTTTTTACTTATTTTTATTCCTGACGTTTGGGTGTTTTAAGTTTATTTTAGAATGTAACATATAGCGTGTTCAATTAGATAAACATAGAAAAGAAGGCCATCCTAACTATTTCCGTTACTGAAAACCGATAAGCATTATCTGGTTATCGTAAGACCTTCAGAATGTGCCCATGCCCACGGATTTTTCTGGGCACACCGTAATCCGCTGGTTTCAGTTCATTTGCATCACGCCAAACTGACCGTGAGTAAGCGTGCTTAGCAGAGCTCAGAGAGAGTCACTCGTTCAAGGTCTCGCGTTATATACCTACCGACTATCGTACTCCGGGAGTGCAAGTATCTGTGGTGTGTCGCACGCTCTACTGATGGGTAATTTAATTTTTAATCATTAAAATAAACAGTTAAAAACAAATATATCTTTTAGTGTCCAATAATCGTAGTAGTCAAACAGCTGAACATATAAAGCAACGAGTATTTTTGAAAACTCTTACTGAAAAATATTGGTACACATAATTGTCTTGTTTAAATTAAACAATAATTACTAAGAACTTTAACCTAATACATTTATAATTTAATTTATTTAATAAATATACTAAATTATACCTAAACTGTGTAAATTATTTATGAGCTGAATTACGATTGGTTTCTTTTAATAAAGCCGATATATTGATATATCGCTATTTTTTCGATATACAAAACTCCGATATTGATATATTACTAATTCTTGACATATAGAAAATCCGATATTTTAAAAATATCAACAGTCCTAGTTTGAACTGATCAATTTGAATTGGTCAGTTGAACTGACCGTGTGTGTCAAACTTTTTTTAGCTTAAATCCGTTTGAACTGATCAGTTGAACTGATGTCAGTTTAACTGACCGTGTGTGTCGGCCATTACAAGTCAGTTATGGTTTTTGGAATGATGTGTATGTACGATGTACGTATGATGTTAATGGTTAATTTATACCTCGTATATCTCGAAATGTAATAGCAGCGTAAGAAAATACCCCATATCATTGTGGGTATCTTCATGGCTGACAGAAAGAAATAAAACAGGAGATGGGCAGCAGAATCTTCCTAATAACAACTCAAAATAATAAAAAAATCTGCGGTTACCAACTCGCCTTATGAAATAATAAAATACTATGGAAAATATCCTCTCTATGAGGCAAGTCTGGTTCAGCAGTGGGCTTTGCCGATAATCTAGACCGAAATTCGGTCACAATCTATTTACGAGTCAGGGTTATTTGTCTGAGAGTTTCGCCATCATTCTATGAAGTTCTTTATAATAGACCAAACAGTGAATTAATATTTATTTATTTTCGGCGTGTTTTGCTTTAGGACGTTGTCCGAATCTACTTTTCATCGCACGTCACAAATTCTTTCATTGCCGCATACCTACTCATCAAAAGCAAAGCAAGCAACAAGAGTTCCTCTATGCATTCAGTATGTTCACGAGGCACCCATTTCTCGCGTTTTATTACTTTACTAAATGCAAATGAGTCAATTTTGTGAGCAAACTAAGTTAATTTCTTCGTCGTTTGATAAGAATCGGCTTCTAACATACTTTTAATTCATAGTTATTTATCTTATAATTTCTGCTTTTGATTTCTCCATGCTTAACTCAAATATTGAATGAAAAACAATTGAAAATCAAACAAAAGAATTACAAAATATTTTTGGAATTTAGAATATTACGGTTTTAAAAAAAAAGTTTAATCACGAATCTTGGATGGATACAGGTTTGATGTTAATTTAAAATGGCAATACTTCACACTTTAAGTGAGGTGTTTAGGTGGGTGAGGGGGTCGAACCGAATCTCACGTTCTCACAATTTTTTTTCGCAAGAGACAATGTAAAATTTCGAGAAAATAGAGTTAAATAAAGTAAAATATTATGGCTAAATCCTCCTCATCATCATCATCATTACAGCCTTTCATAAGTCCACTGCTGAACATAGGCCTCCCCCAAGGAATGCCACAAAGCACGGTCCTGATCCACCTGCATCCATCGACTTCCTGCATGTCTTACCAGGTCGTCTCTCCATCTCGTGGGGGGTCGCCCTCCACTTCGCCTACCGGTACGAGGCTGCCACTCGAGAACCTTTCTTCCCCATCGGTAGTCGGTTCTTCGAGCTATATGGCCGGCCCACTGCCACTTCAGCTTACTATTCCGTTGGGCTATGTCGGTTACTCTGGTTCTACTGCGGATATCCTCATTTATAAGTGTATCACGCAGAGAAACCCCGAGCATAGCCCTCTCCATAGCTCGCTGAGCGACCTTGAGCTTCCTCATACGGCCAGCAGTGAAGGACCACGTCTCAGATCCGTAAGTCATCACTGGCAACACGCACTGGTTGTCCTACACATTAACATTTATCACGGTTATGCGAACGCCACAAATTATATTTTTTTTTATATTTTTTCTTTATAGGATAGGGTGACAAACGAGCACACAGTCCACCTGATGTTAAGTGATTGCTGTGGCCCATAGACATCTACATCTATCCTCGTTTGCGAATCAAATTGCAGATGCTTTGTCACCTGTGAGGACTAAGATAGAATGCCTCTTTTCCAGTAAAAAGGGTCTCCAATTCTCTACACTCACCATACGAAACACAGCACGGTTAAGCTGTTATTTATCGCTGGTATTCTGTGTGTTGGATAAGGGTGACAAAAGAGCACACAATGGTGATGCTACCTGATGGCAAGTGGTTGCTGCGGCTCATAGACATCTACAACTATCTTCTATTACAAATCAAAATGCAGATGCCTTGTCACCCGTGAGGACTAAGATGGAATGCCTCATTTCCAGTAAAAAGAGTCTCCGGTTCTCTAAACTCACCACCATACGAAACACAGCAGCATTAAGCTGCTATTTTACGCTGGTATTCTGTGAGAGCGTGGTCCTTCCCCGGTCGAGCCGACCCATTCGTGCTACAACTATACTACTAATATAGATGCAGCATGGCTCGACCACATTAAAAAAATATTTATTTAAAAAAAATAAACCCAACGCAATCAAGCATAGATTTCCACAAAAAATATACATTTAAAAAATGTTACGTGAGATTTAGGGGGGTCGAGCCATATCTCATGTCATCTTAACGGGGGTAGAAAAATCACAAAAATTACCTTATGTAATTAATGGACGGCCCCCTATTACTATTAAACTTAAAATTAAGTTGATATTTTAATAACAAAATTAGCTCGCATACTTATTCAGTAGTACAATTGAGAAACATGTCAAAATAGCTCGAGGTTAAAGAATCGCATTGGTATTGGCTGAGCGTTACAGAAATAGCGAGGCTATGTTGTATGAATAATGCTTTTCACGTAAACTTATCCCTGATAGCTACAATAGCAATTGATTAGTCTTAGTAAAAATAAATTGATCTGATTGTAAAAATTCATCTAAGTGCTTTAGTTTTCTTAATTAGCAATAAAAATTGGTAAGAATGTTCTTCAGTAAACTGAAAAAAGACCAATGTAAATGTAGGGTCGTAGTCTTGACCAATTAATGATAAATCATTATTATCATCATTACAGCAAATCACAAGTCCACTGCTAAACATAGGCCTCCCCCGAGGAATGCCACAAAGCGGTGTCTTGAGCTACCTGTATCCGTCGACTTCCATCATCTCTTAGCACGTCATCACTCCGTCCAATAATAACAATAATAAACCACGTAATAATCATTTGAAATCATTTTCAACTCGCAAGGGACTGTTATGCGGCAGGTTTTGGTGATGTTCGTGCTGTTAGCCTAGCGGCTTTCAGTGTTAAGTTATTTTTTATAATCGTGTATTGTACACCGGCACAAATAAACTTATGTATGTATGTATTTCCTTATCTATATATTTATTTACACTTTATTGTTTAAAACACCATAATAAAAGGTATTACAAAGTTATAACATTAGCTGAAAGCGTAGCCAGCTTCTTCTTCGCATGTTTTGCCCATATTTCAGCTGGGCTCAGGTATGATGGGTTGTGGGGTCAACCTTATATACCTTACAGTAGCTTTTTATCTTGCGTTAGGGATTTTTGGGTTGCATACGTATCGGATTCCAATAACCTAAATAAACCCAATCAGTGTATAATTTAACGCACATACATACGATTTATATTGTAAACTCACTTTTTGGTGTGTGTATGTGGTGTAGGTTGTGGTGTAGGTTGTGGTGTAATTTGAATTTCTTTTTCACAGTAAATTAAACATTCTGAATTTTAAGACCCAACAACAACCATTTATAAACGCTACAAAAAGAATTAAAAATATTTTTTCGGCAAATATTTTGGGTAAGTGTAATATTATACAAGTGTAGAGCCAATATTTTTTTATTTTATTTAATAAAGGACATAAATTAAGACTATTACAATTTCAGTGTATGTAAGAATTTATTATATTAATATTTTATTTTGCGAATTTGTTAGATGCGACGAATTGTGGCTTATTACACAATAATGGGATATAAATACTGGCTGCAAATATTCGCAATATGTACATTGGTTATGCAACTAAAACGTAATGATTATATACTCTTTGTATGCAACTGCATAAAATACTTTTTTATTTATAAATTTTGTTTCTTAGTCGACAAGAGTATGACAAATAAAGGTATTTTGTATATTTTTTAAATATAGGTATTAGTTACAATAGTATTTATGAGTAATATCATTGTTGAAAGCATATTCATATTGTTAAATATACTTGTAGAAAATAATATGTAAGTACATTTTGTTGAGCGATAAACAAACAATACACATTTCATTTATTACACTTAGGGTTGCACAGAAAAAACATAGGTAGTTTTCTATGCAGTAAATTAGTAGTGATACGAACATATTGTAAACACGGAATTATAAATACCACATTAGAAAGTATACTTATGCTGTATTTATATTTGAGAACAATAAACAACTACGCATTTTCTGGTTTTGTTCGTTACCATATTAGTACCTAGTATCTAATAATGAAATCTAATATTATGTGAATCTTATTTATCACAAATGTCATTATACTTATAAATTTTTTAATATTCAATTAAATGTGAGAAGCTTTCTCATAATAGTTTTGTAGGTTCAGCTGTCTCGATACCTACCGAAATATAAAATTATTTTAAATTTTAAAAATCCAAGTGCAACTTCAATTTTCACTGGTGAAGCTGTTGCTATTTTGGAAGCAATTTTATTCATAGAAGCGCACAAAATAAATGTATTGTTTTTACTAACTCATATTATTCATTAGAAAACATTTTATCTAAGATGTTTCGAAGTAAATCGAAATTCTCAGTCATTTTTACAATAAAAATGCACTGTAAAAATGTTTTTGTCAAGGTATTAATTAGAAACTAGCTTGGCTGAAAAGTCATAGTGGCATAATTTACACCGAAATTATAGATTCCTTATCAAAACAAGCATCTACTTCCGGTACCCTCATGAATTATATAACATATACTCATGACCTTATTTCTCTTGTGAAAATCCATCAGATGTCAGATTGGAACTCGCTTTGGAAAAAAACTCAGAAGTGTATCGGTAAATATTTCGCAGAACTCCAACCTGACACCCTCTCTAGACCATGATTGTTTAAATTCAGAAATAGCTTCAGACATACACATACGTACATCTGTCATACGTAGAATTAGATTGGGACACACTTGTTCACCTGTATTTTTGTCAATACTTAAGATTCAAAATGTGAGTGCAGATTAGACAAAAGTACTATCGATCATAAATTACTAAACTGCCCCAACCTCTCCGTTTCAGTACATAATTTTCTTCCTCGTCCTATAAATCTTAAGACTCCTTTTGTACAAACGTTATTAGACTTCATATCAATTAATAACATTAAACTATAGTACTTTGCCACTTACCTACATCCATTTTATTATATTAGCAATAATTTTGTAAAACTATTACATATATGTTAATTCATTCGAAAATAACTACCTATGTAACTTCATAACATCGTGTTAAGTAAGCGTATCTACGGAAACGGAAACTAGTCGAATACACTGTGTGACTTTCATAAAATACATGACGCTGGCAGTATTCATTGGAAGTTGCCAAACTGGGGAAAAAAATGTAACATGTGATTTTTTTAAACAGAAAATGCTGATATTGCTGATCGGATGCCTCATAAGGCCAGAATTTTAGCAATACATCTTGTGAGCCAAGTCTTAGATGATGCTTGTATAATTTTAAATGAAGCCACAGAATTAGGTAAGGTTTTTCTTTATTCTTATATAATTGAAGTGTCACACGAACTGACAGTCCATCTGATGATAAGTGGCCACTGCGGCCAGTGAGCAGGGAGCGCAAACATTTATTTACGTTCATTGTCTGCATCCCATGGACACCTGCAACAAAATTCCAACAGAGAAGGCTACAATAAGTTACTTTGTCACCGTTGCAGATTAACAAGGAATATTTCAAAGGTTCGCTTTGTTCTTTTGTTCTTTGTTCTTTTTTTTTAACAAAACGTTACCCCCACACTAGGATTTTCTCCTGTGTTTTGGAGGCAGTTTACAAACCTAAATTGCACGAGGACAAACATCCAGACCCGGAACAATTATTTGTAGGCCATACAAATACTTGTTCCGTGTGGGATTCAAACCCGCGGCCCCCAGTACAACAACTCGTTGCTAAGCCACTGTGCCACGGAGCCGTCAAGCCGTCCTTTAGAGCCAGATACAGCAGTGTATGTACTGCCACAGAGTAAAGACAAAGGTACTGCTCTTTGGCGACGGAAATAGGTGAGAGGATGGTACCTACCCAGACGGTCTCCTGAGCAAAAAAGTTCTACCACCTAGTAAATTTTATATCTTTTTAAATTATCTCTACTTTTACGACGTTGTGCTCCTGGTGAGTTAAGTTATCAGCAGCGATGACACACAGGCAAAGTCAAAATACTTGTTCAAAGTATCTGAAAAAGCTTTATTTTCTTGCATTTACTTGGATAACTATTTGCCCTATCCCTGGACCTGTAAATCTGAAGTTATGCTGCCTTCTCAGCTTTGCGGCTGTCGAGCTTCTATTGTCAAAGAGCCGCTTTACATTTTTTTTTACTTTTAAATTATTTTGTACAGGACAATCATGGCGATGTATGTCAAAGTTAAATGGAGATAACAATAATAGTAAATGTATGATTGATAATGAACACTCAACTTTTATTGTGGAGATGGGCGACAACGATGACGTTAATAAAATACATGGGCCGAACGCAATGACCACGTCCACGCCGCAAAAGGTTACTGGTCAGGTATACGAAATCAAAGGTAAAAAATTAATAGAAACATAATAATGATAAATTTATTTATTTATTTGATTCACCAACACACACACCAGCATAACTATGTGCATATTCAATAATAGGTAAACCTATTATTGAATATGCACTTAGAGTATTCTGTTAGATATACATAAATATATGAATATAAAAAATACTACAGATATATTAATAAAAGGATAAATTTTGTGCCGAAAATCATTAGAAGAGTAATTTTGTAATGATTTCTTATATTTACGCGAATACTACACATTGAATAAAACTACTTTTACGGATTTTATCGCGTTTAATTAAGTTATTTTATATTCCCGACGTTTCGGATGCTTGAAGTCTTGCAGTGGTATGCTTGGGTTTAGTTATAATTTTATGAATTACAGGATCCCAAGCAGGTGGTAGTACCCAGCCACAGTACAAGATGCAGGAGTGTACAAGCTTGATTGGCTCTCATATACAGGGCAAACAAAACGATCAATAAAACCCGCGTAAAAGAACACATAGCTGACGTAAAGCACCAACGTTCCGGGAAATCTGCAGTTTGTGATCATATCCTAGACGGCCCCCGCCATTACATTAGATTTGATAAACCACAAGTCCTCGCGAAAGAACATCGATTCCTGCCAAGGATGATACGTGAGGCTATTGAAATTAAAAAACATCCTAATTTCAATAGAGAGGGAGGCTGGGTACTACCACCTGCTTGGGATCCTGTAATTCATAAAATTAAAACTAAACCCAAGCATACCACTGCAAGACTTTATTAAGACACAGTTAGTTCATTCTGCGTAGATCGGACCAAAATTAATAATTAAAAAGCTGAAGGTACTCCGGGTTAACTTTGACATCGGGACGTCATTGCTGGAAAGCAACCGAAACGTCGGTAATATAAAATAACTTAATTAAACGCGATAAAATCCGTAAAAGTAGTTTTATTCAAGAGTAATTTTGAATGGATATTAGATATATGTTATATTATTATAACCATTTAAAAGCCTGCTAAGTCTTAGATATTTTAGCTAAAAGGCGCGTGAGCAATATATAATATATAGTATATAGTTATTATTATATAACTCTATAAAAGGGCGACGAAAAAGAAGTACTGAATTTTCAAAGATATAAAGTTGGTATACAAACCATCTGTTGTGTAACTAAACTAAATCAACCATATTTTTGCAGATGAAATTAAAACAACCACAAAAACTGATGCATGTTTAATAGGACAAGGAGACGAAGATATTTATTCCGTAAGTTTCTATTCACTGATGACGCTAAATTGTTGCTAAAAGCTAAATTATAAATTTTCGTTTCCTTTAGGAGGGAGATATATTTCAAGACTTAAGTGGTTTAAGAAAATCTACATCTACATTTATAAATCGTTTATTTGACATGAGTGACGTCGAATGTATCCATGATGATTCGGATTTAGCTCAGAACGATTTAAGTACTAATGAATCAGTAACGGAAGATATTATTAAAATCGTGGAGTTATGTGTAGAATCCGCTCTCAATTCCGATTTCTATGTCCAGAATACTTCGCAGAATACTATACTTGATGAAGGCGTAGAGAAGTCGCCGAATAGTAACCATTCCAGCTATTCCTTTCTTGATGATGCTTTCTCAAATAATATTGATAAAAATATAGCATTTTATATCGATGGTGATGTTGCTACGAATAGCAAGATTGATATTTATGATCATAAATATAATGCTTACGAAAATACTGAGGTAATGTTTCAGATATATTTATTAAAAACTAATAATAATGTTTATCTGTTTAAAATATTAATAATTATAAACCTACCTGCGCATTATATTTTCGGTACTTTTGCAGACTAGTGTGAACGTAAACGAAACTATTCAAAGAAATGTCGCATTATATGAAAATGCCTATGCCACGTTAAATAGTAAGCGTTGTTTTCAATTATTACATGAACATATTTATTACGTGCTTTAATATTTTTAATATAATATTGAACCATTTATAGGAGATTACGAGCAATATTCCGACGAGGAAGATTTTGTACACCGGGATTCAAAATCTTTAGCATTACAAGAAGTGGAATTGTCTGCTAAGAATACATCGCCAGTAGATTTGCTGACGTGTGACAATGTATGTAGTACGTAATACGTATTTTGTGCACACACAAAAATATTATAATCAAATGTTTTTAAATCTCATAAGATCTAAAAAAAATAATCACTTTTACATACTTTGTCTTCTTTATAAGTCCACTGCTGGATTTGAGTCTCCCATCATAAATAACTTTCGCCATACTCACCAAGCTTGACACGCGAATTGGCGAAATCAGTGCTAGATATCTCGCATCTTCGACGCTGATCTCTATCGCAAGTCTAAATATTTCACTTCTGTGTAAACGAGTTGTTTGGTTGTTTTATGTCATGAATTTTCAATAATCGCCTTTCAAGACACCCGCGGGATTAAAAGGGATGCTGGATTACCTTACGACATCACCACACTATAGTTTTACATCAATTTATGTTAACTAATTTATAATTATGTTATACAGGGTTATTTTGCAATAACCGACCAAATTTGCAGAGAAGGTTCAGAATAAGTAATATAGGCAAATTGTGAAGAAAAATTAATTAAAAAAAATCTCAAACGTTCTGTCCTTTATATCTTTAAACTTCATAATTTAAAATTAAGAATTTTGTACAGCCGACTTCAATATAAGCGACTTCAAGACAGGTTATTTAAGAATAACTCAATAACCATTGATCTGACCTTGATAAAATTCATATGGGACCACACGAGAACTATCAGCTTTCATATAAAAAAAGAACCATCGAAATCGGTTCGCCCAGTACAAAGTTATGAGGTAACACACATAAAAAAAAAGCAAAAAAAAAAAACATACACTCAAATTGAGTACCGTCTCCTTTTTGGAAGTCGGCAGAAAATGCATGGTAATACATTATTTTACTGCGCACGCACACATTTGTAAGGGTCGATCGGTAAGCAAAAACGTTGCCCATAAATCACATTAAATTTGGGATAATTTCACATAAAAGTAGAAGCTTTATTTACTCGTATTTTCAAAAACTTTAATAACAGTATATCATTATTGAAATATTTGAATTTAAGTTTATAATTTGGCTACACTTTGAAAAATAACCCTGTATGACCTGACATTATAGATGTTTAAATTAAATTATTGTTTATTACTTAGGAAAGCAAAGACCTAGCTGCTACTTCAGCGGTGTCAGCTTCAGTAGTTTCTCGTAAGAGTGGTCTGGTTAAACGGTGCCGTCTGCAGGGCGCGAGACTTTTATCCTGTTTACGAGGTTGGTGGTGGCGTCACAAACTGCCGGGAGGACGCAAAGTAAGGCCACAATTGTTCTATATTTTAATAGAAAAACATTATTTTAAGCGCCGATTTTTCAATCTATATAATATATTATAATTTATTCATAATATGATAAAATACAACATGAACGAATTAAAAATTACTGTTGTATGATTAAAATAGATTATTTGTCTCACTTTTATATTCAGTCAAGCTATAATTTATTTGATATATAACTTTTAACTGACGAATGAAATATCCAAGCCAAAAATCCCCAAACTAATTACTTTATGATTATGTGCGTTATTGTGAGATGACAAACTACCGTGTCTTTAAAATTGAAGTATATAATTTTTTTCTCAGACATGCAGGTTTCTTTATGACGTTTTCCTTCGGTGCTAGCACTATGGAAATTATAAAAATCATAACCGACATTTATAATAACATTAACGGCATCAACCAGGATGGAATTTGTTTGGTGATGGAACAGTTTACGCATTATGGAATCCAAGAAAATCGTTCGGCCTATGGTGCTGTAATGATGTAGTTTCCTTGTGCGATGTAGCTACTGTACATCGCACAAGAATACTAATAGAATGAGAATAAAAGTCTACGTGAACGTTGTTTTTTATTTATTTTACTTCACGCTATGATTAAAAAAGTAGTTTAAGTTGGACCATAAAATTTTGTCATGGTGTAAAATTTTGGCATGGCAATCAAGGTATTTTAACAGCAGCCTATTCCTGTTAGAATGTAACTGTCTTAAAGAAATGGAAGAAATATTATAATTTAACCAACTACATTTATCTTTGTACATACGAGAAATTATGTATCATATAATAAAAATTAACTAATTTAAACAAAATAAATCTACCATGCTTATATATTGTTTTACTACTCATTTGCAAAGATTAGCCAAAAACATAAAATGTGTTATACTTATTATAAAAGCATTCAAATATAACTGCTAACGAGTGTGTTATTTTACTAGATTGTTTTTGTACCAAAATAAATCTAGAAACCCTTTAACAACCAAAAATTTAATCTACTGAATTTAATTGCTTGAGTAGTTATTTTCTTAGCATGCTAGTTATAGGCCTTAAAAATTCACTGATCAATTTACAAAATCTAGGGACAGTGGAAGTCAGACACCGTTCTTTCAACAAGGTCGTCTAAGAGATTTAAAAAAATGAGTTTGTAACACGTTGGTAATAATAAAACTATTCCAATTACTGTATACAATTAAAAATATTCGACAGGAACCCCGTATACCTGGTGCTTTACGGGGTCAATATCCCCTCTCACCTTCCGCGAGAGTTCGTGCAGCCAGCTTGCTGGATCACCGTCGCATTCTCTCTCCATCACTTTCCCGCTCTAACGTCTGGAAGTTCAACACTATCAACGAGACTGTGGTCAGTTCGGCACATTTGAAGGAATACGCTTTTCAGAAGCCTGAATGCAATGAATATTAACGTGTTCACACTATTTTAAAACAAATTGTCTTCTTCGAATTAATAAATGTTTATGAAAATACGCCGGCAATTTCATTTTGTAGCTTTCTACTGCTTAATCTATACATATAAATAAAATTGAGGTGTCTGTCTGTAATATTGAAATAACCGTTTTCTATTAAGCTTCGGGGTTTATTTGCATGTTTGAATGCCATTAAGACTTAAATAATAATTTTTAAAATGTCTTCGGAATGGCTGAACCTTGATTATTCATAAGCTAGCTTGTTTATGAATGTTTGAAGGGCTGAAGCTGACCCCATGGTAATGAAACTTCAGAGAAATGTCAGAAATGATTTAGGCTATATTTTAACCGACTTCAAAAAAGAGGAAATACTCAATTCGATTGTATTTTTTATGTGTTACCTCTTAACTTTTTTCTAGGTGAACTCATGTTGATGATTCTTCGATTTGAAAGCTGGTGGTTCTGATCCCACATAAATTTGATCAAGGTCTGACTAATAGTTTTTGAGATATGCTTAATAATTTATATTGAAGTCGGTTGTACATTTAATTTTACCACTTTTTTTTTACGTGGTAGAACCATTCTGTAGCTATATTAGTAGTATAGTTGTAGCACTAATGGGTCGGCCCGACCGGGGAAGGACCACGTTCTCACAGAATACCAGCCTAAAATAGCAGCATAACGCTGCTGTGTTTCGTATGGTGAGTGTAGAGAACCGGAGGCCCATTTTAATGAAAATGAGGCATTCTATTGTAGTCCCCACGGCTGACAACGCATTTGCGTTTTAATTCGCAAGTGAAGATAGATGTAGATGTCTATGGACCACAGCAACTATTTAGGATCAGGTGGACTGTGTGCTCGTCTGTCACCCATATTCTATAAAAAAAAAATTATATTTAAACAACCTTGACATTTAAAAAACGGAAAATTTATAAAATAAATGGTCTTTGATTATCTTAAATTTAAGTAACGCCACATTAATAGATCCTACCCGGGCGCATCCGGGGCAGGTCGTAGTTCTACAATAGGATCGTTGCATCGTTATGATCAGGACAATGATGATTACCTATGAGTTAATCTGATAATACGAGTATTATTATTTACCAAGCTCTGCGCTAATGTATATATGTTCAAAGAGTATAATCATGGGTGGAGTTCACTGACGAGGTCAGTGGTTGAGTTTAAACGTAGTGATTATATTCTCTTTGGTTGAGTTATTTCGTTTTTAACAATCAGGATAAAAGCTTTATTAGGACAAAAAACAAGCAGAGTGTTTCTTCAGAATTGTTATTATAAATATATATTAATGATATAAAAAGAAGAATCATTAAAATGGAACCTGCTGTTCCAGAGAAATCGGTGAACTTAAAGAGAACATATATGCTTTGAATATAAAACCTCCTCGTTTTTGAACTCGGTTAATAAAGTAAAAATAATACTTACCTACATTATAAATTGTTGTAAATTAGTAGCTATACATACAAAATAGTGGTTCGGTAGTGACATCCAAAGTGAAGTATAGTGGGGCTTAGACGGATCTACGACCTGGTAAGACATGTAGGAAGTCGATGGATACAGGTGATTAGGACCATTTTTTGTCGTTTCTTGATGGAGGCCTAAGTTCAGTAAGACTTGTTAAGGGCTATTTTGATGATGATCATGTATACATTCCATATATTTATGGGTATATAATCAGTACCATATTCAAATTCGTAGAGCATAGGAATTATTAGTAAGCGGCTAAGAATAGGCATCGAATCTTTTCCTTTCCCATAGAAGAGCACTAATTGAATCGGTAATTGATTTCGTAAATCTCTCGAAGCTAATTAAGAAATGAAAGGATATAAATTTTCAGTTTTGATGTTTGAAATAAAATTTTGACCAAAGTTATGATTTTCACTTTGTTGTCGTTCAATGAGATTAGCAAAAAAAAATTAATATTAAAGTTAGTTAATGTAAAGAATCGTTGGAAGTTACACCTATAAACCAATACCTGATGCCACCTTACATTCGAGATTATATACGGAACAGATCGAAATAGTTAACGCAAATGTAGATTTAACATTCAGATACGCTTCAGTTGTTGTTCGATGATGGGAAGTCAAAAAGCTTTTCGTCTCATTTACTCTCATGGAAATCTTTGGCGTTCTAAGACGCAACGGAGACGAAGCAACTCCACCGAAAATAGAACGGTCGCAGATTCCTGGGCTAAATCTCAAATATCCAGACGGGAGCGCCATCTGAGCCAGTTAAAACAGTCAAGCGAAAAGTTTCGGAGCCCCACTTCTTGTCTGAACGTCTGCCAGTGAAGACCGGGAGGGAACCAACTAACACCACAAAAATGGTGAGTCATCTTTAACGCCAGTGCAACTGTGAAAAGGAGTTCAGTGCTAAAAGCATCGTTACTTAATACAAGTGATATATCTCGCTCAATAGTTCAATGATATATATACCGCGGTAAAAACTCGTGATACAAAATTCCGCAGACCGGAGGCTCGCGAGCGGCGGGCTTAGAATATCTTATAAACCAGTGAAGTGCTTAAAGGACTGTGAAAGAATATGTTATTACATTCTCTGGATTAATTCTATACATACACACACCTGCAGTGACCTTTCAGAACACTAACTAATGCACACACCATCTGTAATATCGTTACAATTGTAACATGCGAATAACGAAATATTTTAATCCTTTTTCAGAGCGACCTCAGCAAAAACGACATTGAAAGTGAGTATTAAATTTCTCTCTTTAAATCATTTAATCAATTTGACATATAAAAGGAATCAAACGGAGGCGTGTAATTTTTATTTATAAAACTAATCAGATGAAATATTCTACCGAAGAAAAATATCATATTTTCTTCAAACGATGGAACCAAAACTATTTCCGATTGTGACAAGTTTTAAAATATTATCTAAGGTTACGTATAACATTCTTCTTTGTTATAAGACATAAATTGAGAAGTAAGCACGGCTTAGAAATTTCTGTGCATAGGTTAAAGTTAGGTAAAATGTTCACGTTGCTCAGAGATGTCGGATCATCGCGGCTGTACCGAGCGCGCTATTCCAAAATTAAACTGTTGCGTCACGTGATCCAATACCCGCCCGCCCAAACAGAGAAACTGCTCAGATTTCAGTGCGGGCGCGCTTACCGATTTTTGGCAAACGTTCGTGTAGTGTCGATAATGATAATAGAAACTCCATTATCCTTTATTTGCTTATCTTTTCGCAACTTATGATTAATTGGTCAATATCAAGGTCAATTTTAGAAGCATTAATTTTATAATAAGGTCACTGATAGTTGTAACAAGTGGTCTTCCTTATTTGAACTTAATTTAGTAAAATATGGGTACCTTTAATTTTTCGAGACTTGATGGATTTATTTCAAACTCATGTGACCAGTTAAAATTATTTATGTTAATTGTTATAAAAGTTTTTAACCGACAGAAATATTTTTAGTATGACGTTTTGCACCTGATTAAAAAGGGGACACAGACACAATCGGAATAATATAAATAGATTGTGACTCACGAATTTGCTGTGAGTATATTGAAACATTAGAGAAGGATAATAATTTCTACTCTCCTCTACTCTGGACTCGCCTACGCCAGCTCGCGTCATACTTGATGTAATTGCCGTGACTTTTCGAAAATATTTTTGCTGCTATTTTGACATAAATAGCATATTATGACTAAGTTACTAAATTATCAACAGTTACATTAAGAGGACAAGCGTAATAGTAATAATAATGAGAAAACTATATTAAAAAAATAATAAATAACTTTATTAAAGTCTACACATATGCGAGTACATATAAAGCATTATCTTTTTATTACAAATATTCTACAAAGTATTACAAGTATTACAGTCAATTTACAAAATATTACAACCTTGCTCGAATAATTCGTAAATAGTACTTACGCTAAGACTTTTTTTAAAGAAAAAAAATGAAACAAAAGACATTTTAAAGTGCCTTTTATTTTTCAAAAGTTTCTATTACATAAGTAACGTTTATATCTTTATTTATTTATTAATAATATAATTCATTGCTTAGGGGCATCCTTCGCCTTCTCCATCTACGACTTCGACGGAAGCGGCAAGATCGACGCGTACAATCTTGGTGACGTACTGAGGGCGCTCAACTCCAACCCCACTCTTGCCACCATTGAAAAGCTCGGTGGCACGAAGAAGAAGGGCGAGAAGCAGCTTACGGTATTTAATTTTTATCATAAACAGTGCTGTGTAATTTTGTGATCAATATTCAGCCTGCAAAAATAAAGATCAACATTTGGAGCAACATGTTATAGAAACATATGGACATATTAATGTGAAAAGAATGATTTTAATAATTAAGATAAAATATTTTATCATATCCATTAGAAAAAAAAATGCAATTTAACGAACAATGCAGATCAATATATGTCATTATATTCTATATAAAAAGATACCTCGAATTCTATATCATTATAAAATTTATATCTTATTTTTTTTAAATCTTTTGATACTACTGCTTTGGTTTTATACAGTACTTATAACACATGTGTGCCCTGTGCTATTTCAGCTTGAAGAGTTCCTTCCCATCTACGCTCAGTGCAAGAAAGACAAAGACCAGGGCTGCTATGAAGACTTCTTGGAATGTCTGAAGCTCTACGACAAAGCCGAGAATGGTCTTATGCTTAGTGCTGAGCTGACACACACCCTCCTCTCGTTAGGTAACATTTATTTATGTTCAATAACGTAATAGGTACTTTACATTGAAACATTTTTTGAAACTACTGCAATTTAATGAATAATTTAAGTTTACCAATGACATTCCAGCGTTTCAATTTACAATTAACATAGCTGTACTAATGACAATTTGGATTTAAATGGCATTCCAAACGGGGTCTTTTTTTCTCTTTAATATTCACTTGGCTTACGTCCAGCAACATTAAATGTTTACACGTACATCAATAAAAATGGAATATCTACATGTTGTGTCTTGCGTAATTCCGAAGTAGTAAATTAAAAAGTAAATTGATTAGAAATTATTATATTTGCATTGAAATAATGTAGCCACGTACGTTACTTCAATTAATTAAGGTAAAAACAGGGCTCTATTATACTCGTAAAGCTCGTTTCGCATATTGTTAGGCTGCAGTTCGCCACAAGACAAATACACAAATTCACAAGACAATATGGATTTTATTCTCGTGTCATAATGCTGTATATTCCGTTTTTCTCATAGTGTTCTATAATTTAGTGCCGTTATTATTAGATATCATTAAAGCAACCCCAACTCACGCATTTGAATTTATTGTGCTGCTGCAAAGTTAAGACGTCTTATGGAATAAAGAAAAGTATACAAAATCTCATAAAAATAGAGTGGGATATAATTAACATTGTATATGTATAATTAAAAATTTAAGTTACAGCCTACATACGTTTTTTATGGAAGAGGAGGCAAACGAGCATACGGCTCACCTGATGATACGTGATCACCGTCGCCCATGTATATCTGTAACACCAGGGGTATTGCAAGTATGTTGCCGGCCTTTTAGAAACGAATAAGTTTTTGCCCTAAGTTGTATCAGTCTGGAAAACTGCTATCGACAGTAAATTCCAAAGTCTTGTCGTGGGTGGCAGTAAATTCCGCGTAAATTGCACGATAGTGGACCTCCGCCGTCACATTTCTGAGAGGGAAGAAATCGTACAGATATTAATTTGTAAAAATAAATATGTAAGGTCTCATCTACAGTCTATATATGTCCCAGTGCTGGCACAGGCATCCCCTAATTTTTGAGGGGATTTTGGAGCAATCAATTCGTGGCCAAGCGCTTAGACCCTGCGCCACTTTTGCCTACTCGTATATAATAAGTGCGATGACAAAATTTCTTATGCAGTATTTTCAAAATGCAAGATCAAATAATTGCGCTATGTTAATAACTTTTATTAGGATATTTTGTTAATTTCTGAAGAATACTTATCACCTACAATCTATTTGACTTGTGATTAGGCTATAAGTCACATTATGTAATTTTTTTTAGGTGAGAGACTTGAGGACAATGAAGTAGCGGAAATCACAAAGGATTGCATGGACCCCGAAGACGAAGACGGTATGATCCCATACGCATGTAAGTATAAATCTAAAAGTATACATTTTTTATTACATATTGGTAGATTTTAGTTATTGTGTACAAGCGATAAAGTATACTTTACATCCTTTCTTTGGCCACGTATTTGCAAGTATTGATAAATGTGACCAAAATGTTTTTCCTTTGTATATATAATATACCAAGTTTTCTTCAAAAAGAAATGCTGTAATTACATGTTGCACATGCAAGATAAATCCACTTTCTAAGTCTTAATATAAAACCTGACGTTCATTATTGTTAATTGTAAAAAAATACATTCAGCATTTCTTAAGTACCTACCTGTAGTAAACGTATCAACTCTCTATACTATAGCATGTACTTATTTATAAAGAAAACTCCACCTATCTTGTAGTTCTTAAAAGTCCTATACAAAAGCATGTATTTGTAAGATAAGTCCACCTTTTTGCAGTTTCTTAAAGTCCTAAAGTAGTCTTTGTAGATTGTTATAATAACCTCCTTACCGAAGAGGTGGTCCAACACATTTTAAAGGCATGTATGTGTAGTGAATTTGTTTGTGTGTGTTCCCGTGTCTGACAATTTATCCATTTACAGCATTCCTGAAGAAGGTCATGGCGTAGAAGATCACAAGTATCGTCATATCTTTAGTTATAAGATCGTAAGTGGAAAACCATAGCTCGCGTACTTTACGCGCTTTTGCAAAAACGCTTTTATCACCTCGAGCAGCAATGTCTTTCATCTTTCTTAATACTTCTAAGTTTTATTATTTTAACACCTGCATATTCTAATTTCAATATGTTCTTGGGAATTTCATATTTTCTCCCAAACTTCAGCTAAAATTTCACATTCTTTACTTTGTTACAGTAAATAAAACTTTGTTGTCATACCAACAATACGGTACATAACAAAATTAATAAATTGCTTCTTGAGTTATTCTTTATAATTTTTGGTAACCCGATAATTTTGTAATACTTAATTCGAGCTTCTGCATAAAAAATAGTTTATAATGGCAAGCATAATTCAAAAATTTATGATAATTACATGACAATAAGTTATTTCATTAAAACTAATGTGTTAAGCTTTGTTATACTGGTAGGTCTGTGTATGTGCACTAAATACGAACTAACACACAAATAGCTTTAACCCATGATTATAACATAAATGTATGGTTGCCAGGTTTTCTTCAAAGACTGTGCAACAAGGCAGTGACAGCACCGAAAGCGGAGCCCGCACCGGCCCAGAGCTAAGCAGTCCCGCCATCAGTGACCACCCCCGTATACACCATCTTGAATACGGACAATCCCCTTTTTATACGACAACATCATAGTATTATGTGAATCATTTTGTACAACTCTCAGCCTGCCTGTACATAATAAAGTAAGATTAAAGAAAGTACTGTAAACGCGCGTTGTACGTGTCTTTTTAAATTTTATTATTATTTATTTAAGTACATTTATAATGACAAAACACAAAAAACCGTAAATTATTTTATAATAAACTGTTAAAATTTCAGCCGTGTATTATCTTCAATTGATTTATAGCATAAACGACTGTATAAGAAACAAAGGCTTTAAAAAAACACCTACATCTCTAATGATACAAAAATATTACTCAATTGTTAAGATGTATTTAAGTAACCAATAACTTTATTATTTTGATTTGTGTCTGAATGCTTTACTACAGTTCTACGATTCTTTCCTGATTGAAAGATAAACAGTTTTGAAAACTGCTGAGAAAATGCTTTTCCTTATTCTTCATGCTAAGAATACGGAGCAAACAATAAATATCAATAAGAACAATAAAAATTTTAATTTCGTAATGAGCAACCTACTGAATAATGGAATGGACAAGACTCCAGCGAATACCAAATCAAAATGGTGATTGTAGGCAGCATCACCAGTTCGAGAGGATCAGTGTTGCGTTTACAAACCTGCCTGCCCTGAATGGTTTTTTTTTCAAATTCTGAAGAAAATTTACAAGTGAGTACACGGCCCACCTAATGGTAAATGAAAGCCAAAGCCCATCGATACCATACCAATAGATTGAGCAACACGGCCATACGCAGGCGTTCCCCTCTGTCAAAGCATAAGTCCACGCGGTCCTATGCGTACACTATAACTATTTGTAGCCGCACTTTACACTGGACTAAATCTACTTGCGCGGCTGAATAGATGACCTGCCAAAATGCCGAATTGTTCAGTTTTTTTTTTGCTGCAACTAGATATCTGCCACGTCAATTTTACAAACAGATGGCGTTACCTTTCACATATATGAGGACGGCACTGAAAATTTCGGGAATCAAGGAAGTGACACAATATTACTATTTAAAAATGTATTTATTGCTTTTCGAAGTATTCTCCGCGAAATTTGACACATTTTTCTATATGATGGAACCAATCATTGAAAGAACCATTCCATTCGGAAGTTGAGGTCTCCAAAATGGCCGTTTTGTAGGCGTCCACAGCTTCTTCAGGTGATGAAAATCACTGTCCACGCAATTTATTCTTTATTTTAGGGAAAGCCTAGAAATCATTAGGGCTTAAGTCGGGGCTGTACGGCGGATGGTCTAATAATTCTATGTTTTTTCGCTCTAAAAATTCTTTTGTTCTTTGTGCGATGTGAGAACTCGCATTGTCGTGATGGAGGATGATACGGCGGTTGCAGTTCTCTTTACGGAGTTCAGAAACGACCTATGGCAAACAAATGCTAGCATACCATTCTGCATTAACTGTTCTTTGTCCCTCAAGAGGAATAGTCGTAACATGGCCGGTTTTGGAGACAAACGTGGCCACCATTTTTTTTTTGCAACACTCCGTGAACGAACAATTTTTGTTGGTTTTAACTCATTTTCGAACACCCAAACTCGTAACTGGTTTTTTGTTTCGGGTTCGTACGCATATATCCAGGATTCGTCACCTGATACGATGTTGTATACAGCATTTGAGGATTCTGCGTGGAATCTTTCGAGAGTTCTGACGCACCAAGTAACGCGAGCCACTTTTTGCTCTTCACAGAGCGAATGCGGTAACCATCGGGAAAACAACTTTTGGCAATGTCTAAAGTTGCATGAATTTCGCGGTATGTCACATGTCGATCTTCCTCAATCAGCTTACGCACAGCATCAACGTTTTCTTGGGTGACTGTAGTTTTTGGACGACCTTGACGGGGATCATCACTGAGCTTGACACGTTCACGTTGAAATTCAGCAAACCAGCGATAAATTGTGGTTTTGAATGGGGATTCATCACCAAATGCAGAAATCATCCGGTCAACACACTGTTATTGTGTTAAACCACTTCGAAAGTCATAATAAATCAGCGCTCTTGAATTTTCTCGAGTCAATTCCATTTTCTCAGCGACTAAACAAGTTTGACAAAATCTTGTGACAAGACCGAGAATTTTTTTTAAATAAATAAATGGTATTCGATTTTTAAAACCAAGGAGTTTTCAATTAAAAAGATTTTAATATGACAGGAACAGTGGAAATATTCCATTCCCGATACTTTTAGTGCAGCCTATGATACGACTAAGTAATTTTTAATTACATTATTACTTTTTAAACTTAATAATTACAATAATAACGGTCGTTTGTTTCGAATTTGTTTACCATCAAACGCCAATCGCCCTCACGTAATATGCAGATCGGTAGAGCGACTGATCCAAGTCTGTATGCGAGTTGTGCCTATCACCGAGCGATATTGTTGTAAATGTATCTATGTCTGTGTAAATTGTTAATTTATTGTTAAAATTGTTATTGTACAGACGACAGACGATTGTTTTTGTTTGCGTAGTTTTCCCCCCGCAAAAAATGACAAACAGTTCTGTATCGGGGTAAAATGCTATGGCTACTCCCCTCCGGTCTACCGGTGGCCCTTGTTGCTCTATGGATATCAATTTTGTCATAAAAAAATATCCGGTTCTCGTCATTCTCAATATTAAAAGTAATATTATTTGTGATTCTGGTCTAGCCTGGTCTCTCCCTCCCAGGAAATGTTACAATTATTTTTTTTATATAACTGACGTGATTAATTCACATTTCAACTGTTGGTAAGTGGCTAGTGCAGTCCATGAACACCTACGGCCAATTTCAAACGAAGAAGCCTACAGATGCCTTGTCGTTTCTGAGGACTGTGATGGACACAGTCTCTAATACTGGCTCTCTTCTCTTATCGCCAAAAGGGAACACACTAGTTACTGCTTAGTGTCAGAATACGTAAGTGGGTAATATTTGCAATCGAAGTATATGCGGGTAATAAGTCTATATATACATATATATGTACGAAGTGGTTACGACGTAAGAGAATCTATTGGCCAATGCCAGAAAAATTTTATAGCTTCCGACAGATGACGGTATAAGCATATCGTTTACATCAGACGTAAAATATCCAGAGCGGCGATGGGTAGCAGCGCCAAGGGTTCAAGACGTCTGGTAGTGCGATCGTAAATTCGCCTGTTTTTCATAATAACAAGGAAGGTCTATGTTCAGCAGTTGAACCTGTGACGGGTTGTAATGATGATGATGATGATATGGCGTAATGGTGAGGTAGTACCACTGTACAAAGGAAATCACTTTAACTCAATATGTGTAATTACGGGTATGTAAAAGAGATATGCAGATTCTTGTGGAAACATATGCCTACAAGTACAAAAGTAATCACGTTCAAATTCAAATACTAATCGGTCAAAGTGAGTAAAAACAGCTAATAATAATAAATAATAATGTTCTCCAGACCGAAATTAGGTCACGGCGCCGAGTTCCAACGGAGACTAGGCATATATAACTGCGCATAACAGGATTATAGTGCCCAAGTGTACGCGCAAGCACAGGTGCATTCTCTATTCCCTTACTCTCATAGACTGATGGGACGGTAATACACGATCGAACAGAGGTCAGGTGCAGGGCCAATGGCTTTACGTGCTTTCCGATGCACGGCGGTAAAACACTGCCAACTTTCTGACTCCGAGCAGCTACTGAAAATTTTATGACAGAAAAACCAAATAGCTGATTTTGGCCTGACCCAGGATGTTACGGCCGGCAGCTGCCTATCCCAGGAGTAGAATCCTTCGCGGCCCATAGACGAAGAAGCTACAGGCAGATGCTGGTCGGGCGTCCTCACGCCACGGGTTAAAAGTCTAATTACACTAAACAATCCGGGGGGAGCGTTACAATTATTGAACAGAGCTTACTTACCTCTATTCAAGGCGACTGGTCCCTCAGGATTCGGTCAGGTCTCGTGTGGATGTATTGTGCTAGAAAGTAAAGGTCAGTGATGTGTATTTGGGTGTGGCTGGTAGTGTTATTGACCTTATTTGACCGTTCCCCCTGCAGCAGTTCGGCCCTCAGCTCCTCTCTAAGCTAAGGTCGCCTTCCGCAGTCACTTTCTTCCTTTGTTACGATTGACTCGCGAAAATGAACACAGAACGTACGGGTCAAAGGTCACCGTTATTTCTAGAATATTAACTACCGCACTAGTAACTAATACAGTCGAATCCACTTATACAGATTCTGCGATAAACCTAAAGTCCCGGGTAAACTCTCAACACGCGCTATCATTCCCAGTGGTATATTTACTATACGCGCCAAACATAAAATAGGATCTAAGAGCTCCCAAACAAACGGACTGCCTTCTCTTTCGACGCGAAGAAGACTTCTAATCTTTCGCTCTCGACTCCCACCGTTCAGTAAGCTCGGACGTTCAACACGCGCGAACGTCATCCCGTATCAGCCGAGCCGAGAGCCATCTAACGTCGATGCCTGACACCAACGCTTTTGCGTAAACAAACCCCCGTCCCGGACATAAGGATTTAGGTCCGCGAGCAAACCGGTCAGCGGGACAGGGTCGCGACGGCAAGTTGCAAGATCGAATCTACAACCAAACTAGGCCACCCTACGCACCCAATCAGATCTTGCAACCCTGACCAACGCCTCAAAATTACAGCCCCAACGTGGGCTAGGCGGAAAGTTGAACTGGATGCCCTTCCTGGTCATCGCAGCACATAAATAAGTCCTATTTCTAGACAGAAGTCAGACGACCTCCTTCAAACACCTATCTGCGCTCCTATGATTAGTTCCGCAACTCGACCGGATCAGGTCTGCAAACAGCGACGCGACACGAAGCGGCCCAGAGGGACCTTCAAGCTTCAGTGCAGAGAGCACCCCCAAATTCCCCATGAACGTCGTCTGTGGAGAGCTGAACGAAACGCACAGATGGTCCCTAGCAGGTGATCCTATGCTCATATTTCAACTAATTTTTCAAAAGCATCAATGTTCAATTACAGAATTAATTAAAACAAGTAATCACCGATGCACATAGGTCAACTTGGCAAAGTAAACAAAACAATAAACGTAAGGGACAGCCCTATTTCTTATTTCAAATAAATATCTTAGACAGTGCCAACAAAATCTAAACCAAAAGAGAATTGACTCCTATTTCCTTCGGCAACCACAGGGTTATCTAATTTCAACCTTCCTTATCACAAAGCGAAATGATTAAACACTATCACAAACATATACATAATTTTCAAAATAGAGCGCCATTCAAATTTCAAATGAATTCAAACTTCCCTTCAGCACAGGCGCGACAATCAAATACAATTACAAGCATACGCACAAGCACTCAAAAAGGGCACACAATTTAATCTCCATTTTCCGTGCAACAGCAAACGCAGTGATCAAATGTATTTACAAAACATATGCAGCAGCATTTAAAGGATTATTTTAAATTCAATTCTTTTAATCACAACCGCTACAATATGAATTTCGCGGAAAACTCAAAGCATTTTAATTTAAATTTAAAGAATTTTTAGCTAAGTGCTCGACCAAACCAAATCTAATACCCCTTGAGAGCGTGATTCAACGCTCCAGGGGGCCCTAATCTTCCCACCACCAAGTGGAGGCCACACCGCGTGAACCCGATACTGACAGAGCGCAACCGCTAACGGTCGCCACTCGGGTTGTACGCCCTCACTGAGGCCGTCGGCAACAGAACAGCTTGACAAGTGGACTGTTGACGGCTTAAGGCTCAGTAGAGGCAGCCATGGTGGGAGCTAAGGCGGCAGCTAGCTAGGGCCGCCTCCATCAAATGGGGTACAGTGGTACACCAGTCGCGGCCACTCAGCTAACGGGAGTGGGAAGGGTCCAGCGGACCGATGAGTGGCCGTGAAGTTCCTCTTCGCACGCTGAGGGGGGGTGATGACACCCCCGCCCCTGGGGGAATTACCCCCCGACTGGTCGGGGGAGGGACCCCTTTCAAACCTAGGGGCCTGGTGGCTAGCCGGCGGGCGCCGAGCGTCGCCCGTCAGAGGGAGTGGCGGAGCGCCCCCGCCCGTGGGGGTCGAGGGCCTGGCAGTGCCCCGAGAGGAGACGCCGTTTGCACCCAGGCACAGTACGGCATGGTGATTGCCCTGGCAATGCAGACAGAGCCGCTGGTGCGGACAGTCTCGCTGAAGGTGCCCTTCCAAACAGGAGTAGCACCAGCGGCGCTCCTTGACGATAGTTCGCCTCGCCGGAACCGGCTTACTTAATAATTTTGGGCAAGACGTTACCCGGTGATCAGATGCTCGACAATAGGAGCAGGGGGGGGTTGACGACGACTTGCCCGGCGGATTTCGCCTCTCACTGGGCACGGCTCGTAAGTCGTCGACGGTGCCCGCCGCGTGCTCGATCTGTCGGCACTGCTCCTCCAAAAACCGCAGCAGGTCATAGAAGGGCGGAATATAGGAGGCCTCGTCCCCGCCGTACCTCTCCTCAAAATGCATTTGAAGGTCGAGAGGTAGACGGGACAGCACGATGCGGAGCAACAAGAAGGCCCATTCGCCCACTGGTAAATCCAGCCGCCTCAACATATTACAGGCCACCAAGACCTGTTGGATCCACCAACAGGTCCGGACGTAGTCTGGCCCGGTCACTCAGCAGCGGGAGGCTCAGAAGCTGCTTAACATGTTCGTCCGCAATTCGCCGGACGTTGGCGTATCTTCTGGCTAGGAGGTCCCGAGCAGTCTGGTAGGCGTCGTCCGACAAGCTCAAATGGCTGACAACGCCCAGGGCCTCCCCCTCCAGTGAGGCCAAGAGGTACGCCATCTTCTGGCTCGGAGTCAAGTCACTCCGGGCGTCCACTAGGCCGTCGAAAAGACCAACGAAGGTCAGCCACTCGGAAAGGACCCCGGAGAACTTTGGCAAGTCCAGAGTTGGGAGTCGTCCCAACAGCTCCGGCTGAGGCTGCTTCCGAACGGACTCGGGCAGGCCACTCGTCCGAGCTTCACGCGCCTCTTCGGCATACCTGCCTTCAGCCTCGATCAACTCGTCCGTGAGCCACAAGAACTGCTCGTAGTCTGCGAAGCAGGAGTCCAGGACTCCCTTTTCCACATCCGAATCCTCGAGCTCAGCGTAAGCCTCCTCCACTGCAGCCCTTCGAGCATCGACCTGCTCGAACCGCTTCATCAAATTATGGACCCTATCCGGTCGACCTATCAAAGCATGGGCGCTGGTGGCCCAGCGTAACTCAGTCCGCAGGCAACGGATTAGCATCTTGGGCGAGGACATCACTACTAAATACAAATTACGACACCGCTCGGGCACAATTACAAAAATAACAAATAAAAAATACAAAAAAATTAACAGCTAACCAATGCAGTTCCTATCAAATCGAGTTGAATAGAAATTACACAAATAAGAACCGCTATTTATTAAATCAAACACAAGTTAGTACAAAAGAAAAGGCAAATCAAATTAACAATAACAAATACTAGTGCGATCAAATCAAGTTAAATTCAAATTACGTAAATACAAATTACCACTCTTTAGTTCAAATACAAATTACAATACGAAAGATACATAACGAAGATACACATCAACAAAAAATACCTTGCTCGGAAATCGACCCTTCGATAAGTAATACACTACAACCATCCGACAACGATAATTAACCGATTACGTAAAAATAACCATCTACCTACATGACGCAATCTCCCGCTTGCGCGCGAACCGGGCGTGGTTTTTCAAATTTACCCGCAAACAACAAAGCAAGCTAACAAAGAAAGGAATTTTATTATTACGTATATAATAAAAAAAAATATTTTTACGTATTACGGACGGGCGTGATTGTAGACACAAAATTAAACCAATCAACCCAACGCTCCCTGCCACCAAAATTATTTAATTTTTATCAAATACTATGGTCGGTGGATCGACCGGGAATCGATCCCAGCACCGCGTTCTGCTACCAAATGTTACGGCCGGCAGCTGCCTATCCCAGGAGTAGAATCCTTCGCGGCCCATAGACGAAGAAGCTACAGGCAGATGCTGGTCGGGCGTCCTCACGCCACGGGTTAAAAGTCTAATTACACTAAACAATCCGGGGGGAGCGTTACAATTATTGAACAGAGCTTACTTACCTCTATTCAAGGCGACTGGTCCCTCAGGATTCGGTCAGGTCTCGTGTGGATGTATTGTGCTAGAAAGTAAAGGTCAGTGATGTGTATTTGGGTGTGGCTGGTAGTGTTATTGACCTTATTTGACCGTTCCCCCTGCAGCAGTTCGGCCCTCAGCTCCTCTCTAAGCTAAGGTCGCCTTCCGCAGTCACTTTCTTCCTTTGTTACGATTGACTCGCGAAAATGAACACAGAACGTACGGGTCAAAGGTCACCGTTATTTCTAGAATATTAACTACCGCACTAGTAACTAATACAGTCGAATCCACTTATACAGATTCTGCGATAAACCTAAAGTCCCGGGTAAACTCTCAACACGCGCTATCATTCCCAGTGGTATATTTACTATACGCGCCTAACATAAATTAGATCTAAGAGCTCCCAAACAAACGGACTGCCTTCTCTTTCGACGCGAAGAAGACTTCTAATCTTTCGCTCTCGACTCCCACCGTTCAGTAAGCTCGGACGTTCAACACGCGCGAACGTCATCCCGTATCAGCCGAGCCGAGAGCCATCTAACGTCGATGCCTGACACCAACACTTTTGCGTAAACACATTCGAATCTGGAACCTTATGATCAGCAATAGCGTTTACGACCATTAGACAAACGAGGCAGTCGATGTATTATTTATGGGCACACTGTGATGTGCCTGTACATTAGCTCCATATATTTTATCATCACTGACATTATTTTAATTGAAGTAGCTAACAGTGGTAGAGCCACGCGGCAGCTTTTGCTGCCGCATGGATGGGCCGGCTCGAACCGGGGTGGTACCACGACCTCACAGAATACCAGCGTGAAGTAGAGGTTTACCTCTGCGTTTCGCTTGGTGAGTGCAGGTGGCCGGAGGCCCGTTTTACTGGAAATGAAGCATTCCATACTAGTCCTCACGGGTGAAAACGCATCTGCATTTTGATCTGTAACAGAGAATAGATGTAGATGTCTATGGGCCGCAGCAACCACTTACCATAAGGTGGACTGTGTGCTCGTTTTTCACCCTTATCCTATAAAATAAAAAAATAAAAAAAAATATGCGACTCTGTGATACAATAGCTCTGTATCAGTCAATCAAATAATAAAGGGTCAATAGGGCGCTGCTTTATTGACACCATTTTGACAGTTGAGAATATAGTAAAAATTTTAGTATTGTGTAGTGTAGTTCGTTTAGTATGGTGAGTGTAAAGGATCGGAGACCCTTTTTACTGGAAATGAGGCATTCCATCTTAGTCCTCACGGGTGGCAACGCATCTGCATTTTGATTCGCAAATGAGGATCGATGTAGATGTCTACAGGCCGCAGCTACCACTTACCATCAGGTGGACTATGTCACAGTAAATATATAGTAGGAACAGTATGGAAACTTCGAACAAACGTTCCAAACGGCACACTCACACAAACATGCGCAACGACGAGACTTCTAAGCGCTCGTCGCGGTGCTCTCAGTAGCGAGTGTCGCCTCAAGACTTTAAAAATGCCACGAACGTATTGCGTAGTATACGGCTGTTTGAACTCGGCTTCATCAAAACCGGAGCTATCTTATTTTAAGCTTCCTGTTGATTTTGAAAGGTAAGAATGATTTTTATTGTCATTGTTATAATCGTTATCGAATGTATAAGTCCGTGTGATTGATCATAACGAATTCGTGAACTTATTTGTACATCCAGAATGCGGCGGTTTTGAGGCTATTAAAAAGCTGATAGTGCAAAAGTGGTAACAAAAAGTAAATCCAAGATGGCGGCTGCAATAGCTATCATTTTTTTCGTCATGGGTGCCATTTTCATGGGTTTCGAGGGTGTTGAAGCCGATAGTGCTGTCGAATTATAAATCCTAGATGGCGGCTGCAATAGGTATCAATTTTTTCGTCATGGGTGTCATTTTCATAGTTTTTGAGTATGTTGAAGCCGATAGTGCTGGTTGAAATGTAAATCCAAGATGTCGGCTGCAATAGGTATCAATTTTTTCGTCATGGGTGCATCGATCACTAATAAAAACATGGGTGTCATTTTCATGGTTTTCGAGGGTGTTGGCACCGATAGTGCTGTCGAAATATAAATCCAAGATGGCGGCTGCAATAGGTATCAATTTTTTCGTCATGGGTGTCATTTTCATAGTTTTAGAGTATGTTGAAGCCGATAGTAATGGTTGAAATGTAAATCCAAGATGTCGGCTGCAATAGGTATCATTTTTTTCGTCATGGGTGCATCGATCACTAATAAAAAAAACATAGGTGTCATTTTCATGGTTTTCGAGGATGTTGGAGCCGATAGTGCTGTCGAAATATAAATCCAAGATGGCGGCTGCAATAGGTATCAATTTTTTCGTCATGGGTGTCATTTTCATAGTTTTTGAGTATGTTGAAGCCGATAGTGCTGTTGAAATGTAAATCCAAGATGGCGGCTGAAATAGGTATCAATTTTTTGGTCATGGGTGTCATTTTCATAGTTTTTGAGTATGTTGAAGCCGATAGTGCTGTTGAAATGTAAATCCAAGATGACGGCTGCAACAGGTATTAATTTTTTCGTCACGGGTGTCATTTTCATGGTTTTTGAGGGTGTTGAAACCGAATCTTTCAAAAGGTTACGCCGTAATGACAAAGTTAAGGATCTATAGTTCTACAAGTTGTTGTGTGTTAATATTAAATTGTTTTCCGTGTTTTAGCTATCGTTTTTTGCTGAGATTACCTATTTAAATTGTAAGCTAATTATTTAAATTCGATTGATTGATAAAAAAAAGCAATATCAAAACATTAAAAGTTACAACCCTATTGCTTCAATGGAGCGTAGGTAATTAAATCCTCAACTAGGCTTAGTTTCCATACTGTTCATATTTTTATACTGTGACTATGTACTCGTTTGTCACCCTTATCCTATAAAAAAAATAAAAGAAAAACATGGAACATAAGCTTTTGACAATCGGAGGCTATATAATTAAAATCGGGACCTAATCGGAACGAAAGGTTTTCTAGTGGCAGATTCGTATCCATAAACGAAGTGTCTCTACACTGGATTTCCATCTGATGGCGCCACTAGATGGAGTGGCGACCTAGTAAGACGCGCGAAGTCGATGGTTGATGGATGCAGGTGGTTTAGGACAAAATTTTGTGTAAATTCTATATGCTTAGCAGTAGGCTCGTTAAGGCCTGTAATCTATGTTAATAAAATGATAAAGGTTTGTAGTTTTCTTTTTTAAACGTTACCCCCACACTATGATTTTCTCCTGTGTCGTGGAGGCAGTTTACAAACATAAATCGCACGAGGACAAATATTCAGACCCGGAATAGTTATTTGTAGGCCATACAAATACTTGTACCGTGCGAGATTCGAACCCGCGGCCTTCAGCGCAGCAACTCTTTGCTAAGCCACTGCGCCACGGAGCCATCAAGTTGTGCGCGCATCACGGAGAAACTACGAGATAGATTTCAATTAGGTTTTCTAAGTATTATTTTTTAAACACTTGGCCCATAAGTAAAAAAAAATATTGCGATATATTCATTTAATATAAAGTTATTAAAGTTTTAAGAAACAAGGATTTTTATAAACACCGTGTTCAGTGATGTGAATTGTCTTGATATGTCAAGCTATATTAAGACAACTCGTTAGTCGGGTCAAAATGAGTAATTGGTGCCAAAATTAGGAAGTTAGCGATGTTTCACCCCGTGTCTCGGAAATCACGTAAAGCCATCGGTCCTGGGCCTGATCTATTTCCGGTCGTGTATGAGAATGAGGGTATAGCGAGTGCATTTTCGAGTCCTGTAATATGATATACCGACAGTCAACTTGGCACCGCTGAAAAGACTGCAGCACCGCTCAAATTTCGACGGAATCAAAGGCTTTCTCATAGTCCACATACGCAAGACAAAGTGGCAAATTGTACTCTCTGGTCTTTTGTACAATTTGGCGAAGTGTATGTATGTGGTCTATGGTGCTAAAGCCTTTTCGAAAACCGGCTTGTTTGGGAGGCTGGAAGTCGTCGAGTCTGTGTGCGAGACGATTCGTAATGACTCTCGAAAACAGCACGTAAACGCGGCTCAGAAGGGAAATCGGTTTGTAGTTCTTGAAGAGAGCGTTGTCGCCTTTCTTGAAGAACAAGACCACGGCACTTCTGCTTGACGCCTCGGGAGTAGTGCCACCATGGAGGACGGAGTTAAAGAGCCTATGAAGGACTTTAAGTAGCGGCTTTCCACCCGTTTCAGAAGCTCCGCTGTAATTCCATGCTCGCCCGTGGACTTGCCATTTTTAAGGTGCTGGAAAGCCACTCTAATCTCGCTTAGACTGCCGTCCGGAATATCATCGGAATAGTATCGGATAAGACTTGCTCTTGGATCGTTACTCTCACTTGCATGTGTCTCTCAGGTGTCCCGAAAACGATGCTGCCACATTCGGTCTTCAGCTTCGACAGTTGGGTTTTTCTGGCAGACAGATCTCTGGCAACAGCTTTGGAGCTCTGGTTTCGCTCGATTGCGCCTTGAATACAAGCTGCATTGAAGATGTGTCCCGCCGCATGTATTTGGAAATATGTCTGTTCAGTTGCCTGTATGCTGTCAAATCTGCTGACGACTGCAGCTTAATTTCCCCTCTAACAGCCATGAGATAAAGAGTGTGATCGGAGAGCTTTTGTGTTCTTCTCCGATGGGTCTTGCAAAACTTAGCTCTTAGCTTAGGAGCTACACTTACACGAGCTTGTCGTTCATACCGTCCACTGCGTTGAAGTCTACTAGGCACCTTAAAATACAATTAACAATATTATCATGATCACGGAGGTCTATACATGGGTGCTGTAAAGCACCCGAAACGGTAATTAATAAAAATAAAAAGAAGGTAATTAAACGCGATAAAATCCGTAAAAGGAGTTTTATTCAACGTGTAGTGTTCGCGCAAATATAAGAAATCATTACATTGAAATGTATTTATAATCATGAACTTTTTTTTTCTCTTTTTTTACGTAATCTTATAGATTTAACCTTAATGAGGGCTAATAATGTTCTGCTCACCAGATGTTTTAATTAGTAATTTTAATATACGAGTGTAATTTTTAGTATTTCCATAGCAACATAATGTAATGAAAATGCTGAAATGGGAATGGGCCGACCATATAGAAGGAAGGTTTTAACAGTGGTAGAGCCAGGCGGCAGCTTTTGTTGTCGCATGGATGGGCCGGCTCGAACCGGGGTGGTACCACGACCTCACAGAATACCAGCGTGAAGTAGACGTTTACCTCTGCGTTTCGTTCGGTGAGTGCAGGTGGCCGGAGGCCTTTTTTACTGGAAATGAGGCATTCCATCCTAGTCCTCACGGGTGAAAACGCATCTGCATTTTGATCTGTAACAGAGGATAGATGTAGATGTCTATGGGCCGCAGCAACCACTTACCATCAGGTGGACTGTGTGCTCGCGTTAACCTATAAAAAAAAAGGTTCTCGAGTGACATCTTCGAACCGGTAGGTGAGGTGTAGGACGGCCTACACCTCACCTACCGATGGTACGCTACTAGGTGGAGGCTTATGTTCAGCAGTGGACTTGTGGAGGGCTGTAATGAATGAATGAATGAATATTATAGTTAAAAAAATAAAACAATATTACAAATTATGTTTTCAAGCATAAATGTATAAGTGAAAATCGTTAATTGGGTCAGCTCAGCTTGCCTAAAAGGAGAAATAAATACGACTACATACATTTTTGCCAAATTTTCTCCCTCAACAATGCCAAAGAAAATGGCGCGGAAAATCTTTCCCGGCATTCGGCATCAATAACAAACGTTCGGATGTGCTCGGAATTTTTTCGGAAACGTTCGTGCTTTGATAAGTGAAGCTGTAAATGAAAACGACATGCTCGAAAGTTTCCCAATTATTAGGCTAATTTGAGGCAAAGTCCTGAAATGTAATATAGTCCACATTTAATGTTGCTTGATTTAAAAAGAGAATAGGCTAATTAGTTTATTTTTAAATGTGTTATTATTGTCACCTGCTGTTGTATAATAGTGTAGAATTGAGTGTGAAAATTATAGAAAGGCTCAATACGTGTGGAGAACGTGTTTTAATATAGTTGTGTTATTAATTAGTAAATTTAAAAAGTAATGTTATAAGTTATCAATAAAATATAATGTTTTAGATCCTTTTATTGAAAATGATACCATATATCTTTATTGTACAAAATATATTTAAAAAAGTCGTACAAATATAATTTTAAAATAGATCGTTTCTGTTTAACAAATTAAATAGTACCTTGTAGGAGCGTAACAATAAACACAGTAAGAATTTGTTTTAGAAATTCGTTTTTGCACCGTAAATAAAATGTTATTTTTGACCTAAAATATGGTAATAGTTGAAGCAAAAACTGGCAACATACTGTCTCTATCTCTGTCAATATACGTTGTACGACATCGTCTCGTGCGATCATAACGCAACACAACGCAGTGTTCGGTGTTTCTTGGCAGTTAGGCTGGTTTGCTACGTTCGATTCAGTCCGTGTTTATTGTGAGTGATTAGTGATAACGTGTGGTGTTTATCGGTGTATTGCAGTGACAACATACAAGTAAGCATACTCAATTTTTTGGGAAAAAACTAAATAATTTTTATACATTCCACTTGTAATTCAATATCTTTACTTGAAAAAAGTTTAATGTGTCCCCTTGTTTTGAAAAGTATATGTCCATAATATAATATCTGCAATAAAACTTTGGAATTCATTATCATATTTAGTAGGTACAGAAATAGATTACAAACAATAAATTTATAGTATAAGGTTGTACCCTAAATTAACATCAAGATTTTTTTTCGTGTTCATAATAAAATGCAGCTATAAACACTTTACAGGTGCAAGAGACTGAGTAAAAAGATCATGGCAGAAGTTAAAGATTCGAGCCCTGCAGTAAAAGAAGTCACAGTAAAGCAAAATATAGGTGAGAGGACATCATGCATGGTTTCACGGCACATAGATTTGTTTATGTTTACTAATTTAAAAAAAAAACATGAATAGTAAGTAATTAAGTTTTATACATGGTAGAGCCATGCTGCAACTGTATTAATAGTATAGTTGTAGCACGAATGGGTCGGCTCGACCGGGGAAGGGCCACGTTCTCACAGAATACCAGCGTAAAATAGCAGCTTAATGCTGCTGTGTTTCGTATGGTGAGTGTAGAGAACCGGAGACCCTTTTTACTGGAAAAGAGGCATTCCATCTTAGTCTTCACGGGTGACGACGCATCTGCATTATAATTCGCGAACGAAGATAGATGTAGATGTCTATGGGCTCTTACCATCAGGTGGACTGTGTGCTCGTTTGTCACTCTTATTCTATTAAAAAAATGTTCATCACTTTTGAAAATATAGAGCAATATTAAAAAAAACGACTTTAGTGCGTGAGAAGCAGAGTGAAGAAGTAACCTCTATGCCCAAATATTTAATGTTATTTTAAAGAGAATTTAGCGAGAACTACTTTTATATTTTTTAAACTTAATTAATAAAAGCTTTCAAAAACTAAGCCTAATTGTTGAAGGTGGTTATTATTATTTTAAAAGAATTTATTTATTAACATTTTTATATCTAATTATACATCCCTCCGTATAGTACGTAAAGTAACAAGGTTGTATTTGCCGAAATACATAAAAAAACTTCTTATGTTAGAATTGAGACCAATATTAAAAATAATATATTCTTTTTTAACCTACTTCAAAAAGGAGGAGGTACTCATTTTGACAGTTTTTTTATGAGTTAGCTCATACCTCGTAGCTTTTTTTCTAGATGAACCGATTTTGATGATTCTTTTTTATTTGAAAGGTGGTGCTTCTCATGTGGTCCCATATAAATTTGATCAAGGTCTGACTAGTAGTTTTTGAGTTATTATTTACAATTTATATTGAAGTCGGTCGCACAAAATTTTTAATTTTACCCCTTGTATAAAAAAAAAACTGAAGTGACAAACGAACTTACAGCCCACCTGATAGTGTGCAGTAGCCATCCATGGACAACTGCAGCTAACATCAGACAAAGAAAGCTACAGGATGCGATCTCACCGCTGAGGACTAAGACGGAATGCTTCACAGCCTGTATAACTATACTGGTTCTCGGTACCCTGCAGAGCAAGAACTGCTATTTGTCAGCAGAGATATTTAAGAAATTGGTACGCACCCAGACGCACTCCTGGATAGAAAAAGAGTCCTACCACAAGGAAACTACCGAACTATATGAAATACTCATAAATTTTTATCTAGTTCGATCGAAAACTTCAGAAGTTTTATCGTAAGAATGACGTTGTAAAGGTTTCTTGTATTGCGGCAGAATTATATGAACGATTCAGTGTTTGATTCTGAACATAAAATATTTCTTTTTATGTTTTGGATTTGAAAATAATTAGAGTAACAAAAGATTAACACTCCTGACGTGGCTGGCTACTACGACCATCTTTAAAGAAAGAAGTCACTTAAAAATAATGCCTTGTCACACATGAAAACTTAGATAAAATGCTTCAACTCCTTATAAAAATGCAAAGCCGTTTTGTAAATTTTCCGTTATATAACCATTAAAGTATCAACTTTCAAAAAGTTGATACTTTAATGGTTCTTTCCTTTACATTACATGCCTACATACATTTACATAAACATTGTGAAAAAATGAGCGCGGAAAAATTATATAGAAAAAAGAATTTTTGTACGTGGTAGAGCAGCTATATTAGTAGTACAGTTGTAACACGAATGGGTCGGCTCGACCGGGGAGGGACCACGCTCTCACAGAATACCAGCGTAAAATAGCAGCCTAACACTGCTGTGTTTCGTATGGTGAGTATAGAGAACCGGAGACCCTTTTTACTGGAAAAGAGGCATTCCATCTTAATCCTCACGGGTGACAACGCATCTGCATTTCGATTCTTTAATGAGGATAGATGTAGATGTCTATGGGTCACAGCAATCACTTACCATCAGGTGGACTGTGTGTTCGTTTGTCCCCCGATCCTAAAAAAAAAATTATGTTAATTTTATCTCTACATAGTATAAAGTAAACAAAGTCGGTTTTCAATACACAGAATGATTCAAGAGGAAGATTTATATGTATAATGCATGCATATTATATATTGCATATGTGACTGTACTCCTCCTAAACGGCTGGACCGATTTTGATGAAATTTTGTGTGTAATTAAGTTGATTAGAGAATGGTTTAGATTTGCGATTGGAACGGTTAGGTGGCGTTGTTTTATAAAAATGTACGCTGCAAAGTGGTTCACAACAGCAGTCGAATGGCGAATTCGTATCCCACGATTTTTGTTTTGGAGTCCGTAACTTAAAACATTAGGCTACAGCTACAGTCGCTCAATTTGTTTGAATTATTATTAAAAATAAAATAATGAACAAAATAATTATTAAAAACATTATTTAAATAACAATACAATATGTTGAACTATTTCACATCCCGTATGGTCTAGTGGCTAGGATACCTGGCTTTCACCCAGGAGGCTCGGGTTCGATTCCCGGTACGGGAAGCATAGTTTTTGAAATTTTTGTTTATACTTTCTTTAACAAGTATGTGAGGAAATTAATAAAGACAAATCACTATCCTGGGCTGGCAGGTTGTTGCTTATAGAACCTAAATGTATAGAAATAAATGTTCTTTTTATTTAATACAAATATATATATATATAATTATTAAGTATGCGATAAGCTCTTTTATAAACGAGTTGTTACCGTGTGTCATATTATTATTATTATTTATATTCAAAATGGGTCACAGTTTATTGGCTATAACAGCGTTGTTCTATTTCGTGGCTGCGGATTGATTTGTGAAGATGACTCAAGACTGCCCTTGCTAACAATCGGTTACAATATATTAATTTATATTAACCTTACGACAGCTTCGCCATTCATACTAATAGGTATTTTAATTGCACCTATTATGTCATCAATCAGAAACGTAAAATATTTAAACTAGGTAATGTATAACTGTAGAGTATTTTTATTTTTATTATTAATTATATGTAATAGATCCTTTCATTTAATGGTCTTTTGATGGACGTACATAATAATTATAGGTCGTGTTCTTGCAATTTTTATAAATTACAAAGTATTTATTATTGTATCTTTATACAAACACTAACTATATAAATCTCTATTTAGCAAGTAAACTATTCTTAAATGGTTTTTGTAATTATTTATTTGATTTGGCTTAAAATCCTCACTACTTTGGGAGAGGCCCATTACCAGTAGTAAACTTACTTTTAAGTCGAATAAAAAAAACATTACCCAATTTATTAAAAGAATGTTCTCGAAGTCTCGTTGAATTGATTATTGATTACATTCACTACTTGTTATCTTTTAATGCAATACAATATTCTTTTGAATTTTTATCAGCGCTACTTATAAATAAAGTACAAAAACCACTTTGCTTTCTTCTCCTTTAATAATTTTAACACCAAACTATTATGTATAAAATGAAAATTTCTTTTTTCCCCTAAGATGTTTCCATCGCCTTTCAATAAAATTTAAAGCAGTAAAAAGTTCCAAAGCTAATTAGCTAAAAATACATTCAAACAGTTTGGAGTTCTAATTCAGTAATAGCATATTATGAGGTTACATTGGGTGTACGCCGGTGTCACTGCAAATAGATTTTTGTAGGCGGCATTTCTAAGAATACACTTATCGATATTGAATTCTGCATTTGTCTTAAAATTTTACATTTTTAGTAAAGTGGGAGAAACTTTCACTAGAAAAACATGCCCCAATGATTTATAAATATAATAATACAAGTAATCAGTATCTAAGATCGTACAACGGTACAATACTGTGGATTTTATTAATTTTTATTCAATTTTAATTTAAAAAAAACTCTTCTTCTTCTTTTTTACTTTATGACTTCTCTTAATACATTATAATTTATCTTATTCTCACTAAATGGCTTAAGTTTTACATGAAATGTTTTTTCATTGTAGATGGGATGTAGATATTATGTAATATAGATTGCGAACTTAATGCTTTTACATGCGAAAAATAGTGACGGAATATTATTTTATACATATATACATACATATATGTGTATGTTGATTACTATTATATATAAGATTCGCTATTTGTAACAGTGCTACGAGTTTATCTTTGTCCCGAGCTTATATGATGACCCGCACTGTCGCTTTAATTAGAAACATTGGCTTTACTGTAACATGGTACCTATATATTTTAAGCAAGTATAAAACACTGTATTTTTTTTTGAACTTAGATGCAGGTGTGCATGGTGTGGTTCCATAAATTAACACGGGGAAACGACGCTATGTAATTAAGTCTCGTGTAAACGAGATGGTAATATTGCCATTTATCGGAAGCTATAAGTTTTTTATAACATTGCACAGGACGATATGGGATAATGGATTCTCTTAAGCCGGTAACACACGTACACGACTAGGTTTACCAATTTTAATAAGGATTGTCATATGTATATATGGCAATCCTTTATTATCCCTATGGCGACGACTTAATGTAATAAAATGGACACTTTTTAATAATGAATAACATGCCATGGATATCTTGCAACGTTAACTGACGATTAATCATTGAATTAAAGGTATGTTGTCCGAAATATTTTCATTCGACGTCAAAATAAGAAAGAACCTAATTCTTCTTTGTGAAATGTAGTAAAACGTATACAAATTAAATATTATCTACGATTTTGAATCGTTTAAAGTTTCACATATTTATTCAAAACTTTAATTGTGTAATTAATAAACATGCAAAATGTAAAACAATTAGTTTAAACGTAATTAGCTTTGGTAACAAAAGGTAACAGTCGCGACAATGGGGAATCGAGGGGTGATTAGAAGGTCGCTATAGCTGCGACGACACTTCCTAGAAAAATCGTACCCGTGCCAGACACAAAAAGCACCGAAGCTGGGTCTAATGCTAGCATGGTAATTGCTGAATGGTAATTAACTCAAGGTTTTGCTCGTTTTCGCGTTATTTCTTATTTAATGTCTTGTTGTATTTTTACAAACGACGTTGCTACGAGCAAAAATTTTTCATAAATAAAATTATATGTTACTTATATTATTCTCAGCATGAAATGATTTAATAAGGATAATATGTAGATTAGAGAAATAAAATACTGTTGCAAATAAATGCTGTATCTGAATCAATCAATACGACTCGCTAAGATCCCACCAACAGTTTGAGTTTTATTTTTATAATACAAAAGCCTTGCAGAAAAAATAAAGATGAGATGATAATTTTTGCAAACATCTAAAGAACCTTTGTGGTTGTTCTATTGGGTTCTTTTGACTCAAAAATTGACTATCAACAGTAAAGAGCTTTGAGGCAGTTTCTATAGCTTTTATTGCCGTTTTTAAAGAAGAACATCGCCAGTAGGCACTAGTAGTTAAACTGTTCATTATCATTTAATAACACGTACTTTTTATGTATCACAAGCATACTGAAGTTGAGTTTTCATTAATTTTTACTCTCCCTCAGTCATATTTTGTATGAAATACTCCATACAGAGTGACTGATATGGCAGCTATCAATATAATAATTGTATTTAAGTAGAAATTGGGCTGTAATTTATTACTTTCGTTTTTACTTTTATTTTGTAATAGGCCGACATATACATAGCTCAAAGAATCAGCAAAGAAAGGTTCTAAAGTGGGAGTTTCGTATTGCCTAGAGTTGTGTTGGGCAACCCCCAGCCCCAGGGCCAACCATAAGATCGCGTATAAGAGAAATTCTGTCGTTGCCAGGACATGCTGCGTCTAAAACAACACTAAATTTTGTAGTAGACTTATGCTCACGAATGATAGCATGGTAAGGTAAATAAACCAACTTTTTCTTCCTCTAGCACGATTTCCATCTGATTAAGATCAATATATTCATGAATAACAGCAGAATACCATTATATTAAATCTGGATTCCTAGCCAATCTCTAAAAGCTGAAGTTGTCGCACGTTGTTGGCACTTCGGATCTTTTTTTATAGGATAGGGTGACAAACGAACACACAGTCCACCTGAAGGTAAGTGGTTACTGTGACCCATAGACTCTACAACAACATAAGGCTCTACTTCAGACAAAATAGTAAGAGAATAAGGGGGAGCTCCTCATTAAAGAATCAAATGCAGATGCGTCGTCATCCGTGAGGACTAAGATGGAATGCCTCTTTTCCAGTAAAATGGGCATCCGGTTCTCTACACTCACCACACGAAATACAGCAGTATCCAGCTGCCATTTTACGCTGGTATTCTGTAAGAGCGTGGCCTTCCCCGGTCGAGCCGACCCATTTGTGCTACAACTATACTACTAATATAGCTGCAGCATGGCTCTACCACGTATAAAATCTTATCTCATCATCTTCAACATGGAAAAGAAGATTTACAATATACCTACCTGAATCATTTCAAGTAGTGGTATTAACAAATATGGTATCACATTTTTGCCCCTCTTCAGCGATAATTATTTTACTGGTACCAGCAGAGCCGTGGTAGCTCAGATGGTTAGCGCTCGCTGTAAGCTTCACAGTACTTGAGCAACCCGGGTCCAATCCCCGCCGGCACCAATTAAATTGTTAATTGCAATTTTAAGTGCTGATTTACCACGTGCTCGGCGGTGAAGGAAAACATCGTGAGGAAACCTGCATGTCTGAGATATAAGAAAAAAAAATATTTCGAAGACATGTGAAGTTCGCCAACACGCATTAGGGCAGCGCGGTGGACATTTCCTTGCCCTAAAACCCTCTCAGAAATGAGAGGAGGCCTGTGCCCAGCAGTGGGACGTAAATAGGCTGCAACTTTACTGTACTTACTTTTTACCAGCAGATGGCTCTGCTTTTGATTCCCAAAAATATTTTAATAACTCATTTTCATCAACTTGCAAATGAAAGTTGAAGATGGTGTTACATCGACTTGAGACAAAACTATCTATGCATCCTGTGTTAATTTGTCCAGATTAGGTCCAGCCCAACCTAGTATTCTGTGTTACAGATAATCCAGACGGACTTTTGATTACAACATCTTCTAAAATCTGAGCAAATAACTCTGCACCAAGTAAAAGGTCAATTTTATTAGGCAAACCAAATTTTGGATCTGCTAGTTTAAGTTTGGCTATATCGGGCCACATTTTAAGTACAACTTTCTCAAACGGCTAAAGAGTTATAAGTTTGTTGCGGACGTGTACCTTTGCTTCTACATACAATGATGTAATGATGTTTTAACAACGTTACCTCCACACTAAGATTATCGTGGGGGCAGTTTACATACATAAGTTTCACAAGGAAAAACATCCAGACCCGGAACAATTATTTGTAGACCATACGAATACTTGTTCCTTGCGGGATTCGAACTCGCGGCCCTTAGCGCTGCAACTTATTGTTAAGCCACTGCGCCACTGAGCCGTGAACTGAGTGAACGCTACCTAATAAACACCACAAACCTTAACTTAAGCAAGGGACACATAGCTCCCCCTTAATGTCTTACTATTTTGTCTGAAGTAGAGCATTATGTTGTAGAGTCTCACACACGGCTGTATTAAGTTTGTAGCACGAATGGGTTGGCTCGGCCGGGGAAGTAGCTAACTCTTTCAGAATAACATTAACAGCACAATTTGCAATATTACGCTGATGTGATTCTGCTGTTTCCTATTTTTAATAACGATAACTGGAGACCCTCCTTACTGGCTACGGCAAATTAGTAAGCATATTTGGTAGAAATCGATAAATTCACAAACATCCCATCGCGTATTACGTTTACTTCCCATACATCTTCTATACTTTATTTCTATATTCTCTTGGAATAATTATCATCACCGCCATTGCGGTCACAAATAGTCCTTAGAGGAGACATCTGTTCACCCACTGCTGAAAAGAAATCTCTCCCAAGGACTACCACAAAGTGCGATCCTGAGTCACATGTATTCATGTTTAGTGGGGATAAAAAGTCACATTGTCTTACATTTCTAACAACACCTTTCGACCCAGAGTACGGAGGATTATACTCTATGGGCTTCCGTACTTTTTGGCAAAAAGGATGTATATGTGGTTCATGGTAATATGCCTTTTTGAAACCGGCTTTTGTGATCATGCGGCAAAGTACTTCTAAATAAAAAAAACAGGCGTACGTGCTCAAGAACACCAACGTTCCTTCGCTTAAAGCGAGTTTTCAACGTACCTATCCATAGACAGGTTAAGAAGGGACACCCAAGAATTTACTATTTAATTTTTTTTTATAAACTTGACGGTTCTGTACATATTATACGAATCCAATTAATTTAGTCGAGCTACTCGTTTGCTCATTTTTGTTGTTGATCTATAATGAGTTATTAACGATCACATAATGACGAGCAACTTTGATTCGCAGTGTCTCCCGTGATATTTTTTATTAAGAACTTTTGAAATTCATTTATAATGCAAAATATTGCTTTATGTGTATACTAATTGAAAAAAAACTTTTTTCATGATGTAGCAAAACCATTTCTCATAAATCATATTATTTTATAATAAAGTAAATGTTAGAAGAAACAGGAGCAAATTATTAGCAATATAATGCAACTGGCCTCTTTTTGGTTTTTCTTTTTCTTAAGTAAGTTCATTAGCACTATGTCTAGTTATGCAGTACCTACGCAACTGACTCCGTAGTTTATTTGCTTGGCACAAAATTTTTTAAGAAATATTTTTTTCTTTTTATAGGATAAGGGTGACAAAAGTGGTAAGTGGTTGCTGCGGCCCATAGACATCTACATCTATCCTCTATTACAAATTAAAATGCAGATGCGTTGTCACCCGTGAGGACTAAGATGGAATGCCTCATTTCCAGTAAAAAGGGCGTCCGGCCACCTGCACTCACCAAGCGAAACGCAGAGGTAAACCTCTACTTCACGCTGGTATTCTGTGAGGTCGTGGTACCACCACGGTTCGAGCCGGCCCATCCGTGGGACAGCAAAAGCTGCAGCGTGGCTCTATCACTGTTAAAAATATCTTACATATATATTATTAGAATACATATCTTATCTCAAATTTAACATGTTATTAAAATAATTGTGATGATGGTCCCCATTGTATTGTTTAAATAAATCAGTATTGATTATAAACCGATGTTTTTTGTTCCGTATCTACATCAAAGAAAATAATGAAATCCGTATATGATCAATTTGTTGCTCGTCTGTCTGTTCGTCTGTAACGGCCATTTTATTCAGAAACAGGTAAAGGTTTAAAGTTAAAATCAATATTAAATACTGAGGTATCTTGAAGGTGTTAAAAATTCAAGCCTCTAAACCAAAACAAACTAAATATAAGGCTATCTCTGTAACATATTTTTATACTAGCTAACTTTCCTACTGTATTACTACGATTTCGATGAGTTACTTTGCCGTTAACCTAGAATCATGAAATTTGGCAATAGGCAAGGTCTCATAGCACAGTTAAAGGAAAATCGTTAATGCCTAGTTTTGTCATATAGAAAAACATTTTTACTATTGCAAACTTTCATTTGTTGGGAGCACTAAGCTCGAAGTTGATGACGAGTATGTTTACCTGGGACAAATATTCGGACTAGGCAAGTCCAACTTCGACCGAGAGGTCAATCAACGGATTCAACTCGGCTGGGCAGCGTTCGGGAGATTATGACACATCGTCTCGTCAGGCATACCGCAAAACCTCAAAACAAGATTGTATAAGCAGTGCATGTTGCCAGGGATGACCTATGGATCTGAGACGTGGTCCCTCACTCCTGGGCGTATGGGGACGTTCAAGGTCGCTCAGTGAGATATGGGGAGGGCTATGCTCGAGGTTTCTCTGCTTAATAGACTTAAAAGCGAGGATATCCGCAGTAGAACTAGAGTAACCCACATAGCCCAACGGATTAGTAAGCTGAAGTGGCAATGGGCTGGCCATATAGCTTGAAGAACCGACAACTGATGATGAAGAAAGATTCTCGAGTGGCAGCCTCGTACCGGCAGGCGAAGTGCAGGGCGTCCCCCCACTAGATGGAGTGACGACCTGGTAAGACATGCAGGAAGTTAATGGATGCAGGTGGCTCGGGACCGTGCCTGTGGCGTTCTTTCTTGGAGGCCTATGTTCAGCAGTGGACTTGTGAAGTGTTGTAATGAATTTGGTGTAAGAATATCCACTACCACATATCATCCCGTGGGTGTCGTAAGAGGCGACAGAGGGAAAATGAAACAGGTGATGGGCAGCAGCATCTTCCTGATAACACCTGAAAATAATAACAAACTGTTGTTGCCAACCCGCTTGGCAAGCGTGACAACTATGGAAAAATCTCCCCATGAGGCAATCTATGAGGGAGGCCTATGTTCAGCAGTGGATTTTTATAGGCTGTAATGGATGGATGGAATGGATTTGCTATTGGAGCATCAATTCTGCGATGGTGATCAGTGTATAAGAGAACGTTTCCATTGCAATGTTAAGTTTCTATTTTAATCTGACGAACATAGACTAGTATTTGGTGCTTATATTACCTATAATTTATAAATTGCAATATCATAATTTTTTTGTAAATTTTATAGGAATTGGATACTAAGTACCTAATTTATACGGAACACGCAGGAGTCCTGCCAGCACTAGTGTATGTTAGTATATTATTTTAGCGTATGAAACTTCGATCATTGGTATTGTTGATCGAAGGTATAAAATGTTAGAACGAAACAACATATGTATAAGGCATTTGCGCAGTGACTCCCACCGCCAACCGATTTCCATCAGAGCTACAACAGGACATCACCATCATCACCATTACAATCATATTATGAGTAAAATATTCGTCCTAGTTTTAACTTAACTTAAACATAAAGATACATTTTTCGCAAAGTAAATGTGAGCGTGTAATACAAGTTTCACATTCTAGTATATTGTTTATGTTTTTATGCTATGTACGAGTATAGGATATAACAGGACATCGCCTTTAGAATGTAATTTACGGGCCGCCGCTACACCACTAACCGCAACAAAAACTTAATGATTTTCATTTTTAATAATGCTTTCAATAAGGCTTTTAGTAGTGTGCATACACTGTTACTACAAAATTGTGTTTATTTATTTAAATTCTATCTGTAAAATCTGGTCGTCGCCAAACAGACGATGGGGAACAGCATTAAAGGTACAAGAAGTCTGGAACTGCAATCGTTAATCCGCCAGCCAACAGTGACAACTAACGCATATCCTCACTATAATGTGAGGACCATGCCTACTTGTAGACTTTAAAGTCTGATGAAGAAGAAGGTACCATAATTCGCTTAGGGAAAAAATAGTGTTGCTATAATACAACAGTTAGCATACATTAAACATCTATTATATTATATGAACTTTAAAGAAACCTGGGTTCAAAATTTCTTTCGTGGTTTCTCCTGCGGCCGGATATACCTTATTTCGCAATGGTATTAAACTAAAAAAAAAGACGAGAAAATTTTAATTTCTTATGTATAAGAATCAAAATCTTCATTTAATATCAGACAAAACAAAATATTCGTCTAATATAACTTACGAATGTTAATATAATCAAACACAAACTGATTTAAAATTCGAACTACCAACTGTAGTAAGGGCCGTAGCTCAGTGGCGACAGATTCAACTGGTGACGGGCTCTATTGTGTCATGTTAATGCCATAAATACAATTAAAGTCACTTACTCTCGTTAACTTTGATAATACGTGTCTTCGCCCTCCCGACTACACGGAGCCATTGTTTCATATCACGCTGACTACACACCGCATTGTCGCCAAACACTGATGACTGCATCAAGTTTTATTAAAATTTCCAGGAAATTAAACAATTACATTTACTTACTACGTTTTATAATCTGCATTGTACGTAATAAGTCTCGAGATCCTTCACTATTAAGAATATTACAAGCGTCTACAGTTAGAGGCATTTGCATAAGTGAAATAAAAGTATAAGTTTGAATCAAAACGTTTGGAATGATTACAGTACAAATCTCAGGTAAAAATCGGCTAAATGCATAATATGCAAAAAAGTTTAGTCTTCCGTATGTTTTGGCGAAAATTCGAATTTTAATCCTCGTTTTTATAGTAGTAACCACATTTTAAGGTTGTGCCGAATTTCAATCATCTATATGTGAAATTTTTATATGTGGTAGAGCCATGCTGCGGCTTATATGTACGGTTATATGGGTACAGCTTATATGGGTTGGGTCAACCGTGGGAGGTCTACGCTCTCACAGAATACCTGCCTGAAATAACAGCTTAATGCTGCTGTGTTTCGTATGGTGAGTGGTCCGGTACGTCGGCGACCCGTGTTGATTTATGGGTGAGTGTAAAGAAACGGAAGACCTTTTTACTGGAAACGAACAGGTGGTATAAAAATTTCCGTAGAATTCCGTAGATGCTACTTCAAAATATCCGTAGATCTGCAGAATTCTTAAAAGCATCGAAAATGTTTGTTTTGTCATAGAATAGATCAACTTTTTAGAGAAATTCTTTCTATCATGTAAAATTCTTGTTGTAAGTTCAATTGTAACATCGAATCAAGCTGCACATATAAAAAAGTACCATAAAATTGATTGTTTTCTTTTATTTAAATTATTTTTAATAAAAAACAAATAAAATACTTAACACTTAAATATTTGTGGATAGTTATAAATAACTAAAAAAATTCGTTACAAACTTGATGCTGGAAAATTTTGAAGCAATAATTAGGCAAATGAAAAACAACGGACCATCTTCTCTAAAATTAACATAGATCATTTTTTCTGATTTTTGTTACTTTATTTGATAAACTAGCAGTTCCCCGCGACTTCGTCCACGTGGAATATATTACGGTTGGATATCATGGGTTTTGATTTTTTTGCGCGGAAGCCTAATTGTTTTTCTAAAATAAAAGTAGCCTAAACTACTCCTTATAACATCAGCTATCTGCCAGTGATAGTCCCGTCAAAATCGGTCCAGCCATTTCGGAGATTACCTGGAACAAACAGACAGACAGACCGACAGACAGACAAATTTTTAAAATTGTTTTTTTTTGTTATAAGTACCGTATATTCTTTCATAAGTAATTTAGTAAAAAGATGTTATTTTGAAATTACAAACAGAAATTTTTTATTTTCACAATTTTATTTATTTGTATAGATTACATGATGTCGATTGTTAAAAAATTCGATTGTCGGTTTTCGGCTAATATAAAAAAATGTTTTTGTTACGTTTTCAAAAATCTAGTAATTTTGAATGGACTGTGAAGTACAATTTTTATAAAAATCAGATTCCGTATATTTCAACTCAAATTCCGTAGTTCCGTAAACGATGATAAAATTCCGTAGATCTACGGAAAAATCCGTAGAGTTGACAACGCTTGCAACGAGGCATTCCATCATAGCCCTCAGGTGACAGCGCATTTGCATTTTGATTTTTTATAAATGAAACGACAAACTATGTAGAATTGAGATAAAGATATCAACGGGCCACATCATCCATTTACCAGAGGGTGGCTTGTGTGCTCGTATCTATAAAACAAAAATAAAAAGAATCTTTAGACAATAACCTCTCTCTCTAACTAACCTAAAATACATATAAAAAAAACACCCAGGTGATTCATTTTGCAGCATTTATAAATTTTCAAGGCATAATAATTTAAAAAAGAAAATTACTGCAATGGCTATATATGGAACATATATTGTGTAACCGTAGATAAAATGGGTAGGTAGACATTTTTACATAACACTATAAAAGGTGACACACTGATAAAAAGTTCGTTGAACTTACACACTGAAAACCGTTCCATTAGCATAAATCTTAATTTTATTAATGTGCTAATTAATATAACACTCACAAATGTAGATGAAATATTATTATTAAGTGGCGAAGCTTGCGAAATCACTTATTAAGTGGCGAAGCTTGCGAAGTCACTTATTGATTTCACGATGTCTGTCCGTCTGTCTGTCCGTCCGTCTGTCCGTCTGTCCCACGATTATCTCGAGAACGGTTTCGAATTTTCAAATTCTGTTTTCAGCAATCGATTACTGATCACCCAGGCATCTGAACCTCCTATTTTGATTTTTTTTCCGTTAGAAACCGCTACAAAGCTGATTGCTTCGCCACTTTGCTATGCTGTTAGCTTGCTAGGTTTATTGATTTCACGATGTCTGTCCGTCTGTCCGTCTGTCCGTTCGTCTGTCCGTCTGTCCCACGATTATCTCGAGAACGGTTTCGAATTTTCAAATTCTGTTTTCAGCAATCGATTACTGATCACCCAGGCATCAGAACCTCCTATTTTGTAATTTTTTTTTTCATTAGAAACCGCTACAAAGCTGATTGCTTCGCCACTTTGCTATGCTGTTAGCTTGCTAGGTTTATTATTAAGTCTAAAAATACATGTTTGATATGTTTGGAGATTCCTATTAAGCTAAATAAATTGCTTGTCCTAGGAAACTCCGCTCTTCCAAAAACGGTTTTACCACATACATTTAGACTACAGTTTAAAAAAGGGTAATTATTACTGTTGTGTGATTGAATGGGAAAATTTGTATGTAAGATATATATGTATTATAGAAATGTATAATATATAGTTAGACTGCAGTGACATTGGTTGCCTTGGACACATTGCTCGAAAAAAGTGACTACAGATGGGGACGTAATGTTTGCGAGTGAGAGATTCCAATGAAGCTCAAGAAAAAAATGAAGCTGAAGAAAAGTTATATGTACTATTGTACTACGTACTAGAGAATCTATTCCAAACAAAAATTGTGCGCTACTCTGTCTTCGCGCATGCGCGGGAGATAGAAGAGTCGCGCATGCGCGAACACTTTAATATAAAATAAGATATTAATATAAAATAAATATAAGAATTTAATATAAAATACTCTTATTTTAATCTAAACAAACATATTTCTAAATAAAATGTAATAATAATAATAATCTTATGGAATTCACAAATCTTCAATTTACGCAATATTTAATTTAGTGTACGGATTGCAGTACAGTTCAGTTAAGCATAGTCAAAATTTGGAATGCGAAATCTAGTGCATAGAACATATATATCAATGGGGAGCTTATTATCGTTAGATGCAGTGTAGTAGGTGATACTTCTTATAGTGATTAGATGCAGTGACGACCATATGAGGCACCGAGAACCATTTGGTATATGAGAAATGCCTATGTTTAACTGTGGCCATTTGTTAGGCTGCAATTTTTATAATTTTATAACGGAAATTAAAGTTATATGTAGATTAGTGGTCAAAACCCAAGTCTTCAGTCCTACGGGTTCTTACCGTGTCGTCGCCAGCATTTATGCAAAGACGCAAAACTAAAGGTTTAAGTGTCTAATTATGTTCAGACTTTATCTCTCAATATAGTTACCAAATGAAATGGACGAATATTGTTAATCGATTTGTGATCTGTTTCTTTATAGTAGCAGTAAAATAATCTAATTTTAATGCTTAGTTGAAAATAATGTTCAGTATATTGATACTGCGTAAACTATATATATTGCAAATATATATATATATATATATATAAATATATATATATATATATATATATATATATATATATATATATATTGATTCTTAAATCGAGGATAGGTGTACTTAGGTGTTTATAGGTCAGAATATCTATTTACCATCAGGTGTACTGTGTGATCGTTAGTCACCTTCTGTAAAAACAAACATCGATGATGTTTAAAACGTCATCAAAAACTAGGTGGCCCTTAATTTGTTTTATAAAAATAATGTATGTAATTTAGTTACAATGTACATAACGATATTTAACTTTATTATAAAGATGTGTGTGTGAGTGTGTGTGTGTGTGTGAGTGTGTGTGTGTGTGTGTGTGTGTGTGTGTGTGTGAGTGAGTGAGAGAGAGAGAGAGAGAGAGAGTAGCATATCGCAGAGGTTAAGACAAGGATTTTTAATCGTCTATGTGACATAATTCACTATAATATTATCCTCTGTTCAGATAAATCAATAAAACTATAGATGAGAAGCAAGAGAACTATTATTTGGGTTTTTCTATAGTATTACCCAATAATAGTTTTATTGCTTTTCATCTATATTTAAAATAATAGTTATTTAAATTATGATACTATTATTATAAATAGGTATTTTCTGTACTGTTGTGTGTCGGCAAATAGGTCGTATATATGAGCAACCTAGGCTTCGTAAATTAGATGGAATGTGGATTAAATTATGTCTAAAGCATGCCGATGTATCATGGGCATAAATGTAACAGACTCAGGAATAACTAAGTACTGTTGTATTTATTGAGCCCGATTAAAACTACTACCGTGTTACAGTTAGCAAGCGTTGTTGATGAGAGACTATTAATTTTAATGAACTTGGTCGTTTGGCGACAACGATACTGTTGTAAATTATATTTTATCATCGATACTGTCGCGATCAAAAACAATTTATTTCTTTTAATTATAAATAATAAAGTTTCATTGAAACAAAATATTCAAAAATGTAAGTTGAGCAATAAGTGTAGGTACCTACCATTTTTTGCTAAGACAACGTGAATTAAAACATCTAATAAAAAAAATTAATGTTGATCCCATTTTTCAACATTTATGTTTTTTTTGTTGGATAATTTGGGAAGGTATACAGGAGAGGCCTTCGAGAGGAGATTCGTGATTTCGCGATCCCGCTGGGAGCGGTGGAAGCTGCTCCCGTAACTACACAATGAATACAATTAATGAACTGTAAAGTGAACAATAGTGTCTCAAAGTGATTCGTCGTTCGTCGTTTCATTTATATTTATTGTTTTTTTTTTTCTAAACATAACCAAGTTTATTATTGTCTTGTAAAAAAGAAGAGAGTTATTTTGACATTCCTCCGAATAAAATATAGGTATATAACTACTTTGGACGGTAATGTTTAGTAACCTCCTTGTAGGAAAAAGTAGATCTCATAGTGCTTCCTAAAGGACAGTGTGCGGATTTGCGAACGAACTGTCCACTTGATGATAAATGGCTACTACAGCCGATGGACACCTTTTTTTAAATAGAAATAGGGTGACAAACGAGCACACAGTCCACCTGATGGTAAATGGTTGCTGTGGCCCATAGACATCTACATCTATCCTCGTTAACACCTGCAAACAAATTTAAACAAAGAAGGCTTCAGATGTTCAGAGGCTCTCCCTTCCGAGGAATTAAATGGAATGTTTCATAGCCTGTAATTATACTCTTCAGATCGGAACAGAGCTTTTGTTTGGCAGCAGAAATTGGTATGAGGGTGGTGAACACCCAGACGGACTCCTCGGTTACAACGGAGTCCCTATCACCTGAAAGATGTATATACCTAGCAGGTGGATTAACGATAGAAAATCAGACGCCTTCCACCTTTAACGCTACTCACCGTTGCGCCTAAGGAAACTTAAAAATTAAAGGTAATATTATCTTAAAGATATTGTGTTACATAAAATAGGAAATAGAACATACAGTCGAATTGTTAACATTCTCCCTAGTCGTTTAAAAACTCCTACTCTACTCTTGGACGATGCAGTAACAATTTATCAGCTTATCATTTTTATTTTGTACAAATAGGAGTTTGCTTCATCAACGTATATTTGCAAGAGTAAATTTACGACGTATTTGAATTGTTTCATCACATCTAACTATGCGTGCGCGCTGATTAGTGACATCCATCTCCCATATTATCTGACATCAGGGCTTCACAGTGATTGTTAAATTGCCGGACGAGTTTGGCCGTATGGCGCACGCGCACCTCCCACCTACTCATACCACAGTTTCAAGCTGCTTTTTAATAGTCTGTCGGGAAGTGTTAAGCGGAAGTCATAATTTAGACGAAGTGTCTATTATTCATTTTAAAATTAAATTTTAAATGTCTTTGATGCCACTCTACTGGCCGAAATTTATTTAGGGTCGTTTTCAATTTATACAATAACTCTACTATAAAGTTGTACCTATGTTACTTAATGGTAAGATCCACGATACAGGGGAAATTAATGTAAAAACGAATAAATAATCCAATTTTATGTTGGAAATTAGGTACTGATTTATAAAATACGACGAAACCAAAAGAGAGTTGATTTTAGAATTATAACCTAAAATATTTTACGTATTTATCTGCATTCGTTAGATAAAAATATTTTCAATTTACTGGGGTTTCGGCAAAGTCTTTAAATTTTGTTGTATAAGCATCACGAGCAATGTGCATAACGAAAATAATCAAAAATATTTGATTAATTAACACTGAAATGAATATAAATTATTTATAAAATAATATTATATTAAATAACTAGTCCATGCAGACGTTGTTCGGCCCTTTTCGACGACCCTTCATTTAAAAAATCCTTAAATTCGTAATAAAAATTATTGAGTCTTTTTTCAGGATAAAACTATCCTATATCTTAAGGCGCGGGTTGAGCAAAATGTCGCGCTAGTCGTTATTTGTGCGGTTTTTAGGAGCTATCTACTTTTTATTTAAAAGATATATCAACAAATAAAAAACACATTATATTTCTACATAATCTTGATTTCATAAGAGCTGTATCCAATTTTTTTTAAAGGAATAAATATTAATATAATCTCCTTACAACGAAACCACATAAATGTGAAATTATTATTGATAACATGCATCTCCTCGTAAAGTAAGTATTATTTTATTTTGCGATTAACGCCAATGGATAGGCAATTTATTAATGAACATTTCTATTGTAAAATTTTTTTCAAAAGACCAAAATTTGATTTTATTAAGAAATTATTTAAAAATCTGGGCGTATTCACTGCCCACGGGCTTGCTGGATCATTGAGCGTTGAGCTCTCGAACGTGGAGCTCGTGTCGTTCGTCAGAGCATCGGCCTGCGCACACGCTCACGTCTTATCAGTCGATAATATTATTACTTATTAGGTTATTTTATAGGTAGTATTATTTGTTTGTTTTGGGTATAATTTTTCGTATTAGTTATACATATATTTGTTGTGTTTTTACTGCGCGTTGAAGCTTTTTGCGTGTATTTTCTTTGAATTAAATGCAAATAAAAAAATGAAGCACCATTAGCATGTAAGGTTCGAATCCATAATTAACATTTCGACAAATATTATAATTTACACTATAAAAGGCTAATTCGGTATTATCAGTATAGTATACAGTTAAAAATAATCGTAATAACCAACTACAATATCTTATCAGGTATAGTACTGCCTCGTTGGTCTAGTGGTTGTAGTAGTGCGACTGCTGATCATGAGGTCCCGGGTACGATTCCTGGGTCGGGCGAAAAAGTCAGTTATGAGTTTTTGATTTATGTTCTAAGTTATAATTAGTATTACTAAGTTATAGTTTTTTGCTAAAATATAGTATATTATTTATTGCTTGTTTTTTCTTCTTTTTCAAAAAATAATTGAGTACATAAGGTGTTCTATACTTATAATTCGGTAAAAAGTATCTAAGTAGGTACTAATATACCTACTTTTTACTGTAAACTAAAAAAATTTAAAACTAAATTTAACTAAAAAGACTAAGCTGACCATTTATTTTTTAACTCAAAACAGGACATGGGTTTATTTATACTCTAAAAACTATAACTTTATACAATAAATTAAAAAAATAATGTTGCATTTAAAAATAGGTAATTATTAAATGCAACATTTTTTTAAAATTATGAATTACATTTGTCAGTGGATTAAATTTGCTTTAATAAAGTTGGTGATGATTTTAAATAAGAATAAAATTCTGCTCAATTTTTTTTTATTGTTATCTTTCAACATCGCCTTTAGAACTGGAACCGTGTTTCTTTCAGACGTCCACAATTTATTCAAAATAAAAAAATACTCTTTCTATCGGAGCATTTGTATCAGGTAGACATAAAATATATTCGATTAAAAAAATTATGTTGAAGATTGTTGGCTTTGAATACTTCCATCCAACGAGTTACGGGACAATTTTGTGTCCCGGAGCTTTATTTGGGGACAATGGGACAGGTGACCGAAAAAAGGGACAGTCCCGTTCAAAACGGGACGTATGGTCACTTTACCTATAACCCGGCGACGGCTCCGTGGCGCAGTGGCTTAGCAATCAGTTGTTGCGCTGGGGGCCGCGGGTTCGAATCCCGCACGGAACAAATATTTGTAAGGCCTACAAATAATCGTTCCGGGTCTGGATGTTTGTCCTTGTGCAATTTATGTTTGTAAACTGCCTCCACGACTCTCATTCTATATTACTCTCACTCTGCGAAACATCCTATTTATTTGTTTATTCTTTATTGCACCAAATATTTGTACAAAAGGCGAGCTATCTATCTATTTACCTATAGTGAGTAGGTATCTTTTAAACTCACAATTTTCAATGCTTCATTTTTAATATATAATTAATTATAAAATTTCATAATTAGATAATATATGAGAATACATAATTCTAATATAATGCAAGTAATGCAACTAATATACCGAATAAAAAAATTAAAATACATTTATCGTTGTACGCTGTGTGTATTTCCATAAAATAGTTTATTGATGTTGAAAAAATACTACGTCCGTACAGTAGGTGGCATTGAGTTATACAAAACTATGGTAGGTGGCGTCTTACATATTATTTCTTACGCGATCCTATATTGTAGGGAGTTGGCGCGGCCGGCACACAAACGCTCAAGGTCGTTCGCATGGAGTAGCCCCTTAAGTTGGACCAAACTGCACAGAGTGTGCAAAATTTCATTGAAATCAGTTCAGTAGTTTATGAGTTCATCGCGGACAAACAACGTGACACGTAATTTTTATATATAAAGATTATGATTATAAAAAACTAAAATTATCATAATAGTGTACATACTTTTTAAAACATGTGTGCCGTAGAGAACATACAAATTACGCAACAATTCATAAAAAAGGACATATAATTCTATATCACATATTATAACGTGAATAATATACATATTTTTACTGGATGGATATAAGACAACACGACTTTATGTCTCTGAAACAAATCACCGATGCATTTCATGATATTGTGAGGTAATTATCTTCTAACAAGGAAGAAAATAAAGATTCCTTAACTAGCTCTGATTTGAGCATATTTACCGATAATCCATATAGTATGAACCGAAATAATAGCATTAACCAAATATGTATAAAAAGTCTTAAAACTCCTTAAGTGGGTTCCCATGGTTTAATTACGGAGCCAGAATTGGAATTAAATGAGGACGGAATTACCGCCTCCGCGACGAATCCAAACCATTTCGAGACAAAATGGCAACGATTAGTGTAATTATGCTGCGACATTGCGTGTCCCTTCAATCTTACTGCCGTTTAAAACGATACTGAAAATAAATATAAATTGTCTAAAATAAGGCTTTCTTATTTTTGTAGCTCACTGCTGTTCAGTTGTCCCTCTGTGTGTAGAGATTTAAAACTACTAAATCCATAGATTTATTATAAACTAGTGTTAGAATAATTTTATGGCTAAAACATTAGATATATAAATTACAGATTGTAAGCAATAATATGGCGTGTTACGTGTGGTGGTAAATTCACTGCCTAATAGCGGTGGCAGGGAATCCATCGCCCCATTTCGTCCCGTGGGTATCGTAGGAGATGACGTCATGTGGTAAATGCCAGAAAGACTTCAAGATAGATATGCCGATATAACCTCCGACGGAAATCTGTCTCAAAAGTGGGAAACGTGGTATTGCTACCATCAATAGGCCTGTTAAGTGTGGCGATTATGACAAATCTTTCGACTGTAAGAATAAATAGACTTAATCATAGTCTTATGGTATCTAAGATTTGGTTGAACTCTACTATTGAAAGTAAATGAATAAAACTTTAAAAAAATACGTGGTTGAATTAGCCCCCGTGACACTTTCAAATTTCAGTGAAAAACGAAAAAATGCACAAAAAAAATCAATACATATAATAAATATATAGAGAAGTCGTGTCTGTAATTCAAATATTTTCTGGAAAAAACAATTTCAGGGAACTAAATAAAGGGCACTGAAGACAAATTTTGTCTGTCTATCTATCTGTATATTTCCAATTCACGCAAAAACTACTGGACAGATTTTCGTGTAGGTAGATAGGAACGCGGTGCAACTTTACTTTTGTATCCGATTGCGGAACTTCAAAAAAGGAGGGTTAAGTATTTTCCTTCCTCAAGATGTTAATTTCTTTTTTTTATTATATATAAATACTAAAATTAGTTTTAACTGTTGCGTAATAATTTGAACTACGCCGACAATCTACGTTTCACTTTATCAAAACATTGCCATCTAACGTGGAATTCAAAAGTAATAACATTTTACCTCCATTACATTTATATGTTTAAATAATTTAATTCATAATTATTTGAAAATTCTAACGTTCATTTTTCAATTCTTTCGTTATTTCATTTTAATAAGGATTAATAAAGTTTATAGTAACTAATTACTAATAGATAATAATGTCATCTATTGAAAATCATAAAATGTTAGATGTTTCTAAGTTTAATTTCTAATCTATATAAAAGTTTTGTTTATCTATAAATAAACTGATAAAAACTGTAATAATTGTACAACTCTCAATATCCATATAGTTTAAATAAAAAGATTTTTATATACTCGTATGTATTGGCCAGATCTTTGAATTAACCTATACTAATACTAATCTATACAAATAAATAAAATTGTAATGTCTGTTTGTAATGTCAAAATAACAGCTTTTTACTAAATAAAAAAATTTACATATGAAAGTATATACGATACCTATAACAAAAACACAATTTTTAAAAATTTTGTCTGTCTCTCTGTCTGTCTGTCTGTTTGTTCCGGCTAATCTCCGAAACCGCTGGACCGATTTCGACGAAACTTTCACTGAACGATAGCTGATGTTATGATGAGTAACTTAGGCTACTTATATTTTACAAAAATAATTAGGGTTTCGCGCAACATAATTAAAACCCTAAATTACACGCGGGCGAAGTCGCGAGGAACTGCTAGTAATATTATAGAGTGCGAATATTGTGAGTTTGTATATATGTGGAGGGTAATCTCCGGAACCACTTCACCTATTTGAATATTTCTTTCACCATTTGAAAGGTACATTATTCCAGATGGACATGGCTATATTATGTGTACATAATATATAAGTTTTGATTATATTTGTCATCAAGGGCTGAAAAAGTCTTGCCTCTTGAGAGCTTCCACAGCGTGCGCTGCATCAATGGTTAAAGTTGGACGAAAATAATGTACAGCAGAATTGTTCTTCAAAAGGTAAAAGGTTCTACAAAAAAGTCTCCAACAGCACGTCTATCTTCTAAGGGTAACTCATAATCTATACTTATATTATAAAGAGAGAGTGCGAATTTCAAGAGTTTGTATACACGTGGAGGGTAAACTCCGGAACCACTACACTTATATATAAAAAATATATATCTTTCATATTTTATTCCTTACTTTGTATATATATTTTCAAGTCAAAAGTATCCGAATTCGGGGATTTTATAGGTAAACTGACTCTTGCGTTGGTTTATTCCGGTAGCCGCGACTTCTCTTATGGACCCATTAATTTAAATGTAAACTGCTTTTGTCTCCATCCAGAAAGAATCCGTATGTTTCATACAAAAATACGGGCCACTAGGCAAACTTCTTCAATATGTCTGTCTCATGATGTGGGACGAATGTACGATGCGCCACCGCTCACATATAGCTGCATACAGAAATCTAAAAGACCTAAGAAGTTCACATAAAGTTACGGGAGACGTTACCTTCGTGTCTGCCGGTGACTTTCGTCAAACTCTTCCTGTTGTGCCTAGAGGAACACGTGCAGATCTTAAAGCCTGCTTAAAGGCGTCTCCTTAATTGAGCTCTGTACAATCAATCACCTTATGAACAAACATGAGAGCAAATTTAGGAAAAAGTAATACGAATTTCGCGAGTTTTTATTATAAGTAGGTGATGGGAAAACACCTGAAGAAGATAGCCTTATTAAAAAGATGAGTTAGAAAAGTCTATCTCAAGTCATAATGTTTTCATTCTAAATGTTTGCCCAGCAATTGAGAATATTTCTCAAAAAGATTACACATGGATATGCGAGAGAGCAATAGTTTCGCCAAGAAATTCTTCTCTTGATCATATAATTCATCATCATCCTCATTACAGCCTGTCATAAGTCCACTGCTGAACATAGGCCTCCCCCAAGGAATGCCACAAATCACGGTCCTGAGCCACCTGCATCCATCGACTTCCTGCATGTCTTACCAGGTCGTCACTCCATCTAGTGGGGGGTCACCCTACACTTCGCCTACCGGTACGAGGCTGCCACTCGAAAACCTTTCTTCCCCATCGGTTGTCGGTTCTTCGAGATATATGACCGGCCCACTGCCACTTCAGCTTACTAATCCGTTGGGCTATGTTGGTTACTCTGGTTCTACTGCGGATATCCTCATTTCTAGGTTTATCACGCAGAGAAAACCCGAGCATAGCCCTCTCCATAGTTCGCTGAGCGACCTTGAGCTTCCTCATACGGCCAGCAGTGAAGGACCACGTCTCAGATCCATAAGTCATCACTAGCAACACGCACTGATTGTACAATTTCGTTTTAAGGTTTTGAGGTATGTCTAACGAGAAGATGTGTCGTAGTTTCCCGAACGCTGCCCAGTCGAGTTGAATCCGTCGATTGACCTCTCGGTCGAAGTTGGACTTACCTAGTCGGACTATTTGTCCCAGGTAAACATACCCGTCAACAACTTCGAGCTTAGTGCTCCCAACAACTACCGGCATAGGTGTGACATGGACGTTAAACATGATTTTCGTTTTGTCCATGTTCATCTTAAGACCTATCCGTTGGGAGACACTATTGAGGTCACTGAGCATAGTGCTTAGGTCCTCCAGCGATTCTGTTATAAGGACTATATCGTCGGCAAATAGAAGGTGAGTGATGTATTCGCCATTGATATTATACCGTATCCTTTCCAGTCCAGAAGCTTGAAAACTTCTTCCAATGCAACGGTGAAGATTTTCGGGGATATAACGTTACCCTGTCTTACACCTCTCTGCAATAGAATAGGTTTCGTGCTCTGGTTCTGTACTCGGATAGCCATCGTAGCCCTACTGTACAAGCACTTCAGCACTTTGATAAACCGACAGTCAACTTGGCACCGCTGAAGGGACTGCAGCACCGCCCAAATTTCGACGCAATCAAAGGCTTTCTCATAGTCCACATACGCCAGACATAGTGGCAAATTGTACTCTTCGGACTTCTATACAATTTGCCGAAGGGTGTATATGTGGTCTATGGTACTAAAGCTTTTTCGGAAACTGGCTTGTTTGGGAGGCTGGAAGTCGTCAAATCTGCGTGTGAGACGATTCGTAATGACTCTCGAAAATAGCACGTAGACGCGGCTCAGAAGGGAAATCGGTCTATAGTTTTTCAAGAGAGCGTTGTCGCCTTTCTTGAAGAACAAGACCACCGCAATTCTGCTCCACGCCTCCGGAGTAGTGCCACCATGGAGGACAGAATTAAAGAGCTTCTGAAGGACTTCAAGTACCGGTTTTCCACCCGCTTTCAGAAGCTCCGCTGTAATTCCATCCTCGCCTAGGGCCTTGCCGTTTTTAAGGTTCTAGAGAGCCATTCTAATCTCGCTCAGACTGACGTCCGGGATATCTTCGGAATAGTGTCGGATAAGACTCGCTCTTGGGTCGTTACTCACACTTGCGTGTGGCTCCAACTATGACGTATACAGCTGCCCATAGAACCTCTCAATCTCACTCAAAATCTCAGGTGTGCCGGAAACGATGCTGCCACACTCGGTCTTGAGCTTTGACAGTTGGCTCTTTCTGGCAGACAGATCTCTGGCAAAGACTTTGGAGCCTTGGTTCCGCTCGATCGCTCCTTTAATGAAAACTTCAAAAGCTGTATTGAAGTTGCGTAAGTCCCGCCGCATGCATTTGGAGATTTGTCTGTTCAGTTGCCTGTATGCTGTCAAATCTGTTGAAGATTGTAGCTTCATCTCCCGTCTAACAGCCATGAGATTAAGAGTGTGATTGGAGAGTTTTTGTGTTCTTCTGCGGCGTGCTTGCAGAACTTAGCTCCGACCGCATGGACAGTTTCCACGAGCTTGTCATTAATATCGTCCACTTTATTGCAGTCTTCTAGGCACTGAAAACGGTTTTCATATAAATCATATAATTAATAGTTTTCAAATATTAGAAAGAATACCAGGTAATCAAAAAATAAGTCCGTATTAGATACAGAGGACGCTGTGCATTACCCAAAGGAATTCCTTAAATCCCTTAACCCTTCAGGACTTCCCTCTCATACTCTAGAAGTTAAAGTCGTTATTCCAATAACTTTATAACGAAACCTAAATCCGCCTAATCTGTGCAAAGGAACTAGACTTCAAGTAAAATTGCTACGTAATAATGTGATTGGGAGTATCATTCTTACAGGACCAGCGGCAGGTCGGTTGGCTCATATTCCCCGCATTCCCACGATGCCTACAGATTTAGCTTTCCAATTTAAGCGATTACAGTTTCCAATAAAAAAATTTTTCGCCTTCACCATCAGCAAATCTGAAGGCTAAACATACAAATATATTGGAGTTGACTTAAGGGAAGATTGTTTTACTTACGGACAATTACATAGTGGTCTCTCTAGTCAGGAAATGCGGTGAATCAAACTATATTAAAGCCGCAGATAAATGCAACGAAAATGTGTTATAAGAAAAAGTTTTAAAATAAGTTATATCAATTAAGCTAAATCTGAAATATGTTATACCTAAGATAATTGTTCAACTCGGGCAAAGCCGGGTCGGGCTGCTAGTAATATCATAAAGTAGTCGATTATGGCACGAAATGGTGGCATTTAATTAAATTTACTACACTACTAGCCGTGTAGTGGCGGTTAAGAATATCCACTACCCCATATCTCCCCGTGGGTGTCGTAAAAGGCGACAAAGGGAAACAGGCAGGAGATGGGCAGCAGCATCTTCCTAATAACAGTAAAAATTAGAATAAAAAAACTGCGGTTGCCAACCCGCTCGTCAAGCGTGGCAACTATGGCAATATACCCTCCATGGCAATGACAATAATAAACGGCCCCCAGTCCCCGGCAGCCCCGCTATTCCTGGCTACGGTGGCGACCATGGTAACGGCGGAGCAGGGGGTGCTAAGAATCTCCGGTGGAGGTTCGGCTGCCACCTAAGACGACTTGACCTGGCAACATACAACGCACGCACCCTGAGGACTGACGAGAAGATCGTGGAGCTGGAAGAAGAGATAGACAAGTTACGCTGGCATATTATAGGATTATCCGAAGTCCGAAGAGAGGCGGAGGACACGGTAATCCTTGAATCCGGCAACTTTCTCTATCAACGGGAGGGCGACCATCTGTCCCAAGGAGGTGTCGGATTTATCGTCCACAAGTCTCTCGTTAACAACTTTGTAAAGATTGAGAGTGAGTCGACGAGAGTTGCGTACCTTATACTCAGAATCACCAAATGGTATTCGCTGAAGTTCATACAGGTTTACGCACCAACCTCGGCACACCCCGATGAGGAGGTGGAGGAAATGTATGAGGATATCTCTAGAGCCATGCTCCAAAACACACCAAATCCATCCTCCAAAATACACTATACGGTGTTAATGGGAGACTTCAACGCAAAACTAGGCACAAGAGAGAACGGTGAGCTGAAAGTAGGGAAATTCGGAATAGGGCAACGGAACCCAAGGGTCCAGCAGCTGGCCGACTTCATGGAGAAATAGGGATTTTTTATGATGAACTCTTTCTTCCAAAAGCGGCCCCACAGGAAGTGGACCTGGTCGAGCCCCGACGGTTCCACAAAAAATGAGATTGACTTCATTATGAAGACCAGACGACAACTGTTCAGTGATGTCTCCGTGATCGCGAGAGTTAAAACTGGTAGCGATCACCGAATGGTTAGAGGCACACTGAACCTAAACGTTAAGTTGGAGAGGTCTCGTCTAATGAAGTCAACACTTCTTCCCCCTCGTGCTCTAATCGAAGTCCAGAAACCTTTCAGCTCGAATTACAAAACCGTTTTCAGTGCCTAGAAGACTGCAATGAAGTGGACGATATGAATGACAAGCTCGTGGAAACTGTCCATGCGGTTGGAGCTAAGTTCTGCAAGCACGCCGCAGAAGAACACAAAAACTCTCCGATCACACTCTCAATCTCATGGCTGTTAGACGGGAGATGAAGCTACATTCTTCAACAGATTTGACAGCATACAGGCAACTCAACAGACAGATCTCCAAATGCATGCGGCGGGACTTACGCAACTTCAATACAGCTTGTATTGAAGAAGCGATCGAGCGAAACCAAGGCTCCAAAGTCTTTGCCAGAGATCTGTCTGCCAGAAAGAGTCAACTGTCAAAGCTGAAGACCGAGTGTGGCAGCATTGTTTCCGGGGCACCTGAGATTTTGAGTGAGATTGAGAGGTTTTATGGGCAGCCGTACACGTCATCGTTGGAGCCACACGCAAGTGTGAGTAACGATCCTAGAGCGAGTCTTATCCGACACTGTTCCGAAAATATCCCGGACGTCAGTCTGAGCGAGATTAGAATGGCTCTCCAGCACCTTAAAAACGGCAAGGCCCCAGGCGAGGATGGAATTACAGCGGAGCTTCTGAAAGCGGGTGGAAGATCGGTACTTGAAGTCCTTCAGAGGCTCTTTAATTCCTTCCTCCATGGTGGCGTTACACCGGAGGCGTGGAGCAGAAGTGCGGTGGTCTTGTTCTTCAAGAAAGGTGACAACACTCTCTTGAAAAACTACAGACCGATTTCCCTTCTGATCCGCGTCTACGTGCTGTTTTCGGGAGTCATTACGAATCGTCTCGCGCGCAGACTTGACGACTTCCAGCCTCCCGAAAAAGCCGGTTTCCGAAAGGGCTTTAGCACCATAGACCACATACATACCCTTCGGCAAATTGTACAGAAGTCCGAAGAGTACAATTTGCCACTATGTCTGGCGTATGTGGACTATGAGAAAGCATTTGATTCCGTCGAAATTTGGGCGGTGCTGCAGTCACTTCAGCGGTGCCAAGTTGACTGTCGGTATATCGAAGTGCTGAAGTGTTTGTACAGTAGAGCTACGATGGCTATCCGAGTACAGAACCAGAGTACGAAACCTATCCAATTGCAGAGAGGTGTAAGACAGGGCGACTTTATATCCCCGAAACTCTTCACCGCTGCATTGGAAGACGTTTTCAAGCTACTGGACTGGAAAGGATGCGGTATTAACATCAATGGCGAGTACATCACTCACCTTAGATTTGCCGACGATATATTCCTTATGGCAGAATCGCTGGAGGACCTAACCACTATGCTCAATGACCTCAATAGTGTCTCCCAATGGATAGGTCTTAAGATGAACATGGATGAAACAAAGATTATGTTTAATGTCCATGTCACACCTAAGCCGGTAGTTGTTGGGAGCACTAAGCTCGAAGTTGTTGACGAGTATGTTTACCTGGGACAAATAGTCCGACTAGGTAAGTCCAACTTCGACCGATAGGTCAATTGACGGATTCAACTCGGCTGGGCAGTGTTCGGGAAACTACGACACATCTTCTCGTCAGACATACCTAAAACCTTAAAACGAAATTGTACAACCAGTGCGTGTTGCCAGTGATGACTTACGGATCTGAGACGTGGTCCTTCACTGCTGGCCGTATGAGGAAGCTCAAGGTCGCTCAGCGAGCTATGGAGAGGGCTATGCTCGGGGTTTCTCTGCGTGATAAACTTAGAAATGAGTATATCCGCAGTAGAACCAGAGTAACCGACATAGCCCAACGGATTAGTAAGCTGAAGTGGCAGTGGGCCGGCAATATGGCTCGAAGAACCGACAACCGATGGGGAAGAAAGGTTCTTGAGTGGCAGCCTCGTACCGGTAGGCGAAGTGTAGGGCGACCCTCCACGAGATGGAGTGACGACCTGGTAAGACATGCAGAAAGTCGATGGATGCAGGTGGCTCAGGACCGTGCTTTGTGGCATTCCTTGGGGGAGGCCTATGTTCAGCAGTGGACTTATGAAAGGCTGTAATGATGATGATGAATTAAATTTAATATTGTTTTTTGACTATATCAGTTATATCAAACTTGACCAAATCAATGAATAGAGATCGTTTGGCGATATTTAGAACTAAACACAACATTGCTATTTCCTCATATTGTTCATATCTTCTATACATATAATTAAAATGTAAATACCAGACACATTACAGATATTACAGTACCACTGTACATTTTATATTTTTGTAATAGAAGTGATTGAGAGGTACTAAAAATAATAATTTAATACATTTCTACCATTTTTAGAATTTTCTGTCTGTCTGTCTGTTTGTTTCTTAAGGTATCACGTATAAAGTACTAATTTATATCATAAGAATCGTTAAGGCAATTATAAAGTGTATCTTCGGGTTACTTAGTTTTTAGTTCATTTAAATCAGTTCATTCCACCAAAAGTTATGATCAATATTCAGAAGTATGGGTTCGAAGTATAGGTACGAATTTGTTCAATGATGGCGTAGGTTGAGTCATCAAGTACATTTTAAACTACATAATATCATGTAATAAAAATCCGTAAAATTCCATAATTATGTAGTATTCGCGTAAATATAAGAAATCATAATTTGTTTAAAGTTAGTTGGAGCTCGCCTCGCTTACTTTTTTTATGTGTCACGTATAAATTACTTGAAATTTGTCGGTACATTCACAATATATATTTATATTTTTTCTTACACTCTCACCCAAAATATATTAATTTATACGAGGGACTAACTTAGACTAACTTTTAAGCACTTAGCGAAGATTAAGTTTCCAGTTTCTTTCATCTGCACCTACTAATAAACTTAGCAAGCTAACAGCATAGCAAAGTGGCGAAGCAATCAGCTATTTTTTTTTGCCGTTGAGCAATCAGTTTCAAAATAGGAGGTTCAGATGCCTGGGTGATCAGTAATCGATTGCTGAAAACAGAATTTGAAAATTCGAAACCGTTCTCGAGATAATCGTGGGCCAGACGGACAGACATCGTGAAATCAATAAGTGTCTTCGCAGGCTTCGCCACTTAATAATTAAAAAATATTTTAAGTCTCTACAAGATTAAGAAAACATTTTAAATTAATAAGTGGCTTATACAAGAGCGTCCTTTGTAAACATTAGGTTAGCGTTAGTTGCTCTACCTCATAAATAGAGATGACATCGGTATCAGTTTACCATACAGGTACGTACCAACCACATATTTCTTTAAATATTACGAAACAACGAATGCACAATAACTATCTTGGTACAGTATTATCTTACTTTTTGATCATAATCTACACAAACAAAAAAGTGATTAAATTTTCACTTTTTTGTTTGTGTATTATTAATTATGTAATTATTAATTAAAAAAAAAAATTAAAGATTAGCACGTATATTTGATAAAATAAATTTGATGCAAAAAAGATTAACATCAGTTATTTAATGAACTAAAAAAATCCGTTGTTTTAAATTTAGGGACACTTACGTTTTATAAGTTAGAGAAATGGATATTATAATTTTAACGAATATTGTTAAACTCAATTTGTAATAAAGTTACGAAGTTTAACATTATCTATGTATGAGTAACTGTCGCCATACTCTACTGACCTGAGGAGGTAAACATGCTAAATAACGCTTAGGTAATCCTGTTGATGATGTAAGAGATCACACTAGTGTGGTAGTTTGTTGTCTAACGTGACGACACTCGGAGGCCGACTTACTTCTAACACGAACTGTCCGCATACAAAATTCTCAAAAAGGTATCTTGCCTGGTTTAAAAAAAAGTTAAGTTCTTTTAAATTTATTGAATATTCGATTTTTCTTGCAAGTTTTTTTGTTTATTTTAAAACTAATTTAATTTCTTAGAGTAATTATACTTCTATGTTTAATTTGATATGTACACCAAAAAACATACTGTAGACAACACGGGCAAGACAGGTTTCAAATGGACAAATGTCAATCGCATTGGAAATAGTTGTCCACATTTTAAATTTACAATGCTGCTCTGCTGTATGATTTTATGTTGATATTGAATATCAAAAACATAATATTAGGTCTAATGAAATTGCCGTTTACTATGAAATAAGTTAACTTAACTTTTTTTCTATATTTTTACTTCTATTGTTCAAAGTATATCTACACCCATGCAATCGATGCATCTTTGCCAACGCAGTGGCAGTTTTACAACAGGTTCGTTCGTTAGGCAACAAATTCTTCAAAGGCATTTTGTACTGCCTCTCGGATATTGAATGTTTTCCCCGCCAAAAAATTATCCGAATTCTGGAAAAGTAGAAGTCTGTAGGCCTGATCGAAGTAGGAAGGTCTGGTGAGTACGGCAGATGACGGAGAGCTTCCAACTCCAGTTCTTGTAACTTGGAGACCGTCTGTTGTGCAGTATAAGGTCGCGCGTTGTCGTGCAGTGTCGACGCGCGTAAAGTTTAATAAACTGTAACTGTACTTACGCTATAGTATAAAAGCTGAGTTTTATATTCTTAAGCTAATACGCTAAATGGACCGTGGTAACTCAGAGGGTAAGCACTCTTTGTAAATTTCATAGCACGCCAGTAAGCAAACTTCGATCCCCGCATTGTAAGTACATTATAACTCAATGGATCCCCGCTAGCACCCATGAAATTGTTAAATGGCGTTTTATGTAATTACTATTGTAGTAAGTGAGAACGCTGGATGGTGAAGAAAACGTCATGAGGAAACCTGTATGTGTGAGAAATAAATTAAAACCTGTTTCGTATAGGGAATTATAGGGAATGAAGAGAACGAGAGACCCTTTTTACTAGTAACAAAGCATTCTACCCTCCGATAGGAGTAAAAGTATTCTGTGATTCTACCTCAGTCAGTCCTCAGGTATGTGTCATATACATGTGTCAATATGTATGTGTCAAAAATACTTTAGTTATTGTTCTGAGGTCAAAAATCAAAGTGTTACGTTGTCACGTATCCACACTTTGATTCATAATGGAGGATGGATATAGGTGTCTATGGGTCACAGCATATAGACTTAGAATATACTGGCGTACAGTAAATTCTAAGGCGTCGTCCTAATACAACGCGAATGCGCAATGATCGCGTATTCGCGTTCTATTAGGATATCTAGTTTTTGATACCGCGCGAGCACGCGATGGTCGCATCGCTTACTCGCGCGATGATCGCGTAATCGCGTTACATTAGGACTACGCCTAAGTCTATGCAGTATACCGTGAGGTGTACTGTGCGTGTGCGTGGATTTGTCAACCTTATTCTATAAAAAATAAGGATAAACCATGCTCAGCATTAGGATGAATACAGCTGTAACATTAATTTTCAATTACTGAATTAGGCGTATTATAAAGATGTATTAATTTTATCGAGGTAATAAGTGATAAAAAATGATAAACGTACAGTACATAGACAACATTATTTTATACAACAGTTGTGACAAATGAAATACTTATAGTCCGCCATCACACCAGCTATTACAAGATTATATTAATAAACCCTTGTGTTTCGGCAATCGGTTAGATGGTGGTGGTACCCATCCAAAGGGACCCCTTGACAGCAAAGGATTCTTACTAGAGATGTTACGGAGGTTCGATTTCGATTCCGAAAGTTCGGAACTTCCGATTGATTTTGCACCATCGATTCCGATTTCGGTTCCGTTAAATTTGAATCGGAAGTTATATATCCGGAGGGCGATGCACAGCGGCGGCGGCGGCCGCGATCAGAGTGCTTTCCGCCCCCTTGCCTTCTGTCGATTACTCTTTAACTCCGACAAACAAAATTTAAAAACTCCGCTTCCGAATTCGGTTCCGATATAACCAATTCCGTATCATCCCTAATTCCTACCACCGATCATGTATGTCACAATCTTATAACTACTCTAACTTTTATAACAAACAATACTGGAATTGTTATTTTTTGCGCCCAGAAGCAATTGGAAAGGGCTACCCCGTTACGCGAGGAGGTGGTAAATGCTTTAGCATACCACGACAGCCGGTATGTCGTGGTTATGCGGGACTCACTGTGACTAACCTAACCACCCTAAGTGTACTCGCTAAAAACCACCTGTGGGACTGGCATTGGCTTATTAGGCCTTTCTGCGGGGTCGGAAGCGACCCTCTTTTGGAAAAAAAGAGGGCGCAGAAACTGGTATTGCTTAAGTAAGTTATTGATGTAGCACGTTTGTAGCTGTTGCAAAAATTTATTGCAGAGATTTCCTTAAAAGTTATTATGAATTTCATTTTTGTAGCGACTAATGAGCGTAGTGTTAAAACTGTAAGTTGATCTTAAAATATGTATAAGGCTAAGGTACGTGAGGGTAATATCGTCATCTTAAGCTTTGCCGCCCTACAAAACCAAAACTAGGAGGAGGACAGAGACAAATACACAATGTCGTATACTATAACTAATATAAAAAAAAACAAACAAGCCTTGGGAATTATTAGCAACACTACGAAAAATCAACTTAAAAAAAAAATGTAGTACGTGAGGGTAATATGGTCATCCGGTTAAATTGATCACTTTCTTATAACTCAAAAACTACAGCGTCGTTTGCATAGAACGCTCTGTGATACGATAGCTCTTGATTAGTCTATCAAATAACAAAGGGTCAAAAAGGCGCTGCTTTATCGATGCCATTTTGACAGTTGATATTATTATTGTAAATATTTTAGTCGATTTTTGTATTGTGTATTGTAATTAGTATTTTTAAGTAGATTTTTCGAAGTGTTCCTAATTATTTCCAAAGCTTGTTTTTTTTTTAAATATATTAATTATGGTATAAGACTTTGTGTTTTTGTCTCTGTTCTCCTCCTAATTTTGGTTTTATAGGGCGATAAAGCTTAAGGTGACCTTATTACCCTCACGTACTTACTATAATATCAACTGTCAAAATGGCGTCGATAAAGCGGCGACCTTTTCACCCTTTATTATTTGAATGACTGATGAAGAGCTATCGTATCACAGAGCCATCCATGCAAACAAGGCTGTAGTGTTTGAGTTATAAGAAAGTGACCATATTAACCGGATGACCATATTACCCTCACGTACTCTAGTATAAATATGCTAATTTTTATTTATAACTTATACATACTAATATTATCTTGTGTGAGCATATGCAGTTCCATATTTCAGCAAGCAGGTACCTAACTCAGTATCAGTTAAAATATCTTTGCGATAAGATAACTACCAAGACAATTGGACTCCTTTCATAAGTCGAGGTGAGGGGACATATGTACATACGTACTTACAAAAGCGAGCTGCGAATGAATGAGCTGCGTTATGACCTCAACATTCAGCTGGCAGTAAAGATAATTCCATGGCATCTACGGATGATTCGTTATTTAAAGTAAATTCAAATTAACATCATAATATTTATACCTTTTTACCTTATACTGCCTACTCGTATTAATATCAACATCATTCGTGAGGATAAGTTCCTTGAAAGTCCAAATGAAATTTGTAGGCATACAATTTCAGACCAACAAAGAAAGAAAGATACGTACGTTTGTTCGTTTTATCTTTTTTTGTTGGTTTGAGCATATTATCATACATAATAAACCTAGCAAGCTAACAGCATAGCAAAGTGGCGAAGCAATCAGCTTTGTAGCGGTTTCTAACGGTTGCCGTTGAGCAATCAGTTTCAAAATAGGAGGTTCAGATGCCTGGGTGATCAGTAATCGATTGCTGAAAACAGAATTTGAAAATTCGAAACCGTTCTCGAGATAATCGTGGGACAGACTGACAGACGGACTGACATCGTGAAATCAATAAGTGTCTTCGCAAGCTTCGCCACTTAATAATATTAATAATAATCGACATCTGTCGAGCTTGTCGCCATCCTGGTAAGTCACTTAGGCATTAGGCATGTCTACTCCGATTGTTCGACGCTTCTAACTCTGAGTACTTGCACAGGCACAACCTAGTAGCCAGGATTCTACACCAGGAGCTCGTTCGGAAATACGATTTCGTGAGCCGGAAGCTGCCTTTATTATAAGTACTTGGCGAAAGCCGTGCTCGAAAATGACCGCACCAAGCTCTACTGGAACCGGGCCATCGTCGCAAACAGGACTATACTTGCGAATAAGCCATTTGGTCGACATTACCATTCCCTATAAGGAGAACCTTGTGATAGCCGAAACAGATAAGCGAACAAACTATCTGGACCTGGTTCACGAGGTGACTGACGTGTGAGGTGGTCTGCCGACAAAAAGTATTATGTAAAATATTATGTAGTCGTTTCTGCGAATGTGCTTATTCCGGTCAGCCTCTTGGGTCATCTGAGGCGCCTAGGACTCCGTGAGGGACCACTCCGGGTTCAAATACAGAAGGCGTTGCTCCTCGATACCGCCCGCATCGTCCCCCGGGTTCTTTCTCTTTCCGCTTAATCCTCGGCCGTTTGGTCTTCCTGCTGAAAGCTTCCATCTGGTTCGGTTTATATTTATTTGCGTATTATTTATTATATTATATTTATCATTTTCTTGTATATATTTATGCAACCCTACCAAATGAGAAAACTACTTTATACCACATAATAATAATATGTCCTCTAGATCAAATGCCGGTCACGGTGATCTGTCTCAACGGAGACTAGTCATTTGTGTCTCCGCAGGACAGAATTAAATTGCCCGAGTGTATGCGCAACTATAGGTGCACTCTCTGTTCCCTCACCCTCACAGTCTGATGGGATGGCAAACCGACACGACCAGAGAGACATCAGGCGCAGGATCAATGAATTTACGTGTTTTCCAAAGGCCCGGGAGTGAAACACCGCTAACTCCCTGACTCCGGGCTGCTAGTGATAATTTCTCCACTAGAACAAAGAGGCAGCATATCAAACAAATGTTTCTGTAATTCAATGTTGGCTTTTTTGCTCAGTATAGTTATTACGCGCATGAGATGATAGTGATACCGATTTCACTACGTAGTGCAACGATAATATACGTAAATTACATATTACAAAATATTGTAATAAAAATTGTTTAGCTCAAGGTGTTCTTTCTTTTATAGTCATTTTATGTTACTTAAAATAGATTTTATATAACTTAAAATAGATGTCTTGATTGATAACACTGATGTTACCTACAAAAAATATTATATGGTAATAATATCCATAATAATATAATTATGCTTTACTCAACCTACGTCATTGGCTTTACTAAATATAAAATTATAAATTTTATACGCTAATGATGGCATGATTGAAATATCGACTTAACCTACCTAAACTCTACATGATTTCCTTACATTAACTACTTTTTAAATTTAAATGAATTGACGTTATTTTATCACCATTAATCAGTTTGTTGTTGTTGTGACCAGAATTAAGAAAGAAATACTTCGGTGGTTTGGTAATGTAGAAATAATGAACGAGGAAAGAATGATAAAGCAATTGTTGCAGGAGTTAACGGCTGAGTCGGCAAGGGACGTTGTGAAATTGTAAATTTTCATACAAAAAGCGATAACGTGTCCCCCCCCCCCCCCCTCCCCCCGTAAACATAGTCTAATTTTCATAATCTTTGGAAATGTTGTAGATATAAGTAATGGAAACTAGGTCTTTACGTTTTTATTTTAAAGGAATATTGCGTACGATACGTATTATTAGCATCTAAATATCTATATTTAAGACTTAAAAAACGTTCTCGAGAGTTGTTGTTTTTTAAATTAAACTAAACTGAATTTCTAAAAAAGAAGGGTAATGAATCGAATGAGACCAAAATTGTCTCATTTTGTAAAGGTTTAGAGGGTGAAAGTGAAACCGTTATCGCCCGGAACAATATTTTAAGAAGGAAATGTGAAAGTTTACCCCTATTGGCAATATATTGAAAATGGGCCAGATTAAGGGTATACATTAACTGATGATCATGTACGCATATATGGATGTACAGGAGGCGAGAGAGGTGTGTCAGCATGGTACCAAATGGAAGTCCGTGTAGTCTCTGCCTACCCTTCTGGGTGACAAGCGTGAGTGTTGTGTTGTTGTGTATGGATCACCATTATTGTCATCGTCATCATTTCTTTATCCATCATTGGACATGAAAGGCCTCTTTTAGCTGCCAAGGTCACTCTCTCTTGTTTTCAGTTCAGTTTTTCAGTATTAGGGCGCGAAGCATCATTGCTTATACATAATATGTAATATGTATATTATATTCAACCTTTTTTTGTTGTAAAAATAACAACAAGGATAAACCATAACACATTAAAAAAGTTATAGGTACTAAAAGTTTTATATCAAAAGCAAATTAAAAAGCCTCGCTACTATATGTAACGCATTCAGAGTAAATCTTATACTGAGGTAATATTGAAACGTTTTCCATAACGTTTCAATATTAGGTACCTCATACCTATGGTAAACGCTGTTGTAGTAGGAACAAAAGAGATAGGAAAAATTGAAAGAGGATTTTTTGTCTTTGTCGGTATACCGAGAGTATACTCCGATCCCCGACCTATATAATAAAGTGCTCTCCAATTTAAAAGCTTGCTCATCGCCACCAAGGAACAGTATTCAGGTCGATGTATAATGAACATTTTTACAAAAAAAAAAATATACAAAAATCTATTGAAACATAAAAGAAATCGCTTTTATGATTATGTATGTATTCAAAAGGATATGTTTTTAAATGATCGAGATTTAACTATTTACTTATATATATTTTTCATGCACTAATATCTCTGTCTTTTATATTTATAGATACCTACGTCATAAAATTAGCAATGATACAATTGTCTAGTATAAATTAAAGCAGTTACTGACACACAAGCTTATTATAAAAAGTTATACGTTGCATAACTGCGTTCTATACACCTAGTAGTTCTTTCTCAACTATGTTTTGCCTAAAATAGAGAGTTAATTTTCCTGACATATTTGAATGTTTATTTTTTACGTTCAGAGCATCGTTGTGTTGTGTGCCACAGCATCGACTACAATCAGGTGGAATATAAAAAAAAATGTTTTTACATAAAGAATAAGTTTTATAGGTAAGGACCTAATATGATAATACATTCTGTAGATAAGAAAACTAATAAGATTTTAAAGATAAGGTGATGATTAAAGTGGGATTTTTTCGTTTTGTTTATGGACAAACTAAATGCAGCCTTAGGTATATTACGAACCCTCAGTTTTTAATCTTCGGGCGGGGTCTCAGTCTTTATATGGAAAAAGATGAAGGAGTGAAAGGGTTTCTAACTAGGGTTGAGAGTTTCATGTGGGTTCTATTGTACAAAGAAAACGTGTTCAACAAATAATAAAATATAGAATTTGTTTTTAAAAATACATTTACCTATATCATTCGCCTGGTATCAATATAAATTACAACTAAGGTAGTTAGTTAAAAGTACCAATGATCGAATCAATAGGTAATATACTTTTCTTATCATTTTGATGTAAATTAGCACCGTTCTAAATAAAATTTTATATTTTTAAAAAGCTTAATAGTTTTCATCCAAAGTTTTCACCTTGATGTAACTATTAACAGCCAATAGCGCCATCTAGTTATAAAAGCACAAATTACTGAAATGTATCATCATTGACACTGCGACTAGAACTTTACTGAACTTCCTTACTAGCGACATCTGGTGAGCAGAAGTTAGCCCTAATAAACGTCGTTGCACTTCAGCATAATATTTGCTAGATGGCGCTATTTCAAGTTTAATTATTTAGTAATTTTTCTATAGATTTCACTATAGGTAATTAGAATCAGTAAAATTATTTTATTACTTTTTATATTTAATTTTATTATAATATTTTACGTTTTATTCTACGCAAAATAATTTCATTTTTTAGGAAGTTTTGATAATGCACACGACTTTTTCTGCCACCAGGGCAGCGCCACTTAGGGATGAATTGAAATAGCTCAAATATTTCATAGCTGCGGAAGTTAATTTGTTATAAAAGTGTACAGATTAATGTTTCTACCTAAAATATTTGATTTTATATTTATTAGATTACAAATGGATGAACAAAACTATGCATATTCCTAAATGTAGTAGAATTAAAAATACCCTTACACTGCCGTCAGTCATGTTTTGAATGAAATCATAGCTAATAATACACTAAGTATTATACCAGAGATTTTCTACGTGGTAAAGCCATGCTGCAGCTATATTAGTAGTATAGTTGTAGCACGAATGGGTCGGCTTGACCGGGGAAGGACCACGCTCTCACAGAATACCATCGTGAAATAGCACCTTAACACTGCTGTGTTTCGTATGGTGAGTGTAGAGAACCGGAGACCTTTTTTACTGGAAATGAGGCATTCCATCTTAGTCCTCACGGGTGACAACGATCTGCATTTTGATTCGCGAACGAGGATGGATGTAGATGTCTATGGGCCACAGCAACCACATACCATCAGGTAGACTGTGTGCTCGTTTGTCACACTATCCTATAAAAAAAAGAGAAATGCAATAATCCCTACAAAGTGACTGACACGGCAGGTAACGGATTAAAATTGTGCAAAGAGGCATTGTTATTTTTGATTGATGCAAAACTTTTATTTATAACGCAACTTTTCAACGATGATGATACTGTGTTACTGTGTGACCATCTGCGTAACAATTAATTCACCTTAGGCCCAACTAGCGACATCTGGTATGCGTAAGATTATTAGCCCTTATTGTAGAGGCATAGTCAAGATTTTTTCGGGTGGTGCTAGACACTTAGATTTTTTTTTTCGAGATATTTTTTATAATTGAAGAGCACAACTACTAAAATGATGCTTAGAGCAGCCTCGCAACTCGTTGGAAATGGTAACGTGGTCATCATCCTGCATCAATCATGGTAAGGTCGGGGCGACGTACCAAGGACGCGCGAAGCTTTTTATTGTGCAAAGTAAATTAAGAGTTTGGCCAAAGCGGAAGTTCCGTCTTTAGTAGAGGCACTAGATTTTAAAGACTGCTCTTCTCTGCTTCCCTGCTGCTTATTACTTTCTAACAACGCCCATAGGCAATTAATACCAATAAAAGCAATTATGAAAGGCTGATTCACAATAGCGTTACAATGTTTTTGTCTTTCCCCCGGATATAAAAATATTTACAATATCATATCGATATATTTCGCGATGTTATACTTTTATCGATATTTAAATAAAATTATATTAAAACAAAAATTCTTGTGATTGTATAATTAGTTTTCAATAAAATATATTCCCACACACATATACAACAACATATACACTCTCATTTAAGAGCTGCTATTTTACGCTGGTATTTTTTTCCTTGGTACTTTTGTTAGTGTCAAGTAATAAGAAATTATCCAATAAAATATTATTATGTTAACTTTTTCACAACATGCTGATGATGCGTCACATTGCGAAGATTTTGGGAGATTTTGACGACAGCTCAAACCAGCGGATAGTCGTTGACGATAGTACCTAATTCAAGTTCTTTATACGCGAACCAAATAACTTGAGGTTAAATCAATATCGAAGCACTTGTTTCATCCTTTCCACTAATAGCTCACATGCGCAGACACTTAATACACATAATCGCATTACTTTTACTTATTAAATCATTAATTAAACAGGAGCAAAAATCCATCATCGGTCAAGTTCCCGCCAAAACCCCCTACGCTGGTATTCTGTGAGAGTGTGGTCCTTCCCCGGTCGAGCCGAACGATGAGGACGACGACACAATATCAATTTGCCTTCGGCATTCCACAGACCAGTGAACATTCGGAAACATACGACACCGTTTGTAATCATATAATCTGCCGACGATTATATTTAAATTATTATATAAGTACCTATCACCTACCTTTATTTGCAATTACAACTTTTCCATTTTGTAACCATCTGCGTAACAAATAAGTTTACCTTAGTCCCAACTAGTGACAGCAGTGACCGTAAAAATATTAGCCCACATTGATAAGGCATCTTTATTATTATTTATACATATACAATATATTGTTATCTTGTTTGTCTTTATGTATTGGGGTAAATTAAAACCCAATTATACCGGTTATGCTATAAAACACATTTAAAATTTTTGATATTTATAAATATTTTGACATCTCAGAAATTTTTTTTTAACAGCGGTAGAGCCACGCGGCAGCTTTTGCTGTCGCACGGATGGGCCGGCTCGAACCGGGGTGGTACCACGACCTCACAGAATACCAGCGTGAAGTAGAGGTTTACCTCTGCGTTTCGCTTGGTGAGTGCAGGTGGCCTGAGGCCCTTTTTACTGGAAATGAGGCATTCCATCTTAGTTCTCACGGGTGACATTTTGATTTGTAATAGAGGATAGATGTAGATGTCTATGGGCCGCAGCAACCACTTACCATCAGGTGGACTGTGTGCTCGTTTGTCACCCGATCCTATATAAAAAAAGTTTAAATGAAGGTGGTTTTCGACATTCGTATGAGCTCGTATACGCGCCAATAGTAGAGACACAGGCTTAGTCCTCATTGTTGGTGTCTCATGCAACGTTTATTTTAATATATAAGCGTTATTTACGGAGATCGATTCAGATTTCAGATGTAGTGTCAAAACAAATGTGAAATGATACACGCAAGATTTAAAATAAATGTGATTTTGTATAAAATTGAAACCGCCTTGCTGGGTTGAGTTGTACACTTATTAAAGAAATAGTGGTGACAAACGAGCACACAGTCCACCTCAATTAACAAAATGGTAAAATTAAAAAAAAATTACAACCCACTTCAATATAAATTGTTAAGGATAACTCTAAAAACTATTGGTCAGACCTTGATCAAATTTATATGGAACCACATGTGAAGCACCAGCTTTCAAATAAAAAATAATCATCACAATCCGTTCATCTAGAAAAAAGTAACACACGTAAAAAAACCACAGTCGAATTGAGTATCTCCTCCTTTTTGAAGGTAGTAGTGGAAACCAAAATACAAATGTGATTATTACCACTAAGATAAGATGAAATACCCCGTTATCAGTAAAACGAATGTATGCTGATATTAGGTGTATTATCTATGCTGTCATTTTACGGCGATGTTGTGTAAGAGTTTTCTGTATAGTGGTGGCGCAAGCATCATATCATCCTGTGGGTGTCGTAAGAGACAACAGAGGGAAATTGCAACAGAAGGTGAGGTACAACGTGTCCCTGATAACAACTGAACAATCTGCGATTGTTCAGTTGTTATCACAGTCCACCTGATGGTAAGTGGTTGTTATGACCCATAGACATCTACATATATCCTCGACTACGAATCAAAATGCAGATGTGTTGTCACCCGTGAGGACTAAGATGGAATGCCTCTTTTCCAGTAAAATGGGTCTCCAGCTCTCTACACTCACCATACGAAACACAGCTGTGTTAGGCTGCTATTTTACGCTGGTATTCTGTGAGAGCGTGGTAACCAAAGAGTGGCAACTGTCGTAATATCCTCCTATGATGAGGTTTATGTTCAGCAGTGCACATTTATTTCGGTTTAATAATTAAATAATGACGTATTTAGACTCTTTGTAGTAAGTAATATGTTGTTGGTAAACACATAAGCGCATTGTTACAAAGACAATTGACAATTGATAATGTTTCACGAAGTTCAAAGTAATATATTATATATATTATACTAGTACAATTGTATTGATTGACCGATAAAAGACAACGCTTCCTATAAAAGTTCTTACACATTTTAGGCATTTGACATACCGAAAAGCGCAGTGCGTGCCGCTAATACGCACTACTTGCGGCCCCCAAACGAGGAGGGACATGCAATCTCGCGTTCGCGAAATGTTTCCTGTTTCGGAACGTTGTAGTATTCTTGTAGTTTTCGTTGAAGTCTACGGGACATTCCCGTACACTTAACGTGACTGCACATACAACATTTGAAATTATAAAATGTTCGCTCTTCTTAAACAATGCAGAAATATACGATTACTCGAATCTTCATGGAGAATGTAGTGGAATAGTTAGAGGAGTACGATAGGTATGGTTCGCACAAGGTAAATCTTTACCCCCAGTACTGTGCCCCCCGGCGACACACTAGACGAGTGAATGGGAAGCGCTCGATTCGGATTGCGTTCGCGCGAGTGTGTAGCCAGTCACTCGCGCTCCTGTTGCCGGTCCTTTGACTCGGGCCCAAAAAACCGACAAAACAGGGAGCGATAGGCATGACGAGGAGCATGACGTGTGGCAAGACGAGTATTGTGGCCACACTACGTCTCTGTCTCCTTTCCTCGCTACTTCCCATGCAACTCGACTAGTGTGTGGCCGGGGGTTAGGTACATATAAATAAATAAAATTGAAGGGTCTGTTTTTAATGTCAAAATAACAGCTATTTACTAAAAATATATGAAAGTATATACGGTACTTATGACAAAAAAAGACAATTTTCAAATTCTTGTCAGTCTGTTTGCTCCGGCTAATCTCCAAAATGGCTGGAACGATTTTTACAGGATTTTCACTGGCAGAAAGATGATTTTATAAGGAGTAACTTGCATTTATTATAGTAAAAGAATTAGGGTTCCACGCAAAAAAAAATTGAAACCCATAAAATCTAAGCGTAATTAAATCCACGCGGACGACGTCGCGGGAACAGCTAGTACCTAATAAATATACTTCTAGTTGCTCTCCCTAATGGGTAATTTAAATAAAACCTTACAAAATGATTGTAGAATAATCGTAAATTGTTGTCATATAATTAAAAAAAAACGAGTATAGTATGTGAGGGTAATATGGTCATCCGGTTAATATGGTCACTTTCTTATAACTCAGAAACTACAGCCTTGTTTGCATATGCGACTCTGTGATACGATAGCTCTGTATCAGTCAATCAAATAATTAATAATAATTAATCAGCTTTATTGACGCCATTTTGACAGTTGAGAATATAGTAAAAATTTTAGTATTGTGTAGTGTAGTTAGTTTTTTATAAATTGATTTTTCGTAGTGTTCTTAATTATTGGCAAGGCTTGTTTGCTATTCTTTTCTTATAATATTAGAGATAGTATATGTGTTTTTGTCACTGTCCTTCTCCTAGTTTTGGTTGTATAGAGCGGCAAAGCTTAAGGTGAACATATTACCCTCACGGACCTTATTGTCTTTCTGTATCTTCAATGTTACATCAATTTGTTCTTATACAGTAGCTCTTTAAATTTCCTACTGTTAAAGTGTAATTTTATTTAAACAGAGTTTGTCTAAATATTCGATGACAGATCATTTCAAATATTTTACCTAACGAGCTTACTGGGCGGACGTTTTTCTGCTCATCCCGGTAGGTGGTGCGATGAGTTTTACTTGAGCCTCTTGGTAGAGGGCTAGAGGGTAATAGTGTTCTGTGCTCCGACCTCACTCTGGACGATTAACAGTCTAAACATAAAATTTATTGATAACTCGACCACAGTGCCACTTAGGTCCAGATTGTGACTTGCTTTTTTGCACCAAGCCAACATATTATTTTAGGAATAGTGCTTCTATTTTGGTCCGTAAATATAGAATATGTTAATAACTTGACAACAGCGTCACCAAACGGATGCTACCATCCATCCAAACCATCGTATGGCTTCAATTGTTTCGAAGTTATACGATCACTAACAGACGAATCAATGATTATATATGTAAAGATAAAGGTTACTCTATATTTTTACACTCCAGCCTTTTTTTTATAGGATAGGGTGACAAACAAGCACACAGTCCACCTGATGGTAAGTGGTTGTTATGACCCATAGACATCTACATATATCCTCGACTACGAATAAAAATGCAGATGTGTTGTCACCCGTGAGGACTAAGATGGAATGCCTCTTTTCCAGTAAAATGGGTCTTCAGTTCTCTACACTCACTATACGAAACACAGCAGTGTTAGGCTGCTATTTTACGCTGGTATTCTGTGAGGGTAATGGGTCGGCTCGACCGGGGAAGGACCACGCTGGTCCTTCCCCGGTCGAGCCGACCCATTCGTACTACAACTGTACTACTAATATAGCTGCAGCATGGCTCTGCCACGCATAAAAGCCTTTTTGAATTTTTATATTTGACTAATTTATAAATGCGACAGCAGGCATTCACTTCTTGAAAAGGTTACCAATTTTTACGATGCTGGTCAGGCGGACATCTAACCACGAAGCCAATGCCCTCGTATTGGTAGTACTGCTCTCCACCGCCAGTAAAAAACTGCGCAATGACGTCACCGCTGCACATCCACTACTTTTTCTGCCACCAGGGCGGTACCACTTAGGAATAAGGGGAAAATTTTGTAGAGAGGGAAGTTATTTTTTAGTAAAGTGTACAGATTAATGTTTCTTCCTGAAAAATTATTTATATTTTAAATGAAATAGATTAGAAATGAATAAACCAAAATACGGATATTCCTAAAACTAGAAGAATTTAAAAAATGTATAAAAAGTTAAAGAATATTGTATTGCGTATATAAAAGTCGCAACTTTTCTAAGATGAAGACACTGTGTGACCATCTGCGTAGCAAATTAGTTCACCTTAGTCACAATTAGCGACGTCTGGTGAGCGTAACATTTTTGCCCCTCAAAAACATTTAAGTAGGTAGTATACCTATATATTTAAATCTCTTTGTTGCCCCTCATTGACATTATCTACAAGAAGACTTAAATAAATGCGATCCGCAGGGTGCGTTCGCAACTTTAAAACTGCTTAAGGACTTTGATGCGGATTTTATAATCTTAATAGGTTAATAGATTTTTCTATATGAGTTAAAATATGCATATTTAATAGAAGGACAGTTAGAGAAATATTGGCGTTATGTGTTATAACTAGAATAGATCGTTTTGTTCCGCAGTTGTATTAAAAGGCAGCTATGGGGAAATGTCAGAAAATCTTATTTGGTATGGGTCGTCTAAAATCAGATGTACCACACTCGTACCGATGACGGACGACAGTACCAGAAGAGAGCACCTTTAACGCAAAGGTGCTGTCTTCTGGTACTGATGATCTATATATAAAATAAAGTTTATTCGGCGGGCAAGTCCAGCAGTGAACTCTTACGGACTGATGATTATGTAGAAGAAGAACATCTAGTCGTAAAATGATAACCACATCGGTCAACCACCACCGTTTGAAATCGAGACTAGAGTAGACCAAGAAAATGGAGAAAGGATTTTGGCCGCTATAACTGAAAGGACACAAAAAATGCTAAGAGTAATGAAACTTGACGTTACAGATGAAGAAATGTTGATTCAAATGGAAAAGTTTCTATTTTACAGTTTACTCCAGTTGACGGACATATCTTACTTTCATAACACACGTCTTTGATTTTAAGGAAATGTTATTTATTTGACTATTATTTGCACGTTATGTTTAATTCCTTAGACTATGTATTATTTGCCTACTATTTTTGTAGTTTATACTACACTATACTAGTTTACACTAATTATATATAATAATGAGTATTTCTTGCTTCTCAGCTATAAAACTGTAGTACAATTATTGTGTCCCAAATTTAGTCCCACAAATAATAGAAACCCTATATTACAAGTCACGTTTGTAGTCTTGAAGGACTTTTCAGTTACGCGTTCTGGTGGGACTTGCCATCTTAGCCCACGCAAGAATGTCTATTATGATTTTCCATGATAATTTGGGGTACATTACAAAGAATGTTATATAATATGGTTTAAACCATAGACTTATATATTCTAAGTCTATGCATTAAATATAATCAGTAGTGAACATCAAATTGACCTTTAAAAGAAAAGCAAAAGTCACAGTTGATAAAAGACAAAGTTAGAAACAAAACAAAACATGAAAACATGCCATTGAAATACAAAGTTATGAACAAAGTAATTTTTGTGGGTGGAAACATTTTTCCTTTGCTATGTTCTATAAGGATAAAAAAGCGCTTTATTTTTAGATTGTTCTCTACTAGGATCTCATTTTATATTTTTTAATCTTAGTATGATCTGTATTAAATAGCGGGGATGAATTTTTAATCGCTAAGTCATGAAACATTTTTCGTGGTAAACGTTATCATTTAATAATTTTCACTATAAGTATTTCATTAGCATCCACTGCTGTCCTGAAATTTCCCTATTAGGAAGGGTTTGATGCGTTCACCTTTTATAAGACATAGATATGCACACAGTTAACTTGATTATAAGTGGATGCTGTGGCCCATATATACCTACTGTATCTACCATATATCTTTATTTGGTTAAGAATAAAAAGAGCAATAATATGGAATACCTCGTCACCAGTTCGGTTATCATAATATCATTTCTATGCGAAACACAGCAGCATAATGTTGCGATTTTACGCTAGACGTGCGTGATCAACTGACCTATTCGTGTTGCAGCCATATTGGCAGTGTGACCTTACCATATATACAAAATACTGTTAATAGTTCACAAATGCTACAGCATAAGGCAATTATTAATCAAATTTTTTGAGAAAACGTAGGAGCCAAAATCATATATAGATTATCTCCTAAGCGCTAAAAACCTGACAGCACCGAATCGAGAAAAATTCATTGTATTTAAAACAAGCTGAAGCTCATTCTGCGTAGACCAGCCCAATAAATTAATAATTAAAAACTGAAAGTAATCCGGGTTAACTATGGACGTTAAACACTCCAGTTCCTTAGTGACCACCATAATATGTATTATGCTGTAAGCACCCAAAACGTTGGGAATTAAAATAAATTAAAATGTAAGGCGATAAAATTAGTTAAAATAGTTTTATTCAGACTTTAGGATTAGGAGAGTGGTTCAAAAAATCTTTTCGGTCTCCCTGTAAGTATCAAGGGACATTTCTTATTGTAAATCGTAGCTTGGTAAATTATTTCAATTCAATACTATGGTAGGATATGAAATCTTAAATCTTAAGATTTCATATCCTACCATAGTATTGAAACTCTGATTGATAGAACTTTGTAGGGAAAACATGATTTCACAATTCAATAGAACTATTGCTTATGGATTGTGGAAAATAATTTATTTATTTTAAAGTACATTACATAATATACCTATACCATCTTTCCCTTATCGAATCCGATCAATAATTACTAAAAAAAATTATATACAAAGGTATTAAATTATTACTTGTTTTTATTTACCGCGGAGTGACGGTAAAAGAATATCCACAACCTTCTATCGTCCCATGTGTATCGTAAGAGGCGACGGAGTAAAATAAATTAGGAGATGACATAGCAGCGTGTTTCGTGACAAAGTAAAACTCAAATATTTTTGGATTATAGATATTAAAATATTTATTTATTAGCAGTTATGCATACAGATAAAAATAAATATTGTTAATTTGAAATAACCAACCTTGTTTTTAATACAAGCTTTCACACGTGCGGACCATTCGTATACAGCGGCATGAATCTTTTCTATTGGAATCCGTTTCGATTTCTTTACAAATGCTCGCCAATGAAAATCCAGATTTGAGTTAGACTTTCTGCACTCTCTTAGCTCCAATTCAGTCAATAAAAATAATCCAGAGGATTCAAGTCCTTACTCAACGAAATCCAATATTTGCTGTAAATGAAGCCTGGTACCTAAATTGGTCTCTAGCCAAAGTTGGGTAGGCTTAGCCTTATGCCCTTATGTAATGTTGAAAATCTAGTATTTGTCAGTGAGTAGCGTACCACTTAATGGTTTAACCACGCCTTCTAAGATGTCGTTTTGATAATTTTGTGCCCTGACTTTGATACCTTGTTGGAGTAAACGTGGCACCCTCGTAGGAAACACTCCACCAAACCATTACACTTGCGGCAAGATGAGTGCACTGAACATTGCGTACGGAATGTTCAGTGCACTCATCCAGTGTATGCCACTTTATAATCGTTCTGCCACTTAAATTTTTCTTCCACTGTGAATATCTTTTCAGGATATTATTTGGTTTGTGTCTCTTGAAAAGTTTCCGACATCGTTCTAGTCGTAATTTACGACGTCGCGTCGCTCGTTTAAATAGTACACTTTTCTTCGACTGTAAGTAAACCTTTAGTTTAAGATCATGATAATTAAGTATCCTAGTTAGTGTGAAGAGCCAATTTACTTTTAAATCCGATAAGGGTTTTGACTCAAACGACGAAAAAAGGTAGTGAGTTTCGTTGAATTCGCCCTCTTTAATATTGGCGGGAGTCCCTTACGCACTGTGGGCAGCCACATCTTGCGCGGTCTTTTAGAGGACCGGTTTCCGTGTACCTCTTTATAATATAATAGACAAAGTTCCTAAACTTTGTATTTCATTACATAAAATCTCCATTACTAACGCTCGAAATTTAAAAAGCAAAAACTAGGCTGCCTGTTTTATTTTAAAATTTAATTGTGTATTATAATTTGTCTCGAAACACTGCGCATGCCAACACGCATGCCAATCGTGTCAATAGAAACAGAAACAGAAACTTTTTTATTCAATATAGATTATAAATAATACTTATTGTTTTGTTTAATTCTCACTCTTTTGTTTGATTACCACTGGTTCGGAAAAAAAACCTCTGTCCTGGGAAGAACCAGCAAGAAACACAGCGGAACTTTTTTTTTAAATAACAGCTTACCATCATGTATGTTACACAAATTAACAATACAACAAATTAGAAATAGTTTGGTAGTGATCACCTCATTTCCTGGGGTTATTATCATCCATAAATTCCTTAATATTATAATAACCCTTTTTTTATACAAACTTAGTTTAATAAAGTTTTTGAACTTTCATGGTAAAGATCGTATAACCTATGCCTGCTTTTAAGGACTCCTACTGTCGCCCATTCATTGAATGGCTTCCGAATGTTCAAGTAGAATGTTTTAGAAGTAAAAGTATTATTAAATTCATTGCAAATACGCTTAAATAATGTTCCATACAAAAAATTAGGATCATTTTGGTATGAAAGTGATGGAAGTTTTTTCACTATGTTACTTCTAAATTTCTCCTAGCGACGTGCATTTACTGGAACAAACACAACTTTATCATCTACTTGCTTTTTGTGAACATAAGGTAACGAAACTATTTGTCCACAGTGATCAGAACTTAATTTTTAAAATATACATTTATCCAACGGCTTCATATTTATAAAAATGTTATCTATACATGTTGCACTAGATTGAGCAATATGCGTTGGCTCTATAAATAAATTAAAAAGACCATGTTATTTAAACAATGATCTAAATTTAATATTGATGGAGGAAGCTTCTAAGAGATTGATATTAAAGTATCCACATATTACAACAGATTTATTCTGTTTATTAAGCTTAGCAAAAACTTCCTCCATAATGTTTTCAAAAGTATCATATGTAGAAAATGGGGGTCTGTAGACGTTCACAACAATGAGGTGCTCAAACTCAACACATGCCATTTCTACAATGCGCTCAACAGCGAACGGAAATTACGGAAAATATCCCTTAGGAGGCAATCTATGGGACGGCATATGTTCAGCAGAGGATTTTCACAGACAATAATGAATGAATGAATGAATCGGTATATCGAAGTGCTGAAGTGGTTTTTACAGTAGGGCTACGATGTCTATTCGAGTACAAAACCAGAGTACGAACCCTTGAATGAAAATGAATAAATGATTTGTTTTTATATTATAATTCTTGTTTTTATTTGGACAGCGTTGACTGTACCATTTATTTTTTTTCTTTGTTTTATAAATGTACACTAATCTCTTGTGTCGCAGGAGCATTTCATATACATTGTACAACATTCACACATGGGAAAAAATATTTACAGGCCAACAATATAGCTGGTTTTGTTACATAAAATTAAACTCACAAACGAACCTATAGTCCACGTGGTGCTAAGTGGCTACTACATACTGCAGCCGACATAAAACAAAGAAGACTTCAGATGCATTATCTTCTCTGAGAAGTATGATGGAATGCCTCCCAGCCTGTTATCATGCTAGTTCTCTATGTTCTTCAAGCCGGAACACAGAGGTACGCGGAGTGTTGCTTGATTGTGCAAATGGGTAAGAGAGTGTTACCTACCTATTCGACCTACTAGGCAGGAAGGGAGTCCTACCATCTAGTTTGTTCGTAGCTTCGCAGTTAAGCCACTATTATTTATTCTATGTTTAAGCGGTTAGCCACAGCGCTGTCGTGGCTAAGCGTGGTGTGATTAAAATCCACTGCTGAACGTAGGCCTCCCCGATAGATTGCCTCATAGAGAGGATATGTGTTATAGTTGCGCTTGGCAAGCGGGTCGGCAAACGCAGTTTTCCTGCCGACTTCCAAAAAGAAGACGGTACTCAATTCGACTGTATGTTTTTTTTTTATGTGTGTTACCTCATAACTTTGTACTGGGTGAACTGATTTCGATGATTCTTTTTTTATATGAAAGCTGATAGTTCTCGTGTGGCCCCATATGAATTTGATCAAGGTCAGACCAATGGTTATTGAGTTATTCTTAAATAACTTATATTGAAGTCGCTTATATTGAAGTCGGCTGTACGAAATTTTTAATTATTATTTTGAGTCGTTATTAGGAAATTGCTGTTGTCCATCTTCTGATTTAGTTTCTTCTGTCGCGTTTTACGATACTCACGTAATGATATGGGGTGATAGATAGATAGATTCCTACACCACCACTACATGGTCTATGTCATCACGAGCCAAGTACTATTACTTATTCTGTGCCATCAATAAGTCATAAGTATTTTCCTTTTTAGTTTTTTTTGTTGCATTTTTATATTGTATGTTTGTACACAATATGTAACAATAAACCCTGTCCGATCCGAAAGGGGCACATACATAACACAATGACATTTCTAAAAAGTTTCCTCATGTAATTAAGTATTATTTTGCAATTAGCGGGTTAATTTTTTTAACAATAGAACAGAAATATATCACTATACCTAAATGCATACATATCGGACCGGATGGGAGTCTTATTTACATATTGCATGTATATGTAGGTCGTAAAAACGATTCTAATTTGTTTGTTATGCCGATTTTTCTTCAGGTAATTTCTCAAGGAATGTGTTTAAACAGATGAAAAGGTAAATTTATTTAAATGGATTCCCTATTGTGTTGCTATTTCTCGAAGTTAAAATATATACTTACGCAATAATATCGAAGACACAACCTGAGGTCTGTTTAATATCTGGGCCCCATACAAATTATTTGTCTAATGCGACTGGTTTACAGAGCCGTGTTAGCAGACTGAGCGCTCTCTGTAATTGCAATTTCAAGTGCTGATTTGCCCCGTGTTCGGAGTTTAAAGAAAAAGAGGAAACACATCATGAGGAAACCTGCATGTCTGAGAAATAAAATACTGAGGACATGTAAAGTCCTCCAACGCGTACTGGAGCAGCCCTCTATGCAACAAGAGAAGGCCTGTGCCCGTCAGTGAACATATAAGTTATAATGTTCTTCTTTTAAAAATCATCGCGCTAAACCAAATTTAGGTTTTGTCTCGCCACTTGATATGATCGCACGTGTAGTCTGGATGAAGTGTTTACCTAGCAACTCTTAGTTAATCTGGGACAGTGTCAAAAAATACTTGATAACCAATGCATTAAGTAGTAATAGCATTGATTTAGATGGTGTTTGAACTTAAGATTTTGTTAAGTAGACACGCATTTTACAAAAATTCTGTGTTTAATAACTGAATAATTTAAGTTGTTGCTCATAATTGTTTTTACTTTTTACAGGTACATCTACGTCATCAACGAAAGGTTGGGAGTTTTTAAATAAAAAGTCAATAGTTTGATTATAATTTTAAAATTTTAATGTAATTAGTCATAACAAATTATGGTTTGATTCATCTCAATGTTACTTGCTACTTCATTTTAGTAATTGTTAAATATAAGATTGTTCATGACGGATCTATTTGTATGAATGTACACACTCGTAACAAATAAGGGAAAGCAATACTTAATTTCATGGGTAATATTGTTTGTAATTTATGTTTATTAAGTTATATTAAAAAGTTTTTAAGACTCAGAAGCTTTTAAACCTATGAAATTCACTATTGTATTACAATATTTATCAATTTCATATAAATGTAAGCAAATAGGTTATTTTTCTTTATAGCTAGTTTATATTGAAAGCGGCTTATACATCTCGGCATAGGGAAATGCCCGGTAGTGTATGCGCGCGCATCATTTTCAGGGCGCAGGACGCACCCTCGCTTAGTACTATGAATGAACAGACACAGGTTTTAAAGGATTTTCAAATAATCTAGTGTACATTTATTTCATATAAGCTGTTCCCCCCGACTTCACCCGCGTGTAATTTATACGATAAGATTTCATGGGTTTTAAATTGTTTTGCGCGGAACCCTAATTATTTTTCTAATTTTTTTTTATAGGAAAAGGATGACAAACGAGTACACAGTCCACCTGATGGTAAGTGGTTGCTGCGGCCCATAGACATCTACATCTATCCTCTATTACAAATCAAAATGTAGATGCGTTGTCACCCGTGAGGACTAAGATGGAATGCCTCATTTCCAGTAAAAAGGGCCTCCGGCCACCTGCACTAACCAAGCGAAATGCAGAGGTAAACCTCTACTTCACGCTGGTTTTCTGTGAGGTCGTGGTACCACCCCGGTTCGAGCCGGCCCATCCGTGCGACAGCAAAAGCTGCCGCGTGGCTCTACCACTGTTAAATAAATAACCTTATAATAAAATATAATAAAAAATAAAAATAACAATAAAATAATAACAATATAATAATAAAAAATAAAAATAACCTTAGATACTTCTTAAATTATCAGCTATCTACTAGTGAAAGTCCCGTCAAAATCGGTCCAGCCATTCCGGAGATTAGAACGGAACAAACAGACAGACAAATAGACAAACATTTTAAAAATTATGTTTTTGTGTGGCTCAGGACCGTGCTTTGTGGCATTCTTTGGGGGAGGCCTATGTTCAGCAGTGGACTTGTGAAGGGCTGTAATGATGATGATGATGATATAAAGACCGTATATATTTAATATGCATTTAGGAAAAAGCTGTTATTTTGACAATACAAACAGACACTTAATTTTTTTTTCATATAACAAAACACAAATTACTCATACATCAGATAAGCTACATTTACGTGGAATAATTCAAATTGCTATATCTAAAAATATGTAGTAATAGAAATCGTTGAACTTTAAAAAGTAATAATTCTTTTAATAAAATAAACAGAATTTCGAAGCAATACAAATAAAATATAAATTATGAAAAACAAATAAAATATACGCACTATATCCGGACATGCCGTCTCTGGACTATTATATAGTCTTTACATACTTCAGCGACCGATAGAGCCCGCTACGTAACACGGCACATCAGGTTTCGCCGGCGCTAGATTCAGCGGGTGACCATCCCTTGTTCTAAATATACATCTATATTAAGTATTAAAGCTGCAATTAAATATAACAAGTGACCACCGCACACCGTTATCGAGGTAAGCCATTATCATTTATTAAAACAATCGGCACTGCAACGCTTTGAAGAGCTCACTCTGAATATTCTAGTAATTCAATTTTGATATCCATTACGTCGCTGGCAGTAAATAGTCCAATTATAAAACAATTGTATCACAAACATCGATCGTACCACTTATCACGTCATTGCCATCAGTAGCGTACACTCTGATACATACTTTTAAGTATTATTAGGTTCACCTCCACTTCTAAAACAAAATAATATCTATTTGGCTTTTCAAGCATATTTCTTTTAGTCTAATACGGCTTACCCATTTAGTATATCGATCCACCTTGGTAGTAAACTGAAAACTATTAGTAACGTAGTATTTCACCACGTTGAACAGGGCGATACTTGGTTACCTTAAGGGAAATTTAATTCATTATTTTTCGTCAGTAAGACATTTACAGAAGTTGTTTAAAGCATACGTAAAGAAACATTATTATTGATATTTATAATTATATATATTGTTTTAACGCGTCAATAAACGTTTCTGAAGTGTGTAAAACTTAGATTTATTCCATCCGAAAAAATATAGCGAATAATGTCCGTTATTGAGTTTTATTCGGTAAACTTCATTGCCCCTAATTGTTTGGTTGTTATATTTGGAAGTGAGGTAATATTGCAGCAATTGGAGCTCTCCACAGTTCCGCCCTCGTATGTCTGTCAACTACGACTTATTTTGACTCAAATTAGTGTTATTCTTTTATTATTTTCATTATGTAGCCGTTACACTTAACTAACTTATTTTTTCATTACATTTAGTTTCAAACATACATTAATATATCCCCGTATAACAGTGGTATCTTGTAAAAGGTTATTAAATTATCCCTGTTTATATTTCATTCCATATTTTGAAAACATCAAACTTAAGTCCATATGTAAAAAAAACTGTTAACAATATAAATATTATAAAATTACAACGCATTACAACTACTGCCCGTAATCTACTTGTATGTTGTGAGTCATGCGATGACAACTGACTCACTCGTGGCTAATTTATTTCATTTTTAGTACATTAAAACGCGTATAAAATTGAAAACAATATATTATAAATAAAAGTTAATGATAAAACTAAGTGGTTATGTACTCTTTGGTTAATGATTGAAATGACAGGAAGTATACAGCTAACATCACCCTGTTTATGAGGACGTCGTAGATATGAGTTAGAAATATTAATATAAATTATAAATATGAATATTACTTATTTAGGTGGGTAGAAATTAATCATGGTTTTTCTGGTCTAAGTGTTTTGTACTTGCAATCGGTAAGTAAAGATGCGTGGATTATACTTAATTATTCTGCACTGTTGACTACCTCTGGTCTTTTTATTGAAATAGAAATATATTTTTTGATTCAACTGATTTTAAACAAAACCGAAGTCAGTTATAATTTACCACCTGTTCAGATAATACTACTGTACTGGGAAGAACCAGCAAGAAACCCAACAGGACTTTTTTTATAAAAAAAGAACAGCTTACAATCGTGTATTATGTTATTGCATTGTTAACTATTCTAGCTTGGTTACTATCACCGCATTCCCACGTGATATAATTAAAAAGTTCTTAAACTTGGCTGTGGACAAACTTTATTTGTATAAGTGTATACATTGCCCAAGACAGAATTACTAACTCTGTGGAGCCGAATATTTGGTACCCTCTTCTAGATTCTGTTTGTTCTTAGTATTTACAGAATGTATATCACTTATTTTTTTATAATTACTTATATTTTTGTTACATGTTATTTACAATACAATTTTGTTTAAGCAAAATGTGCGTAAAAATTAAAACAGTATTCGATTTACTAATTGTCTTTCACTTAAGCTTTTAAAGTAGTCACACATTGTAAATGACACATAATACTAATAAATATTTTGCCATGGTAATCTTAATGCCGTGGCGTGTTGTGGGACGTAAGAGAATCCCATCATCACACCTTGTCCCATGGCCGTCCCAAGAGGCAACTAAAGAAAATTCTCGAAAAATCTTCCGGCATCCGATAGATGGTGGGATGAAGCCATCTCGGATTATTATTTACATTATAGTTATATAACTATATATATTATATTATAGTTATATTTTATAACTGGATATAGTCATAATTATAAAATATATAGTTATAAAATAATAGTTGTAGCGTTACGATTGCCAATTTAATATTCATGCGTGGAGACGGCAAATGCTCCCTACTACAAAATAGACTAGGAAGAAAGAGTCCTTTGATTATATTTTATATGATATAGGAAAATAATGTTTGCTCTTATTTTTAAACTTTTAGCAGTAAGTCGACTCATTTAACGAGATGTAAATATTTCAAATGTGTTAACATTTGTGATAAATAAAGTTTGTTAGCGACCTGCGTCAGCAAACTTTGAATTTGTTGACGTAATGCAAAAATAATAATTCGATCAACTCCTTTCGTGTGAAGTAACATTAAAACTATTTAAAAATCTTGATAGTTTGAGTTATTTCAGAAAATTTTACAGTATGTATTGTGTATAATTTACAGTGTATATTGTATACAGTTTTGCAACACACAGCTCTTCTTGTAGATAAACTTGTTGATGTTTTCGAATCTTAGTAAAAATATTCGTGACTACGGACTGCAAGATTCCGGAATACCAAAATACTGGCATTTTTGCGGGTACTAATGACTGCCCCGCGTAAAACTAAAGTTTCACAAATCATGCATGGTTTCTGTGTTACTCTGAGTAATTTAACGAACATAGGAACAGAAAAGGAAGCCAAGGTTTTGTTTTCTTTTTGCAAGTAACAACAACAATCGTGACTAACTTACATTAGATAAGGCGCCAATGAGGATAGCCTCTAGGATGAACTTGAACTAGCCTTGATGTCTTTGAAAACTCCCGGCACAACTGAGCTAGATGTCCCAGAGCCTAGTCTTTAAAATTTTCTGTTAAGGTATGAGATTAATTATTTTGAGTTGGGTGCAATAAAATACACCCCTCCAATTCGCCTATGACATTAATTACCATGTTGTTCTAATCTGTGGTTAGCGTTTAGCTATTCTATGATTTAAAATTTTATTTTTCTGGGACTGAGAAATGTTGGTTTTTTATTGGGAGTATCGTTTAAAAAAACAACTTTCGTTCTTATCTCAAGCCTTTTCCCACTGCCGACCATATTTATTATATACATGTATATTAATTTACCATATTATTTTTGTACAGAAACTATTATTTTCAAAATAATCTTTTTTAGTTATATTTTTTAGGACAAGAAAAAATTATACTAAAAGCGTACTTTAGATGGCGTATTTAGATAGCGTACTTTAAATGGACGATAATAAAATTTCTTATAGTGCTTGATTATCCACGAGCAACAGAGCTGGTTGGTAGTATCTTCTAGTAAGATTATATTATTATTTAATATATTTTGTAATAGTTCCTTATAATTTTGTGCTATTCATAATTATTTTTTTATTTTGGCGTGATGTAAAAAAGTGTTTTTATTTTGTACTAAAAAAAAAATAATACGTACCACGTTTTTTTCCTACATTTTTCCTACATTGTGATCCGATTCTGAGTTATGTTCAAAATTTCAAGCCTCTAGCTAATCGGAGTGCTCGAAATTTGTGGTGCAAAATTTCACCCGGAACGATAGACAGACAGACAGATAAACAAGAAAGTGACTTAATAAAAACGTGGTAAAATAATATTTACGCTACAGGTGCTCCTTATCTAAAATATGGTTGAGTTGGGAACAGAAATCCATATGTCGCTCAACTATAGTTTTACCAGGTAAAATAAGTGTTTCAAGACTGACAATATTTTAATGTTTTACAAAATTATTCATCAACAATTAAAAATCTACATAAAATTCAATATGTATTTATAATGTTTCAAACATGTAATCATAATGTTTTAGTAAGTAAATATTGTCTTAATTATTATCCTATATTATAAAAAGTTCATTCTTGTAATCCTAAAAAACTCATCTCACTAAGCTAAAAACAATACCCGTACAGTTACAGCACATTAGTGTCATTCGTCTTTTTGGCATTTGGCTCAGATTTGGCGAAAAGTCTCGTTTCGATTCACCTCTAATGATAACGTATTTGCTTTTTTGTAAAGTATTTTTATACAACAAATCCGATTTCTGACAAGATGGCACTTTGCCATTACAAAGTTATTTCAACATATTCCATAGGACTAAGAGTTATCCTATCCTTTGCTGGAAGTAATTGACGGCCTGTTGATTTTTCTGAGGGGGAGGCGTTGCTGGAATCTCATGCTGAGGCTTAAGAAGCCACGGGTTATCTGTTTCTTGTGAACTACCATCAGTCTTCTTCTGACCAGCATCAGAAGGTGTCAGATGTAAATGAGGTAGCTGGGTTTTCGTGCAAATCGGCGGTCTTTCGGGTATTGGCTGCATGTTTCCTGGATCAAAAATAAATACATGTTTATAACGGATATTTGCGTCAATTCTACGTAGATTCGCAAAAGCGAAGATGGCCACATAAATTATATCAGAATTTGGCGGTGCCTCACTGGTTTTATTCGAAACAATTTATAATCATTGAGGGGAATAATAATATTTATTTTAATTCAATATTAAGTTACAGTAGAAAAAAAAGCAAGTCTAAACGACACGTGTCTTAAAGGAACAGTTAATAATTTCTGGCAAAGTATGAATTTTTTTCCTCGAGTAGGTAGGTACTGCACTATCGACAAGAACAAAACAATTACCTGGATTGACTTTTGTTATTCATTATGTAACGTCACATATTATAAATGTTATCGCTTTTTATTTCTGTTTTATTCCGTATTATAATTTTATATTTTTTTTATTAATATGACTTTAAGCACTTTATTCATATGTAAATAGCATCTATTTTACAACTACTCGATGTATCGGATATTCGATAAAGTAAAGATAAAAATAAAATTAATCATTTTTTTTTCAGTTTTCAAAGACCTAGTTTCTTACAAGTGCTTCTTTAGGTGGTATTAATATTACATGAAATTGTATGTAGTCGTAAAATATTTTTAACGTGTAAAATAAAACAGAATAATATAATAAATACTTACTTTGATAGTCCAAACTAATGTTTTCCAACCGTGAACTAATAAGTTGAACACCGTTTACAAACATTGAATAGTGCGCACGAGCACGAGAAACGTATGTAGTTCCGCGAAGATTCGGTACACAGTGTGCCGCGAACTGTCCTAGCTTCGATTTATATCGGTTGAATCACATTTGGCACGAGTGGTCACAACTCACGTCATACTCACTCAACTGACGCTAAATACTGTGACGTCAGAAACAATTCACACTCACTCACTCGCTTTAGGCTTACGTCTATGTAAAAACCTCGATATGTCTTTTCTTTATGTTAAGTAGGTTTTTATAGTCTTTGTTGGAAACATTAATTTTAAAATCTTAACATTTACAAGCATTTACGTCAGCGTCTTGGTTTATTATTTTCTTTCTTTTTTTTTACATTTTTGATTTGCATTATTTATAATATATTATTTACGCTTATTGTAGGTATATCTATATTTATATTTAACACTACTGATAAGGAATCAGTATAAAATTAATTAGCGTTGAAATAACAAAAGAAATTATTCTTTTTTATCAGTTTTTAAAGTGTTGGCGTCTGCTATAAAACAAACGTAAGTAACCATTTTAAGAAACACGACTAATAAGAGCTTGACGGTATATAATCTTGACAATTGCCGTCATAAACACAATCTTACAGTGAATAATCAACTTTTAGTTACCTTAGTCACTTCAATCGGAAACATTTTGGCCTAATTATACAGAACATAAATTACGTCATACAATAATCAAGTGATAAATCCACTGCTTTATCAGTGGCTTTATCTAAGAACTTGGACCATTACGACAATTGCACTTAACAAACGAAAGCAATTCTTATGGCTTTTATCTCCTCTTTGTCTTCACTAAAGATTGTTTTGCTATAATTTAAACACGAAGGTTGGAAAGCGGAGGTAAACAAAGGTTAAAACCCTTGTCCTTCCTTTAAGTAACTTAGATGAGGTGTGTCCGATAGTGATTTGACAACTTCGAATTTATTCTTAATTGCCTTTACATTGAAACAAACGTTACACGATTTGAGTCATATTACTACTAATTTTTTTCTTTATCACACGAACAATCCACAGCTGACTCGAGCCTTTCTAACAGTACGGAAAATGTAACATGTGATTTTCAGACGTCTTTCTCTTTTGATTTTACTTTTCGTCGCGGGTTTATGTCGCTAAATAACAAGGTTAGGAATAATCTTTCTGGTGTCATCTTAGACTCCCTACGCATGTGATTTATCTTACAGTGCTACCAAGCAGCGAAGGATATGGTCGTCAATGATCAATTTAGTTAAAGTAACACGTGGTAGCGCCATGCTGCAGCTATATAAATTGTATAGTTGTAGTAAGAATGGGTCGGCTCGACCGGGGAAGGAACACGCTCTCACAGTGTACCAGCGTAAAAAACGTTAACGGTGCTGTGTTTTAGAGAACTGGAAATCCTTTTAATTGGGAAAGATGCATTCCATCTTAGTCATCACGCGGCTGACAATGCATCTGCATTTTGATTCGCAAACGAGGATAGATGTAGATGTATATGGGCCACAGTAACTACTTACCATCAGGTGGACTGTGTGCTCGCTTGTCACCCTTATCCTATATAAAAAAGAAAAAAAACGGTTTACTCTGCACGCCACCTCTGAGTATTCCCGTTTATTTTCGAGTCGAACGCTGGAAAATCTATTTCTTTTTTGTTTTTTAGTTTTTATTTTTTGATAATCTGTGAAAGGGCTCGACCGATTGACTTGTAAATCTAATCAGCTCAGTCTCAATGAACACACGGCTGGACGTCCAGGCGGGAATAGTCGAAATGGCTTCCTAGGACCTCAAAACGTGGAGATCTGAAGAAAACTGGCATTCTCAAAATCGGACCGAAATCTATAACTTCCTACTTCTAAAAATTATTAATTTTCAAAGCAGGAAGCTAAAAAGTAAGTAATGGGGTTCTGTCAAAATTTTACAAAAATTTTAGCTAGATAATAACACAGACAACTTATTTTAAAAATTCGATGTGGGTTTTATTTTTGATTCCAAGTTTCAAATAGAATACTATCTTTTGTTGATATTTTATTGAATTGAAAAAATAAAATAATTATTTTATTATTATGGTAGGTATTCAATCAGTCTTTCATGAAATTCTTCAAATATCTCAGACTATTAACGTGATCAACATTAATTTGTAGTAACTAGTAGTCCATTGCTGAAGATGTAATATGGTCTAACCATAACATTTCCGCCAGGTCAAAAGTGCGCCGAAGTGTGGTCGAACGGGAAAGGTAGTCAATCTAAATCTAAAAATCAAATACCTAATAAATTATTTGTGTGTATTCATTACCAGAGTGCAGACATATGCATTGCCTACTGTTTAATATTAAATTTAAACTAAGAACATAAAATATGGTCTGTTGTTCTCGCTTTTGTTTTCTTGACTTTTGACAAGACAATTGCAGGCTCAACGCCTCTTCCTACATTCAATTATAAAATATTATAAAAAATATATATGTTATAGTAAAATAAATATACAAAGTGTTATAAAGTGCCAACAAACTGGTTTTATTATAATTCATTATTTTACAATAAGAAATATTCAACATCTACTAAGCTATATAACTAACTTTGTACATCATTAAATTATTTTTGGAGAACAAAACAAAAGTTATAACGAAGTGAAATTATAAACAAGCTTGATGATACGTGCACAGGATCACGTATCTATAAAAGCGTATTGTAAATTATTTTCACCATTATTTCCTTATTTTCTCATTGCTAAGCTTGCTTAATAATTATTATAGAGCATACCTGAAAGCAGTGTCACGAGCTCAGGCTCATCGCGTTGCGTGAGAAGCCAGCTCTTACGTGATAGTTTACAGTAATATTGGGTACTGTATTCAAAATACAAGTCATTTCATATTGCTCTTTCGCCTAGATAATAAATATTTTATTTTTGGTTTTCAGATTTGTTCTTAAAAAATCTATTCTGGAATCGATCTTTATACCCGCGTAGTCGGCTCTAAAACCATTTAAACATAATGTATATTTAGTTATGAAAAGCGCACTTATAATTTTTTGAATATCAACGATAATTTAGTTCTATTTAGGTTTTTATTATACTCATTTGTAATATAAGATTTTTATGGTTGCCGTTATTTTCTCAAATAATAAAAAATAAATAAAACGATATGTGCTCAAGAAACTTTTTCAGGTGTTTAAATTTAATTTTGTTATTCCAGTTTTTGTAAACATTAAGTCAACAATAAAATAAAAAGATTAAAATTGAATATAATGACAAATGAACGAATTACAATTTGTGCAGACATAGATATGTATGTAGTGGAAGTTTTAAGCTCATTTACTGCATGTCAACTAATGTAGTCTGACTGTACCAACTGCTAACAATTTACTAAAATAACTTTTATTTAGTTTATAAGTAACGTTCGTAACAAACGCATATATTACAATTGAAGCACAGTCTAAGATGTCATTATTCATATAGTAATTTGCTAAATCATCAAACATCGTAGTTAAGTAATTAAACTCTATCGTGAAAATTTAAACTAGTATATTTTTAAAGCAGAAACTACACTGTAATTATGTACAACACTTAGAAACTTGTAACGATTTAGGGTTGCACACAATTAAAAGGCACGTGAGCACACTTTTGTGGCGTTTTCATGTCAGGCTTTGCAAGCTAATAAAAATTTTACTGTTCTTATATTTCAAGGAGATATCGCAAACAGGCGTCGGACCGGCGCCTCGTCAACTGACGAAGATTATGCCATATACATCTGTTACTGCTCCAAGATCATAAACGTGTTTGGTAGTTGTAAGGAATATGGAACAAGTTACGGGTACCAACGCGAATCGGGTAAGCCTCGTGTGTATCACACGAGAGCACTGATTGTCAAGAGCACCATACACAACATGTTTATAAATTTACATACACTGTACATACATAACGTATGTAAGAACAATTTGTTAAGTATACAGGTTATCATATTCACGGAAAATGTTCAAATTTAGAAATGTCTAAAGTAAATTTACAAAATATTAAAAAGATATCGACAATACGAAATCCATCGTATAAAATTTTACTTGTATAGAGGAAAGTAACTAAATGTGGGCTAGTGCTTTAATATGGGCTAGTAAGAATTCTAGAAAACAAATAATTGAAAGGGGCTGTAAAAGAGTATCATCTGTCGTATTCATTCGCCATAACACCGCATTCACTCTATCTCGCCAGTACGGGCGCGGCGCGAGGTGCTGATAATATAATACGTTTTTTCTTCACCGCTGTCGAAAAATTTCGTAAGGTACGTAAAAATGTGTTATTTTATTAATCATAGTTAAGTCTAAATAGTGTAAATATATATTTTATTTGTAGAATATATGTTTAATTTTATATCTTTCAGTAGTTTATTTGTTTGTTATGTATGACTTGTGAAGTACAATGTCAAATTTATTTCGATCAAGAATTCCCAATATGGGCAATGACTATGGTCCTAAATATTGGCCAGCCCGTATTTATACTAGCACTTAGGTGGTTGAACATTAGTTTCTAAAGGAGCTTTTTTTTCAGAATACCACCGACACAATCAAAACAACCAAGAAAAAATTGTGATAAAGAACTTAGGAGTCTAAAGCCACAAAAATGGTTCGCGAGAAGAAAATGGGTGCCCTAAAAGCAGCAAAAACTTTCGGAGTACCAAGAACGACTTTACAACGCGTAAGCCTGAAAAATGAACTTACTTCTGAAGAAGCGGCTGCTACGACATTAAATAGAAAAACAGTGTTGGGTACACAGTCGGAAAATATCTTAGTGGAATATGTTTTGAAAGATGGAAGGCAAATTTTATGGACTGACAAGGACAGATCTTCGCAGAATGGCATATATGTTGTCAAAGCGTAACAACTTGCAAAATCCATTCCGTGAATCAGGCCTAGCAAGAAAAACATGGTTAAGACTATTTCTGAAGCGTCACAAAGATAAACTATCAGTTAGAAGACCTACAGGTACAGGCGTCGTTTGTGAAAGAATTTGGGTTTAACAAAGAAAACGTCGACAATTATTTTCAACTTCTGGAAGAGACGTACGAGAAATATAACTATATGTCAAATCGTATCAACAACGTAGATGAATCCGGCCTAACAGTTGTCCAAAGTAGAATTCCAGAAGTAATTGGACACAGGGGAAAGAGGCTAACAGCCTCAGTAACTTCTGCTGAAAGGGGTTCCTTGGTAACAATTGTAGTGTGCATGAATAAACATTTCAAACATACAAATCCAACACCAGAATCAAGAGTTCTTCTGATATTAGACGGACACTTCAGCCACACCCGGAATATTGATATAATAGACCCGGCTAGAGAGAATAACGTTGATATCATTTCTTCACCACCTCACACAACACATAAGTTACAGCCAATAGACAAAACGTTTATGGGGCCATTAAAAGTATATTATAGTGAAGAAATACGAACCTGGATCAGGAACAACAATAGAGCACTGTGTCCTTTTGACATTGTGGAGCTTAGATGAAAGTTCATACTGGCGAAATTGCAGCAAATAGGTTTCGCGTTACAGGACCTTGGCCCTTAAATAAAACCATATTCGGCGATATAGATTTTATTGCAGTAGAACAAAATGCTGTCAAAGATGGATGCACAGATTTTACTCCAACAAAGTTATCATCCAATAATAAAAATCCATCGAATAACAATCTTTGACTTAGATAAATCTTTTACTACAATTCTTAATGACGACAATTTGATTTCTACCGAAGCATCAGTCTCAAGATTTAGATCTGAAACAGAAAATACTCCTCAAGTTGGACCTTCAACCTATATTTCCGGATGTGACCCACAAACAGAAACATCCAAATCTGGAACTACATATGATCCTACACGTAATGACAAACTATCGTCTTCCAGAATTGATCGCAGCAGCCTAGGTCTAGTATATCCTTATGACATAAGTCCTGTACCAAAAAAAAACAGAAAGACGTCTAATAGGGATAGAAAAGCTGCTCTGGCTTCTGTTATAACTTCGTCACCCTATAAAAGTGACCTTGTTGAAAAAAATAATAAGAAAATAAAAAAAGAAAAGAAAACTAAACACAACAAAGTCAATGTATAGAAGAGAAATCCTATAAATAAGAAAAAAGAAAGAAGAAAACAACTAGTGACGTTGAAGTGATTGACAATGAAGGCGAAGAGGATATCCCATTTGATCCAGATACTGAACCAGATGCCATAATCGGCATAGAAGCTCTTGACTCTGCAGATGCAGAATGTATGTTCTGCCAGCAATTTTTTTCATAAAATACAGGAGGAGAACTTTGGATTAAATGCTTGATGTGTGGGCTCGGGGTACATAATGACTGTGCTGGGCCAGAATTTGATACTTGGATGTGTGATTTTTGCAAGTAAAATAATCAATATTTCTTCTTTTTACCAAAGTTAATTATCGATATCTTAGCAGAAAAACATTTTTACTTGTTATTTTCTTAAAAGATAATAAAGTTTATATTTATACCTGTTCCATATTTAGTGCCTATTTGCTATTGTTTAATGCCCAATTTTAATAGTATAGTTAGTTAATAAAAACATAAGACATTGCTCTTTAAAAAAATGTCTGTTTGTTATTACATTAATAAAAAGTTGATTTTTATCTAGTTTTTTATTTTTGATGTAGCCCATAGTTACTCTCCTCTAGTAATTGCGTGTTGTTACTATTGGCGACTTTATGATGAACTTATAAGAAATGGACGCATTAAAAAATTTTTGAGCCACCACACTTCACATTTTGTTCTATAGATTTTCTGGATACACAGCCACATTTTACAAACGATACAATGTGTGATTTTGTAAAATAACAATTCATATGACATCGTAATATGAATTGTTATTTTCTCTTTAGGCATTTAGAGAAACTAGTGTGAAAATGTTGTTGCGCATTTTGATACAATAATAAGAATGTCCTCCAGACTAAATTCTGGTCACGGCGGCCAGTCTCAACGGAGACTAGCCATCGACACAAGACAGGATTATAGTGCCCAAGTGTATGCGCAAGCACAGGTGTATTCTCTATTTCCTCACTTTCATAGTAAGGTATATTCGACATGACCGCAAAAAGATCAGGCGCAGGACCAATGCAATGGTTATTTTTACGTGCTTTCCAAGGCACAGGAGTGTAACATTAATATATAATAATGGTCTTCCCCTACATATTAGCAACTTAATGAAAGCAAAGAGAGCTGCTTTCCGGAGAGCAACACTCTATCCCGATTATAGGCGTACGGCCAATCGCCAACTTCCTAACTACGGGCTGTCGCTGAAAATTTCTTGACAGAAAGACCCAATAACTGATTCGAACCCGAGAACTCATGATCAGAAATCGCGTTTACGACCACTAGACCAATCATTGACACAATATGTAAGTAACTACCAAAGAGATTTAAATATATATGTTACTACTACTACTTAAATGTCTTTGGTAACTACGCATAAATTTTTATTTAAATAAAATATAGATTAAACAAAACATGCAACATGCATTGGTCAAAAGCTGTGACGTAGGATCATAGATGAAAATACCAGGTCATAGTTATGAAATTAATGTATTGTCATACGTCTGAAAATGACAGTAGTCTAGAAGTAGATGAAAACGGAATTTTACAAAACGCTGTTTACAGTTAAATAACAAATCTTTCTATAAAAATAATTAAGTGCAACTATAAAAATAAACTTGTTACTCATTTTATTAAGAGCGAAATAAGGAAAATATTTTTTTATTCGAGTTTATTTTTTTGTTTGTTTTCGCTTTATGAAAATAGTACGCTCGTAAACTGAATAATATAAGACTGCAACATTTTATATAAAGGGACTGATATCGCGAAATTGATTTTACAGTTTTTCAATGCAAATTTGACAGTACACCGTCTGGTATTGTAAATGTTAACCAAACGTAATCACGCAAGGACTTTTGTGATAACTCAAAGGCAATGCCTGAGCAACGTTATCGATTGCCATGCCTTCTTGTACATGTGTTTTGAAGATCCAGACCGTACAAGCTCGTACATACGATATACAAATCAGTATATTATATAGTAACAATCAATATTTTCAATGTAAGCCTTTTTGCTTCAAAATGATGAATTTTATTTGGCCAACCTTCAATTTCATGACGATAGATCACTGAACTATTTAAGTAGTTCATTATGTAAAATAATAAATTAATTATTTAGTAACATATTGTATTTATTAATTCTACTTTAGGTTGAGTAAATGTGAGTTGAATTACCGAGGAAATAAATGATGCTCTAGATTTAATAGACCTACAGTAGGCCACTATATCGGCTTAAAAACTAAGGAGATTAATGTAAATACTTAATCAAATTTATTCAAATTGAAATATTATTTTATAAATGTAACATTATTTTAATTATATATATATATATATATATATATACAAGATTATAATGAAAATAAAGGATTTCAATATTTTTTTATCTGTATAAACCAGTGCTTGGCTACTATCCCAATTGATGGTAAGTGGTGATGCAGCCGAAAATCGTAAGGACTGTCCAGTTTCCAGACACAATAGTAAGACAATAGCAATGATATGTAGTGCACGGGACAGCGAGAAAGTTAACAAAAGCCTATTCACTCTTGCCTTAGAGAACACATTAATTGTCATCGGATAAAAGTCAGATGCTGTACTCCTGCATGTCGACAATTATGATATTTAATGCTTTTATGTACAAAATTGTGCAGATATCTAAATTTAAATCGTATATTCATAAACGTTTTCTTAAAGCATACAAACACAAAAAGGTAACTGTAATTACGTACACAACAAGACACTTCCACACAATCCAATAAACCTAAATGAAACCGAAATATACATTTCCATTAGAAAAAGGTGCGCGCGACATAAACTAAATTTAGCTAAATAGATCACTTCATGTTGTTTATAGCCATCATCAAACTTTATAGGCTGGATTATCCACGGGTATTTGCTCATTATACACATTGCTACGACCATATATAAAACTATGAGTACATTCGGAAAAGTATACATATGACGATGTATAGAAAATGCATCTTTCAAATTAAAAAGTATACACATTAAAATTAAAACTACTTTTACGGATTTTATCGAGTTTAATTAACTTATTTTATATTCCCGACGTTTCGGTTGCTTTCCAGCAACCATGGTTACGTGGAACTGCTGCTGGAAAGCAACCAAAACGCCGGGAATATAAAATAAGTTAATTAAACACGACAAAATCCGTAAAAGTAGTTTTATTCAATGTGTAGTGTTCGCGTAAATATAAGAAATCATTACATTAAAAGTAATATTGAGAAATGTAATTTTATATTTATTATATTATTTATTATATTACACTTTATCTCAACGAAAGGTTTCATTATTCAATTATCTTCTTCTCCTTTATTGTCCACTGCTGGATATGCCTTCACCTGTTGTAGGAAGGATTTGCAATTGCTGCCAAGCTTGGCAGGCTTGGACACGTTTCGCACCTTTGGACGATGCTCGCCGCCTGGAGTTTTATTTTCATTTTCTGTAAACGAAATTGTAATACCACCGTCTATCACTAGCCATGAGGTATTTCTTGCTGTTGATATTTATCTTAGAATACCTACATTATAGAAAAAATGTGGTAATAAATTTTAAGATTCCTCCACACGACATTTATAAAAATATTTTTTATTTTGCCTCCAAAGCCTAAAAGCGTGCATTTAGTTTTAGTTTGACGGCTCCGTGGCCACTGCGCCACGCAATGAGTTACAACGCTGGGGGCTGCGGGTTCGAATCCCGCACGGAACAAGTATGGCCTACAAATAATTGTTCCGGGTCTGGATATTTGTCCTTGTGCAATTTATGTTTGTGAACTACCTCTACGATACAGGAGAAAATCCTAGTGTGGAGGTAACGTTTTTTTTAAAGAAGAAAAAACTAACAAGCAAACAAGTAGTCTAGTAAAGATCTGTCTGTGATCACACCATTTAAATTTGACTTGAATCCTGCATTACGATGTTTTCTATACTATAAGAGGGAAAGTCGTGCCAAAAATTAATCCATACAAAATAATATCTACCTATTTAAAATAATTGTCTGGCGAGCGAAATAACAGGTTTAGGGGGTATTTGCATGCTATTAAGACATAACTAATAATTTTTTAAATGTTTGTCTTTCGGTTCGTCTGTTCAGGCCATTCTTCGAAATCGCTAAGCTGATTGTGATGAAACTTCACGAGCAGCTAGGCGAGGATCAAGATAGAATGCCTCACAACCTCTAATTATACTGGGTCTCTATAGCTCTATACCCTTCAAGCCGTAACAAAGTAGAGTGCGCACTGCTGTTTGGCAGCAGAAAATTATTACCTATATTAAGAAGTTGCGCGTATACCTTACTTCAATTATATTTTCTTACGTGGTAGAGCCATGCTGCAGCTATATTATGGTTGCAGCACGAACGGGTCGGCTCGATCGGGGAAGGACCACGCTCTCACAGAATACCAGCGTAAAATAGCAGCTTTATACTACTACTGATACTGCTAATTTTACTCCTTCGTATGGTGAGTGTGGAGAACCGGAGACTCTTTTTACTGGAAACAAGGCATTCCATTGTGGTCCTCAGAGGTGACAGCGCATCTGCATCTTGATTCTTAATTGAGGATAAATATAGATGTCTATGGGTTAAAGCATCCACTTACCATGAGGTGGACTGTGCGCTCGTTTATTGCCCTTTTTCTATAAAAAAAATAATAATATATAACTCTAATATATCATGCTTTTACTTTGATCATATGTTGTTAAGAATTCTACATAATTAACACTTTGAAAATCAGAGGAATTCACTTCGTCGCTATCCCTATATAATGCATTTTTTTATCCTCAAATAGCTTGTCGACCTACTGACCGAGTTCGTGACAACTTATATCTAAGAGGCCGTTGCTCTTTTAACTTGGATAGAGATTACATGCGGAATCAAATGTAGTAGTAATGTAGTTAGTTGTTATTAAAGTTGCCATATTTTATTATTGAAAGTTGTGCATTATTTAGTTACCAATTAAAAAGGTGAAATTATTCTTAAACTCTAAATTAACAGATAGCTGTATCTGTGTAAAGTTTTTTTTACTTAAATATTGTATCTATGTACCTAGTAAGGACATTGAGAGTAGTGCTTAAAAATATTACGGTACTGCTGTGTTTCGTATGGTGAGTGTAGAGAATCGGACACCCTTTTTACTGGAATAGAGGCATTCCATCTTAGTCCTCACGGGTGACAACGCATCTGCATTTTGATTCTTTATTGAGGAAAGATGTGGATGTCTATAGGTCACAGCAACCACTTACCATCAGGTGCACTGTGTGCTGGTTTGTCACCCTATCCTATAAAAAAATAACAAAGAATAATATAACGTGTGATTCTTTTTATACCTCAAACCACGATTGTTTCGATTTTTTTTTATATAGTATAGGGTGACAAACGAGCACACAGTCCACCTGATGGTAAGTGGTTGCTGTGACCCATAGACATTTACATTTATCCTGAATAAAGAATCAAAATGCAGATGCGTCATCACCCGTGAAGACTAAGATGGAATGACTCTTTTCCAGTAAAATGGATCTCCGGTTCTCTACACTCACCATACGAAACACAACAGCGTTAAGCTGCTATTTTATGCTGGTATTCTGTGAAAGCGTGGTCCTTCCCCGGTCGAACCGACTCATTCGTGCTACAACTATACTACTAATATAGCTGCAGCATGGCTCTACCGCGTATAGAATTTAATAAATAAATAATAATAAATCTATTAGTTTAGTCTTATAACAAGCCTGCCTTACTTTTGATCGTCACAAAAAATGAATGAACCCATTTTTGTCACTTTTGGAAAACAAATTTAAGCTATGCATTAATTTAATTATTTTAAATTTTTTAATCATTGTTAACGAAGTACTTTACCCATTGACTTTAGGACCGTTATGGTAAAAAGCACCTAATAAAGTGAAAGTAAAGTAATAGCGTATATGTCTCTCTGTTGTGTTTTAATCTTTTCTTTCTTTTCTTCTATCTCTTCTTCGTATTTTTTTTTTCTTTTGTGGGCTTTAGTCAGTGTAGTAACATTGCAGAGTTAGTCGCTCTATTCTAATGCGAGTTGGTGCATTATGTATGTCATTTAACTATGTATTTTGAATTTCTTGAGAGGTTAATGATTTTCCTTCAATGGCGAGCACGTAATAAATCAACAGTTTTAATTGTAATAATAAATAATTCCATTGGTGGTCAGGATCGAACTTGGCTTGCTTTGGGGATAAACGGTTAAAATTCCGAATGGTACGCAAGAAAATTTTAACCGCTTGTCCCCGAGTTACCACGGCAATGAGATATAAATGTATATCATGTGTAATTTATGTCATTTCTTTGATGTATTCTAATTTATTATATAGGTTCATAATTTTTTTGTCCCATAATTTTTTGCTCCGTTACTTTATATTACACTTGTTGTCACGTTGTTCTGTCTTTTCTGTAGACGGCGCGATGAATTTCATTCCGTATTTACTACTTAGCCAAACTATATATACACACATTATATACCTACATAAAGATAATTTAAAAAACATACAGATTAATAAAGATTACATAAAGGTAATAAAAAAATAAAACATACTCGTATCTCTATTATTTATATTATGTATATTATACTTAAATTAAAATTAAAATTAAAAGTTAAGTATAGCGTAAGTTTTATTGAAAATATGTTCATAAAATGATATTTATTTGCAAAGGCCCCGGGGGACATTCGACCTCCAAGTGGTGGCCCCAACGCCCAGGAGGCAAACGGACCAGCGCAACTGCCGGCGCGCCCACCACTGACTCGAATTGATTCGCGCTCGTCTATAACATCGCCGTCTCCTAGAACAGGAGCTCCAGCTCAGTTTCAACAGAGGCCGCAATTTCAACCGGGTGGACCGGTTACTAGTACCCCACAGTTTGCACCTCGTTCCGGAAATCCAATAACAAGAGGATCAACACCGTCCGCTGCACCAGGGTCTCCACAAATTCGATCCCAAGTTCCTCAAGTACGTCCCTTAGGACCTCAGCCAACGCAACAAGGTCCAAGACCACTACAGTCTCCTACAACTACTCATCCACCGCAAAGAGGTCCTGCACCGAGCAACCTTCAGTTCGGTCCAAGGCAGCCTCCTCAGTTTGGGAGCGCAACAACGCCTGACGGTTTGAAATCTCAGTTGCCTTCGCAATTTAACGGTACAACTAAGAACAGTGCTACAATACCGGGACAAGTGCCCGGGCAAATTCCAAGACAACCATCCCAAGGCTCTTTAAAAGGCCTTGATTCGATTAATACAAACCAAACCAAAACAGCAAACCTGGATAACCAAAATACAAGTAATGACAATCAAAATGCTAGTAAACCCGAGATTACTGTCGAGGCACAAGGAATGGCAAAAGGCAGAAGTTACAGTATTTCCGCAGCACCTGGTACACCAAACCCGCTCAAGATTGATGAAGACAGACGAAAATCTATTAGTGCTGTGGGCGGAAAGATCGATGAATTTGCAATCCGTAGCCCAGGGCTTGGGTTAATTCAAGAATCAAAAGACAGTAAAGATAATGTTCGTGATTCTAAAGAAAGTGTTAGATCTGAGGCCTCTAATGATGGAAGCAAGGACAATGTCGACCGTCCAGAATCGCGTCTATCTGGCTCCAAAATGACTGAATCTTTTATGGGGTCTTTGAGCAATTTAGTGTCGAAAAAGAAAGTAGACGATAACGATGATGTTGTATTGCAAAACAATGTCCATACTTTGAAAAATGACAGCGCCCAAAATAAGAACAAAACTGACCTTTCCGATCGCTCTCCATCCTTAACTAGAAGCGATGATTCCCCAGAACCGAAAAACGTTTCACAAAGTTCAGTGATAATGAATAAGCCACAAAGTGTTACACCAGAACCCCAGCGCCCAAAAACTCCAAAAGCTGATGTAAAACCTGAAATTAAGGTGGAAGTGACAAAAGATGAGAAAACTTCGGAGCCACCTGTTAAAACACCTTCTAAATCGCCGGTACCAGAAACAAAACCGACGTCAATTAATAAAAAACCAACTGAATTGAATACATCCAACACCTCTACAGATTCTAAAAAGTCGACACCAAGAAAAGTAATGTCAGCGCCAAAATCGCGTCCTAAAGGTAATCGAGATAGGTAGTTAGAACAAAAATTAATACTTACGTTGAGATGAATCAAAACATTCTAAACATACGCTATGCTAATTTTTTCCTAATTGTATTATATTTATATTTTATTTCCAGATGGAGACAATGACAGTGGTGTGGATGAATCGACTCAGGGAAATGTACGTACAATGTTTACACACATGTTTAATTGACCATAAATAAAATAATCAAGCTTAACAATATTTTTAATTTTGTTACGCCTTATAGGATGTCAACGGATCACCCGGATCTCCAAACAAAAAATTGCCGACCAAATTGCCTACTAAGGAGAAATCGAGCAACAGTATTAAAACCAGCCTTTCTAGATCTTCCAGTAAGAGTGCGACCGCAAAAACACCTGAAAATCCTCTACCTTCAGAGAAAAAGAGTAAGATATTGATATATGTTATGTGAAAAAAATCCTTAGACCCTATGCAGGTGAAACGAATTTAATAAGACGAACGCGCGTTGACAAGTAGAAAAAAATAAAACTAAAGATACAGCCTCTATATTACGTCCATCTTCTGTTCACAGGTCTCCCCTTCTCCCCTGTTATGGAGAATTGTCGTGTAGTGCCGTGTATGTCATGTATAGGTGGCTTATAAAATTCCACTACCCCATAGCATCCTGTGAGTGTCGTAAGAGGCGACGGAGGAAAACTGAAACCGGAAATGGGCAGCAGTATATTTCTGACAAACTGTCAACCCGTCTGCCAAACGTGGCAAATATCACCTTGTGTGGCAATTTATAGTGCAGGCTTATGTTCAGCAGTGGACTTGTAATGAATAGAGTAATTAGACCGCCGCAATGCTCCAGTGTGTGTTGGCAACTTTCATCGCCGCCGCAGTAAATCAGCAATAGAAATTGCAATGCTAACAGTGATAGAGCCACGCGGCAGCTTTTGCTGTCGCACGGATGGGCCGGCTCGAACCGGGGTGGTACCACGACCTCACAGAATACCAGCGTGAAGTAGAGCTTTACCTCTGCGTTTCGCTTGGTGGGTGCAGGTGGCCGGAGGCTCTTTTTACTGGAAATGAGGCATTCCATCTTAGTCCTCACGGGTGACAACGCATCTGCATTTTGATTCGCAAACGATGATAGATGTAGATGTCTATGGGCCGCAGCAACCACTTACCATCAGGTGAACTGTGTGCTCGTTCGTCACCCTTATCCTATAAAAAAAAATTAACAATTTCATTGATGCCGGTATGAGGATCGAACTCTGGTTAATCTCATACTGTAAAATTAATGGCCCCCTCGACCTACTACGACGCTACCACGGTTAGTTGACAAATATTAGAAACCCTTACTTAATACAGTCCCTTGGCACACCGTGCATCAATTTTATTTTAAATATTGTTAGTTTTTAAAATTTGGAAACTTGGAAAAAATTATAAACATGAATATTTCTTATTTTTTATAAAGTAATAAAAGAGCGTGATTTCTGCCTGATAGTATATGGCTTCTGTAGCTCATCGATATATCTTCAGTCAACTTCAAATAAAGCTACACCTATTTTGCCACCCATGAGAAATGAGATAGAATGTCCCAAAGATATGATGTTTCGCTATAACCCTCAAATAAGTCTAATATAATCATATTCACTGATCAATTGAATTTCTAATATTCAGAAGAACACCTTACCTCAGGAAACCTAGCTGTTAACGCAGCAGACTTGTTGTGTAATGGACTAAACTAAAGTAATTTTTTACATACGTGGCTTACTTATACGTGTAAGTGGGTATTAAAAATAAAAATATATATTTTCATGAAATCATAATTTTGCAGAGGTGCCAATGAACAAGATTCAAGTGGGCAATGCACCTTCGCCCAACATAAAGGCAGTGAAATCGAAGATTGGATCTTTGGAGAATACTACTTATAAGCCAGGCGGTGGAAAAGTTAAGATAGAGAATAGGAAACTCGAGTTTAATGCTGCGCCTAAAATTGCCGCGAAAAATGAAGCTTATACACCCAGTGGTGGTTCAAAGAAGGTAAGTTTTTTTTATTATGTACTTTTTTCCAAAAGTAAAAATACCTAACAACAGAATATGCTGTCCTTTTGAAGACAAGTCGATGCCGGAGCCCATTGACAACTTTATTTATTACATATAACAGTAAGAACTATGCTCTCATAGAATATCTGGGTAAAATAGCACCATATAGCTTCTTTCTGTGTTTTGTGAGGGTTGAGAACCAAAGATTTTTAACGTTATATTTTATTTAAGTGACAACGAATCTACGTATTGATTCTTAATCGAGGGTAGAGGTATGTGCCTATTGGCTACAGCAGTCACTTTAGGTGGACTAAGTGCTCGTTTGTTACAAATTTTGTTTGAAATATTCAAACGCTACTCAATTTTAAGATTTCGTTAAGTTTTGTGGTGTCACAGTCACTTTGACTAAAACTAATAGAGACAGCACGAGTCTTAACTGCATCTTAAAGTTGAGTAACGTTTGAGTATTTGGGACTTCTATTGAAAAAAAAAACTTTCATTCAAAATAGTCAAAGAATAGCGAAATCGGAATAAATCCTTATTATGTTCGGTACTCAAAAACCGAACTCCAGCTTTACCCAATCAAAAGCTTCAGTTGTTGGTAAAGTCATTTAATAAAGAGTTTCCATCTATCCTTCGTCTATAATTTTTTTTAAACAGAAAATCGTCTTATTTTACTATGTCAAAAAATGAAATGTTAATCATTTCATTGCTGACCTTCGTCGAATCGATTCGTCAATTCGAACGTCGAATGTTTACCCGGGTGTGTACGTTTGTCCATGTATAATTTATGAATGGAAAACACCTCCTACTACAGAAGAAAATCCTGATGCGGGGGAAATAGTATGGAATAGGGAAATAACATAAATAGTCGCGTTATCAGAGTCTGGACTGTAGCAAAAACGATTTATTTCTTCAAAGTTAATCTCTGAAAACTAGCCTTGAAAATTTCGCCGTGAGAAGAAATTTTATGCTTTACGTTAAACGTAGCGACGACACACGCAGATGTTCATGGTTCATTCAAACTTTTACTATATACCTACTAATTTAAAGTAACTCAATCAGTGACTTATAAACAGTTTTAATTTCACATTTCTGTAATGAGGTTTCTTAATGTGTAGCATTCGCGTAAATATAACAAATTATAATATTTTTTTTCTCAAACAGTATTAGGCAAACTGAGAATATATAATTTTGGAGCGGATAGTACTAAATAGAAATTAGTGTGATTAACGCTAACAAGAAACAATTAAGTAAAATGAATACATGCACAACTTTGTCTTCAAGACAGATACGTGTCTAATTTATATGTAATAATTTTAAATGCGTATTGCTTTAATCTCTAAATAAAACTTCAATGAGCATGTACCTTATTAGTTACTGAATTTACATATTAAATGTAACGTTGATGTCCTTCTCGTCGATTTTCTTCAAGTGTGAAACCTTTCACTGCACAGGAGATATAGTGCCACAAATTCAAGTAATGTCATGGCGTTCTAACCTTCCTGAACTCGATGTATCGCTAATTTGATAGAATTGGAGATTATTAAGTTAATACTTCACTGTCCCGTGATATGGCTCATTGCTATTTGTCTTGCTATTGTGTCTGGAAACGGGGCAGTGAAAGTCTTAAGATGCAGTGATAAGGATGCCATGTAGTGGTGGTGTCAGACTATCCATTTACACGTTATTGCCATTTTATGAGCAGTTTGTTATTGGCCTTGTTATAACTGCACGAGAATCGATGAACTCCTTAAACGCATTCTTTACTGCTTCTTCGGAATTTAAATTTGTACCTATCAACAACTTCGCACAAAATTGAAAATTTGTCTTTTGGACAAGGTCTGTAGAATTATTGATTTCTTATTTTGCCTACTTCTTTTGTGTAGTATGTGGCCGGCGTAATTATGAAGAATCAAAGGCGAAGATCCGTCCACCAATCCGGGTTCTTTGAGTGCCAACTTTTCCATCATTATTTTCAGTTCTTTACAATTACAGTCAGCAGTAACAGTGAACCGTATGGCCAGAAGCTATAGTGAATAACACTACGTAGACTAAACTCTCGCCGTAAGCTTCTTCTGTTAAATCTTTCGTTTCAGGCACTGTTTGGCGTGGACACATGGATATAACCACTGTGATAAACGCATATCATTATCATTTGGGATCTATCGTCCTATATTTATGTCTATATCCGTTTCATCGCAGGATAATTCCGTTCGAAATTCCCTCCATTCCATGCCGATGAAGCATTTGCCGCATAAGAACTAATATTGTTATTATACTAACATCAAACGTTTCCACTATGAACCAATAACGTACAGTTCGTCCGTTAGTTGTCAAACTAGTACTAGTACTGTTAGTTGGCCAAAGGATTATTTGGACATCACACTAGAATGCAAATAAAATTACCAGTAAGCCCAGAAAAGAACAAAATGTAGAAGATGTCGTGATTATGGCTGCCTTTAAATATTCACTATCTGACGTTCAGACACAATAAGAAACAATAATTATTATACAGTATACACAATATTATGTACAATAGTCGCAGATGAATGTATTCATCCCTTCGTAGCTTGCTTTGATTTACGCTAATGTATATAAGCCTCTCTGCTTCTATTTTTGCTTGCATATCGACAATAAACTGTAGAAACAATTGCCGACAGTTGAGTATATGGTTATATTTATTATCTCTCCATTTTGCGATATGCATAAAATTCCTTTGATGAATCTTTTTTATTAGTTGGTTGATTCGTTTGGGGATCAATTTGCTGAATATTAAAATGGTAGCCATATTCGTCTTGTCAAAATATCAAAGGATATTGCAAGGCATCATACAGGTGATAATTTTCCGCAATACGTTCTAACTTATTACTTCTTCGTGGAACCACAATATCCCTATAACTGCTCTCATTGTCCATCATTACTACCGCTACTTCATTAGCTTGAAGTGCATTAAACCGCCGTTCATGCTCTCCAATCGGGCTTTTATCTGCTTGAATTATTACTTTGTAATTATCTGAGACCATTTTTTCCGTTGCAGTCATTGCACATTCTTATTAACTTATTATTTTCATGAAGAAATTGCTGTATATCAAGAATTATACAACAACTCTCGACACAATCCTGAAAAATTTGTTAACCTTTGGTCGACTTCGTTTTCTTAATTTCCTATGAAGTAAACTTGTAAGAACTTCGGTGATTATAATGGAAGTATATAGTAATGAATGAAGTGATAATAATGATCTAATTTTATGATATATTTGTCCGTGGACACTAAACACTGAATTGAATCCTTGTTTATCGATTATTTCAGTTGCTCCAAACGAAATCATTTGGAAACATGCATTGTAACTTCTAATTTTTTGTAAAAACTTTTTTTTATTTTGTGTTTCTCCTTTCATATAATATTAGTTAGACAAGCCCAAAAATAGGGAAATTATACGTTTCCTCTTGTCTCGTCATAAATACTCGTATAATTGAAACAATTAATTGTTTTATTAGTACCTAGGTACTTTAATAGGCTGTTAACGAATACATGACGGCGAAGTAAGCTATTTATGGCTTAGGTATTTCAAATTATCTCACTACTTGGTTTCTATGCTTTGTTATTTTATATACGGACATAATATATAAAAATATGTTTCTAATAATAGTGATGCGCTAAAATATTAAACATATTGTACTGTGTGTACTTTTGGGATATTTTTATTTTTATTTTCTTTTCTTTTTTATTATTCGATTTTCGTAACAATAATGTAGAGCACTGGCCTATCCATGCGCTAACATGCGTATTAAACAAAGAGTATAGTAATAATATAGAATTAAACGTTTTAGATCTGTTTTGGGGGAGGTATGCGCTGCTTCATGGGTCTGTTTTTCGTTTAGTAGGTAGTCAGTGCCGTGCTATAGGACTTATTTATTTATTATGACACGCCAAAACAGACCTTATTACGTAGCTTAAAATATAAATCCATAAATTTAAAATTGGTAAAAAAAACTCCGCTAACTAGCCCCACCAAAATTTTCCAGCCCTCAAAACTCGTGTATCCTGTTCAATCTATATGATATGGGATAATTGCATGGCCTAGTGATCATATTTTTGTAGTTTTTGACTACGGTAATGTTAAGTTACAAGATGTTTGCTGTGAAATACAAAAAGCACAATATTTACATAATCGCAATCAGTGCATAACCCAATTTATTCGTGTACTGTCGAATTTTTCAGATAATTACCACGAAGCTGGAATGGAACGCAAAGTCTAAAGTGGGCTCTCTACAGAATACTGCTTATAAGCCAGGTGGTGGGGATAAGAAGATCGAAACCGTCAAGCTAGATTTCAAAGATAAAGCAAAACCAAAAATTGGATCTACGGCAAACATTACTCACAAGCCCGGAGGCGGTGCAGTAAAGGTAAGCTGAAAAAGATGTTACAGTAATGTTAATAATTTTAAATAAAATATTCTGTTAGGTGTAGAAAAGTTAACTATTACTATTATCAAAATAATTTCTGAACTAAAAGTAAGTACATCTTATATAAGTCTGCACAAAGAAGTAAAAGATGAAAGCACGATAATTAATGTAAAATCCTTTCATCTCATTGTGTTGATTTGATCTCGTCGTATCTTTGTTTGCACGAAATAAATTTAAATAATTCGATTTAGTATAACATAGAATATTAAAGATAATACTTTAAGAAGAAATTCAAACCCAAATATCTTCTTCCATAGTCAACAGATGCAAAGATCGGAGAGAAATCAGTGAGTAATAAACATTACTTAAATAATGTTCGCTTATTGTAACTTTATGTTGACGGCGTTCCCATCGGATTTATGCACAGTTTACAAGCCTTAAATTAGATTAAATACACTAATGTAAGAGTTTAAACAGAGGTTGTGTTTTAGTTTGTAAAATGGGAGTTACCAAGGTGGAGGGCATCACATAAGTCCTTTGCTTTACGTTATTTACGCGGTAAGGTCTATTATTATTCGTCAGGTTATGGATGATGTTATTTACGATAATCCACTGGATGCGAGATAAAAAGTTGATGTCTTTAGGACAAATGTATCACAAGCTGTATTACACACTCTATGTTCCACTTTGGGAATGATATGAACGCGATCGTTACTTACGGAATGTTGGAATGATAAATGGAACCATACTTTATTTTTAAGACGTTCTACATTATGATTCAATTTTATTTTTATTAAGTCTTAGTTCGTATTTTAACATGTCTTTCATCAGACCATTACCTTTTAAATGATTAAGATGTGAGATGATCTACTCGTTTCAGGATCACTTGCAAAGAGCACTCAAATAAGTTGTATACATTGTGCCGTATTTTATTATTTCTATATAATATATAGCTGCTTATTATTCAGTAACTGCAATCAAGCACAATAGATGCACTTTTACCTATGAATAATATTGCATCGTGTTTATAAAAATGCTTACCATTTGATGCAATGCAGGACAATGCTTTTATGTATTTTATTGTACTAATTACTAAGACTTCTTCGGCTGCATCTGCTGTTGTTACTCATATTGAGTTGCATAAAATAATTTATATTCACGTGGTATTTCGTACAATAACGAATATAAACAATAATTAATATCTTTTAATAATATATTTTTAACTTATTATTACTTAAAACTATTTGATTAAATTATGAAACACGCTTGAAGCTAATAAAGTCTTAGTATCAAGTTATTTATTGCATAAATATCATGTATGTATATTATTTGCACATTATACCACACAGTCACTTTTTCGGACAGATTGAAAATCAAAAATTGGAATTCAAAGCTCAAAGCAAGGTTGGTTCTCTCGACAACGTAAAACATAAACCAGGAGGAGGTGATATTAAGATATTTGACGACAAAGAATACATCAAGCATGTGACCGGTCAGTCGCCACTGCCCAACAGCCACAACCAGTCTCGACAGGAGGTGAGGCCTGCTCTAGCAAAGGGCCTTTTAAAACCTTCTATCCTTTTATTTTTGCTTTGTCTCCTTGTTTTGGTGAAGGGTTTTGTCATTGCGACTTCATTGCGCACTATAACGTCATTCATTTTTTTTTGTTTCAGCCAGAATATTTGTACACGTTTTATTAGATTTTAAAGAGCAAAGAACATTTCAGGTGACATAGGATTGCGTTTGATACTAACTATTACAGAATCATGAGACAACACTCCATTACATACAAAATGTTTTCGTTTGGTTTTCTTTTGCTGTTCTAACATTTATGTTTATTTTTGTTTGGTTTAAATTAGAGGTGTTATTTCAAAACAATAATCATTATTTGTTCTCTCGTAGAGTCCGGTACCGCCGTCAGCACCCCCGAAGTCAGATGAGAATTTAAACCAACATCCCTGTTAAGGCGTTACACTTCGAATCACTACGCCCGAAGATGTAAAATTATTCACATTAACATTACACTCTAAATTTATTTTATAGCGTCTATAACATTTATATGATAGATAAATATAATTCAAAATGAACCGTTTGTTTGTTGATATAAATTACAGTTGAGTAAAGATTAATCTTTTAATTTAAAATTATTAAAGCCATTAACGTAACAAAGCTACAACATTCGCATACAGATAACATTGCCTTTATATAATATTTATAATTTTCACGGATGTAATTTTAGTATAGTTAGATATCAGGCGTGCCAATGCATTAATAACATTGTTACGATTTACGACAAATATTTACGTGTTTTACAGAATTTCACTATTTGTGTCCCCGTTGTAATTATTGTAGCGAATATTTTTGGAAGATATAACAGCTATCCTACACAATCATTATATAAAAATACATGATGAGAAATATGAAAACTTTGTGTTTCGTTGTGACTGCAGTTGGCACAAATTTAAGAGTATACTTTCCTTATAATGATTGTAAGGATGTTAAGATAACAATATTGCATCTAGTAAACACTTTTTTACGAAACACCGTTCAACCCCTCACTGCGTTTTATTCAATATACAATATGCTATACCTATATAGAATTTCCAAACACGTACTTCTACTTACAACAGAGCACGGAATCGGCACGCCTAATGCCTAGGTCGGTGCGGCAATTAATTTGCTCTGGTTCATATGATCATAATATGTAATATGTATTGGTAGTCAATGAAGCTTTGTTACCACTGACGTTGTTCTTTTCAGTAAGTAATATGTATTTCGTAGTGTGCACGAACAATGTATAGAATTAAAATTAAATTAGGATGAGGTATGGATGGTAGCCGGTGTTCCTGACACTGCGTGTTGCGTTACGCTAAGAACATTAAATGTTTCGTTTTATTAGATTTTTAATAATGCTTTTTAATTTGAGTAAGAAAATAGCTTTTATACACTTTTATTGCCGTGTCGGGAGCAGGGTTTAGGATCGACTGACCATATTATTATTAAGAATAAAAAATGTTTTATATTTAAATACGTTTTAAAGCAGAATTGATTACATATAGAAAATATTAATTGAAATACCAATGTTCTTTTTTCACAAATTTCTTTGTAATGGTATTTTACTATGAAGTAATTTGTCGCATTTTTTTTATTTTAAGTAAGGAAAAAAATAATTGTTTATAACCCTAACAAAGGGCCATGTTGTTTAAAAAGAGCTTTATTAATTTTTACATATTTTCTTTTTTTACACAAATTAATTGCTGAATGTTTCGCTATGAAGTTTTATCTTCATATTATAATGAACGTGAAAAGACCTACTGTAATGGTATAAATGTAAAATTTAATACAAATTAACGTGATAATTATTGTTTTATTTACATAATATGGTTACAAGACAGACAACCAACCTTCTATTTAATGTATCTACAGTAGTTAAGATGTAGCCACACCTGCACGCGCACCTGCCTAGTCAATGGAAATCACTTTCAAGACCTCGGTAAGTGTTGTTGTCATATCATTAGAATTTTCATTTGCACTCACAATATTTGTTTCAGTGTGGATCACATCTTTCTGTGCTATATGAAATACGACTTCATAGATAAGAGGTTTTTAAAAATCCATGTGACAAAATGCGTGTCTTTTTGGTAGTGTACAATAACCTTAGCGAATATGCCACATTTAAAAGCAAAAACCGAACACGGGCGACAACGTTTAATTTGCCAATAATCTTGTTATCCGCATATTCGAGGTAAAAGACAAATAAATAAAAAGAACATAATGATATGAGGCCCTTAATTATTCTATCCACTATTGCTGAGCAAAAAATTTAGAATGCATTATCTGAAAAAAAAAATTGTTCTTTGAAGTCGGCTTTTACCATTTTATCAACATTTTGTTTGACCTTTTTGACTGGACTAAGGAGGACAAGTTCAAGACAACAAATGCAATGTTGTCTAAGTAGCTACATTTCAAAAGAGTTTCCTATTTTCCATTGAATTTGGATTTTTGTTTCCCGAATTTTTATAGCACCACTCCACAGAATAATAACCTATTTAATCAAAACGAATCATAAAAATCGTCATTTTCAAATAGCAAAGATATCGTGTAGTATACATAGAAAAAAAGAACATACAATCGAATTGAAAACCACCTCTTTTTTGAAGTCTGCTGAAACAGTCTACTCCAATGCGAACTAATCATGATGTACCTACTTACCTACATTGTAAAATCAAATCACATTCATCACATATTATTTCAAGACTAGATTAGACAAGATTTAGCAATGAAAAGGAAATAAATTAAATAATAAATGATTATGTTATCTTAAATTTTATGTTTTGCGTTCATATTTGCAATTCCCCACAGGAAGGGTTTTATTATATTATTGTATGATATTTGAAGATTTAAATATTGATGATAATTATCATTATATTCCTTTGCGTGTCGACAAAAAGGACTGGCGGAGAAAACTCTTAAGAGTTACAGAATCGACTTATACAAATCGTTATACCACAAATGCAAATCTTCTTGCGAAGAGATTTAATGGTGGTTATTGCAGTGCGGGTATAACCTTCCCAAGAGTTCATTTTTTAATATTGAAATACAAACGCGTTGATTTTTTACATTTAACATTTAAACGTGGTAGAGCCATGCTGCAGCTATATTAACTGTATAGTTGTAGCACGAATGGATCGGCTCGACCGGGGCAGCTCTTACAAAATACCAGCGTAAAGTAGCACCTTACTGCTGCTGTGTTTCGTATGGTACGTGTAGAGAACCGGAGACCCTTTTTACTGAAAACAAGGCATTCCATCTTAGCCCTCAGGGCTGACAACGCTTCTGCATTTTGAATGACAAACCAGGATAGATGTAGATGTCTGTGGGCCACAGCAACCACTTACCATCAGTTGGACTGTGTGCTCGCTTGTTACCCTTATTCTATAAAAAAAGATAATGTTTAATAAATATGACGCCATAGAACGTAAATAACATTGTTTCTTGTGTACAGGAAAATTGTTACATGTCTCTGAGTGAATGGTCTGAGGAGGATCGTCCAATGTCCCGTAGCCGTTCGGCTCGAACTCCACGCACACCTCGAGCGCTATCACCCCGAAAGCCCGCCCCGGACGAGCGCTTGCAGCGCAACAGACGAGCGTCAATGGCCCGCCCAGCAAGCGCCCGCGAAATGCCGCGTTCAGCGTGTTCCAGGCGTACTTCATTAACACCTCGACCCGCTTTTACAGTATATTAATGCAGAAGCAAGAAAATTCAGCGAAAAGCTGACCACACAGAACACTTTTTATCACCAAGCACATTCATAATTAATTTCACTTATTCCATTATAATAATTTTATTTTGTATCATGTAGGTACATAATTTTTTTTAAATTTAATACTTTTCTTAAAATTTAATATATGATTTATCTGTATTAATCATCAAAGTTTAAGAAAAGATTAATTGATGTATTATATATTATAGGTTATTTTTCAAAGTGTAGCCAAATTTTAAATTCAAAAAAAAAGTTCAAATATATATCTAAATAATGAAATACAACAATATATAAATAATAAAATAAAATAATGCATTACCACGCATTTTGAATTTAAAAGATAAAAAGGACAGAATTATTGAGATTTTTGTAATTAATTTTTAATCTTATTACATATTCCGAACTTCTCTGCAAATTTGGCTGGTTATTGCAAAATAACCCTGTGTAAACTTGTTGTTGCTTAAGTAATTGTGTCATAAGCTATTTCGAAGACGTGGTGGACAGATGTGAAATAAATAATAGTAGGGAAGGATTTATTTAAATCCAAATAAAAACACGTCGATTATTACTACATTGATTAAATTCGTTTATTTACCAAAAGTATTACCCTTGTTTAAATGTTTTAATTTTTAAAATTGCTTGGCCTGCGGTGTTTTCCGCGTTCATTAATTAAAATTGTTATAACATATTTGTTTAAACATATTTCCCAAACTGTCATAACTCAAAATTTTTTCAAGACCAAACAGTTGCACTTTAGTTTTATAAAATAAATATAAAAAAGACTTCTTTTTTTGCTGGAGATTACAAGACAGTGGTATGTTTTAATGTCTTACAATTAATAACCTAATGTATAGTTTGTTTAGTAATTATTACGAGTAGTAATAATTATTGTTTGGTTGATTTGAGTATTAACTCGTTTTGTTAAACAGTTTTTAGATTTAGATTTATCTGCAAGAACACCTAAGGGTAAAGGCCTACAAAGATTTCTTGTTCTATTTGAGTCTAAAAAGGAATAAAAAAGGCGAAACAAAATCTCCTCAGGTATTCTCTTTTTGTCATTTTTAAAGCCAACCATATGATATCCATAAAGAAAGTTGAAAAGGAATATAAAGGGCTTCACAGCGCGTCAAAGGCCTTCTTCTGCTTCGCTTTTCCCCACGGAAAAATTTATTCATAGTGTCACACTTATAGTCCTTCTCTATTGTGTAAGTCTTGCGAAATGCCGAGTCCAATTCCACTTAAGTTTCTGAATCCGAAAACTTAAGTCGTATATTTTCCATAATAGCTACGTAGAAAATAGATGAACAGCTACGCGATGGGCAGTTCAAATTTTCCGTATTATTTAATTTAATATCATCAATACAGCAATAAAACTGTAACATACATAAAAAATAACAATTAACATACTAACTAATAAATATTCAGTAGAATGAATCGTACATTAGAAATGCCGCTATTATTAATATGTTTTGTGAACCGTCTAGTGTCACCTTTAACGATTTTCTGATTTAGGTATATCTTTTAGAAATTAATCAGATTTTTTTTAGTAACTTACGTTGATTGTACGAAATAGCGTTTTATGTACGCATATGTTCATAAAAAAACTTCGTATGTGGAATAAATTAAATTAGAACGAAATTTTTAATTACTTAAAAATATAAAGCTAAATATGCACGTAGTGTTTACGTAGGTTTTCTTTATAGATGGTAAGTACCTTTTTTTAATATCATTGATATGCCACAGTGCTTAGGTGAGCACGGGGGAATTGACACCACTCATGGAAAACTAATAACTTTATTCATTATAGTCACATTTTAGTGTGCCTTTTGATATTTCATATTAGTAATCACCCACTTTGAATGAACAACGGCGCAAATATAACAACGGCCAATAATATATAAGTTATGTCCTTTTTTAAATAGAATTATATAACTGCTAATATCTAGGATACGGCGTAGGTACCTAATATAAAACACAAAGTATGGTGTATCTAATCGGCAAAAGATCCTTTCGCCGCTATAATTAAATTCTTTGGTACAATTGTTTATTAAATGTGTCAGTTCTGTTTATTCATACTGGTCGATTCAGGTTAGCGATTACTGAATTGAGGAATTCCTCCAATTAACTGTCCCTACGTGCCGTGCTTTCATAATGTTGATGGCATAAGACTACTTATATACCATCAACATTATACCTCATGTAGCAAGATCTAGCAATTCCGGGATCCATTGACACGTTTTTGTAATTCTTTTACGATAGTAAGGCATCCGAAGTCCTATAGAAATTATTTAAAGTAGGGTGATAATGAAAGCCATTTCGCTCCCATAAACTCAAGGTGGTTTTTATCTTTCAATTATAATATCTTCACAACTCAGTTGGTTATGTAAACAATTTGAACTGATTAATCATTATTTTAACAACTAGTTTACTGATTCATAGGACAAAAACTTAAAATAATAAATTATTGTGCGACCTTGGACGTGAAACGTCATCTCAGTCAATGCTAAAGACAGATGTACGCTAAGAATGTTATGCCGCTGTGCTATGCCAAAACAAAACACATCTTCCATGTTGAAATATTGCTTCACAACTTAGTGGTTCTTATTATCCGGTGGCTCTGATTCCCTCGTGCTCCCCTTACGTGGGACACTGAATTTTTTGTATTCTATTATTCTACCTCAAACCAAAGATAGACCGAGCGCTTCGTACATTTAAGTGAACCTAAAACCATACTTAACTTTTTGGGTGCATACCCGTTTCTTTCTTTCTTTAACAGTCCGTTAAAAGTCCATTGCTGGACGCACACATAATATTAATATTATACACCTGAAACCATATTGTTGGTTGCTAATAAATTTCGATGCAAATGTGTGCTTGAGTGAGTGTTCTTACATTAAGTTAAGCATGGTTTTGGCTAAGTTTCAGCGTCACTTGAAAAGTACTTAGTGCTTCCTTTATTTTTCTTAGTACGTCTGAGCATTCTACATTAAGAAAAATGTTCGGATTGGTATCATAATGTGAGTTACGACTATGTATTTTAGATTAATAATGACCTATTAATTATTATTTGTTAAAATCATCTAAATTTCAAATTGTATACCTTCTGAAAAGTTAAAGTCACATCAACACGTCTAAAGTTTAAAGCTTTAAAGACATTGAATCTAACACTACTTAGTTAATATAAAATTTAGGATTGAAATTAGTGTAGCAGAATACCTGTCCATTGTGTTGTTACGAATCTCTTGCTTATTTAACGATAAAAGTTTAATCATCATGTTAAATTTCATATGTTTAATATTAATGCATTTTAATGTAATAACTTTTCACTTTTCTGTCGAAAAAAGATACCATAAGCCAGGGGTTCCCAAAGTGTGCACCGCGGCTCCCTGGTTGCGCCGTAGATCGTAGAGAGTAGAGGGGCGCTGTGAGGTGTTCCTTTTTACCATTCTTCGGAAACTAAACTTATGTATCGCGGGTACAAAGTAAACCAGATTTTCAGCTGTAGCTGTATAAAAACCATTATATATTATTTCCTATTTTCCTTAAATAATAAATGTATTCTTATATGTCAATATAAATATAAAAACTGGGCTTTATGTTGTGTATGTTTTAATTTTTGTGCCTATCTACCTAATATCATTGCACCCTATTTCGACTAGCCAGAGCTCCGAGTAAAATACTAAACCTGTAAGGGCGCCGCGATCTAACAAAGATTGGGAACCCCTGGCATAAGCAGTATTATCAGTTATATTTACTGTGGTATTATGCGTAATATATCTACCTTCATGTTATTTAAAAATTTTACTAGTAGATAAATTGTTTTTGTGTTAAAAATTTAGTTATGTAGAATTTTAATAGATTAACGAAATAAACCATAAAAGCACAAAGTTTGTTTCTGTTTTGTTTACAACATGATGTGACCAGGGTTAAGAAAGGAATGCTTCAGTTGGTCATGTAAAAAGAATGAACGAGGAAAGAGTGACAAAGCAAAGTAATGCTGCGGAAGTGAACGGCAAAGTCGGGAAGGGACGCCTTAGAGTGTGTCAGGAGTGTTTATGTTATGTTAAGTTTATTTCTGTAGAAAATATTTCTGACCTTGTTCAAGTAACTAGTGGGAGTAGTCAGTCCATTTAGCTTCATTATTAATCACTTTTATTATGCATATGACGGCATGGGCATGTGCACAAAATTAGTCTCTGTATTATTTGTATTATTACACATCCTACACAAATTTGTTACTAGGGTAAAAAATATACCTACACAAAGACATTTAAGTAGTTAGTATATCTATATATGTAAATCCCTTTGTATCTACATAATACAAATTATCATGGTTGATAATATAAATTAAACAACATTTTAATGTATATCATTTATTATTGGTGTACATGGTTATGCATTACAATAATATTTATCAATTGTTAATTCATTAAATTATGGCACTTAACACAATATTTTCAATAAACAATATTATAATATGCAGAATGACAATGTCTTATCGAAACGATTCTATTTTCGAAATAAACTTAATAATAATATATAATATTCGGAATTATTTTTCAGTCGTTCGTTGACGTTCGCTGGAAAACGAAAGCCTCTTTTTTATTTTTTATATTTTTTTATAGGAAAATAAAATTTGCAACTCAAAATTCAACTTATTGATCCCAATCAAAATTATAAATACTCTCTTTAAATACAATGATCATAAAATAACTTAAATCTTTTGTACCAATAAAGGACAACTAGCTCACCATTCACAATCTATGCGGTAATTTCTTAAAACGAGCGCGCAGGAAATAGTCATTTTTATAAAAAGAAAATCAATTATAATACAAACTTTTTAAAAAACTTATCACTAACAAACTTTTCTAAGTAGTACGTACATGCGCTATGGGCATATTCATCAAAATGATAGCGATAATAATAACGAAGATGCTTCAAGTTGTTCAAAAAGCCAAACTTGCGCGTATTCATCCAGTCAAACAAAACAAAGCATCATCGTCAGCTTCACCAAACGTTTGCGTGAATAGGCCCAAAATCTCCCAAGCAATTAACGTTTTCAAGCGATTGAAGCGGACTCTGCCATTTTCTCCACCTCAAATTTATATGTGATTATTTAAGGCATGTTTATTTCATTAACACCTAATCGATTACATATCTGGGATATTTTAGAATTATTATATTATTTGTGGAAGCATGCCCGATGCAATGAAGGCGATACAATGAATACTCCGACTGATGCAACAAGCGCACACACACGACACATAACATTAATATAACTTTATAACATACAAAAGGCCACATCACATCATTCAGTCACAAAGCGCAAATTTATCTAAATATGTTAATGAATTTACAAATGTGATAATCGAATTTACGCAGCTGATGGCGCTACGATCGAACTTTTTATCGATGATTGTATACAATATTATTTCTATGGTACTTCCCTAAAGTGTCAACTTACGTTCATCCTGCACTGAGATCGTAGTGACGAGCCTCATATAATATTTTAGTGAACGAAGTTGGCAAGAGTCATCGCGCTTCGAGAAAACCGCCTTCCGTATACACTATTTTTTATCTAAGAGTATCCTACGTTGTCGCCAATTTTTGTGATTCGACAGCACGACGGGACTACGAGAGGAACTGTATCGTGCATTTCAAAAAGGTTACGTTACAATTTCGACCTTTGTTTTCTCCACTACTTAATTTATAAATTCTCATAGAACATTATTTACAATTTATTATACACCGATATAATACGTTTACTGTGATATTATTCACGAGTACAATAGAGATTAAATTACGAGTATTCTTTGTATCAATTAATATCCAATAGTGTCCGACCCTCGATTTGAGCAATACGAATAGATACCAAAATATTACTTACCCGATCTCCGGGCTAAAGCAGTGATATGGTTCAGATATCACAATATTTCGTGTACTTAGTGTTCAGCAACAAATAATGCGTTTCAGTATCAATTAGGTATGAACTTCGATTAAAAATGAAGTAGCGATTGTACGATGAGTGTTAATTTTTCTGTGCTGGGCTTGGGACGTATGATTTGGATGGTCGCATGCAGTTAGCTATGATAAGAATGTTACGCACCAACACCAAAATTAACTTCCGACCACACCTACTATTATTTATTCTGTGCAGTGTACGCAGTGTAGGTGAGCTAAGGATAGACAGTTGGAGAAGGCCATGCAGTTAGACGTAGTGCTAAGTTAAGCTTCCTACACCCAACGGTTTTAGAAATAGTTTATAGAGTCGTTACCACAAACCGAATAAGGAAAGGCGTACAGGAGAGGAAAGCATGCCGTTACTTATACAAGGTACGTTAAAGCTTGCGGCAATTATTGTATATGCTTCGAGGAGAGATTTAATCTTTAAGAACCTACTCAAGTCGGAATCAAATTAGAAGATCCTACAAATATTTTCATACCTAATAAGATAATGGTTTGTATATGGACCATATCTATTAATACAGTTCGGTTCGATCATAAAGCGCAACACTACTTAACCGTATATTTTCTGATGGTTTTGGTATGATTTTATATACACGGTAATACACTGAGTAAATATCGATAAGTACTAACAACACTATAATACAAACATCGGTATACTCTAGACATCAATTCCGATCGATCTTATCTAAAAACAAATAAGACGTCTTTCTCTCAGCGGCGATGAACTTTATATGTAATATCTATTATACCTGATCAGCTTATTAATAAGAGATTTATGTCCTTAAAATAAATAATTTATCTATCCGTATCACAACAATTGCACGAAGTATTTACTGATAAGGTTTCGATACAAATATCTAAATGCGTCCTACTTTCCCATTCTCAGTAAATATTCCTACAATTTGTGTATTTCTTACAACGATTTTAATATACAGTCCCAAGATGATAGAGCCGTGCCTTAAAACATAAGACTAGATTTTACTACAGAATTAGTTGTGAGATTATTTCAGTGATGTCGTTCATTTCTCTGACGGAGACTTCTATGATTCACGTCCAAACACAACTATTACATAAAATACTGATAAGTTCCAATTAAAAAAAATTACAAAAAAAATGTCAACTTTTGAAGCGTATTTGATACGACACGAACCACAGAAGTCCGTGTTTTAAACAAAACGGGTGAAATTTTAGATAACAAGAAAATGGGTAACATTGAATTAAAAAAATCATAAAAATCGAATAAGATAAGACTCTCTAACAACATATAATATATACAAAACCAATGACCAGCAGTTTTTCATATCACATCAGCCCTCGCAGGGCGATTCACATGCAACACCAATCCACAAGTTTCTATTGAATTGATCCATTCTTTATTGCACATACACAACACCTTCAAAGAACGCATGATTGGCATGAAGTACGTTACATAACTTTCACACACTGATTTATTTTCAATATTTAATGTCTGCCTAGGTTGGCAGTCATCCGCAAAGGCCGCCAATGCGGCTGCCAATCATGCTACGGCTGCCAATATCAGAAGTCCTCAAACAGCACGGCGTCCCGGGGTACGAGCCCCTTCTGGTCTCCGCGACAACACAATATATACTGGTCGTCTACTTCCAGAATCAATCGGAGACGCTCACCTTCGTTGAACGCCAGGTGACCGGAATCCGACGGTAGTCGATGCCAAAGCGTTCTTACGTACCTGTTGAATAATGAAGAAAACTGTCAATATATATAAACTATAGAGCAACACGGGCTATCGAACCGGAGGGGAGTAGCCATAGCGTTTTTTTCCCGATACAGAACTGTGTGTCATTTTTTTGCGTGGGGAAATCTGCGCACACAGAAACAGTCGTACAAAACTCACACATAACAATTAAACTAACAATTTTACACACACATACACATAGATATATAATAACAGTATCGCTCGGTGATAGCGACAATTCGGATACAGACTCGTATCAGTGGCTCGACCGATCTGCATATTATATGAGGGCGAGCGGCCTGTGTTGGGTAAGCAAATCCGAAACAACACGACCGTTAGTATTGTAATTTTTAAGTTTATAAGGAAGTAAATAGCAATAATGTGTGTACTTATGCTCGTAAATGACATGTAACGGTAATCTTTTTATAAATTTAACATGACAGATCTCTGTTTGCAGCGAAAAACTGAACAATTCGGCATTTTTGTAGGACGTCGATTCAGCCGAGCAAGAAGATTTATAGTGAGCAGTGCGGCTGCAACTAGATTTATTAAACGCATAGGAGCGCGTGCACTTATAATTTGACGGAGGAGAATGCCTGCATATAGCTACTCCCCTCCGATCCGCCGGTGGCCCGTGATGCTCTTTGATAGAAATAATAATTAGAAAACTCCCGGTCCCGAACATATGGAAGACAGCTTTGGTGGACCCGATCCCCAAAAAAGGCGACCGCTCAGATCATAATTTTAAATATCTTCACAAATTAAAAATGAATAACTGCCTAGCATACTAGAATAAGTTTATATATTCCATTTGTAAACGACATGGTGCTTACAGATCCATAAAATATAACTGTATTTAGACAAATTTACTTGTGACTAATATTATAGACTAGCTTTAGTATTTTCTTCCAGTGATGCAATTGAGAAGCATTTGCGTCATCGTGTCAATTGGGAATGATTAGTAAAACAAGAACAATAGTCAATTCAAGAACAAAAAAGTACAATCAATTTAATGAATTCACTGTGTAAAATCATTGACGTCAAAACATTAGGCACTGATAAGGACGCACGCATATTTACCGAAGCATTCTAAGTAAATCATATTCGTACTCTCCAAAGTTATCGTTTTCATTTCTAGTGTAATAGGTACAGCGTACTACGAATTGTTAGTTTCCGGGTCTGGGTATGCTGTGATTGTCCCCATGTTGAGACATGATGTATCTTGCATCTTAGTATAACTCCGAACTTATCGCACAAGTGAATTATTTATTAACATGTACACTTAGCACAATAACTTTTCATATGTATTTGATTGCAGTACACAGTTTTTGAAAATTAGCTCTGATCGAATCGGCGGGCATCGTGGAGCTATATACTGTACATACATCTAGATAGATAATTATATAATTGAATAATGAAAATGGACACATTTTTCACCATAGATAAGGTTTCATATAGCCATGCAGCAGTTATATTAGTTATGCGTGGTAGAGCCATGCTGCAGCTATATTAGTAGTATAGTTGTAGCACGAATGGGTCGGCTCGACCGGGGAAAGACCATGCTCTCACAGAATACCAGCGTAAAATAGCAGCTTAACGCTGCTTTGTTTCGTATGGTGAGTGTAGAGAACCGGACACTTTTTACTGGAAAAGACTGTGTTGGTTTGTCACCCTATTCTATTAAAAAAAAATATAAGTTGCTCCTAAACTGCTCGTCATGTCGCTGTTTTTAAAGTGTATGTTGATTCTTCAAGTGGAGTTCCGAACAGACGACACTGGTAATGACGCTAAGGCCGAGTGACATTATTTTGCAATGTGGAAATGTATGGAAAAAATTAACAAATTTATATTTTTTATCAGCGCGTATTTCCACTTTACCTGTCATTCCTTTTGGAGGATTAATTTGCTGTGGCAAGTTCGACAAGCGATAGTCACCTTTGCCGCTGAAAAAACCCAAAATCTCCCAGACCGGTGATGGAAAAGCGTGAAGCATGCGCAACTGGTTCTGAGATCTCGAACTTGTCTTCTAGTAGTGGTGATCCTTAATAAATCTCACCAATCGTACCAAAAAGATATTTTTCCAGGAGTGGATTACAGGCTGATAAAAGCGAAAAATAAGAAGACAAAGTGCAAGAAACTGCCTAGAAATTCGACTGAATTGGTGTCTTCTTGGCTATTATTGCCAGCAAACAACCGTCTGTCGTAAAACTCCATGTCTGGGGAATAAGAAAAAAAATATTTCGAAGATGTGAAGTTCGTTAACACTAAAAATCCTCTCAGAATTGAAAGGAGGCCTGTGCCCAGCAGTGGGACGTATGTATGCTGTAACTTTACTGTTACATTTACTATATATACTTTATAGCAAGTGGCAAGTAGACGCTGTAGCCATTGTCAGCCATAAGTAACCTTACTAGTAAAAAAACGTCAGTTACAGTGATGATGAATCCATAAATGGTAAATCGCACTCTCTTAGCATAACAAAAGCCTGTACACGCTTTTCTTGAGTACGTCTATATTGTTATCATACCTCTACCTTGATTTCTTTGATTGCTCTGCTGTAAAATTAAATTATCGTTTTGTTTTCTTTTGTAAAGGTCTCGTACAGTTATAATTTTGCCAGTCAAATAATAGGAATTTATACTTTATAGAGATTTGTTCAGAACTTCTCCAGAACATGTTGATGCATCAAATTGCGGAGTTTTTAGGAGAATTCGACGACAACTTAAATCAGCATGTAGTCGATGACGATAGTATCTCAAGTTTCTATGGCGCCTATGCGGACGGAATCCCCCCAATTGTGCTGAGGACGTGTGCTCCGGAGTTGGCACCGGTTCTAACGCGTCTTTTCCGGTACTTCTACTCCCTAGGCGTAGTCCCGAAATCATGGACAGCTTTTGTCCACCCGATCCCTAAAAAAGGCGACCACTCAGACCCGTCCAACTACAGGCCTATCGCCATTCACCCCCTTCTTCTCCAAAATAAGGGAATCCGTTATATACTGCCACCTCATGCGGTACCTTGAGGATCACCAGCTGATTAGTGACTGCCAATACGGTTGTCGTCGGGGTCGATCAGCTGGTGATCTTCTGGTCTACTTGACTCATAGATGGGCGGAGGCAGTAGAGTCCAAAGGGGAGGCATTGGCCGTTAGTTTGGACATTGCGAAGGCCTTCGATCGAGTTTGGCACAAAGCGCTTCTTTCGAAGCTCCCTTCCTATGGACTTCCCGAGAAATTGTGCAATTGGATCACCAGCTTTCCTGCAGATCGGAGCATCAAGGTCGTTGTAGACGGTGCATGCTCCCATTACAAGCCTATTAACGCCGGTGTTCCACAAGGCTGCGTGCTATGACCAACGCTGTTTCTTCTGCATATCAATGATATGTTGCAAATCGGTAGCATTAATTGCTATGCAGATGACAGCACTGGTGATGCTCTATACACTAGCCGTGCCAATATTTCTGGGGAAAACGTCGCCGAGTACCGGAACAAACTTGTGTCTGAAGTCGTCTTTGCTGGACAAAGTCTTGGATTGGGGGCGACTAAATCTAGTCCATTTGAATCCTCAGAAGACACAAGTTTGCGCATTTACCGCTAAAAAGGACCCCTTTGTCGTATCTCCTCAGTATCAAGGTACTCCCCTTGTTGCCTTAGCCAGTATCGGAATTCTCGGCGTCGACATATCGAGTGACGTGCAGTTTCGTGGTCACTTGGAAGAGAAGGCCAAATTGGCCTTTAAAAAGCTTGGCGTGCTCAGCAGAGCGGGACAGTATTTCATGCCGGCACAACGCTTGCAACTTTACAAGGCGCAGGTTCGGTCTCACATGGAATACTGTTCCCATCTCTGGGCTGGGGCTCCCCAGTGCTAGCACCTTCCACTTGACCGCATCCAGCGCAGAGCGGCTCGAATCGTCGACGACCGAGTCCTTTCCGATCGGCTCGACTCATTGGCGCTGCGGAGATATTGCATCTCTTTGCATTTTCTTTCGCATTTACCACGAGGAGTGCTCTGAGGAATTGTTCGGATTAATCCCAGCCGCCAAATTTCACAAACGCACATCGCGGCAGAACTCCCGATACCATCCACACCATCTGGATGATTGGCGGTCCACCACCGTGCGATTTAGAAGATGTTTTCTTCCTCGCACAACTTCCTTGTGGAATAGTTTACCACTAGCGATTATTCCGGATCGATACGTCTTAGGGACCTTCAAGAAAAGAGCCTACTTCTTTTTAAAAGGCCGGCAACGCATCTGCTATTCCCCTGGTGTTGCGGTTGTTCATGGGCGGTGGTAGTAACTTACCATCGGGTGAGCCGCATGCTCGTTTGCCCCCTCTCCTATAAAAAAAATGCGGTCAAAATAACATGAGATTTATTAACATCGGAGTAGCATACAAAATTTTCGATACATATCGTATCACTATAATCTATTTCAAACTATTCTTTAAACGATACAACAAGGGCAAAAATCCGCGGGCAGTTTAGTTCCCGCTAAAACTTTAAATTAGACCGTGTTGTGCAGAAATAATTCAATCCACCGTTTTTTTTAAAACTATCTCTAAGTATAAAAGTCTTCTGAAAAATAACAAGTAATCCCAATATCTACATTTAATTTTCTATTAAATGATAGGGTTTCTGCCACAAGAAAAATATATTTATCTTTCATATCTAAATAACTTTATCTTATTGTGGATTATGCACAGACGTCGGACAGTTGCCTTGAACCGTCATTTGTTTCCAAAAAAAATTGTTTATAGTTGGTCTTATGGCTTCACAGATGTCGCTACTTCGGAAAAATAAAATGAAATTTACTTACAAAATAAACAAAAGTGTACCAAAAAAATTATTGGCGATAACATAAAAATACGTAATAATTATCGAATCAATCGATATAATACTGGCAACTAGCATTATTAAATTGTCATTCTTGTTTCATTGCAAATACCCTTTTTATATATTATTATCTCAGAACACAAGTGTACTTATTGAAACTATATTTACCTACTTTTAATATTAAAACTAGAAATTAGTATTACAACAAAGTAGAAACTGTTTTAGGAAGTATACGAATTAAAGAACATAATAGTTTAAATATGATGTATATAATATAGCTATATGTACCGAATTAGTTCGGATTCAATTTTTTTAATAGGATAGGGTGACAAACGAGCACACAGTCCACTTGATGGTAAGTGATTGCTGTGACCCATAGACATCCACATCTATCCTCAATAAAGAATCAAAATGCAGATGCGTTGTCACCCGTGAAGACTAAGATGGTATGCCTCTTTTCCAGTAAAAAGGGTCGCCGGGTCTCTACACTCACCATACGAAACACAGCAGTGTTAAGCTCCTATTTTACGATGGTATTCTGTGAGAGCGTGGTCCTTTCCCGGTCGAGCCGACCCATTCGTGCTACAACTATACTATTAATATAGCTGCAGCATGGCTCTACCACGTAAAAAATTGTAGGAGACGCTAGTAGTTAAATTTTGTCTGCAATAAAATATTATCAGAGGGTTCTCTTTTTCTGTATATACTTATGATTATGCGTGCGTAATAAGTTTAATTATTTCCATCTAGCGACATCTGGTGGTTGTAAGACTACTAGCTCTTATTGTCGGAGTAGTACGGTCCGCACGTTCTATCTTGGCCGGGCTGAAGTTAGTCAAGAGTGGCTGCGCAAATATAGTTTTTAAAGACAAAATGGTGACAAAAGGATAGGGAATTATGTATTAAGTATTGAATGTACGTACTTGTGCTTGGCGGCGGCGGAGTGCGCGCGCGCGGCGGAGGAGGAGGCGGCGCGGCGCGGCGCGGCGGGCGGCGCGGCGCGCCCGTACGGCAGCGACGACGGACGCCGCGCCGCGCCGCACGCCGCACCGTCCACGCGCGACGTCCTGCAGGCACGCGTCAACTTTACCACGAGGTAGCACGCCCGACATATCTCTTAGATTTTATAGTCTGTTCGCTTAGATACGGTTGCTGTTGTGTCGCTCGCCTTGGCACGTACCGCATCTTGTCAAAGGTGACGCCACGACATCAAAGGTCGCCGCGTGCGGCGTACACCCGCAGGAGAATTTGGCATTTTAAAACAAAGCGCCGTAGTGAAAAGTTCTTTGCTACCTAACTTGTATTTATTATTTATATTCTTATTTCATTACAATAATCATAAAAATAAAATAGTACTCTATTTTATTCTTCAAATAGAAAAACATTTATTTAACAAACACAATAAAAAATAATAAAATAAAAGCAAAATAATAAGTGCGCCTCCAGGTGTACCGACACTATCTTAGTGAACAGACTATATCGCATAAGAGCACAACCAAAGACTTCTATGTATACTACTAGACCGACAATTCAGAACAAAAACTGTCACACATGTGTTTCGCGCGGGCGCGGCATAAATATAACGCGGTAACTTTGACATTTTTGAAAGAATTTAAAAACCTAGGACCAATTTCCCAATAAAAAGGGTACTCTCAGAATGGGCGTCAATGTAAAAAAATACTTGAGACTTAGGAAATGACAAAATTAACCTTACTTTATAGCAAATTTACTATTAGGGTTTTTAGTGAAACTAAGATCCTAAACAAACAAAAAATAAACATACTTTCATCTTTGTAGTCAAATCACTTCAAGGATGAAAGTATGTTTTCCATGTAATATAATCCTCCTTTGATTTTGCAGCAAATAACAAAGTTTACTTTACGATTGTGGCAAAGTTGCTCAACCATTATTCAACTTTTCATACAAACTTAGAAATATTTGTCAGGGTTGTTAAAAATCCTCGATTACGTTTACTTAAATTTTTTATTTAAATCTTGTCCCAATAATTTCTTAGGGAAATATCTAAAATGTAACAAATAAAAATACTCTGTTCTAAAAGTTAAAAATCAAATTGGTGCAATAATAAGCTTAAATCATTTATAGTACAGATAAAAAATATAGCATGTCACAATCATTTCAATTCATTTTTAATTCGTTTTTTTTTATTAATCATTGTTTTCCCACAAAAGCAAAACATTCGTAATCATTAAAAATGGTACTGTTCTTTGGGCGCAAATTAATATCAACACACTAAGTTGAAAATATGAAAAAATACTCCGTAGTAATAATATAATTAATACCCGACAAGGTAGTGAATATAACATAGATGTCTGTTTTCTTTTCCTTCACTTTGATTAAGATGAATCGATCTACAATTCTAATATTAATATTAGGTTATTACAAAGATTATGGAGCACTAAACCGCCGACACAACTCCGCGTTAAAATAAAATGCTAAAATTAACGCTCATGTTGCCATATCAAAAACAATCCTGTGTATTTGTTATTAAATTTTTATCAAAAAATGATATATCTCGATTTTTCGAGATATGTCATTAGAGATATGTCATTTTTTACGTTGTCCGTGTTAGTCGGAATTTTATACCGGTATATCCTTGATAGAAAAGTTAACTTCCATCGTAACGTTCCAAATAATATAATTACGTAATAACATAATTATTACAAATAAATAAAATTTAAGTGTCTGTTTGTAATGTCAAAATAACAGCTTTTTAGTAAATGCATATGAAAGTATATACGATACTGATAATAAAAACACTATTTTTTTAATTTTTGTCTGTCTTTTTGTTCCGGCTAAGCTCAAAAACGGTTGGACCGATTTTGACGGGACTTTCAATGGCAGATAGCTGATGTTAAAAGGAGTACTTAGGCTACTTATATTTTCGAAAAAAAAAATTAGGGTTCTGCGCAACATAATTAAAACCCTAAATTACACGCGGGCGAAATCGCTGGGAACAGCTAGTCTGAATTAAACTTCAAGTCACTTCGTTGACAAACTGTACATACATAATGTCAACGTTCTCTTAGTCACATTGAGAATTGACTGTGTCTTAGTGCGCAGTTTATTAAGGCACGCAGAGCTCGTCGTGCAGTGTGCATAGAAGTCTTCGTTCACATAATTTTCTGCCAAAAGGCGACGCCTCTTAGAATTGAAGTGAAATTTTTAACACATTTCATGGAGAAGTTAAATAGTTAGGAAATTACAAAGCTTGTGTCTTTTTGAAATATTTGTGACATTTTATATTAATTTGATTAAAATGGATAAACCAAACTAAGGATATTTCTAAAAGCACAGGAATTAAAAAGAGAGTTAGTAAATGTGCATTAAATTAGAAGCAACCGCTGAAGCATTTTGTTTGTATATATGTATGTATGAAAAATCGAACCGAAAAACTTTTATTTGAAACGCAACTTTTTATTTATAGTGACACTGTGCAACAAATAACTTTCCTCAGTCCCAACTACCGTACATCTGGTAAGCGGAAAATTACTAGCCCTCTTTACAAGTAAGCATGTTGGCACCAGCGTTAATACTTCATTAATTACAAGCTACCGAAAGTCCACTGGTCTCTTTAATAATTAAGGGAATATTTGCAGTGGCCAAGCTTTCTTCTACCGACTTTAAAAAGGAGCCGGTACTCAATTCGACTCTATGTTTTTTTAAGTGTGTCACCTCATAACTTTTTACTGGGTGAACCGATTTCGATGATTCTTTTTTAATTAGATGCTGGTGCTTCACATGTGGTCCCATATACATTAAAAAATATCAAGGTCTGACTTTTTGTTTTTGAGTTATTCTTATATAACTTATATTGAAGTCGGTTCTACAAAATGTTTAATTTTAAATTATTATTATTTGAGTTTGTTATCTCCTGTTTTATTTCCGTCTGTCGCTTCTTACACCATCCACAGGATGATATGGGATAGACGGTTGGCCAAAATCGGACAATAAGGCATCAAAGAGTTAGGTATATAGGGCACAATCTACATCCAGAAAAAAGAACATTATTTAATAGAGAAAATATCACCATGACTTGGATCTGCCTCATTATGCCGGGTTTCCACGCTTGCCAAGTCTCGGCAAGCGTCCACAAGCACAAGTGTGTAAAGAGGGCGTTTGGCTTGGCTTGCGTAAGCTTGTGGACGCTTGTCCCCGATCCGGGCTAGTGTCGGTTTTTGGACACAGATCAAAGGGCACTTGCGGCAAGCGCTTGCAACGCATTCACACGTTGGTGCGCGTTTAGTAGAAATTGTGATTTCGCGACGAGCGCATGTTTAGTTCTTTGTTTAAAATGACTGACTGGTCGAACGAAGAGAGTTTATCGTTTCTGGAATATTACGAGAGCGAATCGTCTATCTGGAACCCCAAAGATGTTAATCATAAAAATAAAAAGAAAGTTGCAAATGCTTGGAGTCGTCTTGCCGAGTTAACGGGAAAGCTAGTAAAAGAATTAAAAGCCAAAAATTCCTTGTTTTTGTATTACTTTGCTTGTATTTCAAATAAAAGTATGTTAAACCAAACGCAATAGCCGACACAAGTTCGGTGTCCGCCATGCTTGGATATACGTAGCACACTGACGCATTCACAAGCGTGTAAACAACTTCCAAACGCCAAACGAGATTTGTGGACGCTTGGGGCTTGAAGACGTTTGCCGAGGCTTGGCAAGCGTGGAAAGGCACCATTACACTTGAAAGTTTAAAAACCATTGGTAGCCAGCCACTTTCGTTCCGTTTCAAAAACAAACGCGGGATAAGTATTTGTTTCGCGTCTTATAAAACGCTATTGTGACACTAAATAAAATACAAGAACTATTTAGGAAGGAGTTTAATCACGTAGACTCTTTAGTCTGCTTATTAGTCTGGCCTTTGCCATTTACAATACATCAGTAAGAGTCTAAACTCTTCACTTGCAATCGGCCACGAAATAAAAAGTTACTTTTAACCGATTTCAAAAACGAGGAGATTCTCAATTCGAGCGTATGTTCTTTTTTTATGTTACCCGATATTATCGCAGATTGATGATTGATATACTATATGGGTGGTCCCATATAAGTTTGGAGAAAAAATTCCACACCTAAAGGTAGCAAATAAATAACTTCTTTTTTAGCAACTTGAAGTCGGTTTTTACTTTTTGTTAAAAGTTATAATAATTGACTTGATACTGCTATCGTATAAGAAACTGTTTTCACGTCAGGCTTACGTGGATGGTCTAATGTAACTAAAATTGCGCTTCCTTTCACACTGCATCATTCGGCATTAGCGTTGGGCTATCATTAAACATTTAACCAGTGACTGTATATATATCAGTCAACTAGTGTCAGTTGAAGTGTATGATGCAGTATCTATATTCTATAATTATTGTTTATGTGTCATTACACAATGAGGTAGTTTTGCAAACTTAATAATCGATATTATTTATCATGAATAAATTAGTTTTTTTTATACGAATGAATGAAAAAAAAATTGGTTTAATAACATTAATTTTAAGGAAAATAAACATTTGCAAAATATAAATAAATTAACTAAACTTATTGAAATATGTATAAGCATGCTGTTAATCAACGTTAGCATGAAGATCAGCACACCATGTTAGTCGTGTTAATTCTGTCCCATCTAAATATACATACGGCAATTTCTTAGCATTGGACGTGTTTTTAGCAACAGCGTCGCTTGAGTTTGTCACTCGCGGTTTGATCGCGATGTTTTTCCTCTCCGGCTTCTCTTGCGTCACTCTGGAGCTATGTGCGTATATAGTAAAGCGATTACAGGACGGGATTTAGACACAAAGGACTTTGTCATACAATATGAAAGTTCTATGAATGATAAGTTCATATGTAAAATCATCTTATTCGGAATGTTTGGCCACAAATAGATCGCTGTTAGCCTTTTTATTTATAGTAGAAATAAGATATAAACCAAGTAATAACCACAGCAAAAGATCACGACAGCGACACTATTCAATTATCTAATCAACTAGTTTTGGCTTTTCATAATAAAGCATATTAAAAGCGTAACTACATAAAAATCACCTTATTACCACCAACAAAGAAAGGTATACAGAACGCGACGTATATTTCCAAATCAAGCGAAAACCTTTCTCAACTTATTGTAAGGACGCGCACTCATGCACACTATATATATATATATATATATATATATATATATATACACACATCTAAAATCATTTGCACCCTACAACATGGTTTTAGGTGCATATGTGTGCGTCCAGGAATGGACTTTCACGGGATGATAAAGGAAGAAAGATGTATGCGTGAATGCACAGTAGTTGAGCAGGGTTTTTGCATCACTAGAAATTTACAGCGTTCAATTTATCTTTTTCTTGGTCTAACCGCATTGTACTAATTTAATGACCCAAAACATTTTTCAAAGTGCAAATTATTCTAAAGCACAAGAAGAGTGAAGTGTCCACCACCAAGTGCTATCCACAATGAGTTATTTTTAATTTACATCATAATCATTCTCTATCCAACATAAGAAAGTCCGTTAATAAAAGTAAATTTACTTATTTTATTACATTTCATTGTAACTTATGCTATTTTAACTCCTTTCTTACTTTCGAGAATTTCGCAGCTACCCATGATCACGAGAAGGCGGTGGTGTTGGTGGGGGGAGTGGGGGATTAATGCAATAAAATCCATGAAATCAATTATATTCAACATGTTTTTTTTTTAATTTCTTATGGCGATAAATACAGAGTTATCATTTTTAAAGGTTCATAATTTCTTTAAAATATTCTTAGAGTAAAGAGAAAACATTAATTTGCTTTTTATAAACAAAATATCAATGTAGATCTAGAACATCAATCAGCTGGACTTTCTATGTTAAATAAAGTATAACGGTCATTCCATTCTATTCCTTCCATCACATATTTATTGAAATCTGCTAAGAATATAAATAACACTGTAATTTATATTCTTAGCAGACTATAAAAGTGTTTCTTTTTTTGTGTTTTTACCTATTAGCTGGCTGCGGTGGTTTCTTTGTATTAGTTGTCCCTCGAGCTGAAGTTGACCGAGGAGTAGATGTTGTGGGTGATGTGCCTTTACGAACAGGAACCGGGATACCACTGCAATAAATCAATTTTAAAATAATTTTAATTTAGTACTGAATTTTGAGTTTGAGTTGGCGAAATATATGGTTAGCAAAGAAGTACCAATAGATTCCTTAGCCTTTGATTATTTTATATGCGGTAGTAGAAAACCGATTTTGTTGCTGTTCAAAATGTCTATCAAATGCCAGAATTATTTTGACTTTTCAAAACACTTTTCATTCGACTTATAAGTGTCTACATAATAACATAAATCACAAAAGAAGGAAAAAAAATTACAATCATACTGAACACGGACAAAAATCCACGTCAAATGATACGTCTATCATCCTGCGAGTTTGTCAACGCTGCGGCTGGCGAGCGGCCAGCGCGTGCCTCAGTTACAAAAGGTCGCATCCCATTCTGAACCCAGTTTATACATAGGTATTAAGATATTATTATAGTATTGTGGGCGAAATACCGAATCGATGAAAAAGTTAAAACACATTAGGACAGGAAACTGAGTATATTGAGTTTTAATGTAAGCATCGTTGCTCGTATATTAACTTTAAATATTTTAAGTCTGGTAAGAGAGAAAAACATGTGAAAAAAAGAGTGCAAGTCGGACTCACACAAAGAGGGTTTCGTATCATCGTACAAGATTTAATACATGTGTGCAAAAATACCGCGTTTCTAGTAAGGGATTCCGCTTTAATTTTTAATTTAGAGCGGCAACAAAAATACACATTCTGTGAAAATTTCAACTGTCTTCCTTTTACTGATCATGATACTCAGCCCGCTGACAGACAGACGGCCGGACGGACGGACAGCGGAGGCTTAGTAATAGGGTCCCGTTGGTTTTCTTTAGGGTACGGAACCCTCAAAAGATTCGATAATATAGACATTTATCTTCGTTCGTTTGGTTCGTATTACTGTTAACTATCACACACCCTGTTATCTTGTACTAATATTCTGTGGCAGTTTGATAATTTCGTGTTGACCCATTTTCTAACCACAACAAGTTATCGTGTTATTTTTTTCTATTAAATCTACTTGCTTCGATAAAAACTTACCGCTATCAACGACACCAATTTATTTATAGCGAATAGACCAGACATTGACCAAAGTCATACTGATTAAAAAATGGCACTTCTTCATTGCCACTATACATCGTTAAACAGGGAAACTGAACAATAAAAAAGTAAAGTTTCAATCAATATAGGTCGCATAGCCGGGCACAGGCCTCTTATTTCTAATACTGTAATGGAGAAATCAGCCCGTCTTTCCCCATTGAGAATAATATTTAAAAACTGACACACTAGGATGTATAAAATATTTCTTATTCATTCCCTTTTTTTAAATTTAGTCATGAAATTTATCAGACGCACGCGTTGAAAACGCGAAATAGAACTTCTAAATTAGATACTTAAGACTTACTGAAATGTCAGTAATAAGAGAGGGCATTTTCTTTAAGCATAGAAAGTAAAAATTCTCAAGTACACGAAAACTTTGAGTTGTTATGTGACTGAAAACGCTGGTTAAAGAACTGTAAATGTGAATGTGTATAATTTTTATTGCTTTGACTTCCATATTTTTTTTCTATAGGCTAAGGGTAACAAACGAGCACACAGTCCGCCTGATGGTAAGTGGTTGCTGTGGCCCGTAGACATCTACATCAATCCTCGATTACGAATAAGAAAAATACAGATGCGCTGTCACCCGTGAAGACTTAGTTAGATGAAAACCCTCGTTTACAGTAAAAAGGGTCTCCGGTTCTCTACACTCACCATACGAAACACAGCAGTGTTAAGCTGCATTTTACGCTGGTATTCTGTGAGACTGTGGTCCTTCCCCGGTCGTGCAGACCCATTCGTGCCACAATTATACCAGTAATATAGCAGCAGCATGGTATCAATCAAACCACTCATCCATTTCTTTTAAATGAGAGGAAGCAAACGAGCATGCGGCTCACATGACGGTAAGTGATTACCGCCGCCCATGAACAACTGCAACAACAGGGAAATTGCAGATGTGTTGCCGGACTTTTAAAAAAGAGTAGGCTCTTTTCTTGAAGATCCCTAAGTCGTATCGGTCCAGAAAAATCGCTTGTGGTAGTCGATTCCACAAGGAAGTTGTGCGAGGAAGAAAACTTCTTGTAAATCGCACAATGGTGGACCTCCAAGCATCTAGATGGTATGTCATCATCCAATACAATGCCGTGAGTGTTGTAAGAGGCGGCAGACTTCCTTATTATAAGTCAAAATAATTAAAGACTGCGGTTGCGAAATCGCTTGGTTAGCGTGCCAACTATGGCAAATATTCCCCTTATGAAGCAATCTATGGGAGAACCCTATGTTCAGTGGCAAACATAGTTTGTAATGAATGAATGAAGTCAAGTCTAAACTAGGAATGGGTTGCATTTCCTAGCATTTTTTTATCGTCAAATACCTGGACGAGCTGCCGGTACTATTTATCAAACTAATGTCAACTCTTATTTCTGTTGTCTTCGTTACTATAATTTTAAAAGTTTTGCAAAATTGAGAATGCAAGAAATTATCAGTCTTTCACTTGTTTTTAGTTGTTAAAGTTAAATCATATAAGTTGTAATAAATTATTATTATTATTTACCGTTGCGCGTTTTTAGCTGGCGATGCCATATTCGGTGCTTGCGGACGTACTGGCGACGACACTGGCCTCGGGATTTTCGACCCTCGTGTTGTCGCCGGAGATGTTTCTCCTGGGAAAATGTTAATTATTAATAAATTTGTGTATAATTAAGATATGCAATACAAAATCAGATAGTTAAATTGTTTACATAATTATGGCTAAATTAGATCATTAGTCATCATTAGTGTTTATCATTAGTCTTAGGAACAAATAAGATAAGTTGGAGTAAGAATATTGTGACAATAGATAGGAATACTACACATTAAGGCGTTTCCCTGACCAAATAACCTTGAGCATGCAGTGCACTGCCGCCAGCACTCTTCGTACGCCCATTTATGATAGAATTCACACATTTATGGAATTAATTTTAATTAAAAAAGAAAAGCGAACTAAAAAATTAAATAAAACGTGAATAATATAGATTTTTAAATTATCTATCCATTAGTGTAATCCTCAAATGATTAGAGCGTTGCCTTTAGCAACAGATGCATGTAACAATAATTTTAATCATTTTTTAAAAGTAGATTTTAAATGTATTTATAACACATAAAAACAAATTAGAATCGAAATGATAGGATATCGAACATTAATAATGTGCTTTTATATGTAGTTTATTTCTCATAAGGAATGAGATAATAGTCTCTGAATAACGAAGAAAAACGCTCTATCGCAAGGTTTTGGTCCGGGTATCGCCTTAAACAACAATACTGGAGGGGATAACCGCGGTGAAAGAACGCCGTAAAGCACTCGAAATGTCGAGAATTAATGATCTGCTAAAATCAAAAGCGATGAATCCATATAATTAGTCATATTAAATACAAATGCATTATCACCTACGAGCTGAAAACTAAAATATAATGTCGCAAAGCGTGGCATTACAAAACTTAATAGCTCTTTATACGCTTCCAATATGAAGATGATGGTCGGTGCACTGCTATCAGACGAACGTAAGAGTGCACCTACTTGGACGGACTCATAGATATATAGAATGATGTTGATGTAGTTGAAAAAATTGTGATTTAAAATAGATAGAGAAAATCAGTTCAATAGTTTTAAATAAAAAACAAACATTTGATAAAAGTTATATAACAGTTCTCCATGTAGATGGGAAGTCTGGACTTTATTTTGCACATTATTAATAAGGTACGGTCACGTATTGTTCTTCCTATTATAGTTGCCCAAAGCGACAAAAATAGATTCACCAATCGGTTAGTCAAGAAAAAAATAGTTGCAAGACATTGAACTTTTAATACCTAGTTGGTTCCGGAATGATTTCATCGTCAGTCACAGACACAAAAAGAAATTGGCAATAGTGCCAACCATGTCGTTACATTTATAAACACAATAAAATAATTTCAACAGCCAACAGTTATCAGTTACGTATTATAAAACTTTTGTACATCGTCGATTTTTTAACGATTTGTATAACAATGGCAAGGAAAAAATTAATGAATAATATTATTTGGTCTCCCAAGTTATTTCGATGATTATTCAGAAGTGAATTCACTCAACATCATTTGACAGAAATATTTTAGACTTGGCATTTCTTTCATTGTCGCTATATATCTTTAAATAAACAGTAAAAAAGTAAAGTAACAATCACACGTCATGATCACAGGCCTCTCATTTCTGAAAGTGTAATGGAGAATGACGGCTCCGTGGCGCAGTGACTTAGCAATGAGTTGTTGCGCCGGGGGCCGCGGGTTCGAATCCCGCACGGAGCAAGTATTTGTATAGCCTACAAATAATTGTACCGGGTCTGGATGTTTGTCCTAGTGCAATCTATGTTTGTAAACTGCCTCCACGATACAAGAGAAAATCCTAGTGTGGGGGTAACGTATTTTTAAAAATAAAAAAAATCCGTCCGCTGCGCTACCCAGAAGTTTATTGGTGATTTTAACTTAATATTTTATTTCTCAGATATGAAAGTTCCTTCTCCGTCGAGAATGTTTTAAATCTGATAGTATAACTTATTTTGTTTTCTCTTTTTGCCTTGCATTAAATTTTCTATTTCTGATTGGAATGATTTTTAAATATTAAAAAGTGTTAGTTTTAATTGTTTAGATTATCACCTGACGGCGTTCCTGGACTTTCGGCAGTGCTGAGCATTTCCCACTTGAGCTGCAGCCTGCGAAACTTGCCGCCTGAATTGCCAGCATTAGCGGAGTTACTACTCGCATTGCCGGTGTTGCCACTCGCACAACTTCCCGCTGAACCAGGTCGCCATTCTTCGCCGCTACACTCCAGCTGCAAATGAGTATATTTGAGAAATATTGTATATTACTTTAAATATGTTATCAAATATGAGTGTACAATTTTAATAGTGTACACACATATTTATATTACGGTTATTCAAAATCAAATGTAAGTAGGTGTTGAAATTAGTTAGCACTATAATTTAATAGGAATGTTTTACACTAAGGAAAAAGGAACTTCCTTGTACTAAAATAAAATAAAAAATATTACCCTAAACTATTACGGTCCTAATCAATCATATTGAGCTATTTCAGGGGAACATAATCAAATGTTTTAAAGTGCGTCACCAACAATGGTCATAGCGTGTAGATTTAGCACACCAGGAGATAGTTATAAGTATGTTAAAAACAAATGAATAAGTACTTAATAGCATGTTTGACAATTCTACAAACATAAAACACAAAAAAATAGTGCCAACAGACAACGTTGCGGCACAGAGTCTACAAAAACGCTACAAAAAACAAAACACCGCTGCAAACTGTAAGCGTTTACTTGTCGCAAATAAAAACAATACCTATAAACAAAACATAAAGTCGCTACAAAACGAAGCACACAAAGTATTTCCGACACAGGCCCACAAGTTTACCTTAGGTTCATTCCCGGCTTTAGTGGAGGGCTTGTTATTCTCTAAGCTATCTGTGTAATCGTCACTGTCGTCTAGGATAAGCCGGTCAAAGGCCTGCATCAGCTTCGAGCCGAGTTGCACTCCCGACCATCTTCGATTGTTTTCTAATTCGATTCTGCTGTTACTCGGGCAAATATCGTAGCCGATCGTCGTCGGATTAACACACGATCGTGGTCGATTTTTCTCAACGGTTGTCTTCACATTGGCCGAATCATTCAACAAGTCAGGAGTGGACGGTTCTCTGTTTTTCGGCTCTTTGTGTCTCATAATTACGCTCGTAAGACAATCGTCGCTCGACAACCCGCTGGACTGCATCGATCGGACCAACTTTAGCAGATTCCGCTGATTCAGTGTTAGTGGTGGAGTGTTAATCGCAGAAGGCTGTTAAATATATCAAAGTTCGCTTTAGGTTCATGCATCATGCCGTCGATTAGTCAAACTTGTCCTTTAAAACGTTATCGTTTATTATCCGTCCCTTTATTTGCATTTTATGAAAGCTGTGCATGACAGTGAACGCTTTTATATAGATATTGATTTGGTGATATAGTAAACCGTAAGCACATGCAATAAATAAAATGCAAATAAAGCGATGTCTGCTCAATGTCGATATCAATGCAAATGACATGTACTTACCTGGGGAAAATTTGAATTGAATGTAATATACGAGTATGATAGTATATATATTGAGAGCATTTATGTTTTATTATAACTAGGAGTATGATATAACTTACTCGGCTGGCGGCACGCATTTCGCTTTCGATCCTCTTGAAGCTTCTATGAAGTTCTCTCATTTCGAACATGAGATCTAAGGAGAAGGGCAGTAGCTTCAGAGGTTCCAAGCTAGCCAGTAATGTGTCCAAAAGCGCCCTGCACCGCGGTTCACCTATACAGCCAGCTAATATAATCGAATCCGGGCCATAATGCTTAGCCAAAATGGATTCCCTCGTTCGCACGTAAGACACCCATGCGTCGACTGTCTGTGCACTATAAGAAAAAAAATCGTTATTTATTATTTATCTTTAAAAATCTATAAGGTTTTTAAATATAAAGAACTTACTTAAGAAGTCCCAGAATGAATGCGTTGAATTTAACAAGCCCCTCCGTTACGGCGTCTTCACTGTTTATTCTTAATACTAATTCATTGAGCGACTTTGTTATCGGACCTGGAATAATAAATGGAATAATTTTTGTAATTCTTACTGATTATAATTAGATTTAAAAGGTTTAAATTATATTTTGTTACCTTGTCTAGCAGTTGCTTCCACCATTTGCCAAACGGAGTTGTTCACGGCCCCGAATGAAGTTTCGATATTCTCTTTGAGACCGTCTCTGAATATCGCATATAGAGCAGGGCACAATGCGTTAAGAGCAATCTTCGCACACGCTGGAGACTGTTTGGAATCCCCCAAGAAAGCCAACTCCGCTTGGTCGGTTGCAGAGGAGAAATGTTGTATAAGCATTTCTACCGCATCCGTAACGTTCGAAACAAGAGCTAAAATAAACGAGTTTATTGCAATTACAAACATAAAAGTGATATAATAATATAATATATAATATGTATGTTTGCAATCGTTAACCAGACCTCTCTTTTGTGAAACGTCGATAATATCATACTTCGATCTTTCCTCGCGATGCGTCGTTGGATTACTAAATTCATCAGGACTCACTTCTGCTTCTTCACAGATTGGTATTTCGGCTAAATTCTTTCCCTGAAATAACATAAAAATGTAGATAACATTATTCATACATTATAGAAACAACACATACACAAAGTTGCAAATGAATTAAGCAAAACAGAACAAAGGAAAGCAATGATTTAAATCAGAAATAACAGACTATGACAACAGCTTCACACAAAAATAACAGGAACTACTAAAAAATATAGAAAAAATTAAAAAAAAGAACCAAAGATACTTACAGAACTCAACATCTAAGGTGATGGTAGACAGAATGGAACGTTACAAAGAAAATATTACCTGATAGTGTCTCTGTGTTATAGCAGCAGACATATTAGGCGAGTTGGGTGGGGTTGAGAGACATCCTACTTTAAGTTCATCCATAGCTTTAAGTTGAGTCTGTGGACCATCAACCTTTGCATCAGACTTTTGCGCAAAACTAACTGATTTCTTGCTGTTGCAGCTACTTTCGCTAGAATCTGTCGATCTCTGATTCTCTTCTTGAGATCGTTTCATTTGTAGGAACTTGGTGACCTGACTCCTTACCTTTTGCACTTGATTCTGGTCCCATTCATCCATATTTTGGCAATTAAATCCGCTTTGCTTGAGGAACTCTTCTAGTTGTTGTAGATCGGCACTGCTGATTAATGCTCCCGGGGGCGGGAAATCAATGTACTCCATTTTCTTTGTCCTCGGCTTAGGCATCGGTGGCGTATGCGGCCGGTGGAATTTTAACTCATTAGATTTCCCTGATTCTAAACTACTCTCAGTGCCTACACCTTCATCTTGGTAATACTCGTTATAATCGGCATCTTTTTCTGCTGCATCAAGGAACTGTTGCGATAGTCTCTTTGCTGCTAAATCATTGTTCTTTCTATAATCAAAATTTTGATTTTGCAAATAGTAAGGTTCTTGAAGGGACCTCCTTTTTGTTTTTTGTTCTGTCATAGCTGTTGCACATATAGTAGGGCCCTGCATAAATTCATCTAATTCAAACATGCTATATCGCTTTGTATGTGAGTTTGATTTTCGAGTTTTATCTATCGATTTGCGTAATATACTCTTTGGTAACGGTGGCCTTGGTGGCACCAACTCACTTTGTTTCGCCAATCGAGTTTGATCAGCCAGGGAGAGAGATCTTTTTGGTATAGAAGGGTTAATTCTCTGACCATCGTTGTTTACGCAGCTAGCTTCTGAACTAGTAGCAGAATCATAACGATATACAAACAATGGGTTGAAATTCCCAACAGGAGCTGGACTGTTTTGTGCTGAAGAATCAGTAAGCATTGTAGATGAACCTCTGTAGCCTGAAGAGGGTTGAGTTGCTGTACTCGAGCTCGATGACACCACAGTTGTGTTTCCTGCCAAATTGTTACAATCACAACTCAATGGTCTGTTTTTAGCTTTAGAGAATGGAGATGCACTACAATATCTATCAGTACATTTCGACATACCTTCTTTTTCCTTCATGTGTTGCATCAATTCAGGCATTTCAGATAAAAGCTGTTTACATTCTAAAGGTAGCAAAAAGTTGAGGGAGTCCCAGTCCTTGATGTGACCGAGACCTTTTTTCTTCAGCACTTCTACATCATTACATGAAAAAGGTCTTTTACCTTTAATTTGCATCTTACTTCTTTTGCTGTCCGATTTTGGTGATATATTTACTTTTAAGGGATTTAAGTAAATGTTTGGTCTGCCATTTAAAAAGCTGATATCGGGCAGTGTATAATTAGGATATAAAACGAAAACTGGTTTCTCACAATCTCCTTCTTTTAGTTTTTCTAGGAACGAGGGCTCTATTACTTTAAACAGTTCTCGATCATGTGACATGGTTGATACTTGCATACTCGAAGTTTGTATGCTCTTGTCTAGCGTATCATTTTCAAGATGAGTAGATGTTGCTTTATTATCAAACGGTTCTTTTTGTGCAACTTTGTTCATTCTAGTTATTTGCGTGCCGTCTGATTCTGAGCAACTTGAAATGCTTACACTTGTTGCAGAAGATTGAGAAGAGCACGACTTTCTGGTAAGTCTCATTTTCGAAGGGCTATTCACGTTTAAGTTCGTTCTTCTGAAGTGCGGCTTATTTATAACGGCATACAGATTAGATTCACTATCGCTTAACTTATTGCCGTCACCAGTTTCTTCTTCTTCAATTAATATTTCTTTAGAGACTCTGCTATAGGCATTAGTTGGTCTTATCTCCTCGTAAACCTCAGATATTTCTGCGATTTCATCATTAGGTAGTTCTATTTGTGGCCTTTTGATATCTTCTATTTTATGTTCTCCCATAGACTCTCCGCTTTCACCGCCAGAACTTGAAGGCCAACATTCAGATTTATCCAATTGATCCATGGTAACGATTCCATCGTTACTTGTACTTTTTTGTTTCATAAATAATTTTACCAGGTTAAAAGATTGTTTTGGTTGACTTTTATCTGATGAAGTGTGATTTTCCGTCGAGGATGTGCTCATTGGTTCTGAGTGTTGACTTCCGTGAGAGGATCGGTTTTGAGATACATCGTATACTTTCATACATGTTGATGTGCCTGTAAGCCTCTGATTGGTGGTGAAAGAATCGACCTAGAAACGAAAATGTGTTAAATAGGTACAGTCACGACGCGGTTAAACAACTACAAGAACCATCAAGGCATTTAATTAACGTTAACGCAATACACACCGTGGAGTTGCTTAGTGCGGCGGATGCGATCGAGCTGTTCATGAGTTTTCTTCTATAAAGATTTGGCAAACTTTGGCTTTTAATAACTGAATTATTCATTTCGCTTGTTACATTAGTCGCATCATTTGAGTCTTCATTATTGTTACCGGATGGGTGCCTTTAAAGAAAAGTAAATGTAGGGATAATTGTATACGAATTGCGTTTGCTTATATTATTTGAATAAGGAATTGGATCATACCTCCTTAAAGGGGACTGACTGGTTTGTTTCTTAAGTTTACTCCACGTAGTTAATCCTAAATCACTTCTAGCCATAGACGTAGTTAGTTTATTTGTCAATTTCTTACATCTCTCTAATAATTCTAAATTCCTGCGCGTTCTTTCATCACTCTCTGTAGCTACGTTAATTTCTTCTTTACCTAATTTGTCTGCAAAGATATGAGGCGAATTAGCCAGAAGCTTACCATGATAATGTGAAATTTCGATTCGTCATCTAATTAGTAAACATTGTATCATTGTAATCATGCCTCGAGAGAATAATATAATGATATTGTATTTTGATAAATTATCAATTATCCATGTATCATATTAATACTAAATAAGGTTATCAACATGAAAGTGTGACTAAAGCTATATCAACCACTTCTGAGAAAATATATTTTTAAATGTTAGAATACCAAAATATTTCTAAAGGCATAATATGAATCTATATTTGTTCACTTAGACCCGATCTTTTGTAAATTTGGGTATATTTATTTTACTTATGTATTCAGACTCGAAACTACGAGTATGTTTTGTGGCAGTTCTTAGGGAAGGCCAATGTTTAACAGTGAACTTGTGATGGGATGCTAATGATGATAACCTCAGTTGAATTATTCATATACCTTGACTTTGAATAAGAAAACAGTAAAATAAAAAGTACCATGTCTTTGATTGACGGCTGGTTCGGCGCACTCACTGTCCTCGGAGTAAATGGTGACGCTGCCTTCAAAGGCTATGGTGTAGTTGTCCTTATTGGCCTGGCAGGTGAGGATAAGGTCCTGCTCCGTTGGTAACTCACAATCGAGACTATCCACGCTGAAGTGTACACCGTGGCCGCCCTCCTTGACGGGCGAAAATAGGAGCTCCGATTTGCATATTGACATCGTGTTGATAGAACCAACGGACTCTTCACCCTATTTTTGTTATCAAATGTTAATACACAAAACAAATGTATTATGTTTTATTTAAGTAAGTTATTGAGTTATTTACAGGGCCACATTTTTTAATACAATTCGGTCTTTTTATAATAAACTTTGCTATTTGAAAATGTTTCAGTAACTGTCGAAACATGTTTAAGTAATTTTAAGGTAATTTATAGTAGATATTAAAGTATACACAGTCAGGTCATAAGTATTGTCACACAGTAAAAACTTTTCTTTTAGAATGCTGGGCACAAAAAAGTTTATTGAATTCGAATTTCGAATTGTTCATAAAAATAAAACTGTATACTTTTTAGAATTTTACTCATTTTTAAATATGGAGTGGACGCTTAAAGAAGACCGCGTTGCAGTTATTGCGTTGCATCGTTGCGGTTACGCGCCAATTCAAATTTTTGACATACTGAAAAATTTGAATATAACCAAAAGATTCGTTTATCGTACCATCAAACGATACAATGAAGACTCTAGTGTAGATGCCAGGTCAAGAAGTGGTCGCCCTCGGTCTGTTAGGACTCCAGTAGTGATAAAAGCTGTGAAAGCGCGAATTCAAAGAAATCCCAAACGTAAGCAGAAACTGTTGGTCCTTCAGATGGGGTTAAGCAGAACCACGGTGAAAAGGGTGTTAAATGAAGACTTAGGGCTTCGGGCATATCGAAGAAAAGCAGGACATCGTTTGAATGCTCGTCTAATGGACCTGAGACTGAAGAGATGCCGCGCTTTGTTGAAGCGGTACGCGAGAAAAAATATCAGGAAATTCTTTTTTCGGATGAAAAAATTTTTACCGTAGAAGAGAGCTACAACAAACAAAATGATAAGGTGTACGCACACAGTAGTGAAGAAGCGAGCAACCGTATTCCGCGTGTCCAACGAGGTCATTTTCCATCCTCGCTCATGGTATGGTTGGGAGTTTCTTATTGGGGCTTAACAGAGGTACATTTTTGTGAGAAAGATGTAAAAACGAATGCAGTTGTGTATCAAAATACAGTCCTGACGAACCTTGTGAATAAACTTTAGTGTCGTAAGAATCTATGTTTTGTTAAGTTCATTTTGGTATATAAATGGTTACATAATGAATAAACCGTTTCAATTATTTTATATTAAACATGTGACAGAATTTATGACCTGACTAGGTATATATAGATGGTGTTCGTCCATATGCGTGGGGTATTTAAGTTAGTTCCTGGAAAGTTTCGAAACGTAAACGTGCATTAGTTGGAACATAAACATTCACTTTACACAACAAGTATATTTGTACGCCGGGTGAAGATGGAAAGCTAAAATAAAGTGCTGCATTTATGACACTGGCAAGTAAAACTAGATTTAATTTAAGAAATAACATTTCAAATAAAAATTTCGTATATATATAAATATCATTTTAGTTACATATATACTATATTAATATCTTAATATAATTTGAGATAAATATAATAAACATTTTCAACCGACTTCAAAAAAGAGGAAAGGTTTACAATTCGTCGTAATCATTTTTTTTATGTATGTTCACCGATTACTCGAAGACGCCTGAACCCATTTGGAAAATTCTTTTTTATTTCAAGGGTATGCGGTGGCTCCATTAAAATTTTATCGAAATCGGTCGAGCGGTTTTTAAAAATCAACAATAAATTATAAAAAAGTCGGTTGCACAAAATTTTTAATTTACGACTTGTCGAACGACGAATAATACTAAAATTGATTTTGTTTCTATACTATTGCAGCTCAAATGCAAAATACAAATACTCGACTGCAGATAAATGAGACCAGACCTAGACCTAGAGAAGAGACCGGGGGCATTTTTGGTATATCATAATTATTTTTGGGATATTTATCTATGTGGTTGACCACATCTCATTTTCTTTCCATTGTAGGATCACTCGTATACGGAAAGACAAATGAGCGACTATGTTTAAGTCAGTACTTTTGGCGCTCCTGGGCCTACAATAAAAATTATTTCTAATTCCTAGTAGCTACTTTGAAGTGTTTTCTCGCAAAAACCGACCATCAAAACTTAACTGGTAAAGTTTATCAAGTTGTAATTTGCATTAAATAGACTTAATAATGAGTACATTAGTTAGTTACTTGCTTGTAGCAATACAGGCGTAGCGACGCGGGGCGGGCGTTATCATCAATTTAATTCCTTTTCCTGCTACAATGAGGTCACAAATCAAACAACGACTCATGCAGCTTATAACTCTACATATTTCAATAGTATGCTCATTGTAAAAGAGTCATATAAAAAGTACTCATAAATGTATTGTTCTGAATAATGCGGGTACTTTTAAAAAAATTGTACATTGGTTCTTATAGAATTTAACGAAAATACTTCAGCGCGTTTATTGCATGCAAGCAATGTGCAAAAACCTTAAAAACATAATAAGTACCTATATATATTAGTATAGGGTAAAATGAAATATCCATATTTCATTGATGCAAGGATACTTAGCATCATACATCTTTTTTAATCTACCACCCACAATAAAAAACTCTTTCATTGTAGGTAAGGAATTTACAGGACCTACCGTAATGAAAATTAAAAAAAAAATAACTTTTCTTATTATTGCAAATGTAATAGATATTACAATAAGGTAAAAATATATGTTTAATATTTAACTCACTGAGTAGTATCCATTATAAGACTCCCAGTCGTATTCGGTCACACCCATTTTTTTAATTTGTCAAGTCTCTAAAAACGTCTCTGAAACGTGCTCACTAAATGTTGATCTACTTCCTACGAATAGATTTTAGCCCTACACACTTGCGCAATCTTCACACTGTCCTAAATAATAATCACATGGTCCGAAATTATTGCACTATCTCACGCACACACAGTTGTTTATAAGCTCTCGTAAAGAACATGAATTTAAATTTAAAAAATCATATAATATAAACGGATTCATTGCAGGGAAGCGCACGAGAACAACAATCCCGAAAGCCCAGTGCACTGCTACTGGGGCAGCGGGTATATTATATTTAATATTAGCCACTACGCGTGGTTCTCAAACTTTTTTGTTACAATATTAAAGCTGCAACTGTTGTCAGTACCATTATGTTCAAAGTTCCAACTACAACTGCTATTAAACGCGTTATCATACAGGCTATAATTAGATAGACCGAGGGTAATGAGTGGGAGAATAATTAACTAATTAACAATTGTTTACACGTGTTAAGTAAATAACAGATACTTGTAAAAATTAATTAGTCATTTTTAAAACTCAATGTTTAGAAAGAAGTCTAAGAAAAAGAAGTTTGGGAACGGATGACAAAATGAATAGACTTCATTGGCAACGCACACATGGTGGCAGTATGTGAACGAATACATAGAGGGCGAATAAATATAGAACACTCGGACAAGCGCAAAACGAAGGGAATGACTGTATGAACGGGGGAATAAAGAGTGTAGCTGAAGTGATTGACTTCGTGTATTGGTGTGAACGGTATACACATAACGCACACATGTGTAATGGTCTTATTTTATCTTTACTACTGACTACTGGCACATCCCGTGAGACCAACGTACTATGGGGTTACAAAATAGGAAGACTTGTTATTAATTCAAGCCAAGTATTGTGGACTGATATTCAATTTATATAGGTATGTACGAGCCAACACTCGACTCCTTATATCCATTACACCTGTGACGGATATATCGTGCTAATAATTATACTGTTAAAACATCTCTTTTCATTGCTTATAATATTTTTTTTATAATATAAACAATATAATTTAAAATTAAAAATTTTGTACAGCCGACTTCAATATAGGTTATTTGAGAATAACTCAGTAACCATTGGTCTGACCTTGATCAATATGGGACCACACGAGAACTATCAGCTTTCATATAAAAAAAGAATCATCGAAATCGGTTTGCCCAGTACAAAGTTATGAGGTAACACACATAAAAAAAAAAAAAAAAAACATACACTCGAATTGAGTACCGTCTCCTTTTTGGAAGTCGGCAGAAAATATTAAATATATTTTATAAAAACAACGTTTTGCAACTTGCAAATAAGACATGGCGTCGCTTGTGTCTGTTATAATTACTAGGTCCTTAGAACATATTATGAAATTGGCCTTTTGTCGAACTGGCCACTGATCTCAAATATCTGACGTTTGGTTAGGAATTCTAAATTCAAATTTATTTCAAAATTAGGCTTGTGGGTTTGTGTTTTCAATTTAGTGATTCATTTGTTAATGCACCGTCATTGAGTTATTATGTACTACGTACTAGAGGCGACACTGCACTAAGTTACGCTGTTCCATTCAACTGTGGCAATGTCACCGCACTTTAATCAGTCGACCGGTAGGCGCTTGTAGAGTTATTACGTGTTGTGTTGATTTAAAAAAAATATCTTGATAAAATATGCCGGGGTGTGTTCTTAGATATTGCACAAAAATTCACGAAATGTTAGTAAAAACCAAGGAATCACTTTTCATCGGTAAGTAAGATACTTAAATAATAAAAAAAAACATTATAGATTAATAATTAAAAAGTTATTTCTTTGGCGCCAACTTGTGTCATTGAATATAGATTATGATATTAATTTGTTCAGATACGACATTTCTGTGAGCATGTGTAGGACGATTTTATTATGCACAATTTTTTTGTAGAAATAAATAGAAGTATTTATAATTAGGCTAAATTTCTTACGTTTATATTTGCCGATTATTCTTTTATTTTATTTTTAGATTTCCACGCCCAAACCACCAAAACCGAATAAAGTGGATTAAATTCGTCCAAAATAATCATAGAGAAGAGATGTGGTTACCAACAAAACATAGGTACATACTTTTGTTCCTTGCATTTTAAGGAAGAGGTTAAATATAGTACGAAGAAGGCAAAAAATTATAAAAACTTATATTGTTTAAAGGCACTTAATTAAATTTCTAATACATATTTTACAATAACATTTATACATTTTATTAATTGAAATTAATTTTCAGCAAAAAACAACAAATAAGTTTAATTCATGTGTAAACAGAAATGGTAGAAGTTTTTAAAGTTTTACTATGTTTTCTCACAGTAATTCATAAGGAATAATAAGTATAAAAAGTATCAGCTCTGTGTCCACGCCTCACGCGAACTTAGGTTAGAGCTTTTGGGGACCCAGTTCTAGATTTAATTAAATATATTTCGTTAGATTCGATTCCGTCCAATTTATTTAGTTATCTTATAAAATATTTACATAAAAATGTAATTAAAATGCTATTGTGATAATATTATATATTATCATATTCATTTACCTCATATCATGCAAAATAAATGACAAATTATAAAAAATTGAACTCGTTTTAATAATATAAACAGTGGTAGAGCCACGCGGCAGCTTTTGCTGTTGCACGGATGGGCCGGCTCGAACCGGGGTGGTACCATGACCTCACAGAAAACCAGCGTGAAGTAGAGGTTTACCTCTGCGTTTCGCTTGGTGAGTGCAGGTGGCCGGAGGCCCTTTTTACTGGAAATGAGGCATTCCATCTTAGTCCTCACGGGTGACAACGCATCTGCATTTTGATTTGTAATAGGAGATAGATGTAGATGTCTATGGGCCGCAACGGCCACTTGCCATCAGGTGGGCTGTGTGCTCGTTTGTCACCCTTATCCTATAAAAAAAAATATAATTAACAAAATATGTACTCTAAATAAACAATAATTAAATATCTACTGATCATTCTACCTACGCATAACCTATTATGATAAAAAACCGCGCATGCGCGGTAAGACTGTTTACGGCGCATGCGCAACAACATAGAGTAGCGCACAGTTTTTGTTTGAAATAGCTGTTCTAGGACGTTAGTACATTATACTTCAATGTGCGCCATTTGATCTTTCTATGACATCGTTATGTTACAATATAGAAAAGTTAAAATATTGCGTTATTTACGAATATGAGTTCCGCCGTGGCACCAGCGCTGCAGAAACAGCTAGAAAGATTAATGATGTGTATGGGAAAGCTACTGTAAAAGAAAACATGGTACGTTTTTGATTCCAAGGTTCTGGAAATTTTGACCTACAGAAAGCCCTGTGGACGGCCGGAGACCTTAGTAGACAATGAAGAATAAAAAGTAATCGTGGAAGCGGAAATTATAATTTAACTTTTACCAGGACAATATTATTTTTAAAATAAATTATAACTGGCAAACTTTATTATTTTATGTATTTATTTTCATATAATTTTCTGAGGGATAGGGTAACATTCAAATTAACACCGTTTTCGAGAATCCTACAAGGGCGGCACTGAAAATTTCGGGAATCAAGGAAGTGACACAACATTACTATTTAAAAATGTATTTATTACTTTTCGAAGTATTCTCCGCGAAATTTGACACATTTTTCCATACGATGGAACCAATCATTGAAGCAACCATTCCATTCGGAAGTTGGGGTCTCCAAAATGGCCGTTTTGTAGGCGTCTCGCTCGCTGAGCGACCTTGAACTTCCTCATACGGCCAGCAGTGAAGGACCACGTCTCAGATCCGTAAGTCATCACTGACACGCACTGGTTGTACAATTTCGTTTTAAGGTTTTGAGGTATATCTGACGAGAAGATGTGTCGTAGCTTCCCGAACGCTGCCCAGCCGAGTTGAATCCGTCGATTGACCTCTCGGTCAAAGTTAGACTTACCTAGTCGGACTATTTGTCCCAGGTAAACATACTCGTCAACAACTTCGAGATTAGTGCTCCCAACAAACACCGGCATAGGTGTGACGTGGACATTAAACATAATCTTTGCTTTGTCCATGTTCATCTTAAGACCTATCCGTTGGGAGACAATATTGAGGTCATTAAGCATAGTGCTTAGGTCCTCCAGCGATTATGCCATAAGGACTATATCGTTGGCAAATCGAAGGTGAGTGATGTACTCGCCATTGATGTTAATACCGTATCCTTTCCAGTCCAGAAGCTTGAAAACGACTTCCAATGCAGCGGTGAAGAGTTTCGGGGATATAACGTCACCCTGTCTTACACCTCTCTGCAATTGGATAGGTTCCGTACTCTGGTTCTGTACTCGGATAGCCATCGTAGCTCTACTGTACATGCACTTCAGCACTTCAATATACCGATAGTCAACTTGGCACCGCTGAAGGGACTGCAGCACCGCCCAAATTTCGACGGAATCAAAGGCTTTCTCATAGTCCACATACGCAAGGCAAAGTGGCAGATTGTACTCCTCTGTCTTCTGTTCAATCTGCCGCAGGGTATGTATGTGGTTCATGGTACTAAAGCTGGAAGTCGTCAAGTCTGCGTGCGAGACGATTCGTAATGACTCTCGAAAACAGCACGTAGACGCGGCTCGGAAGAGAAATCGGTTTGAAGTTCTTCAAGAGAGCGTTGTCGCCTTTCTTAAAGAATAAGACCACCGCACTTCTGTTCCACGCCTCCGGAGTAGTGCCACCATGGAGGACGGAATTGAAGAGCTTCTGAAGGACTTCAAGTACCGGTTTTCCACCCGCTTTCAAAAGCTCCGCTATAATTCCATCCTCGCCTGGGGCCTTGCCGTTTCTAAGATGCTGGAGAGCCATTCTAATCTCGCTCAGACTGACGTTCGGGACTCAGACTAACGTCCGGGAAGCTAGCCAAACAATTCAAATCAAATATATTAAAATTTTCTTGCCTTTTGTTCGACGAACATAGCTGAAGACGATTCGGCAGCATTCATAGCTGAAGACGAATTCTTTGCTTTTACTAAATTCTTTGCTTATATAGACAATAGTGATGCCTTTGAGTGCCTTTCCTGTCTCATCGAAGTCCTTGGAATTTTTGCTTACACGCGTTCGGAGCCCCTATAGCCCGGGGGCCCCGTATCATTGATACGGCTGATACGGCGGTAGCTACGCCTCTGGTTCTGTGTGCGGTGTGAGAACTCGCATTGTCGTGATGGAGGATAATGCGGCGGTTGCAGTTCTCTTTACGGAGTTCAGAAACGACCTGTGGCAAACAAATACTAGCATACCATTCTGCTTTAACCGTTCTTTGTCCCTCAAGAGGAATAGTCGTAACATGGCGGGTTTTGGAGACAAACGTGGCCACCATTTTTTTTGCAACACTCCGTGAACGAACAATTTTTGTTGGCTTTAACTCATTTTCGAACACCCAAACTCATGACTGGTTTTTTGTTTTGGTTTCGTACGCATATATCCAGGATTCGTCACCTGATACGATGTTGTATACAGCATTTGAGGATCCTCCGTGGAATCTTTCGAGAGTTCTAACGCACTAAGTAACGCGAGCCGCTTTTTGCTCGTCACAGAGCGAATGCGGTATCCATCGGGAAAACAACTTTTTTACACCTAATTGTTCATGCAAGATTATTTGTATTTGACTCATGCCAATGTCTAAACTTGCCTGAATTTCGCGGTATGTCACATGTCGATCTTTCTCAATCAGCTTACGCACAGCATCAACGTTTTCTTGGGTGACTGCAGTTTTTGGACAACCTTGACGGGGATCATCACTGAGCTTGACACGTCCACGTTGAAATTCAGCAAACCAGCGATAAATTGTGGTTTTGGATGGGGCTTCATCACCAAATGCAGAAATCATCCGGTCAACACACTGTTTTTGTGTTAAACCACTTCGAAAGTCATAATAAATCATTGCTCTTGAATTTTCTCGAGTCAATTCCATTTTCTCAACGACTAAACAAGTTTGACAAAACCTTGTGACAAGACCGAGAATCTTTTTTTAAATGAATAAATGGTATTCGATTTTTAAAACCAAGGAGTTATCAATTAAAAAGATTTTAATATGACAGGGACAGTGGAAATATTCCATTCCCGATACTTTTAGTGCAGCCTATGTATTACATATTATATATTATATTATACATGTACAAGAATTGCTCACTTTAAATGTAGGAAAATTAATTGAGATTTGATCAAATATAAATATTTTTAAAGAGTAATCATAATTATTGTAAGTTGATAGTCGATTACCCTTTACAATAAATATTTGCGTACAGCGACATCTAGAAGAAAAATCAACGATGAAAATGTTGTACACGTATTCGTACTAGGTGGCGCACTAAAATAGCAAAATATTAAATAATATAGACAGATATTATAAACATTTTAATTAGCAATATTTGTACATAATGTAATATATAACTAGCGATCCGGCCCAGGTTAGCACGGGTGATTTCTGGATCTCGACAACAGCGCTGACTACCAGGTCCAATTGCGAATCTAAACCATCTGGGGAGCCAAACACACAAAAACAATTTCATCAAAATTGGTCCAGCCGTTAGGAGAGAGGTGTTCAGTGAAAAACACACGTACAGATAAGTAGATGAGGCGAGTCCTGTGAACAGCAGTGGGACGTATGTAGGCTGTAGTTTTAACTTTTAACTTAAGTAACTGGTTTCTCGGAAACGGCTCTAACGATTTGGATGAATTTCTTTTTTTTTACTATTCTAAGCCTTGCTCGACTTCTATCCCACCTGATGGTCGTGGTGATACTGCCGAAGATGGAATGGAAGAAGAAACCGCTGACATAATAAATAATATTTTACTTATAAGGTTTGTCTAGGTTTCATCCCTGAGAAAGTCATTATCCTGCTTTTAACACCGAACATAGCTCGATCGCACAGGTACTAGATACAAAATAAGCAAAGTTGAAAAAAAATCTGTTATATATTTAAATATGTTACAATTCTCAGAATTTTTGTGTGTTTAACCGTTTGTGCTCAAGCTAGTTGGTCTGTGATGTTTTTTTCAACCGTCTAAAATGACATGATAGGTTGTTGTTACGAATATTACAAATTAAAATATATAATTTTAATTTGCAAATAATAGTTGCATATGAAGACACGGTCGTTTGCGACTAATATTAATTTTTATTTATATATCATAATGTATTAATATATATATATATATATATATATATATATATATAGAGTTATGGCGAATGCTTAACATAATTATCGGTTATCGCTACCAAGCTATTGCTAATTTGTTTTGTGTTGTTAATTGTGTAACATATAGGATTGTAAGTTGTTATTTTTTTAAAAGTCCCGCTGGGTTTCTTGCTGGTTCTTCCCATGACAGAGGTTTTTCCCCCCTTTAATTTTTTATTTTAAAATTTATGAGGGGAGCCCCCTTTAATTTTTATAAATTTTTCAATTTCAATTTTAATTTATATTATTTTTTGTTATAGCGGCGGCAACAGAAATACACGTTCTTTGAAAATTTCAACTGTCTACCTATTACGGATCACGAGATACAGCCCGCTGACAGACAGAAGGTTTTTATACGTGGTAGAGCCATGCTGCAGCTATATTAGTAGTATAGTTGTAGCACGAATGGGTCGGCTCGACCGGGGTAGGACCACACTCACAGAATACCAGCGTAAAATAGCAGCTTAACACAGCTGTGTTTCGTATGGTGAGTGCAGAGAACCGGAGAACGGTTTTACTGGAAAAGAGGTATTCCATCTTAGTCCTCACGGGTGACAATACATCTGCATTTTGATTCTTTATTGAGGATAAATGTCGATGTCTATGGGCCACAACAACCACTTAACATCGGGTGGACTGTGTGCTCGTTTGTCACCCTATCCTATAAGAAAAGACGGACAGACGGACGGACGAACGGACGGACAGTAGGAGACTTAGTCATAGGGTCCCGTTGGTTACCTTTCGGGTACGGAACCCGAAAAAAGAGTAACTTTCAATAAATATTATTTAAAATGTATATTGAATAAAAAAGTTTCTGTTTCTGTTTTTAATTCGTGGTTTCAAGGTTCTTAATTACCGCAAATATCACATATTCTTTTAACAGAAATAAATAAACAACAATGTAACTTATATCATGCATTCTGAATATAATTATCAAAATGTCGCATTCTGAATATAATTATCAAAATGTCCCAAACATAAAATGGCTTATTTAAATTGCATAAAGTTTGTGTAGAATGATATTGGCTTGTGTGGCATGAATTATGTAACAATGAAAATGTAACATTAAACAGCAAAGCGAGGCGAACCTGAAAACTACTGTGGCCACTGATAGAACTGTCGAACCGAAACTTTTCCATGAGAGAGCTCGAGATGCTCGCGAACATCTCGCCTTGTGGGTTATTCTGCAATACACCATGATATGAAACTTTATCCACCATAAAAACAGATACTGAAAAATAAACATAATAACCTTTGGAGGTTTTACGTTTTACATACATAAAATATTAAGATTATAAAATAAATATAAATACAGAAACCAGGAGTAGTAAGAAATTGGTTATAAGTATTTATGATATGTTATTTCATGGAAGAATTAAGTACATCGTACTTTCCCTAACTTGTATATTAATGTGCTCTTGTTGTAAATTCCAATAAACACTATAACAACACCAAAGTGTTAACCATTATTCGTATTAAATATTTTAGTAAATATTAGAAATCCCCCTGTACCATTATTTATGCCCTAAATAAAATATTATTTTTTCCTCTGGCATTTGTTAGCCTAATTTTTAAAGTTTTTGTTTTAATTTTGGATTATTATGAATACACCTATTCGTTATCCTTTTTATATTGCTCTTTCATTATCTCCACGCGCATACATGGAAGAGCCATCTGCAGAATGGATTGGCTTGACCTAGGAAAAACCATGCTCTCCCAGAATACTAGCGTAAAAAAGCAGCTTAATGCTGCTGTGTTTCGTTTGGTGGAGCATAGTGAACCGGAGACCATTTTCACTGAAAACGAAACGTTCAATCTTAATCCTCACAATTGTGGACAAAATCAAAACTAAAAATGGGGTGACAATTGACACAATTACATTTTGATTCTTAACCGAGTATAGATGTACATCTATGAGCCACAGCACCCACATACCATTTGTGTGCTCGTTTGTCATCCTTAATTCTATAACAAAATGTAACTTTTGTGGAAACTGTCTATGAGTCAGCCGGTGTTGGGATTACCCTCGTACCTATTTCTACAGTTAGCAATGCTGTCAATGTTTTGTTGCGGTTTAAAAGGTAATATCGTGGTCTTTGCTGGCAACAGTACATCTGTGGTCGTTTTTGTTGGAAGTTAGTTACGTGTATGTAACTTTGAATATTTGTTTGTTTATCCTATTCGTCCGATTATGATGGTTACGATAGTTAGGCTCGTACTGATAAAGTATTTCTGAATTCTTCCTTTTCCCTCTCCACTAAAATCACATCTCTTCATATTTTTGCCACAGGTCTAAACCACCTCAACTTTGGACTTAATATCCGTCTTTGACCGGAAATAAAGACCGATTCCGTTTAGGTTATTATTGATTGTTGTAGTCAATTTAATCCGTTAGACTATATTTTGTCATGATTATCAGGATTACAACCCACCACAAATCAACTGCTGAACATAGACATCTCCCAAGAAATGCCACAAAGCGCGGTCCTGAGTCATCTACAGGTATGTGGGTGTAATATTGACGTTACACAAGACCTTTGTTTTGTCCAGATTAATTTTAAAACCTATTCGTTGGGAGACACTATTGAGGTCATTGAGCATAGTAATGAGGTCTTCCAGCTATTTTGCCATAATGAACAAATCGAATGTGTTTTTTCACATATTTTGAAACGTTATTTTGCCAGTAGTTTGAAAACGTCTTCCAATGCTGCGGGGAGGGAGGAGAGTTTCGGGATATAACGTCACCTTGTTTTATACCTATCTGCAGTTGGATAGGTTTCGTACTCTGGTTCTGTACTCGGATAGCCATCGTAGCCGTTAGTCATCAGCCGTGGTACAAACACTTCAGCACTTTACAACATCGACAGTCGACTTAGCACCACCGAAAGGAATGTAACACCGCCCAAATCTTTACGGAATCAAAATTTTCTCATGGTTCACATAGGCAAGGCTAAGTGGCTGATTGCAAATTGTTGATTTGCCGAAGAGTATGAATGTGGTCTATGGTAGCCTTTTCAGAAACCAGCTTGTTCAAGAGGCTGGAAGTTGTCAAGTCGCGTGCAAGACATTCATAATGATTTTTAAAAAAGCACATAGATGCAGTTCAGAAGGGAAATCGGTCTGTAGTTCTTTAATAGAGCGTTGTCGTCTTTCTTAAAGAACAAACCACCGCACTGCTGTTCCACGATCCTGAAGTAGCGCCACCATGGAGAACGGAATCAAAGTGCTTCTGAAGGACTTCAAGTAAGTACCTATTTTTCACCCGCTTTCAGAGCTTCCGCTGTTATTTCATCGTCATATGGGGCCTTGTCGTTTTTAGGTGCTGTAAAACCTATCTAATTGTGGGGTTGGGTTCTCTCACCTCTCCTGTGGAATATGGTCATTAATGAACTCATCAGCAAATTAAATGACAATCACTTCTATACAGTAGGTTATGCTGACGACCTGACAATACTGGTCTCTGGAAAGACAGCAAGCATAGTGTGCGACCTGACCCAAGCGGCTCTCCGTATAGTGGAGAGATGGTGCAGGGAATACGACTTAACCGTCAATCCAAACAAAACGGTTTTAGTTATGTTCACACAAAAACGAAAGCTGAATAACTACCATCCTCCAAGTCTTTTTAGCACAAAACTCCAGCTATCCTCTGAGGTAAATTATTTAGGTCTTACCTTGGACAGCAAACTTAACTGGAATAAACACATAGAAAACAAAATCAACAAAGCTAGTATAACTTTCTGGCAATGCAGAAACATGATTGGCAAAAGATGGGGATTGACGCCAAAAATCATACTGTGGCTTTACAAAACTGTAATTCGGCCCATGATCACATACGGCGCTCTGGTATGGTGGACCAAGACAAATGAAGCCACCACAATTAAGAAGCTTCAGCGCTACCAGAGACTGGCATGTATGGCTGCCACAGGCTGCATGAGAACTACGCCAACAGCAGCCTTAGAAGCGATGCTGGAGCTAACTCCGCTTCATCTACATATACAACAAGAAGCTACTTTAGCTGCCATCAGACTCAAGACCCTAAATCTTTGGAGTAAGAATAGTGTCCCTCATACAGGCATAATTGATAGAATTCACTCAAAAATTCCTATCCTACAAGCCAAATACGATAGGATTCCTAAACAATTTGTTTTCGATAAGAAATACAAGATACAGTTAAATGAAAACAGCCAGCCGGAAGGATTAAGCCCAAAAGAGCTTAGAATTTTCACCGATGGTTCTAAAACAAATGAAGGTGTAGGTTCTGGAGCTTTCTCTGAAGACCTCAATATTCACATATGCACACCGCTGGGTACCTATAACACGGTCTTTCAGGCGGAATGTATGGGTATCATTCAAGCGGCCATAGCAATAGATGCTAGGAAGGTTAATGACTTCCCCATCAGAATACTGACCGACAGTAGGGCGGTACTCCAAGCCCTGAGATGCAATGTGGTGAACTCGGGACTAATATATGAATGCCATCAACGTTTAAATGAGGTATGTAAAAACAACAATGTGACCCTGCAATGGATAAAGGGACACAGTGGATCCAGAGGCAACGATGCAGCAGACGAACTGGCCAGAAGAGGATCGGCTCTGGCCACTATAGGGCCGGAACCAATTATACCAATCCCCTTTGGTAACGTTCGTTCACTGGTACGTAAACACTTCACTAATCAACACGCTCAGCTTTGGAAAAATTTAGTAGACTGTAGACAAGCTAGGGATGCCCTGCCTGAAATAAACAGTCGCTTAACAAAAGTTTTAATGAGACTGAACAAGCCGCAGATTAGGATAGTAACAAGTGCTATCACAGGACACGGCACCTTTAACAAACATTTATTCACTATAGGTGTTACAGATAGTCCCCTGTGCAGGGCATGTATGGGGGAGGAAGAAACGGCGGCCCACGTGCTACTGAAATGTCCGGAGGTCGCTACATACAGGGCTAAACATCTCGGCACGCCGGGATCACTCCCCGAAGTTGCATGCAACATCAAGGGCCTGTTGAGCTTCTTCGGAAAGATCTCATGGCTCGAATAATCACATTATTCCTGCCCACACGCAAAATACGCGCATAGACGTGGAGTTGCGGAAAACAGCCCGTCGTAAACTAAACTAAACTAAACTAAACTAAAACCTATCTAATTTTCACCTCACTCATGTAATTTGATATCATCGGAATAGTGTCGGATAGTAATAATAATTACTTCCTCTTGGACTGTTATCACACCGATGACGTATACAGCTGCCCACCTCCATCTCAATCTCACCCAAAATTGTCGAAAAAGGGGTCCCGAAAATGACGCTACCGCAGTGGGTCTTCAATTTCCACACTTGGTTCTTTCCAGCAGACAGATCTCTTGCAAAGACTTTGGGGCCGTAGTTCCAGCCCATCGCCTCTTAAATACGAGCCGTATTGAAAACGCGTTAGTCTCGGCGGATGCATTTGGTGATCTGTCTCTTCAGTTGCCTGTATGCTGTGCTGTTGCTCAGTTACCTGTAGTACAGTATTGGCGTCATTTCCCGTCTAATAGCCATGATTTGTTGTGGAATTTGTCTAGCTTCGTTATTCCACACTTTTTTATAGGATAGGGTGACAAACGAGCACACAGGCCACCTGATGGTAAGTGGTTGCTGTGACCAATAGACATCTACATCTATCCTCATTAAAGATTCAAAATGCAGATGCGTTGTCACCCATGAGGACTAAGATGGAATGCCTCTTTTCCATACCATAATGGGCTTTGACGGACTGATAAAGAAGGATATGAAAAGTAATTAACGGTTTTTTATATAGGATAAGGGTGACAAACGAGCACACAGTCCACCTGATGGTAAGTGGTTGCTGTGGCCCATAGACATCTACATCTATCTTCGATTACGAATGAAAATGCAGATGCGTTGTCACCCGTGAGGACTAAGATGGTATGCCTCGTTTCCAGTAAAAAAGGTCTCCGGTTCATTACACTCACTATACGAAACACAGCAGTATTAAGCTGCTATTTTACGCTGGTATTCTGTGAGAGCGTGGTCCTTCCCCGGTAGAGCCGACCCATTCGTGCTACAACTATACTACAAATATAGCTGCAGCATGGCTCTACCACGTATGAAACTTCCAACACAGCATTATCATTTCAGCATCTTGGATAGTCTTAATGTATTTAGTTTGCATTGCATATTTTAAAATATTAATATGGAATGTCATATTACAGGTGTGAAATGTATTTTTTGGATTGTTATTACTATATGTTATTTTTAGCTTCATAGTATTTTAAAGATTTACACGTGGTCTAATGCAAATAATTTATAAACCGGGATAGTTATGACGTGACGAGTCGCGGTAGCTTATTGGATAAGCGCCGTCCTTAAAATTTCAGAGTACGCGAGAAAGCAGAGTTCGATCTCCGCTAATATTATTAATTTCACTATGAGGTGCTTAACTACCACGTGAACGGCAGTGAAGAAAAACATTGTGAAGAAATCAACATTCCGAAAAAATAAAAATAATGTTAACTTTATAGACCTAGAAGTTTTGACTGTGTTGATTATAATGGCAACAAAGAGTCATATTACGACGACTTTTTCTTGTGTCTTCAATATGAAGCACGTTAGATTTTTAGCTGATTTAATATAGTCATAATGGCAAGGCACTTAAATTATGTTTCTTTAATCATTTTAAAACATTGACGCATCCATAAAAAATAGTAATATATACTACATATTACTATTTTTATGGATGCGTCTGTTTGGAATCTTGATTGGAAAAATTCCAATAATTCTGATTGGAATTTTTTCATTTATTATAAGCAAGTGCTCGATTACAATCCTACCTGATGGTATGTGGTGATGAAGTGCGGAATGGTAAATAGCACTGTCTTAGCGTTACAACAGTCAACAGCTTATATATATTTCGATTATAACGCGGCACACAAAAAAATCTTTAAAAGTCAAAACACGCTAAAAAATCAGAATTAGATTATCAATTTTTTTTCTTCTTATATTACATTAAAACAAAAACTATTGATCAAGGGAAAATGTACGTTGTATTTGTATGACTGTTCTTTGACAGAGAAGGACTTTGTCACCTCTAGTCCTAAAGGATGTGGAATTCTACATGTTAAAATTTAAATGTAAAATATTCTTTTTGTAATTGTAAAGATAATTTTTGTTTGGTAGAGCCAGGCGGCAGCTTTTGCTGTCGCATGAATGGGCCGGCTCGAACCGGGGTGGTAGCACGACCTCACAGAATACCAGCGTGAAGTAGAGGTTTACCTCTGCGTTTCGCTTGGTGAGTGCAAGTGGCCCTTTTTACTGGAAATGAGGCATTCCATCTTAGTCCTCACGGGTGACAACGCATCTACATTTTGATTTGTAATAGAGGATAGATGTAGATGACTATAGGCCGCAGCAACCACTTACCATCAGGTGGACTGTGTGCTCGTTTGTGACCCTTATCCTATAAAAAAAAACCTCGGACATACGATTCACCATGTATAAAAATGCCACGCAGAGAAATTAACCTTTAGGTCTGTCATCTGAACTTTCATGGTAATTGCGAATATTGGATATGATATGAATTTAAACTACCCTGATTTGACATTACCACATGTCATTTCATCAGCAATGATGCATTACCTTAATTAACCACAATATAATGTTTACTTGTGAATACATGTCTACTATTGCAAAAGAAATACATACTTAAATACATCGTTCTATGTATAATAATTAACTGTAAATAATGCGTATTTAATTTTAAACTCTCCACAGAAAATTATCCTTAAAAGGCGACGTCATTGTACATAGGTCGATTATATTTATTTTGCATGCAAGGAGAGAGAGCCACGTCTCGTTTTATCCTTGATATATTTATTAACTTTAAACTTTTATGTTTACAGTGCGAGATAATCTCATCCTGCTTACGAAATCCTCAGACACGGCAATTAAATGTTCACTTGAATAACGTTAAAAGCGTTGCAGTGTGACTTGTGTACTTACTTTATTTATAAGTTTATGCTTAGTTGCTATACATTTTATTACAACGATGGCTATATTGAGAACTTATACTTAAGTGTGATAATAATAAAACAATTAACGATTAATGATGAACTTTCTCGAAGGTTTTCATTGCTGTTTTTTATCTTACTGATATAAAATAATTACGAGTACATGTTCAACACCTTAGTTCAAAAGTCATTGCATTTATATGTGATTGTCACGCATAACTCGGCGTGATACGTACAAAACTTGACGTTATTTTTAAAGTTATTGATACTGAACTTCTAATAGATTATGTCAATAATCAATGATATAAATTGATAGTGTAAAAATTGTTTACTCCGCTGTGTTATAAACAAAAGCAGAAACAGTAGTAGAATTGTAAAAACATGGTGTCACTTACATCGTGTGTTCTATCATCCACTATGGCGTTGTGCGGCAAGTTGGCGGTCATTAGGAGTGCGTGAATGTCTTCTGTCCTGAAGCTCTCCATGTCAGCCTCGGCGAGGTTGGCGTCGAGGTCGCGGGCGATGTCGTTGTACCGGGAGGTAAACTCGAAGCGAGAGGTCAACTCGCTTATGCCCTTGTACGAGGCCGACACGGAAGAGAGTACGGACGTGTGGTGGCAGGAACTGTCTCGATATATTGGACTGAAAAAGAAAGACAATTGTTTCGAGTCACTCAACATGTATTTTTTTATCAAAGTAAGACCAATTTTTAGTAATTTTTACTAAATTGAATCTTGCATAAAATCGTGTGTTATATTGCTTACACTAAGTTTAAGCGTAACACATTCCAGAAAGCATAGCGAACATGGACCCTAATGATTTATTTTTCCAATAAAAAAGGTGCGCCAAATGTAATGTAAGTGACTGATTGTCAGCATATTTTTTCACGTGGTAGCTGCGGTGGACGATAATTATTGAGCACCCAAACGCCTCCTCTAATAGATGGCGGTATATTCTATACAAAATTTCTACAGGTAACGGGAAGCAGCTTTAGAATGTGTCACTTCTTGTATTGCATTGCAATTACGATTTTAGATTACGAGGATTATATCAAAACCTTACAATGGGAGAGGCTTATGTACACGCTGTAATGGGTTGGCAACGCAAATTTTTAAATAACGTAAACGTAAACTGTCGAAAAGTTATGGCAAATCAAAAGATTTTTCGCCGTTAAAAAACTTGACCAAAAGCGTTAATAAAATCAAATACAATTTACGCAGTCTTGACCTACAACAATCTTATTTCCGTATTATCGACGCATTCGTAAACAGACATATTTTGTTCTACATCTATTGTAACACATAAAACGCATTTATAAAGGCTAAATATGGCTGCATCTAACAATCCAGTTTCTAGTATTTCCTGGTGGGATTACTTTCGAGAGCTTGTTTAGATAGTGGACAGCCCAGCCAACCCTCGAGCAACTGGCGTCTAAAAGTGATCTGGGTCGGTGATATTTGATATACAGATTACAGAAGTTATTGCAACTTTACTTTTTGAGTTACGATTTGGATTGAAAACGCTTTCCAATGTAGTATGCATTTTATATTATCAAAGAAAAATTTATTTTACTTACGTATTATAAATACTGTACAGTGGCGGTGTAAAAATATCCACTAACCCTTATAGTCCCGTGGGTGTCGTAAGAGGTGACAGAGAGGAATAAACCAGGTGATATGCAACAGCCTCTTCTTATTAAGTGGCGAAGCTTGCGAAGTCACTTATTAAGTGGCGAAGCTTGCGAAGTCACTTATTGATTTCACGGTGTCTGTCCGTCTGTCCGTCTGTCCGTCTGTCCGTCCGTCTGTCCGTCTGTCCCACGATTATCTCGAGAACGGTTTCGAATTTTCAAATTCTGTTTTCAGCAATCGATTATTGATCACCCAGGCATCTGAACCTCCTATTTTGAATTTTTTTTCCGTTAGAAACCGCTACAAAGCTGATTGCTTCGCCACTTTGCTATGCTGTTAGCTTGCTAAGTTTATTAAGAACTAGAAAATAGAAAAACTGTGGTTTGCCAACCCGCAGTCAAGCGTGTCGACTATGGCAAACATCCGCCTTGTGAGGCAAGCTATGAGAACAGTCCTCCCTGTGTTTATTAGTGGACTTGATCGATTGTAATGAATAAATGGAAAAACGTATTATAAATACAATGCTATAAACATCTTATGCCTAGGATAATTTACTAACTGCCCACTTAAGCATATATAATTTATGCAGAAGCTTGTAGTTATCTCATGCTATTGATATGTAGGTATCAAATATAAATATTTATATAAATATATTTGGCTTTAAATCAATAAACTAAACAAAGTCTACTTCAAACCACTCCAATAGTGATAACAATACGAAATAATGTTTACTTCTATCAAATCATTTGGATTGGAACAATTGTTATCGACGCTACTTTCTATCCCTTAAAAGCTTTCAAGTGATACCTATTTCTAGCTTTATTTATATAACTAGCTGTACCCCGCGACTTCGCCTGCGTGTTATTTGGCGTTTTAATTTTTTTGCGCGGAGCCCTAAATATTTTTCTAAAATAAAAGCAGTATAAGTTACTCTTTATGACATCAGGTATCTATCTGCCAGTGATAGTCCCGTCAAAATCGGTCCAGCCATTTCACAGATTAGCCGGAACAAACAGACAGACAGACAAAATTTTTAAAAATTGTGTTTTTGTTATAAGTATCTTATATACTTTCATATGCATTTAGTAAAAAGCCGTAATTTTGACATTACAAACAGACACTTCAATTTTATTTATTTGTATAGATTTCTTTAGCATTATATAAGTAAAAAGATAAAATTTAAATGGGTGTTTGAGTGGTGATTCATACGTTCATTCACTACGTTCATATTGACATTCATTTTATATTTATGTCAATGCTGTTTTGTATTCTTCATAATATTTAATTGCATTTTTTTCTAAAATCCGTCAAACTACTTAGTTTAAAAAATATAATATGCATATTAAAAGACAATATGTAACATAATGTAACAGGATACATTTTGATAATCATGCGTGAAATGTGTTGTTACCATATTCATTCATTCATTAATTACTTATAACGCCACTGCTCAACATAGGCCTACCCCATAGTATGATTCATAGGGAGAATATTTTCCGTAGTTGTCACGCTGCCTACTTAGGTACGCGGGTTGGCAATCGCAGTTTTTTATTGTTCTTATCAAAAAGTTGCTACTAATCATTTCTTTTCTCTCTTTTTCTCTTCTCCCTGGAGATTTGCATGCTAGTATTGTATTGTAACGTAACATTCACGTGCTTAATAAATAAATTAAAAAATGGGGTAGTGGATTCTGAAACGACCACACATTAGTAAATAAATATTTTCTCATGTGTGTATTACGATTACGAAGGTACATTGAGATACTTTTACAGTATAATAATTAATCAAGGGTATGGATGTCTTATAAGGGAGGCTGAATTAATATAATCAAGGCCATAAATGCAAACTGCTCCCAGGTTTCAAGTCATATGGATTTGTGACACCGGATAACCGTACCGAAGATGTAAGTAATTATAATGATGTACATAATATACTCACTTGTAGTCGAGGAACCATAAATATCCGGAGTTATCGCAGTGCGCGTCGAGTTCATCGTGCGCAGATTGCTGACTACCGGTGAGGCTTGTGTTGCTGTTGCAGTCCTCATCCACGCCTGCCGCCCCGGGGCTCGCCGCCTTCAACCCCAGCCGTGGCGGTGGCCCTGAAATACCATCATTTGCAATTTTAGTGAGAGGAAACATCTTCCTGTTACAGATCTGGTAGTTATAAAGACGCAGGTGACATGATAAAATTTCATTGTTACGCGCGCAGTTATATCCCCGGCGGTTTTCTTAATATTTCGAAAAAATCGAGAGTTGATAGAAATGGTAAATTACAAGTTGTGATACATATATATATTTTTTTAAATATAAACATCTTTTTAACATATAAACAAACGGAGAACAATTTGAATGTTTTTAAAACTATCATTATTACAGTCCATCACAAGTGCAATGTTGAAGTAAGGGCCATAATCCCCAAGGGATACCACAAAGAAAGGTTATGATCATTTTCGATAAAAATAATAAAAACGGTTCTAAGCTTCTAAGCCACTTGCAACTATTGGCTTCCTGCATCTCTTAACAGGCCGCCCTAAACATCAATTAAAAAGTATTGCCATCTATTATTTCCCTTCCCTAAAACTATTGTACTTAAGCTTACGTATTAAATATTTCAAATCGTTGGTAATAGCTTATTTATTAAACTATGAACTATAGATGTTCATTTTTTTAATTCTTAACAAGACCTTGAAAATTTTCAACACAAAAACAACTAAAACAGTCACGCGCGAGGAGACGCTGCAAACTTCCTGAAAGATCGAATTATACACTTTTAATCGTGTTTTTATGAATACATTAACGTTAATATTTATTTTGAATTTCTATATTTTTTGACCGCGACTAGAATAATTATAAATGCATTATGAAATCTTGTTTTGAGAAGCTACTCAAGAAATTATTGCATTGCGGTAAATATAATTTATTCATAATTCAGGTACACCCGTTTTGTTTGTACATTTAAACTAGGAGCTAGTGAGTTAACATAGAGTATTATTTATCACTAGCGATCCGCACCGCGGGTGCCGGTGATTTCCGGTTCTCAACAAAAGCGCCATCTACTGGGTCCAATAATTGTGAATCTAAACTATTCTGGGACCCACTCAAACATACATAAAAAATTTCATCAAAATCGATGCAGCCATTTTCGAGTTTTTTTTTATAGGATAAGGGTGACAAACGAGCACACAGTCCACCTGATGGTAAGTGGTTGCTGCGGCCCATAGACATCTACATCTATCCTCTATTACAAATCAAAATTTAGATGCGTTGTCACCCGTGAAGACTAAGATGGAACGCCTCATTTCCAGTAAACAGGGCCTCCGACCACCTGCACTCACCAAGCGAAACGCAGAGGTAAACCTCTACTTCACGCCGGTTTTCTGTGAGGTCGTGGTACCACCCCGGTTCGAGCCGGCCCATCCGTGCGACAGCAAACGCTGCCGCGTGGCTCTACCACTGTTTTTAGCGAGACTAACGGACAACACTTGATTTTTATGGTATACAGGGTTATTTTGCAATAACAGGCCAAATTAGCAGAGAAGGTTCAAAATGAGTACTATAGGCAAATCTCAAACATTCTGTCCTTTTTATCTTTTAAATTCAAAATGCGTGGTAATGCATTATTTTAACTAATTTTACTGTGCATGCACACATTCGAAAAGCGACCGGTAGGCAAAAACGTTGTTGCTCATAAACCACACTCAATTTGGGATAATTTCTAATAAAAGTAGAAGCCTTATTTACCCGTGTTTTCAAAAACCGCAATAACGGTATATCATTATTTATATAATTGAACCTAAGTTTAAAATTTGGCTACCCTTTGAAAAATAACCCTGTATAGAAATTTAACATACTGGGCCTAGAACACATATGCACTGTGTGCACTCCAGTGGCTCACCATAGGGCAGTTTTGCTTTCCACATATGAAAATTAGAAGGCTGTCTCGCACGCGGCATTCAGGAGGCTATTCTTTTGCGTAATATTACAGAATACCTGATGCGCTGCAAAAGCGTGGCAGCCCTAACAAAGTATTTAATACATTGTTGTACTGAATACACACAACAAGCTGACGGTAAAGAATGTCTGATTACTATCAGACATTCTATACCGTCTAAGCTTTGAATAATGGTATCTAAACAAACCTGTGGGAAGACATATGCACCTAAATCATCAAAGAGATCCTCAGTGCAAGTGCAAGTTTTTGCTACACATTTATTATAAAGGTGTTCCGAGTTCTAAATACTGTTATGTGGATTCATCAGGAATATTTTATTTGGATTTGATTGGTGCTGAATTTAATATGAGTGTTGTTAAGAATATTCAGACGGCTATATACTTGAACACAGTGGGCGCTGGGTTTCTACTTAAGGTTTGGCGCAGAAATTACGGAGTGTCCTTAAAAACCGTTTGCAGAAAAAAAATGCCGACAGTAAGTAAATAATGCAGAAAATAGAAGAATGACATATAATGGGGTTAAATACATAATTCGGATTATTGGGAAATGTGCATGAGTGCTCTACAAGACTCTACCTTCGCCTTTCAAGGGCAATTTCGTGCTGAGTTATTCAGCCTCCACGAGACGTAAAACAGACGTGTGGTATTGTAATGTGGTGAATAAATGTATGTCAAATATAGTAAACATTTGATTCGGACTGGAAAAAATAGGTATTTGATTTCAAGTTTAGACGGACTGGGTTTAGATGGGACTTTTAGTGTATTTCAAAGAGATGAAATTTTAAGCCGTAGAACATCCAAATAATATTCTAGAATGTAAAGGCAATACAATTATTACTTCTAATTAGGTATTTGTAGCTTGCTTATTTATACTCCAAGCGTATTCGCAGTCTTACCTTAAATATATGAAATTATTCTGCGCAGGCTTACTACTAAATATTTGAAATAAGTTTTTAAGACGTTCATTCGACTGGTTGTTTCTCAGTTTTCCTTATAACAGCTCTTTGGATTCCCATCAACATTCCCTACAAGGCAAGTGGTCCACCGCGCTCACCCACGCCCCGCCCTGTATAGGCCAAACAACATTTCGCCTCCAAGTATTTTAATACCTCACTCATGATATTTATAGCCTCTTCGTAACTTATTTTCTAGCGGACGCTTGCCAACTACCTACTGGCTATATAAATACTTGTATATTACATAAAGAAGTGATAGAATTTAATATGGATATAATCTCTATATTATATAAACATCAATTGCTGTCCTTTAGTCTTGCTAAAACTTAAAAACGGTTCGATCGATTTTGATGAAATTTTTGTGTGGTCCCTAAATGGTTTAGACTCACATTTGGCCCAGGTAGATGGCACTGTTGCCGAGATCCATAAATCACTCGTGCGAAGCCGGGCGAATCGCTAGTTAATTTATAAAAGTATATATATATAGCTGCAATATGGCTCTATCGCGTATGAATATCTCTGTCTGTCTGACCGATTGTATATCTGTAGACTGTAATTCTCTACATGATATTAATCGGTCTGTACCACATATCGGTATTATATAGTATGTTAATCTATATAACCGTATTGATCGTTTATAACGTAATCCTAAAAGAACACGTTATTTAATTATCGTTTTTACTTTTATGAATTGACCTACTTTGCATCTTATTCAAAATACATTCTCAAACTACATGAATCCCATGAATATTTTATCATTCCATTTTAACTTCCGCTAAGATTTTGAAATTATAATTTCCACTACATGTGGCTTTCAGCAGTATAACTGTCCATGATTCTTTTAAGTTCCTACTTACGTTTTACTGATCGGTATATTTAACCGTTTGTTTTGAGTTTGGTTTTTTAAATTACCTAATTTACTTTATTTTTAACAATAATTGCATCTAACACACTTATATACATTGCTGAAAATATCTTAACAAAAACCAAATCATTAGCAATCACCTACCCAATGACAATAATCTTCAAATTATTGGTTATAAAGTATTTGTATTCTCTTGATAACTAAGTAGGATTACCTATTTAATTTTATAAATTTAAGTCTTGGAAGGTTTAAAATTCGAAAAGAAAAAAATAGTCGATGTCGAAACTTAATCCGAAAGCCAGATTTCACTGTTAGGTATACGAGTACATCAGTTTGTCGAAACTGAGACGCAGTCACGCTCTGTGGAAGGTTGTTTTTGCCGGTACTTGTCGCGAACATACCATTGTTAAACCAGATCTATTATTATTTTTGCTTCTGACCTTATACAGATTTTTTTATACAGATCATAGATAAGTGACAACACGTGGTAATAAATATATTAATATGTTAAAATGTTGTGCTCAGCATGAAACCTTCTCTCTCCGTGTCCTGTATGGCACAGGTAGAATCTTGTAGAGTCTCATGCACATTTCCCAATCAATCTGGAATATGTGTTTAATCCCCCCATATGTCATTCCCCAATTTTCTGCATTATTTACTTACTGCTAGCACGTTTTTTTCTGCAAAAGGTTTTGAAGGAGACTTCACATCTTATTTTCTACTTAAGATTTGGCATGCAGCAGAGTAGAACGTGGTAGAACGATGCGTTCGGCATGCATGAAAAACACACGCTCTCTGAATGACTCGTAAGACGCAGGTGACGCCACGCTGCACGCCGCTCAAACGCCATACACGCAGGCTTATGACCGCGCTTAAATTTATTACACCATAAGTAAACTGTTGGCTTGGAAGAACTTATATCTTTAAAATATATTTGAAATTTAACAAACTCGTCTTCAAGTTTAAAGATAGCGTGTAGATAAATACTAGATTTTTGCTACGTTCTACGTCATTTAAATCTCTATATTTTTTATAAAATAAGGGTGCCAAGCGAGCACACAGTCCGTTTGAAGACAAGTGGATGCTGTGACCCATTGACACACCTACATCTGTGCTCAATGAAGTGTCAAAATGTACTAATGTTGCCACCTCTGAGCACTAAGATAGAACGCCACGTTACTACTAAAAGGGTTTCCGATTCTCTACACTCGCCACACGGAACGCCTACTCAAGTTGCAACTATATAATAGCTGCAGCGTGGCTCTACCACGTTGAGAAAATATTTATATTTGGTTTGCACAAAGCAAACAATATAAAACGACTACATTTAAATATAAACAACATTAAGATATTTAAAGTGGTAGCTTTACAACAAGTTCTATTGATACAACAAATCATTTCTTAGGGTCAATAATCGTCGCAAACGCCAAGGTGAGTTGCACAGTGAACCTCTGTGTGAGGCCGGTTAGCATAAAGAATGACGCAAGTAGCGCGTTAGATCTGACTCATCTGTGATACATCGAGACTGTGACTGGTACGACGATTGTTTTTATTTGGTTACACTGATCATAATTTACACTCGCAACATCGGCTCGTTTTCCTCTTATTGTCGCGTAAACTACTGAAATCAAATCGAGCTTGTCCAGAAGTGAAACGCATTATATTCTGTTACATTTACATATTATTATGTACGATTAGAATCTATTTAGATAAAGCATTACTCTATAGTATAAAATACAATAGATTTTTACGTGGTTGGTAGAGCTATGCTGCGGCTATATTAGTAGTATAGTTGTAGCACGAATGGGTCGGCTCGACCATTCGTCTCGTTTTTTCGTCTCACAGAATACCAGCGTAACATAGCAGCTTAACACTGCTGTGTTTCGTATGGTGAGTGTAGAGAACCGGAGACCCATTTTACTGGAAAAGAGGCATTCTATCTAAATCCTCACGGGTGACGACGCATCTGCATTTTGAATATTTATTGAGGATAAATGTAGATGTCTATAGGTCACAGTAACCACTTACCATCAGGTGGACTGTGTGGTTGTTTGTCACCCTATCCTATAAAAAAAGATACCTTAACATAACAATTGATATACATAAAACAATATTACTTTTCCACCCTCTATAATATTTTGATAAGTAATTAATAATATATATAAAATGACGACATCCAATGCACCTGAGTCCTATATCTAGTCCGATGTAGATAACTACGCCCCAGGCAGACGCCATCCTGTGGTGGGCGGACACGATGCATTAGTTCATTTCTTCAATTTATGCGCTCCAGACAAGGAATGTTGAGCTGCACCACCGGCTATTTTTAATAGAGAAGTGTCAGTTCCATTTAACTAAATGACAAAGGCCAGAGCTAAGTCAAAATGTAATATAAATAAGGAGAGTTTATATATAGAATGCTATTGTTTACAAGGTTTGCTGCTACAGTGTATGTCCAAAATTGGCATTCAGTAAGCAGGATATTGGCACAGTGCTATTTCAACCGGTCGTTTAGAAATTAGAACGATCGCTTAGTTTTATCGATTGAACAGGAAAAATATTATTAGTAAGTGTTATTATTTTAAAGTATTTAAATGTTAAAGTCATTTAATTGATAACGATGATGTTTTAACCGATTTCTAAAAAATTGATCAACTTTCGATTAATATCGTCTCACGTGAATGACGCAAAACTATCATCAATAGTTGAGGCTTGGATTTGAACCCAAAATTGGCGACAGGTAAAAAATCCGATAGCACGGAAAATACCGGTGCCCATTAGCAGCCTGTAAAATTTGGGTTCTAGGTTTTTGGATAGATTTTCTGTAATCAGAGATAAATATTTATTTTATCCGAATGAGATGGGTAAAATATTAATATTGAATGAACTAATCAAAATAGAATAGTTGAAATTTTGATTTAATTATTGTATACATTTATATTACATGTGTAGGTACAAGCATGGAATTGACGAGAGCACACCGGTCCGACAGCAGCGGGGCATTGCGTTTTCTACCGACTTCCAAAAAGGAGACGGTACTCAATTCGACTGTATGTTTTTTATGTGTGTAACCTCATAACTTTTTACTGGGTGAACCGATTTCGATGATTCTTTTTTTTATTTGAAAGCTGGTACTTCTCGTGTAGTCCCATATGAATTTGATCAAGGTGAGACCAATAGTTTTTTAAGTTATTCTTAATAACTTTTATTGAAGTCGGCAGTACAAAATTTTTAATTTTAAATTATGTATTGTTGTATAGTTTAGGTATTACGGTAATTTATTGATATATTATTCATTTCACAAATATATTAGTATGTTTGAATCATAGCATAGACGTTATAATTATAATAATTAAAATTGTAAATATTAGCGTATTAACAGCTGGTTGTTTCGAAAACTGTCTTGCTATATTCTCCTTAACACAATTGGAAAAAAATGTTAATATACGTCTTAACCGGGTTTATAAATTTTATACGATATCTGCTATTCGGGTCAGATATTTGCGTTTGCGACGCCACATTTACGTCTGGCGAAGCAGGAGCGGTGTCATTTTCAAGAGCCAGAGGTGCAGGATAATCATTTTGCTTATTTTATGGCACATGATTTTTTTTTACTACGATTAATAGAAAGGTCTCACCTTATTTTTTTATCTTCAAATACTTTTTGCAGAAGAAATATTTTGAAGAAGTTTTCGTTGTACGCAATGATTTTACAAAGTTTTTTAAAGTATTATAATTATTTTTATAATGGAAATCACCGTCGTGCTGTTGATACCCTTACTTATCTTATCTTTTACTTCTTATTGTTTCATACTATATTTAAGCCGATTTTACCAAAAATCTTGTACTGGAATCTCCTTAATATGATCCTGCCTATTTTTATCGTCCTGTACCTAATGTGCATTTTCACGTGTTCGTCTAGTAATTTAAGAGAAAGGTTCGGTTAATGTGTAAGAAATGTTGTATTGTCACAGGTAAAAGATAATTGCAAACTCATACTCGCATAGAAGTAAATTTAATATTTCGCACAAAATTTAGTACGAAATTCGTAGTCTGGCCCTGAAAACGACGCTAATCTTTACACATAAAACGCCACCAAAAATAATCAAAGATTGTGAGGGGATAAGTGACAAGGTTACTTATTAATTTAATTGTAAAGTTATTTTTGTAAGATTAAACGCATTAATGTTATGTTTACATTTATTGTGCATTTATTTCGTATTTGTATGTTTTTTTTTATAGGATAAGGGTGACAAACGAGCACACAGTCCACCTGATGGTAAGTGGTTGCTGCGGCCCATAGACATCTACATCTATCCTCGTTTGCGAATCAAAATGCAGATGCGTTGTCACCCGTGAGGACTAAGATGGAATGCCTCATTTCCAGTAAAAAGGGCCTCCGGCCACCTGCACTCACCAAGCGAAACGCAGAGGTAAACCTCTACTTCACGCTGGTATTCTGTGAGGTCATGGTACCACCCCGGTTCGAGCCGGCCCATCAGTGCGACAGCAAAAGCTGCCGCATGGCTCTACCACTGTTATATGTAATTAATGTAATGTAATAATAAATGTAATGTAAAGTATATATGTACTTAATGATTATTTAATACAAACGTACAATAAATACATACAAACTATATTAGTAAATTTCTTGTTGTGTACGTGGTACCATATGTATATATGTTACATTTTATATGTATATGTTATTTTAACACAACCTATTGTAATTTCACCATTCCGTTGTTTTCGCATTGCTACACCTACGTCAAAATCTCACCACTGCATGGGTCGACTAGGATATATTATAATGCCCAAAGGCATCGACACCGTCTTTTGTTTCATTTCTTTTTAAGGGCATTACAATAAAATGTTAACTTAATGAATGAAATTAAAATAATGCATTTAGGACGTCTGTAACATGACATTATGCGTACATATGTACGTATGGTATATTGATATGTACATACAAAATATGTATCTTAGATCCAGCATTCTAGGAGCGTGCGGGAGTGCTCTACTTTCGACATGCCGCTTTGTGACGATTTTGCAATATAAAATTGTTAGTGTCTCAATTTAGATATCGTAATACACTTTTTAGTAGGGTTGTTAGGTAGTTAATTTTAATTATTTTTTGTTATAGCGGCCACATTAATACACATTCCGTGAAAACTTCAACTGTCTATCTATTACGGATCATGAGATACAGCCCGCGGACAAACAGACGGATGGACGGATGGCTGTGAACGGACGGACGGACGGAGTGACGGACGAACAGCGGAGGCTTAGTGATAGGGTCCCGTTGGTTACCCTTGGGTTACGGCACCATAAAAAGGGATGTTTTGAAAACTAGATATATTAAATTACAAGACCAGCGTATTTTTTTATTCATTTGTTTAGTTATATTTACAAAAAATGTAGTTAAATGTTATTAGTACGGCTGTCAGTTAGTCTGTGCACTTGTTTGTGTTCACGTTTCAAAAATGAAATGAAATAAATCTTTTTGAATAAGTTTCCATTTATCCTCAGGATGATCCCCATTGCTGGTTGTTATCAGACATATACGTTTAAAAGATATTTTAAACGTCTATGAGTATCAAATAAAATTTTGGTGAAAAGAATGGAAACTCCACGAGGCTTGCACTTTTGGATTTTCCGAACTTTAGCAACTTTTTTCTATACTTGTTTCTTTTATATTAGAGAATGCGGTTAAGTAAACCCTGATATTTATTTTCAACGTTTTGTAATTCTAATCTACTACTGATTGTATATATTATGCACACTTCAATTGATAGCAGGTAAGGATGAAGTGTTAAAGGTGGAAAATAACATATCCAGACCCAAAAATCAACCATTTGTATTTTTGCATAAATGTAAGTTCGGACTGCAATTAGAACCAAGGAATTGGGATAACAGTGTTGCCATTTTCGTTTAAATTTGTTGTGTCATTTTCGTCAGGAGATGTGTTAATTCCGTCGGTATTTCATTTGTCAAGTGGAGTTTCGCGATAAAGTTTTTTGTGCAATGTAGCAGACAATGGAATAGGTTGTCAGAGCGACAGTTAATTGGCCGTGAGTAACGAACAGATGAAGGTCGTGTGCACGGCAACGTTTCAAGCAGCTAGTTTTCAAACGGACTACAACAATACGTTTTAAAATAAAGATCTCTATCACGATTTTAATTTATGGAATATTAGCGATCCGCCGCGGCTTTGCACGGGGGATTTTTGGATCTCGACAACAGCGCTACTTACCGGATTCAATTGTTAATAGAAACCATCTAAGGACCCATTGAAATACACACAATATCATCACGATCGGTCGAGATTTTTTTGCGTTTTAACGAGACTAACGGACAGCAATTGATTTTTATATACAGAGATAAATATATCTATCTAGTCAAGTTTTCTGCCTAGGAGTTCACATGGAAAGGTACCCCCCTCTTACCTATTTCTTTCGGCAAATAGCAATGTCTGCACTGATGTGTTCCGATCTGAAGAATATAGAAAGCAGACAAGCTGTCAGGCATTCCTTCTTTATTTGAATTTGGCTGCAGGTGTATAAGGACAGTATCAGACAACATCACGTGGACTGTATGTTCGTTTGTCACTTACTTTTTATACACTTAAATTTATTAGCTCTTTGATGATTAAAAAAAAACAAGGCTAAAGACAAGGCAGCACATGATTCTCAAATAACAAAACAATTATCTTCATTATCAAATAATTTATTTTAATTTGGCTTTCCTACTAATTAAAATCAGCCAGCTCAATCATCTTTATTTGCAGATAATGTAAACATATAAAAAATTAATATTTATTTGTTTGTCCTTTTCTATACCATTCAGCAAATAAAGCTGCGCACCTGCTATGGTTTCTGGCAACAAGTTTTTTGATTACGAGCGTTGCAACATGTATGTTGTTAGGCACAGTTAGTTTATAATAATTATATTTAGTTTTTCAATAACAAGCATTTATTTTCTTCACTAGTGGGTAAGATTAGGATTTGTAACATTCATTAGTAGTAATAGTATAAAGCTTATGTAAGCAGGTTTGTAATGAGTTGCAATGATGATGAAGATGATGATGATGACGATACGGGTAATCATTCACAGATCATTTGCATTTCTAACGCTTTTAGAAAGTTTCTGTTATTTGTCTACATTAAATATGAACGACGTTCACATATATTATTATATTTTATGAAACTTCACACAATTATGTGGTTATGGGAATAAACATAGTAACCTATACACATCCGCAACAAATTTTAAACAAACACGGCTACAGGCAACGAGAACAAAGATGAAAATGTCATGTTTGTTCTCATACACTTCAATCGAAACAGCAGTGCTCTGTTGCTTTTTTATAGGATAGGATGACAAACGAGCACACAGTCCACCTGATGGTAAGTGGTTGCTGTGACCCATAGACATCTACATCTATCATCGATAAAGAATCAAAATGCATATTCGTTGTCACCCGTGAGGACTAAGATGGTATGCCTCGTTTCCAGTAAAAAGGGTCTCCGGTTCTCTACACTCACCATACGAAACACAGCAGGGTTAAGCTGCTATTTAACGCTGGTGTTCTGTGAGAGCGTGGTCCTTCCCCGGTCGAGCCGACCCATTCGTGCTACAACTATACTACTAATATAACTGCAGCATGGCTCTACCACGTAAAAACTTTGCCGGCATTTTGCTTGCCGGCAGTAATAACTAAGCTAAGTAGGTTTAGACTTATTGGCAGGGGTTCTTACACCTTGTTCTTCTTATTTATCTTCATTAACCTGTAACAATCCAGTGGACACGGGCGTCTTACTTGGTAGGAAGGTTTAGCTATACACCATGTCATAGGTAAATGCTATACGCGCTTGAAAAACCGATTGACAATCGCAGTAAAAAATGTCTCGCATTTTAACGCTGCTTCCCGTTGCCTATCTGGGTAAGCTTATACTTACACCGCCATTAAAGTTAAACCAAGAAAATTTTTCGTAGTTCGGCAATAGAAGGTGATTTATTCTTAATATAAATTAACCCTTTGCGAGGTAATTGATGCTTAATTAATTTACGTGGTAGAGCCATGCCGGAACTATATTATGGTTGTAGCACGAATGGGTCGGCTCGACCGGGGAAGGACCAAACTCTCACAGAATACCAGCTCAAAATAACAGCTGAACGCTGCTGTATGTGAGTCCGTGTGGTGAGTATAGAAAACCGAAGTCCTCAGGGGTGACAACGTATCTGTATTTTGATACTTAATCGAGGTTAGATGTAGATGTTTATGGGCCACAGCACCCACTTAACAGGTGGACTGTGTGCTCGTTAGTCACACTTATTCTATAAAAAATCATGAGAAAAGTCTGTGTGTATACAACAGATTGGGTAGAATGGTGTCAAAATAATTTTTATTTAAAGTAAATTAATAACATTATAATATTTTAAAAGCTGCATGTTTATTCAGAAGTTTCGCGTGTAAGAACATGCGGGCCTTGGGTATTGATTATTTTCAACCAGTCGCATTGCTGTCTGAACTGAATGTTACATCCATTAAGTTATTAAGTAATTTACACATAAAATATTGTACTGCGTTCATACTTTATACATTTAAGCATAAATTTGCATGAACCAAGCGCTCATATTTTTATTTTATCAAGTTATCTGTATAATTTATCTCGCCTTTGTATATTTCTATCACACGTGAAATCTATAATATCTTAATACGTAATGAGATAACGTTGTGGATGATAGACATAGTGTGTGAGATAGCACGGAGGTGTTTTTGGCATAGTTAAAGTTTATGTGGAGGAGGGCAGAAAGGTAAAATTTATTTAAAATATATGTTACAAATATATCAATTAAAATAAAATCTTCATTGTTTACGAGCGTACTTTCAAAGTAGATTGTCAAACATATACACATATAAACATAGTTAAAGAGTGTATTATATCCACTACGTTTTAATAACGTCTATAGTCTATGGTCAAAGAGTCGCACTGAGTAGAGATTGTCGAAGTTATCTGTTTATTATTTTGAGAGGTTATTATGACGATGATGCTGCCTCCCTCCATTTATTCCATAATAATGATAGGTTTCGTAGCTCAGAGGCTAAACTCACTCTGTAAATGTCACATTACGAGCAACCTGGGTTTATTCCTCGCGGGAATCAATGAAATTATTAGTTTTAATTTTAAATGTCACATGTTCGGCGGTGAAGGAAATCATCAACAAACAACAAAGAAACTGCAGGTCTAAGAAATAAAATATTTGTTTATATAAGACATGTCAGCCAATACGCATCTGAGCAGTGCGGCGGACTAATTGCTCTATTACCCTTTCAGAAACGAGCAGCCTAGCCACATGAGTAACCTAGCAGTGGCACGTAAGGTATAAAGGTTACACGCATGCAATTTTACTTTTACTTACTTCCATAAAAACAAAGACCTTAAAAACCAGGATGCCTTAATCTCTCAAAAATGAGAGGTCAAAGCTAGATTCCAATACATGGCATTAATTTTTTTTATTACAGACTTTATTTTTATATATATTGTGATAGTTTTTATCTGGACCAAAGTTCAAACATTTCTCCGATCGTGTTGATTGATGTTTAGTATTAGTATCAATTAATATCGCGTAGGGACTAGGAACCAATGAGTTTTTAGTTTAAGCACAAATGTCATTGTTTGACGATAATAATTTGGACATTTTTTATTTTTAATAACAGTCCTCTAACTGTTGTAACTGTTGTGTAAAACAGTCAACAAACACTTACTTAGCAAAATTATAAAATGCAGAATATAGAATTTACATATCACAACAATTCAAATTTGTTACTAAGAAAAAAATATTATCGAAACGTTGTTGTTTGTCAAACGGCCAATAGAATTTGCTGAATCGTTTTATGTATTATTTACATAGCCACGTATGCATCTTTCACTTCCACGAACAGATTATGTTAAAAATTTAATACGAAGTGTCAGATTGAAATTCCAAGCCAACATGTCAGTAAGGATTAAGCTTTAACGAGATCCTTTGGAAAGAAAAAAATATCCATTGATTGCTCGAGGCATTTAGAATGTTTTAAAGTTATTGGTTAAATACCTATGTAGTTATCCAAGGTTTTTTTCTTACTTCCAAATGAACAAAATTATTTAGAAACATATTATACGTTTGATATTTTCTATAAAACTACCTAGTTTTAAAGATTCTATCGCATATAATGTAACTTCTTTAACTTCCGGCGTTTCGAATGCTTTGCAGCACCCATGGTCAAGGCCAATGTCGGGAGTTAAAAACAAGTTTTTTTTTTCTGCGGGCGGCTTTGTAGATATGTCTAATAAGACCAGTATCACTGCGACCACTAAAATCTATTGTGATGGCGGCTATGGTTATAGTTCACTGGTAAGCCCTCTAAAGAATTGAAGGAGTTGCTAACTGTGACCATTATCACTTCTTCTGTTCTAAGTAATACCTAAGTAAGTATCTAAGTAGTTTCCGAGATAAGTGTTAAATAAGTTAAATTATACGCGATAAAATCCGTAAAAGTAGTTTTATTTTATGTGTCGTGTTCGCGTAAATATAAGAAATTGTTAGTTCTGAAATGGTAGCCGGCTCAGCTTATAGCTGCAGCAAATAGCTACAACGCTTATTTACAGCTGTATAAGCACAAACGAGAGTGCTTGTCTTGCCTACCTATATCCGATGAAGACATTCAAGATGAGATTAAAGATAGGGATAGGTACAATGTCGGAAACAACAACGACAATACGTCCTCAACAATCTCATCCGTATTTTAGCGTGGATATTTTTATTTAAACAAGTTCTAGACTTAGGTACCCCAAACACTAAACTCTCAATAGTGTTAGAAATAAATGTCCTATATAATATAAGTACAACATATTAAAATATTTTAAATTAAGTATTTTAAAAAAAATTAGAAATCAAGTGTTATTGCTGAAAATAACGCTTATTATTTTATTATTAAAGCAAACAAAAATAAATTTATCGATATTTATCATACTATGGTTAATATACAATGTATAAAATAATGCGTAAACTGACGGCGTTCCGTAATAACATCGTACAGCAACAAGATCTGTATAACGTACGCCATATTTGGCTGATATTACGAATATCGCAAATGAGTCATATGAAAAACAACGCGTTAAACCGAAGTGGACATAAATGAAATAAAAGGAAACAGCAATGGCGCCGGGTAATTTTACCACAGCACGACTCTGGTGCAAAATGGAAGAAAACCCCGCTTTATAAATAGTTCCTTTACACGACCGAGAGCATGACCAATTCTCTAATTTTATAATCCTTCTACTAACCAATAAGAGTGCTCCTCATAACAACATAAAAACACGAGCTGTAATTAACAATATGGAATTAAAGATCGAAGGATTAGCTACGTACATCGATCACTAATAAAAAAACTAGGTGTATATTATTTAAATGGTAACACCGCTGGCGGTTCCACTTTTCGTCATTAAAATATTGGGGGGATTACTACAGGCGCTTTAAACATAATCAAGTTTTATTTATTTTTCTATTCATACATGACACATTGCATACAGCTAAAAATAAGGTTACAATGCTTATTAGTAGTTTTAGTAAAAAAGTGATATACATTTTGTAAACACTAGGAACAAACACAAGCTAGTGATACCAGTTTCTCGACTCCATAGTCAGTAATTCATTCTTGGGGCAATGTATACGCTTTTACAACAAGGTCCCGGAAAGTGTACAGGCTCTCTCTATTACCAAGTTTAAATGTTTTGTTAAGTTGAAACTGTATAAAAAGGGTTAATATAGTATAAATGAATACATTGTTGATAATTACCCCTGGGAATTGAGGTGGCCGCTTCCAAGGTGTTTCTAAAATAAATTTTGTACTTATATAACTTGTACAACCATTAACGTAAAATTTGCTTTTAAAAAAAGTCCCGCTGGGTTTATTGCTGGTTCTTCCCAGGACAGAGGATTTTTTTTCGAACCAGTGGTAAAGTAAAAATTACTTTCAATAAGAATTACACATGTGATCTATATTGAGTAAAAAAATATTTTTAGACACTATACTCAATCACGATGTTTATGATTAATGATAGAAATAATCATTCGTATTGCACTATTTGCTTTAAATACGGTTGATATTCCGGATTGATTTGGTAATTTATTGTCTCTCAATAGAATAGGTTTAGCAATTCCTGTGTGGGCGTTACCGTCATTAACGCGATACAAAGCCATGAGTAACCCAACCCAACACTTACATAGCGAGTAACCAGTGTCCGTCCACCATTCGTAAGACTAGCTACCAATTCATAAGGCCTCTACTCCTCTACTCGAGTCGAACTAAACCGAGTTACAATACAGACATACTAATGATCTATTGTAGTCGTATTAACCGTGGCGTTATATACTTCCTTTATATTATGAATGTATATTTAAGTAAAGAATCACAACTTGGGCCTCTCAATATATTTCGGAAAATGTAGTGTTTTGTGGAAATGAGAATATCAAAACGAAAGAAAAAGTTCAAGAATAATATCAGAAGCATGATGACAATCACTAGACGCTCAGACGTAAAAGACAATTTATGAGGGTATACAGAAATAATCTGTTATATTATATCCATCAAGCGTGTTCACTTTTAAGGGAAGTCCTTTCACTTTGACTCCGACTATACAAGATGTATCTTTGAAATACGCCGGCAGTCTACAGTTATGATGAATTGGGATCTTGTCGAATGTCAACTCGGGGTAGTTCATTGAGTCTAAGACGCAAGTAGCTGCAAGGAAACTGGGAGTTCTTGTCATAGTGGGACCATACTTTTCTGCTCGAGTCTGAACTGATCATAAAAAATAATTCATGATTAAAGTAAAGTAACTTACGTAGTAATGCTTACAAAAAGAAGGCAGGAGTATGACAAATATTCATATTAAGTTGATTAAATCTGCTGCAATTGGAACTCTTGGTCATCGAATTATATTTTATCGTAAGGAATGTTTTGCCCGCCACTAATTATCAAGTCTTCTACTGAACAATGAACATAGGTCCCCTAAAGATTGCCGTCCCTGCGTGACGATTGACACATTTTGGCAAAAAAAGCAATTTCTTTCTAATGTAATTAAAGCAATTTCAATTAAATTGTGTCTATATGTTCACCGGTAAACACATGGGGGAATTATGGGTTAATTTTCCAATAAAAGAGTATAATTCATTTTAAAAAGAAATATCAAATATATATCGTACAATAAAATTGCGCGCGGGCTGACCAAACAGGAGCATATCGCCGCTCCTCGCTCGTGACCACGATACTATTTCGCCTTAAACACATGCGAGGTTTCAATTTGAGAATATTTCTTCCACATTGATTGATCGGTTTTTCGAGCTAAATAGATGTCCTATTTTGAATTGAGTTTACCTAGCCTTATTCTCAAGAAACATTAATACAGCTCTCAGCAATACCTAAAGCATTAAAACTTATTAACTTTGCTTTATAAGTATTCTTGGACATGAATTCATTACTACATTTACAGCTGTGGTATAAATTACCTGTTGGTTGTAGCAAGTCTCTCCTTCGTTTGAATACAAAGGTCCCTTTTGGAATCATTTGAATGTGCGTTTGTGTTAGGGTATCTATAAATTAAATAACAAATTAAGGATATCTAGTTTTAGAATTTGACAATATACTATTTGAGTGACATTTTATTAATTGAAATAATGATGTCTTTTATTGTGGCACAATTTTTTATGACGTATTCAACGGTAAATCAAAAAAATGACATAATTTAGATACCTTATTTATAATAGCATAAGCGTACACTCAAGATATATCATTTTATGTAATGAAGATTTTAATGATCACTGGATTTGGCTTACCTACTGTATATGCCCCACGAATTATTTCCTATTTGTGTTGTCTATTAATGAAATTGTATTGAATAATTGTTCAAGAATTATTTTCTATGAAGTAGATATCCAGTTATGTAAAGTGATGTAAATTTGGTCCCAGCTAAGGTTGCCAGATGGTCAGAATTCGCCTGGATTCTCACGATATTTTAAACGATCTCCAGTTTTCCGAAAACTTATTATTATATATTTTTATTTTTAATATTAATTTCTCCCGACAACAATCACAAAATGCCGACATTTTCAAATTTCGTCCAGTAATTTTGGTCTTCCGATCTGGCATTCCTAGTCCCAGGACAAAGCCCTAATTTGACACCAATGGCTTATTCCATGAAAATAAGCCATAAAGAGAATGTAAGATGAAAAGAATACAAGGTGGTATACAACGATGAATGAGGATACAAGACTCCTCATTTGCATAGGGATCCGTTTGACCATACTCTTACTTATTTCTATCGTTTTCCGATCTGAGCCAGTATAATTACGAGCTGTGAGGCATTCCATTCTAGTGCTCAGAGATGACAAGGTATCGGTAGCCTTCATTGTATCAAGTTGGCTGCAGGTCTCCTTGGACTGCAGTAGCCACGAATCATCAGGTGGATTGTAGGTTCGTTTGTCAGTTTATTATTATAAAGAAAAGAATACATTTTCTTTTTTTATAAAACTAAAGTGACAATTTGTAAAGATATACAATTTAAATTATATATATATATATATATATATATATATATATATATATATATATATATATATAATAAAAGATAATAAGATGTGTATGTCACAGCTAAATGTCGAAGTGGGGTTACACCTACGTTTATACGGTTACAAGTAGATACAGCCAATTGTGGTTGATTAAACATAGGTAAATTCCATATAATCTTGACTAAAACTAGGTGTGGTGGGTGGTTTTGGTGTATCTGGAGTTTTGATTTCGAGAGTAGGTTTAGGTGCGTACATTTATATGTATTAGATATTCCCCGGACACACCAAGAGTAAATCGAACGCACTTAATTATGAACCTAGTTGTATCTGGTTAAATCTATGTGTATTTATTTTGGGTTTTAACAGTTATATAATTATCTAAAAATTAGTAGGCAGTGATCAGTTATTTCACTCGCTCGCTTGAAAATACCTACAGCGCAACAGTTCGCATCAGAGATTTTTTTTTGTAATTTTCTAATGACAGTGGTTATGACCATAAACAATTTTTAAATGTTAGTTTTTTTTATAACGAATGCAGCGCATTAAGAATAATTTATAATAATTTAGTTATTAATTAAATAATTTACTGTATTAGCAAACGATTAAGCGTCTTATCGTAGAATAAATCCGACAAAATGCAAACACTTGGCGACACTAGTGCGTCCGATCAAAATTAACCTTTAATCGTATACAATGACAACTCACGTTCTATTGTTTTGCGTTGCGCACTCATTAATTACTGCTTTATCAGTTGTTCCTGCAAATTCAAGCTGCAAGAATTAATGGTTATGGTATGGGCATAGAGAAAGGCAATACGATTTATTAGTTATTAAAATAAGATACTAGACCTATAATTTGCCATAGTTGCCACGCTTGGCAAGCAGGTTGACGACCTCAGTTTTTAATTTTTAGTCATTATTAGGGATACACTGCTGCCCATCTTCTGATTTGTTTTCCTCTGTCGCCTCTTATGACACCCACGGGATAATATCTAATATAATATCCACTACCCCAGTGGATATTCTTACACTGCCACTACACGGTAATATTCCTCCTATGCAGCAATCTATAGGGGAGGCCTATGTTCAGCAGTGGACTTTAATAGGCTGTAACAGAATGGTAACGGACGGACTCATGATTGATTTGTTTACGCTCATAATCGTCTCTAACGGCACCCACGGGACGTGTGTGACTCATACTATTATGTGTTTCTTTTATACTGCCAAACGGCTACATAGAGCATCGTGTTATTTTCTGTAATGTTATTTACTCAACACATCTTAAATATGGGTCGATAAACATATTTGCCGTCGTCAAATATCATTACAAAATCACAAAAAGTTAGTATGAAGCAATCTTGACATAAAAAAGGAGAAAAAATGCCAATCAAGATTTGACTAAAATTAACACTTAAAGGCGCCAAATTATAGGAGAGTAGTGCGTGTATGTAATCAGCTTTCAGAATCAAACACCTAGCACAATCTATAGCAAATGCCGCGACGTCGGTTGTCGTCCTTGAAACGCGAGCTGACGCCACAGGCATCTCTCTCCCTCCATTTATATTTAGTGTTGTCACAACTAACCGGTAATATATTTGCAGTTTTGTGAGAAATAGTTGCCCGTCGACGCTTAATCGATTAATTATAGTGACATATAACCAACACGTTTACATGAATCAACAGCTAACGAATGAAAGAAAAATCGATGTTGTTACAATAAATAAAAAAGTTAACTTAGAGTACACTTTATTTCAATTAGATTAATTAGAGTACCATTTTCAAAAAAAAAAAATACAAATTTGAATTATATTTTTAAAATAACCCGGGCTTGTAACTTTTACATTGTTTAAATTTACACAATTCAATGACAGTTTTAGAATCTGTGAATCTGTGGAATATTGTATGATAAAATATTTAAGTCATCATCTTTTATAACAGCATCGTTTTTCATTTCAATAAATTGAATGAATAATGTTAAAATTGCCATTGTGAATACCCAGGCAGCATTGGAAGCCGCAAGATATTGACTAAACGGTAAAGCCATGTCAATGACCACGAACGCAATTTGACATGAGCTGCGAATACCGTAAGAACAGTGCCAAATGGTCACGCTAGCAAAACAAATTTAGGACACAGGCGCATGCACTAGCACACTTCTTTATGAAATTATTTAACTTCCTAGACAGTTGGAACTCAAACGAGATCTCCAAAAATTCTCTGTTTTATACGCACGTTAGGTGCACGAGATTTCAATGACAATTGCCTTTTAAAGGAAAGTGTGTCAATTTTATGCTGAAATATTATTTCCTTGAATCAAGGTTAACTCCATATATATACAATGTACATATAATGTTACGAACATTTTTTTAAGCACTGATTTCAGATTGTGTCATACTATGCATGCATTTCGAGCTGCACATAATTTTTACAGTTTTATTAATTATATATGATTTATTAATTATGGAAGAGCGGAGATGAGGGTCTGACTATACCAATATTTGCTATGTATTGTGATTTAAAAGCACCTGTACTATAATAGTAACAATACCTAACCTATTACATCTCAGGTGCAGAGTCCGAATCGAACAATGAAACAAAAATTATTGGTTTTGAAGTTTGGTTGTGTTGTGGTTGTCCCCGTGTTTCTCTCACTTCATCCTAACTGTCCTTTTTTTCTTTTTATTATATACTTGTGCTTGACTGACGTGACTACGATCCCACTTAAGATCGATTCCGGTTTTCATTACAATACATTGTAACTTTCTTCGTAATAACTGACGTTTAACAAAGAAGATTTTACAGCGATATCGCAAATATTTTAACCATTTACGTTTATATTAAGACCACTTCCAGTGGGATTCCAATCCTTACCAATTTGAAGCGTGAATAAGATAAAGTAGGCTTACAATTTTATTACTCGTGTTACATAAACCGAGTCTACAGACAAAAGGTATAGAGGTAAATCTCTGGACGTGGTAGATGATTGGATTGTATAAATAGACCGGTCGGTATACAAGCTGGCCGCGCATGGACTATGGATTCCGTAGACGAGACGCGTTCCATATGGATGATCCGATAAAGGGCATTCGTATGCCAACTCGTTCTATGCGAAAGCAGTTGCATCTATTTGATAATTACTAAGTAATTGATTTTATTACAAGAAAATCATACGATTTCACATTGTGAAAATTTTAAGTTGACAAAAATAATTATCATCACAATTAGTGTTTTAATTATTTAAATTAAAAATTAACAAAAACCCGATACAAAAAGGACCTAATGAATTTTAAACGGACTGGACAGATTCTTCAAGAACACTCTCGATCAAATCACATTTAAAAAAAACGTTTAACTATTAGTATATGTTTGCGGCCGGAATTAACGAGTGTGACTTAAATTTAGTAAAGTTGTTAACAACAATCGAATGACAGTAAAATTTAAAATTAAAGACAAGTAAAAGTAAGAAGTAATATTAGATTGGCTACTAGCGATTTATAGAATAATTTAGTTTATCACATTTCATTAGAAGGTACTAATTTATATGTTTTTGCAGAATCGGCACGGACCGATTGTATATCACGATATTATATATTATACTAAGGAGACAAACAAAATATGCACCTAATCATATAGACGACAGTCGTCGTTGGAGCACATTTAATTCTGAACACCTAATTTATGACTATAATCGACTCAATATACACTTCTAAATAATGATGGGAAGGCTTATGGCATGAGATATATCAATAAAATGGTAGAGGAAGCTATCAATAGGCGCCTTATCTGGGATGCGGCGCCGCCGATACCGGCAACGGCGTCGTTAGTAGATGTGACTGGAATACACTCTGTATAGCAAATCAATGAAGCTCAGTAATCAATGTAATCAGTAAAAGATCAGTATATTGAATTAACAATGAGTAACCTATGTACAAGTATGAGAAAGGAAATTTTCTTAGTGCAGAAACTGTGTGATGAGAGTTAACTCTCGGGCGGGGCGGAGCAAAACGTACGGTTGCATTGGTTGCATTCTTGTATTGATAAAATGGACTTATCTTATCAAGATATACTGGAAGTTGCTTGCTTGATTTCAAGGCGCATTAGTTGCAATATTGGAAAAATAAGGAAGACAAAAAATAATACTATGGAGGCCGTGATTGCACTGTGTGAGGATCAAACTCGCAGCTAAAAGGGCCGTAAACTAGCATTTGTCCACTGCGCCACAGAGCTGTTTTTTTGTTTGTTTGAGTAGTATTTCATTGACTGTACGCAATCTTTATAAATAACATCGGTTACAAATGTTGATGTTTTGTTTGTTGCAGATTGTTGTGTTTTTTTTTCAAAAATATTTAACGGTTTTGTAATTCTATGAGCCTATCTAGGGCCGTTAAAAGAAATATTCGGCAAAAATAAGATTTCAATAAAACGTTTTTAAAGGTCTTTGGAACTTAACGTATGCAATTACGGTAATGTTTAAAAAGCAAATTATACAACTTATGTCGAAATAGAATACAGCGAAGTCAACATTCCAAAGAAGTTTCCACTACTAAAAGTGTGACAAGAACTCTGTAATAAATTATTATTGTATTGTAAACATTTCTTAATCTTGGATAGATGCCACGTATACCGAGAAAATTCTTACTAAAATAGCGATAAAAAGCCAACATTAACACTTAGAAAATAATGGATTCCGTTACTTACGTAGCTTTCCCCAAAGCAACATTAACAATCATTATTAACCGCCAGTAGGGTGTTACATACAATTAATGGTTGAAAAGAATGAATTGTTAGTAACTCTGCGTCAGACACTGCATCCGATTCTTTCACCAATCTCATCTCATAATCGGTATGAGGAGAAAAAAAATGCATAGAAGTATCTATGCATTTTTTTTCTCCTCATACCGACCGCAGTTTTAATCATCTTGCCAATTCTGTTCCAATCCTGGGCAAAAGCCTCAATAAACATGACAATAATAACCTAACTATAATTATTTACGGGTAGAAGTAGACTTCTTATTTATAAATCGAAACTTGTCATGGAAATCGGCCACGAGATCATCGTCATTATACATCATAACCTTGTAACTTACTGCGTTTGTTAACCTTGAGGCGGTCGCTAAAGATTTGCGTACAACGTTAGATCTTATCTTATAATCATCATTCATCATTACAGCCTTTCATAAGTCCACTGCTGAACATAGGCCTCCCCCAAGGAATGCCACAAAGCACCGTCCTGAGCCACCTACATCCATCGACTTAGTTCATGTCTTACCAGGTCGTCACTCCATCTAGTGGGGGGGTCGCCCTACACGTCGCCTACCTACTTATCTTATAATATATACTATATAACCTTCATTTAGGAAAAAGATTGGTCATATTATACATCTATACCAGTACGGAATACACGCACGAGGGGTTTCGCGAAAGAAGCCTAAACTGAGTGACGTAGGTATTGCACTGAGCGGCCGGCGCCCGCTGAGCAATATGTGAGTTTATCTATTGTTTATAAGATTGGCTACTAAAAAGTGTTATTTTATTCAGTAAAAACAAGGGCACTGAGTTATTGCGAGTGACTTGTAAAATAAATATTAAATATTAGATGCAAGTTATTAGTGAAAGTGGTGAATTTACGTTCTTTCGGTTAAATTTTGGGACACAATACATTGAATTTTGCTCCCATAATCCAATTTATAGAGACTGGCTGCACTTGTAAACCAGAATTGGAACTTCATCGTGCAGTGGACAATGGAAAAGTTATGATACAAATAAATAGTAAAAAACAGAAGCAATAAAAATTTTGCAGTAAAAAAAACTTACGGAAATATTTTTTGTTTGGAATCTCAATAAAGCGATAAAGCATTATATGTACTCGTAAAATAACTTGTAATGTGTAAAAATATCTATGTAATATATACATTACCCATCTAAAGACAATCTAAAAGAAAAAAAAAGCTAAATTCTGTTGTATGGATTATTAGAAATAAAGCAACTGCGCTACATTTATCTACGCCTAAACTGCCATTTTTAATAAGTCAGTCTATCTCGGTCCGTTTAACCTCGAGATCAGAACGCCCATGCGTTCTCGCTTTCTTGGAACTTTGCATACTTGATTATAGGATATAATTATTGACGGCATACTAAGAATAAAAAAGAGCAATATCTGTTTTTATATTATACATACATACATACATATAATCACGCCTCTTTCCCGTAGGGGTAGGCAGAGACCACTTCTTTCCACTTGCTACGATCCTTACATACTTGTTTCGCTTCGTCCACTTTCATTATTTCCTTCATACTTGCTCTACGGTTTAGGGTACTCTTGACCTAGCCTTTTTCAAGACGTCCCTGATTTGCTCTAGAAACGTCCACCTGGGTCGACTACCCCTTCCAACACTTTCATTCACACTCGCCTTTTACACTTTTTTCGTCAATCGTTCTTTATTCATTCTCTAGGCATGGCCAAACCATCTCAGCCTACCTTTCTCAATTTTTGTCACTACATCTTCTTTCTTTTATATAATACCAAGTTCTTATTAACTCACTGTCTTATATGTCTGTTAGGGTCAAATTTAGTAATTGATTTTAAACTATCTTCCCGAAGTTCTCTACTTGAAATTTTGAACATAATTTAGAATCGGATGACAATGTAAGAATATTGCAGAAAAAAACCTAGATTATAATTTTATTATACATCAATAGGAAATTATTATTTGTTTTGTTATTGCCATAAGAATCGCTAAACTGTCATAATAAACTATATATTGTTGTTTTAAGCCAATAAGGGCTTATTTATTATATTATGTTTTATATTTCGTAGTAAGATTATCATTATTACATATTTACAGGTATGTACAACATATATGATTATCAGTATGACATATTTACAGGTCCATATGTGCATATGTATCAGTATACAGTAGAATAAAATCAACCCAAGTATCCCACAAGATCAGTACTTGACTCGTATCAGCAAGCAACAAGAGCGATGTTTAGGAACCTGCGCACGTTGTAGTGATACGCTGCAGCTGTATTATGGTTGCAGCACGAATGTGTCTTGACCGAGGACAACTACGCTTGCATTGAATACTTCTTTTAAAAAAGCAGTAGTATTTCGTATGAAACCTGTACAGAACCTGGCCGGTTCTCGACACATACCATTTTTACTATAAAGAGTATAAAATTGTCATTTTACATAACGCATTTCAAACAAATCTTATTCTAAAAAAAGAAAATTATCAAAGTAATAACGCTTATAATCCATACATTTATTCCCATCTCGAGGGAAGACCATTTATGCTTTTGCGACAAAACTCCGAAGATCTAGATTTTACAAAATTTATGGCAGGCATTTTGTAAGTATTGCTTCCAGAGGGAAAAATATTCCCTCAATGATGACGTATGATTTCTAACTGCAGGTCTTGTAATGTAAATCGGTTTGTTGTGCAGTGTGAAGTATAAATTATCACGAAGCAGTATTGGCGAAGATCGATTGACGAGTCGGGGTTGTTTCTTCGAGTTTCGCCATCAATGTTCGAAGTTCTTCACAATAGACATCAGCTGTTATTTGCTTGTCTATGGATTAACTTCGCTTTATAAAAGATATTACGTAAATAAATCTTGTGCACCTTTAAATCTCTGAATAGGAAAACAAAAATTTAAAGGAGCATAATTATTTTTATCACGTACAACTATTGATGATAGTAGTTTAAATAGTAAAGAACACTAACTAAACTATAATATGTAAATTAATCCTATCCAATATAAGGAATTTTAATTAAATTTAAATGTAAGCAAAAGTCCTCATAAAGTTACTATACAAATTTATCTGTCTATACTATAATAAAGCTCTAACACGACGTCTGTCTGAACACGCATCACACAAAAATCTGAGAACTGATTTGGATGAGACTTTCACTGTCCGATAGGTGATGTTATAAGGAGTAACTTAGGCTACTTTTATTTTAGGAAAAGAATTAGGGTTCCGCGCAAAAAAAGAAAACTCAGGAAATCCAATCGCAATAAATTGCACGCGGGCGAAGTCGCGGGGAACAGCTAGTCATATAAATAAATACTCACTCAAATATTATTAAAACAACCAATTTCAAAAATTAATTAAGGTTGAGGTTACATACACACTAAGTTATTTTTATACCTATGATTCCAATTTGCGTGACCGCCTTTTCCCCTGTTTTATACTATATGGTAACACTATTAACAAATTACTATTATAGTACTGTTTATAGGTTCGCGTGTAAATGATACATATCATTCGGTAAATGAAAGTATTTTGAGTTGTAGAATTTTTGATTACAGGAAGGTAAAATACGGATCTCGAAAGCGTTGCATAACTCGGTTACGATTTCAAATTTCAGTAATTCGTATTCTAAAAAGTATTCTAAAAAAAGAAAATTATCAAAGTAATAACGCTTATAATCCATACATTTATTCCCATCTCGAGGGAAGACCATTTATGCTTTTGCGACAAAACTCCGAAGATCTAGATTTTACAAAATTTATGGCAGGCATTTTGTAAGTATTGCTTCCAGAGGGAAAAATATTCCCTCAATGATGACGTATGATTTCTAACTGCAGGTCTTGTAATGTAAATCGGTTTGTTGTGCAGTGTGAAGTATAAATTATCACGAAGCAGTATTGGCGAAGATCGATTGACGAGTCGGGGTTGTTTCTTCGAGTTTCGCCATCAATGTTCGAAGTTCTTCACAATAGACATCAGCTGTTATTTGCTTGTCTATGGATTAACTTCGCTTTATAAAAGATATTACGTAAATAAATCTTGTGCACCTTTAAATCTCTGAATAGGAAAACAAAAATTTAAAGGAGCATAATTATTTTTATCACGTACAACTATTGATGATAGTAGTTTAAATAGTAAAGTACACTAACTAAACTATAATATGTAAATTAATCCTATCCAATATAAGGAATTTTAATTAAATTTAAATGTAAGCAAAAGTCCTCATAAAGTTACTATACAAATTTATCTGTCTATACTATAATAAAGCTCTAACACGACGTCTGTCTGAACACGCATCACACAAAAATCTGAGAACTGATTTGGATGAGACTTTCACTGTCCGATAGGTGATGTTATAAGGAGTAACTTAGGCTACTTTTATTTTAGGAAAAGAATTAGGGTTCCGCGCAAAAAAAGAAAACTCAGGAAATCCAATCGCAATAAATTGCACGCGGGCGAAGTCGCGGGGAACAGCTAGTCATATAAATAAATACTCACTCAAATATTATTAAAACAACCAATTTCAAAAATTAATTAAGGTTGAGGTTACATACACACTAAGTTATTTTTATACCTATGATTCCAATTTGCGTGACCGCCTTTTCCCCTGTTTTATACTATATGGTAACACTATTAACAAATTACTATTATAGTACTGTTTATAGGTTCGCGTGTAAATGATACATATCATTCGGTAAATGAAAGTATTTTGAGTTGTAGAATTTTTGATTACAGGAAGGTAAAATACGGATCTCGAAAGCGTTGCATAACTCGGTTACGATTTCAAATTTCAGTAATTCGTCACGATTCTGACGCGGCAACACCATGTACGTTATACATATATATATATATATATTTGTAGCACCGTGATTTATTTGCAACTTTTATATATAGCGTGCATTTTGTTAATTGCTTAGTCTTGTATATAATACATGACACAGGCACATATCGTAGTATACTACTACACAAATGCCTCCTTCATTAGTTCAGTGAAGGATCATTTTAAATAGTTATTATGACTGGATATTCTTCATTGGTGGTATGACGATTTTGAATAAAATACTGTTCATTTATTTTTTTCTACCTACAGTCACCGCTTATGACATCAATGGAATATAATAACAGCAAATCGTTGTGACTTTCATGATTAAATTTAATAATCCGGCAGACCGAGCTTCGTTCAGCCTGTGTGTACAAGTGATTTTCTTAGATATGTTAGTTAAATACATGCCTGTTTTAATCATCTTGCCAACTCTGTTCCAATCCCGGGCAAAAGCCTCATTATAAACATGACAATAATAACCTAAACATACCGAGTTGTCGAACACAAATTTAACAGTAACTACCCCACCAAAGTAATGTTCGATTACTATCGCAAAAAGTACGTGCAAGTTTAAACCAATATGCTTAATCTTGCTATAGTGCACTTACAAGTATAATCAGCTAGTAGGTACATAATTTACCATCTTGCAACAAAAAGGTTAGGGTTTTCGTTTTTACAATGAACTACGGAGCGAACGCCTGTGTTTGTTGTAAATAATTTATTCGAATAATAATTAAGATCGTAAGATATGAAAGTGTTCGCCACAAATCAATAAGCCACGGTTCGAGTTTGAAATAAAATTCAATAATGTGACTCTGCACACCCGGCGTGTGTACGAGTAAGGCTACTCGCACGAGTTGGCGCTGCGAAAATCGCTTTGAAAAAAAGAAAATTCCGTCAAGTGCAAACTATACTTGCACAATTAATAATATATCGGGCCATCAGCTCCACAATTTCACTATAACTTTGACGCAATAGAATTTTTGCAGTCTAGTTAGTTTAGTTCAACTTTTTTTTAGATTACTATAAACGTTTTGATGATCAGGGATCTCAATTTTAAGTAACGCAATTCCGACAAATATTTTTTAATTTTTTAACTTCCCGCTTTGAAAATGATAATTTTCAAAAGTAGAAAATTATAGCTTTCGGTCCGATTTTGAGATTAGTTAACTCCAGACATCAGAAACACTTTAAACTGCGTCGAATGCCGCAAAGCAAGTCAAAATCGAAAAAAATTATTGCCATTTAAAAATTTCTAAATAATCTTCGATTACAAAGCTCGAAAATAAGCGGGAAGTTCCAGGGATGGCCTGCAGTGTCAACCGTTTTTCAGATTTTTTTTTATTTAATTTAGTATGTGATGGTTCTTTTCCAAATGTTTTCAGCAATACATACAGAAATAGATAAATATAAATAAATACAAAATTATTTTAGAACATTAAAAGAAGACTCCATAAAATGATAAGATGATCTAAATGTGATATCCTATATGAAATAACTTCTGAGAAAAATGTCTGTGGCATACAAACAGGGTCTGTTTATTTATTATTATAGTCTGTTTATGATAGTATTTTAAAATGAACGTCCTAAATCCTAATACAGTAGGCAGATATTCTAACAGATATTTAAAATAAATTGATACCTAATAAAGGAATATGTCAGCGTTTCAAATTACAATAAACAAAAGGCAAAACTGGAATCAAAATACAGGTTATATTTTAAAAAGTACGATATCCTGGCTTCCGATTTTTTGACACGGCTTCGATGATATCTCCTAAATATTACATATCACTGTCATTTACTTTTGCAAAGACCTTATGTGCCAAAACCGTAAATAATTTTTTTTTCTAGAAATTGTCACTGAAACGGGCTTATAGATATAATATTGGAAACAATTACTAATATTATTTTTATTGTAGACAAACTTTTAAAAATATAAAATTTATAATTTGATCATGTAGTGGCGGTGTCAGAAAACTCACTGCTCCATATCGGCCCATAGTTGTCATAAGAGGCGACTGAGGGAAGTGAGAGTGAGATTGGCAGCAGGATCATCCTGAGAACAACTCAAAATAAGAAAGGGCAGAAGTTGCTAACCCGATAGCCCGATCCGGAGACTCTTTTTACCGGAAACGAGGCATTTCATCTTAGTCCGCAGGGGTGACCACGCATCTGCATTTTGATTCTTAATCGAAGATACATGTGTGTGTGTGTCTATGGGCCACAGGGTCCACTTACCATCAGGTGGACTATGTGCTCGTTTGACACCCTTATTCCATTAAAATAAAGCCGAGCAAGGCAGCTACAGCAAGTATCCCCCTATGACTATGTATTAACAGTGGTAGAGCCACGCGGCAGCTTTTGCTGTCGCACGGATGGGCCGGCTCGAACCGGGGTGGTACCACGACCTCACAGAATACCAGCGTGAAGTAGAGGTTTACCTCTGCGTTTCGCTTGGTGAGTGCAGGTGGCCGGAGGCCCTTTTTACTGGAAATGAGGCATTCCATCTTAGTCCTCACGGGTGACAACGCATCTACATTTTGATTTGTAATAGTGGATAGATGTAGATGTCTATGGGCCGCAGCAACCACTTACCATCAGGTGGACTGTGCGCTCGTTTGTCACCCTTATCATATAAAAAAATGAGGTAATCCACTGGGGACTTCAATTTTCAGCAGTGGACTTTTGATAGGCTAATGGTAAAGGTATAATGAATAATTAAGAGTTTATACGAAGTTTTCTAAGGCACTAGGCATTGTTTTGAAGTTAATTTTTATTAGTTCAATTAAATATATTTCAATAAAAACTAAACTAGGTTTTCCTTCTAATCGTTTCGAAATCTCTTTGAGAATAATAGCTTTTTAAATGTAATGACTACGCAGGTTGTTAAGAATAAACGCGTACGGAAACGTTGATAGATAACTGGAGATTAGTTCTGTTTCCGTTATTTAATTGATCACATTTCATCATACATGTATCGTTACGTAAGTACCAGTGAAATTTGCATGCATAATCAATTAAAAACTAGCTCTTGTTAAATTAAGCGTTATCACAACTAACTTTCCTTTTATTTATGAGGCATTAGTTTTAGAACTGTTATACATTTACGTAATGTCAACCGGTCAATGTTTTTAATAGGTATTCTTTCTTTTACCTCTTGAAAACTTCTTAAAAACTTTAATCGTAACTATATTATTTAAACACTTTTATTATTACCTAAAGACCTTAAAAGTTATAACTACCTAATAATGAAACAAATAAAAATACATTGAGCGTAATAATTAATTGTACATACCGTATTATACAATGAGAAATAGTAAATGAAGTCCGAAGATATGAGTTTAAATTTGAACAAGTTAGAAGACGTTATAACGAAGTTTAAGTCATAATGACATGACCGCACTGTAAAGCGAGATGAGGACTGAAATGAAATTCAGCGAGCATGTCCCCCGTAAAACATGTTGAAGGACGTTCTTTTTTATATTCTAGTTGTTCACCTCGATCCTGAGTACATTGCAAACATTTTCATCCCATGTTGATCTCTTTTAAAAGGAGATAAAGCTTAAATTAAAATGAAGGGTGTGTGGCTTATGAAGAACAGGAGGTTGGTTAGCGGAGCGTGAACCATGAAAGATGCAACACAAGTACGTTTACACAATTCATACGTATAGTTTTATTTACATGTATTCAAGCGTGGGCTTTTTGTAGTATTTACTATAATCGTAATAGAAAGCCCATGAAAATAGTTACAAAACACAGTTTTAGTGCGACCTATTTTTAAATGTTTTTTAAATACTGTCAATAGCAGAAATAGAATTTGGTAGCTCGCGTAATTCAAAACAGGTAATTTTTGACAAAAAAGTATACATTTTACAGATACAACTTGCAATTTACATTTTTATTATAATATGTACTACCCTTAAGAATGGGATTGAAAATGGCGTCGCCTCTATATACTGCTCGCTCACATACTGTCGTTATCTATACTCACACTCGCCGGTAAAGACTGCAAACAAAAATACGTTGCTATTTGCGTTTTTCGTACGCCCTATAACTTCAGTCCAACTTCAATGACAATCAATGATAACAAAATGCCAAAAACTACAAAAATAATCAATCCGATTTCGCTAATTTGAAAGCTAGATGCGCTCTGAGAGTTTTCTTCAAAATTATTGTTGATTTTGTTTGTTAATAGTTTTGTTTAACATGCTATTGAGACATGAGCATCCATTTTCAAAATGTTCGTTTGTCTGTCTGTCAAACAATTGTACAAACAAATTGTAATAAAACTTTACGAACATAGAGTAATACCAGGAATGGTCTAGACCAGGGGTCGGCAACCTTTTAAGTCGGAAGAGTCATAAATTACAATTTACAAAATTTCATAGTTTTCAAAGAGCCACAATTTTTTTTTTGCTAACCGTAAATACTACTTGCATAAATAAAGTTTTTTAATAAAAAAACGAATCTATTTATTCATAAGAAAAATATATTTTTATTCATATATAAATAGTGTTTTTCACAATAAATTAGAATCTAATTCCTATTATTATCTAATTATTAGATAAGATATATATATGGTATTATTAGATAATCATTTATTATTTAAGTAAAGTAAATTAAACATTATAAGTCTTACAACACTAACTTGTACTTCAATAACAAACAATTGCACAAACAAATTCAATGGGATCTTTGGCTTTGTATGGTTATTCAAATAGAAAATATAAACTTTACTAAACAATGTAACTTTACTTAAAAATAAAAAAAACTATAACATACATTTAAACAAACAGATTTTTTTTATAGGATAAGGGTGACAAACGAGCACACAATCCACCTGATGGTAAGTGGTTGCTGTAGCCCATAGACATCTACATCTATCCTCGACTACGAATCAAAATGCAGATGCGTTGTCACCCGTGAGGACTAAGATGGAGTGCCTCTTTTCCAGTAAAAAAGGTCTCCGGTTCTCTACACTCACCATACGAAACACAGCAGCGTTAAGCTGCTATTTTACGCTGGTATTCTGTAAGAGCGTGGTCCTTCCCCGGTCGAGCCGGCCCATTCGTGCTACAACTATAATACTAATACTACTACTAATACTAATACAGCATGGCTCTACTACGTATAATTTAATGAGAGCGTTGGCTTTGCACGGTTTTAGAAAGTTTGGATAGATTTGGCTCATAACTTGTTGGTTTAAGTTTCAAACACGACTCTGAATTTTCATTTGTTAGTTGGCTTCATACTTTACTTTTAATTATATTCATGCAAGAGAACGCTTGCTCGCACAAATATGTCGATCCGAAGATAGTCAGCACTCCAAATGTCAACTTCTTCACCTCACTGTAGCAATCTGGAAGACTATTCCATCTATCGAATATCCTCAGCTCGCGGCGTTTCTTTTAAAGCTGTCCATTTTTATTGCGTTACGTACATACATGTCTGGACCTCAAACTTTTTCAACTTGCTTTTCAACTCAGTAAATTTTCAACTCCACAAAGATTTACTTTTTAAGTCGATCAATTGCATTTCTAGATATCTACTATCAACTCCAAATGGCTCAGTGTGGATCGATTTTTAAATGTTGTTTTTTTATAAAATAAATAATATTTGTGTATATATATATATAACTCTAAAGAGCCGCAGCTTCACATCCAAAGAGCCGCATGTGGTTCGCGAGCCGCAGGTTGCCGACCACTGGTCTAGACTAAATTTTATCCGAAAAATTTAGAGATTTTTTGAAATATTGATAAGATAGATAAATTATTTTCAATATTAATGACGCCACATGAATAAACCCACCCAGGCGAAGCCAGAGCGGGTCGCTAGTTATGAATGTTATTTTAAAATTACTGTGTCTATTTACGTATACAATTACTTTCAAATATTTTCCCATTAATAGAAAATTTCCAATTATTCGAATATTACAAATATATACTAAATACTGTTATTAGCGGGTTTTCACTATTGGTATGTTGACGACATGGGCTCGGTAAGCCGCCATTTCTAATCCCATAATTTATCCGTAAGGACTATATAGATAGATTTAAGCATAATACTTAAGTGCATTTTTACAATCAAAGTTAAATATAGCTGGTTAGTTGTTGCCTAAAGTAAATTAAACTAGTAATCAAGCAGAGTACCATTAAAGTATCAATTAATGGCTTTCTAACATCCATCCAAACAATGCTGTTTAATGTCCCTTCCGTAATTAAAGGACACGCCCGGGATGCGGGCGCAGTGAATTGAATGGCCTTATTGAGGCAAGTCATCGACGGAACGTTGAACCCTTTAATGACCAATGAACGAAAACAATGCATTTGCAGCATAATGTTACACTATTATATGATAATTTACATTAAAAAAAATAACAATGTGTAATCAAACATGTAATTTATGTAATGATTATTGAGATTACGAAGGTATCGTAATATTACTACAGGAATGGAATATTATTGACAAGGTACAAGTGCTAAAGTTAAAAACTTAGTAATTCAATATAAATAAAATAATTTATTGTTACATTTTTTGAAACCGCGCGACCGATTTCGATAAAATTTAAATGGGACCACCTGCGAAGTATACCCTACGAAACAAAAAAAGAATTTTCCAAATCGGTTCAGGCGTCTTAGAGTAATCGGTGAACATACATTAAAAAAAATTCCGACGAATTGTAAACCTCCTCCTTTTTGAAGTCGGTAGAAAAAAGGTTACAGTTTACTTGCACAACACTGCGGGGCAAAAGCTTTCCTATCGTTTCTGAGAAGGTATGGAGTAATTAGTTCCGGTGCGGTGCTCCTGTGCGTGTTGGTGGACTTCACTTATCCTCGGAATATTTTGCCTTAGACGTGGAGATTTTCTCTTAATATTTTCCTTTACAACCGAGCACATGGAGTCATGGTAGCTTAGGGACTAGCACCCGCTTTAAAGATTACAGTACCTACGCGAGCAACTCGGGTTCTGTCCCGGCTGACACCGATGAAATTGTTAATTGCAATTTTAAGTGCTGATTTCCCATTCACCATATTATTAAATGGCGAAGCTTGCGAAGTCACTTATTGATTTCACGATGTCTGTCCGTCTGTCCGTCTGTCCGTCCGTCCGTCTGTCCGTCTGCCCCACGATTATTTCGAGAACGGTTTCGAATTTTCAAATTCCGTTTTCAGCAATCGATTACCCAGGCATCTGAACCTCCTATTTTGATTTTTTTTCCCATTAGAAACCGCTACAAAGCTGATTGCTTCGCCACTTTGCTATGCTGTTAGCTTGCTAGGTTTATTATATTATGTTATCTTAATTACTTCGCCGTGTGATGATGACGTAAGAGAATCCACAACATGAACAGTGGTAGAACCACGCAGCAGCTTTTGCTGTCGCACGGATGGGCCGGCTCGAACCGGGGTGGTACCATAACCTCACAGAATACCAGCGTGAAGTAGAGGTTTACCTCTGCGTTTCGCTTGGTGAGTGCATGTGGCCGGAGGCCCTTTTTACTGGAAATAAGGCTTCCATCTTAGTCCTCACGGGTGACAACGCATCTGCATTTTGATTCGCAAACGAGGATAGATGTAATGTCTATGGGCCGCAGCAACCACTTACCATCAGGTGGACTGTGTGCTCGTTTGTCACCTTTATCCTATAAAAAAAAACCGCATTGCGTCGCTTGGGTGACGTAAGAGGCTCGTATGGGAAAAAATATCTTAGATGGCTTCTGGCAGATGGAGGTATAACCATGTCGTTGATGGCAGACATAAAATACCTAGATCGGTGACAGCGTGCAGCAACAAACGTGCGATATGTTTAGTTTGTATGGTGTGCGAAGAGGGGCCCGGTTCTGTGTTCAACAGTCATCTTTTACAGACTGATAAAGAAGATTTTTGTTTACAGTCATTGAAGTAATACGTACTACGTATATTTAATTAAATGTTTACAGTGTAATTTTAATTTAATCGTATGACATTTATTTAATTTAGAGGGAAGGCAAATACAGAGATGTTAGACACGTTATAACATGATACATTTCTCACGATTGTATAGAAATTTACTCCGAGTCATCAAAAACAAATAGCTATAATTATTTTAAGCGTAAATATACTGTGTTAAATAAAAAAGTCTAAAATGGTAGAAATAATCGCCATAAACATTCCTAATATTATTCTCTATAAGATAGCGACCTATCTTAATGATCGTCCTTGTTTACAATCTGCTTATTATATCAACCTACGCTAAATATAAAAATAATGATTTCATCCCACACCAACCGCTTAGCGGTTTATAATCGCTATTGCTTAATTTTATTGCAAGATGGCTTCTTAAGGCCGCGAGTGATTGTTTTATAAGACTTCTGTTTCTGTTTTTTAAACACCGCAGATATTTTACCAGCATTAAGAAGATATTTGCATTATTTAAAAAAATATTGAATTCACTTTATCGGATCTGGTTAAAACTTACGTAGTACCGCTATTAAGTTATACTCTATTGATCTATTGGTAAATTAAAAATCAGCGGAGTAACATTGTTTTATAAAACATTAAAAAAAAATGTCGAAGAACCTTCTTTTTGAAATTAAAAAAAAATGTACATTTTATTATAGTCAGTAGTATAATATATATGTATAATATATACTCATTTTTTTCTCAATGCATTTTTATGAGATTTTTTTTCAAAATACGAACTTAAATGAATTTTAACCTCATTAACTATGTCCATTTAATATATTCTCTATATACATATTTTTAATTTGTTGTATATTGTATGTTTTATTTTATTTTATGTTAATGTTTGAGCTATGATTTAAATGTATTTTTTTAAAAAAAAAACGCCGTCAAACATTTTTCCACGATGTGTTTGGTTGTTACTGGTTCCGTATGACAATAATATCGGGCCATAAATGTTAAAGAGGTACGAGTACTGTACCATTCTGTACCAACATACAGTATTCTAAATATTGATATTAGAATTACGGTAAAAGAGCGTGGGTGCCGGTCGTGTCCGGGCATAAGAATTCTTTTGGAAATTGCCGAGTTGCGCCTATATTGACCAAGGAGCTCGCTGACACAAATTTGTCAAACGAAAAAATAACTTTCGCCGATGTCACGGCGACGAATACTAATGTAAGCAGTAGGCATTAGGCAAACACTTTCCACTGCGGACGTTGGAGTTCGTTCATTGTGTTCAGCGAAAGCCGAACAGAAACAAAAGTTAATGTCTAGCTGAGGTGACTGATTATAAATATATAGCGAGTTGTGTAAAGAAGGAAATATTTTTCATTTTAGTTATTTTTAAAGGACTTTCTACAGTAGTTACAATGTGTACTAATTATTGCTTTCTATCTTTGCATTACATATTATTATGCTTATTAAACTAGAAATAACATGTTATCACAACATGATTTTAAATAATTTGATGAAAATAGAAGAAAAATTACAAAAATTAAAGAAAAGGGGAAATATATATATAATATTTTATATATATATAATATATATATATAATATATAATACATAACAGAGGTGCATCGCCTACTCAAAATAATTTATCTATGTTTTGCTATGCTATGCTCGGGGTTTCTCTGCACGATAGACTTAGAAATGAGGATATCCGCAGTAGAACCAGATTTACTGAAATAGCCCAAAGGATTAGTAAGCTGAAGCGGCAATGGGCCGGCCATATAGCTCGAAGAACCTACAACCGATTGGGAAAAAAGGTTCTCGAGTCGCAAACTCGTGCCGGCGGACGAAGTGTGGGGTGTCCCTCCACTAGATGGAGTGACGACCTGGTATATATGGACTCAGGACCGTGCTTTGTGGCATTCCTTGGGGGAGGCCCATGTTCAACAGTGGACTTGTGAAGGGCTGTAATGATGATGATGATATTATATTTACATATATATATATATATATATATATATATATATATATAATAATATAATAATAATTTATTGACACACACATAAAGAATAGTTACACAAATCACAATTTTACAATTTGATTACTTTTGGTACAGAATACGAAATGTGCAAACAGTGATCTTTGACTCCTGTGCTAGGAAAGCCTGTGTTACAGGAGTCAATGCTCTTCATATCTCTTGTCTATGTTGTACATATTATTTTACTTACAGTGTACAATAATTGTGTGTGCTCCTATGGTGTGTGTGTGTGTGTGTGTGTGTGTGTGTGTGTGTGTGTGTGTGTGTGTGTGTGTGTGTGTGTGTGTGTGTGTGTGTGTGTGTGTGTGTGTGTGCGTGTGTGTGCGCGCGTGCGCGCGTGTGTGTGTGTGTGTGTGTGCGTTTCACTTTAAACTTTCCATCATGTGTTCTGTATCTTTGTAATTTAATTTATTCATGAAGTCCTCTATATATTTCTTTAATTTATAGGTATTAAATTTTCGTAATTGTTGAATATCACCTAATTTATTATACACCCTAGAGGTTATCGCGTAATATTGGCGCTTGGCAAACTCCGTATATATATATATATATATATATATATATATATATATATATATATATATATATATATATCAAATCTTTTCAAAATAATGTCCATTTATATCAATACATCGCTGCATCTGATGGAACCACTGAGAAAAGCACTTTGCCCACTCGTCCTTACGGGTCTCTTCGACGGCATTTTGAAAAGCCGCCACTGCTTTCTCGGTCCCCGAAAAACGTTTTCCTCGAAGTTTTTCTTTTATTACGGAAATAAATAAAAATCGCAAGATGCGAGCTCGGGGCTATAGGGCGGGTGACCCAGTAAATCCACGTCTGACGTCGCCAAGTAGTCGATTGTTTGCTCGGCGGTGTGTGACAAGGCGTTGTCGTGGTGAAGGAGGATCCTACTGCGAGGACGTTTCTCCCGAACTTATTCCAAGACAAGTGGCAAACAATTGTTAGTGTACCACTCTGCAGTAACTGTTTTTCCATCCTCTAAAATAATTGTTCCGTCTTCCAAAGAACGAGGTCACCATCTTTTTTCCCACGCTTCGACCTCTCTTCACTTTAGTTGGCAACTCCTCGGAAGGAAACACCCAGACAGCAGACTGTCTCTTAGTTTCAGGATCGTAACAATAAATCCAGCTTTCGGCACCCGTGAGTATGTCGAACACAGCATTTGAGTCACCTCCGTTAAATCTTTGAACCATTTCACGACACCATTCAACACGACGGAGTTTTTGGGCCTCTGTCAAATTATGAGGTATCCACCGGGCACAAAGCTTCCTGATCGCTAAATGATAAAAATTACTTCATGCTATAATATCTAAGCGTCAAAACTGATAAAAACACAAAAAAATTGAAACGCAGGCGTGCTGAAATTAGAATTCTGAAAACGACGGCCTAGAAATCGGCACACAAGCTTCAGGCCATTCAACTGTTGAAGCGCCATTAAAACGGGACAAGTTAAATGGTGAAAGTGTAAACTATGTCATCCTAATTAATTCAATGGCTGGTTAATAGGTTATGATGACTTTTTCTTTTAAACAAGTTATAAATTAAACCATATTTTCAATCTTTTTTTATATTTTAACAGTTATACCTTTTAAGGCCATACGACCAACACGTCAAAAGCTAATACGTTTTTTTAAGGGTACATCCATTAGGCCAGAAAATGACTATTCTGTTTTGGTTTGGAAATTCCCAAACAGTACCTGTTCCAATTGACCATAGACCTACATTTATATAATACCACTTGTGAAGGTTATAATATAATTCTACATCTCATTCCTAAAAACAAGCATCCTCAGCAGAACAAGAGAAACTAACATAAACCAACTAATCATCTGAAGACTGAGCTCAACAAACGAGAAAGAAAGTTACTACAGGAGAGTGACAGCCTCGTACTGGATGGCGCAGAGTTGAGCGGACCCTAACCCCACTAGATAAAGTGATGATTTGATGAAACATACAGAAAGTTGTCGGATGTAAATGGTTTGAGACCGTGATCTATAGCTGTATAGAATTATTGTGTTGGGCTATAATAATAACAACGATGATAAATATTATTTAAGGGATTTAAAGTACCTATATAATCTTCGGTTGTAAACTTTTTTCGCCAAACGCATTCTCAATTGTAGACAACACGATTCTCTATCTGAGTCCCTTGCCTGATATTAAATGGGAGACTTGAATACAATGTCATTGATACTAGTGTATATTACCGTCACAGCATGTAAAAAGTCTACTACTGAACATTGGCCTCATCCATAGATTTCCTCATAGGGGAATCATTCCTCACTCATTTTGCCATAGTTGCCACGATTGACAGGTTAACTGCAGTTCTTTTATTATTTTCAGTTGTATCAGGAAGATGCTGCTGTCCACCTTTTGTTTCAATATGTCTGAGTCAGTTACAGCCCCCTTTGTCGCCCCTTATGAAACCTCTTTGGACGACATGTGGTAGCGGATATCCACTATAAGGATATCGTTATAAAAATAAAAATAATTTATTTCTGACAAAATGTCCCTGAAAGGCAAAGCAAGGTAGTTAGTAACACTTTGCTATAGCTAATGTTAGTAATTAAAGGTAAAAAATAAAATAAAAAAGAAAGAAACTAAATATTCCGTCTACCGCTACAACAGCAGGCTCACTGGTCTCGCAACACATGGAGTCATGTGTGTATATTTTATGTTACTGTTACCATCGTTACCGTTACAGCCTATTAAAGTCCACCGCTGAACTTATTACATCATATTTACCATAGTTGCCACGTTTGGCAAGCGGGTTGGCAACCGCAGTTTCTTTTATTTTTAATCGTTATTAGAAAGACGTTGCTGCCCATCTTCTAATTTGTATCCCACTGTCGCCTCTTAGGCCACCCACGGGATGATATGGGGTACTGGATTAGTTAGTACACTAAACTACACACACTACATTTTATGTGTAGTTTGATATTAGGGATCTAAAATGTTATTACAATAACAGTGATGAATAATTAGGTCATTTGAAACTAAGATAATAATTTATCCACGTAGATAATTCTGAAATTGTTTATGCAAATTTATAGCTATCGATCGCTTTCCCCAGCGATCATTGAAGACGTCGTTCAAGGTACAGTTAGTCACGTCAGTCAGTTGCGTGAGTCTCGTTGCTTTTTTTTGCAAATAGAGAAACTTGTTTATTTTGTGGCTTACTTAAAAATTTAACACTCGCATTGTAAAGCGGGTTTCTGTATTCAAAGGAATAATAGACTTCAATTTGATTGTTACTGTACTTTTACCACTAAATAATTTTTCAATATCTTAAATCATTTCGCATAATAATGAGAATTCACTGTAATGTCTAAGCTTTACAGGTAGTACTGTGAAGGTAATACTCCACCCCTTTTGTTCTTTACAGGGGCAATTTTATAAGATTGAGATGTAAGCTATCCTTACATCTCAACTACTTATACTACAATACTCTCTCTCTCTCTTCTCTGGGTAATTTTCTTGATATCTAAATGTGGTTTTAACACGGTAGAGCTGCGCTGCAGCTATAGAGTATGGTTGCAGCACAAATGGGCTGACTCAACCGGGGAAGGACACGCTTACGGTCACGGTATTGAATCCACGGCTTGCAAACGAACGCTTAGCCAATATGCTACTGAGTCGTCTATGTACGCCTGACAAAGGGAAGATAATTGGATAACGTTGGAAGAATGGTTTATTATTCATTTAAATTATCAATAATAGTCAATAAGAATAACTAACAGCCTACTATGTTAATAATATTATTAACTGTTTATTTTTAACCGACTTCAAAACAAGAGGCTCTGTATTTGACGCGTATTTTTTCTTATTGATTATAATGAAAGAAATAGCTGGAAATTATAAAATCGATCAATTTATCAAATTCCTATGCCGGTATGGGTCACTTGAGATTAAATCACGTCTTTTATCAAATTAATAACTTTAGAAAGTTACATCGACAGCTTTTTATGTACACATCGCACAGATAGTCGGCAGCAACTTGTTCGTATATTTATCCATATATGTACCCCCTATGTAAGTTATCACCTGCCTCTTCTTAGATACGATACAGACATGTTGTCTAGCTCTCTCTTCTCAATTACATTCCGAGAAAGAGCTAGCAGCATACTAAACAAGAGAAAATTACTACAGTACAATTCAACTTCAATTTATTAAATAAATAAAATTATAAACAAACTTTGATAATTTTTTAAACCACGTTGATAAGTTACATATATAACTTAAACCCCCACGTTGCTCTTACTATTTTTTTAAATAGTAAGAGCAATATGGGGTTTTAAGTTCTAGGTACATTTAGGTACAGAGAGACAATATAAAAATATTGTCTCCCTGTACCTAGATTCACATACTTACTCCGCTTGAGTCCAGATTGGAAATATTTTAAAAGATAAAGATAATAATCTTAAAATAGCTATAGAAAAAATTCTTAATTTAACTTTAAATACAACAGCCTGGACTCAAGCTACTTTACCTATAAAATTTGGTGGCATTGGTGAGAGAATTTTTTTAGCGTTGCATTGCCTGCTTTCCTTGCTTCCGTGCATAGTGTCAGTGACTTATGTCACATAATTTTAAATAATAAAGTAGACCTGTGCTTTGCTACGGAGGCAGGGCAGACATGGCGAAAGCTCTGTCCCGGCGAGAATGCGCCACTGGAAGTTAACCAACAAAAACAGTGGGATATTCCGTTGGTATAGAGTGTGCAGAAAAATTTATTTCATAATTTCCATAGTGACCAAGATCAGGCACGTCAGCTGTATCGACTAAGAAATCTAGTCACTGGTTACACGCTTTACCCTCAAGTAATCATGACACATTTGATAGGGAAAGCTTACGCATCGCCGTAGGAATCCGACTAGGAGCGCCGATTTGTCAACCTCATCAGTGCCCCTGTGGTAGCAGAGTCGACGAGTTTGGACTCCACGGACTTTCATGTAAGAAAAGTGCTGATAGGTTTTCACGGCACGGTTCTTTGAACGATGTCATCCGGGCCTTATCACTATAAATGTTCCCTCGGTTTTAGAGCCTTGTGCAATATTTAGAAAACGAAGTCAGGAAACCTTGGGAGAGAGGTAAAGCTCTACGGACTTTCATGCAAGAAAAGTGCTGGTAGGTTTTCACGGCACGGTTCTTTGAACGATGTCATTCGGGCCTTGTCACTATAAATGTTCCCTTGGTTTTAGAGCCTTGTGGAATATTTAGACAACGATGGCAGGAAACCTTGGGAGAGAGGTAAAGCCCTAGTGTGGGATTGCCTCAGTGTCTACGCAAGTACAAGTAGCATACGTACTTGCGTAGAAACTTTGGCGGCCTCTCATCTCAAGGGTAACTCGTTTAGAGCCGGGGCGGCATCAGAGGGCAGCTGAACTAGGTATGTGTCGTAAATATGAGTCACTGAGAGATGACTACATATTTGTGCCATTTGCTGTAGAGACTATCGGTCCATGGGGTCCTCGCGCGGTGAAGTTCATAAAGGAACTCTACCCGTAACTGGTAGCTGCTGCTGGTGATAATAGGGCTGATTCTTTTCTCGCTCAAAGACTAAGTATAGTCATTCAGCGAGTAAACGCAACCAGCGTTCTTGGCACGATACCATGGAAAGTAGGCCTGTATGATAATTAAGTTATAACTTTTATTTTTTTTATCATATTTTTTTAATATTATAGATAATAAAATACTGTATATTATGTTATGTAAATAAATGTATTAAAAATAAATAAATTATTGGCTATATGATGAACGAGTTTTCAATTTGTTTAATTTTCAAAATTATGAACTGTGTATTATCAAATTGACTGCATGTTAGCTAACCGATTTAGCTGATTTCTTTTACTGATGCATGCCCATACAGTGCTCTATAGTGGCATTCAGTACAGATGATAATTTTGTTGAATTCTGTATTTTAAATCAACAACAAACAGACAGATAGGCAAGAAATTTTCAGTTCAATGATCCAAAAGAAAATATATGCTCGGTACAATAAATTAGGTGCAACCCATATGCTATATATATATTATTCATTACGCAAATTAAATGTATTTATAATCTAGGTCCTAGCCTTGGCACTCGTAAGCACTAGGAGTGCTCGTTACACGAAAACAAGGCAAGAAGCCAAACAGTGAGAAACAGTTGTAACAATATCAAAGTTTAATAATTACGGTCAATTGCACTGGGGTGTACAGGAATGCTGCCCTTGGCAATTAATAAATTCATCTGCTTTTTAATAATTTCATTATGTGAAATATTTCTGACGTACCTCAAAGCTCAAGGCATCTGTACCAGACTCCTCCGGTATTGCAGATGTAGCGGCGCATGCACGTTTGTACCTCTTTTATTTCTTAGTTATATTAAACATCTGCAAGGGTGATAAACCATTAATTCATCACACTATCCTATATATCGATAGAATTAGTTTCCAAATGTATTCAATTCTATTCTAAATGCATAAAGAACCTTTCCTAGTCAAGCACTATGAACTTGGATAATTGAAGTGGTTTGCTTTTGCAAGCGAAGTATATCAAGATGGCGGGCGGTGCTCGATCGGAAAATATATTTTAGTAATAACATGTTTATTCATTAAGGCCGGAATTAATTAATAGCCTGGAAATTTCGTGAAAAATGTACGTTTGTAACCACTACAACAAACTCGGTTAAGGACTAAAGAGGAACTAAGATACTGTTTGAGTATTCTATATTTTGTATATATATAAAAGTATATAAAAAATATTGTAAATAAAGTTTTTCTTGATGATTTGTTATAATTAGATTTTAAATAAATTAAAAAATTAAAGATCAACGTCTTTGAAAAGTGAAATAAATTCGAGATTATACCATAATTTCCTCTCGCGATAAACGAGACGTAAAAAGTTTACTAACGTAATTAATAGAACCTGGCGTTACTTTGCGGAAATCGATTATATATTAAAGAAGTTTAAAATAAATTTGCCCAGATCCGCGGACTAAAATAAAATGTTTTGTCTTACCTAGTTTGAAGAGCACTTCCCGCCCTTCCTCGATTGCGTGCACTATCCCCGTTACCATTAATCCCAATACTAATACTCCCAACAAGGTAAACTCTAAACTAGATAAAGTTTGAAGAACACCTCGCGCCCTCCCTTACCGCTTAGCGATCTACTTCACCTGAGGAAGCCTCGTGTAGAGGCACACACGTGTCGTATTATCGACGATGGTGTGTCTTTCATAGCGTAGTGGTTTTGGGATTAGTGGTGATGAGGATAGTGCACGCAATCGAGGAATGGCGGGAGGTGCTTTTCAAACTAGGTAAGACACATTATTTTATTTTACTACGTGGATCTTGAAAAAATGATTTTTAACATCTTTAGTTTACTAACGTACAAACATACACACACATACACACGCTGATATTCTCATAAAACAGAACAATTGGTATGATAACTTTAAAAAGCGAGGTTTTAATGTTCACAGTGACCAATAATTGTCGTATGTTGTAATTTAAACTTGTTATACAAATAGCCACCAACTAGATAGAATGACGGCCTGTCTGGAGATGCAGGAATTGCGATGTAAGCAGGTAGCAGGATCATTGTGGCATTCCTTGTGGAAGGTCTATGTTTAGCGGTAGACTGTGATGGTCTATAATATGAAGAGAACTTCTGAATACGATCGCAGTGTTATACGAGTACATTCAGGTTATATCAATATTATTTATTTCCGAAAATATGATGCTATAGGCCTTAATTTGATAGTTGTTATCTGCGTACCTTATCTTGATTTCATATCGGTATCAGATTCTTATTATATAGACATACAGATAATAGTTAAAATGTAGTGAAAGAAAACAAAGCTATCACGTGATATAGTGATGTAGTTCTGAACGCACTTTGTCATCATTGTGCAAATATTTTGTAAGCTAAATTTCATAACTCATTTTATTCACTTTTTGCCGACAATTGTGCATCTACTACTCTGTTCCGATGAGAAGGATGTAAGTATAATAATAGATTATAAGGCATTCGATCTTACTTCTCAGAGGTAACATAACATTTATTGTTGGTTGACTGAACAAATCAACTCATTAATAAATCACAACATCGTAAAATGTGTCTTAATTTGGTCGGTTTTATATTTTAAAATAAATTAGATATTCATTATTTATAATATCCTACAAATAAGATAATAACAGCTATCTAATAACATTAATTCATCAATCACAGCCTGTCAAAGTCCTATGCTGAACATAGGCGTCCTCATAGATTGCTTCATAATGGTATTTGCCATAGTTGCCACGCATTTAAATTTTTTAATATGTCATATAATTTAATTTAATTAAAATATTATTTTGGTCCCACTCTATGATCAATTCAACTGATCTCATATTCAATGATTCAGCCCTCCATTTATAGCCAGTGCCTCTCAATGTTCGTACCTACTTAATAAATGGCTCGACCATTAAATGGAGTATACCCACATAAAGATACATGATCCTTAATCTATATTATTTTGTGAAGAATATTATGACATGTCCATCTTATTATTCGTTATATTAATACCAACACGCAAGAATTCGTTATAATACCATTTACTTTTATATTAGTCATTGATTTATTTTTGTTTATTGATGGTTTGTAAGACAATTGTGAAAATAATTAGCACTCACTATTGTTGTCACTTTGCTCACATCGAATAATATTGATTAGATGATAAACAAATTATAAGAATTACACTAAAACAAGTACAAATGTTTTACACTAATAAATATGAAAATAATAGTTTAACATACATTATCAAATCTTTATATAACCTTAACTTTTACTCGTATATTTACCGTTACAGCCTATTAAAGTCCACGGCGGAACATAAGCCTCCCCTTAGACTGCCTCAAAGGGGGGATATTTTCTATAGTTGCCACGCTTGGCAGGCGGGTTGGCAACCGCACTTTCTTTATTTTTAGTCGTTATTAGGAAGACGCTGCTGCCCATCTCCTGGTTTGTTTTCCTCTGTCAACTGTTACGACGCCCACGGGAGGACATCGGGTAAAGGATACCTATTCTTACACCGCCACTACACGGTACTTGTATATTTATGCGCATTTAATGATAAGTTCCTACGCGTCGCCTTTAACACCAATGGCTTAAGAATAGTTTACATAACATATTTATATAATTAAAAGTACATGTAAATGCTTTTTATTAAAACATCATATAATAATAAAAATTTTACACTTCCTGGACTGTTGCATGCAAAGTAAAGATGGAATAGCACGGATTGTTTTGACGTGGCATTGGTGCGTCGACCGAGCCATTATAATGCATCCGGTAAAGTAATGTGATACCTTTTTAAACTGATTAAACCAAAATTAAACGTACGTGTAACATCCGTTACACTGAATACATAAAAATTGCTTATACGGAAATATGACAAGGAAACAGGAAGGATATTTTAAAAGCTATTTGTTCACTAAATCTAAGCTGTCTTATCAAAATCATATCTAATTATTATATCGTTTGCGGAAACTTAATGTTTTAGAGCAACTAGAGGAAAATGTAATAAGAACGTAGAATTTTTCAATAAATGTCGGAATCATGTATTCCACCGTGGTTTCTTTCACCTCTCATGGCAAAAGCCACGCTGTAGTTATTTTATGATTGTAGCACATAGGGATGGCCTCGGCAGGGAAAGGACCATACTCTCACAAAACACCAGCTTAAAGTAGCAGCTTAACGCTGCTGTGTTTCACATGGTGAGTGTAGAGAATTGGAGACCCTTTTACTGATAACGAGGCATTTTATCTTAGACGTGACAACACAATTAAATTATGATTCTTAATCGAGGATAGATGTAGGTATCTATGGACCACAGCATCTACTTACCATATGGTGGTTTGAGTGCTCGAGTCGCTTGTCACCTTATTGTTATTAAAATAAGATCTAAACTTGTAATTGCTACAATTTAATACTAACGTGAATAATATTCCTAACAGCTTATGAAAAGATTGCGCAACATTGGATGCGCAACACCCCCATAGATTGCATGTTTGCCGTAGTTGCCACGTATGGCAGGCGGGTTGGCAACTGCAGTTTTTATTATATTGCGTTGTTATTAGTAAGATGCTGCGGCAGATCTCCTGTTTCATTCCGCTATTTCGCCTCTTACGACATACACGGAAATATGATGATTATCCCCTCATTATAGGCTACAAAAATAAAACTAGACAGAACAAAGCAAAGCCATCGGACCTGACATGACAGAAAATTAACTCTGAAACATTATTTTCTATTCAATAAATTTCATATGACGTTTTGAGGCGGCGAAACCGGGTATTGATCCGTCATCGATCATACTCACTTTCCAAGTCCTAGATTAAGTTGAATCACGACACCATATTAGTTAGCAGCAAAGATTTTTTTCTCAGTGTTACTATAACTACGAGTAATACCTATAGGTAAATTTTTAAATATGGTATGGGTTTGTAAGTCAATGAGTTTCACTACAAAGTATATTTTACAGCTTTTAAAATAATTAAAAATTAAAAATTTTGTACAGCCGACTTCAATATAAGCGACTTCAATATAGGTTATTTAAGAATAACTCAATAACCATTGGTCTGACCTTGATCAAATTCATGTGGGACCACACGAGAACTATCAGCTTTCATATAAAAAAAAATCATCGAAATCGGTTCGCCCAGTACAAAGTTATGAGGTAACACACATAAAAAAAAGAAAAAAAACATACACTCGAATTGAGTACTGTCTCCTTTTTGGAAGTCGGCAGAAAAAGTATTTTTTTTTGTATTGCTTCGTTTTTTTTCTATTAATACTTTTACCTATAATTTGTGGTGTAAGATTAAAGTGGAATAAATGTGTTTTCGAACTTTATTTATTTCTTTATATCTATGAAAAAGACAATAGGTAAAGCTCATAATCAGTGTTTAAAAATAATGATCGCTCACGTGCAGCTGGCGCCCCGCGACGTATCACCTTGGCAGAAACCGCATTAGGCACTTGATGTGAGGCCAGGTGTTTTAGTACAGAGATTATTTTCAAATCATTTCAATGTTGCTACGATTACTCATTGCAAACGATAAGCTAGTTATCGATTTCTTTGATTAAGTAACGCACAAAATTAAGATTATAACATTATTTATTCCGTGTTATTGTTATAACACAAATGTTAAATACCTGTAATTGAAATTATACTTTTTTATTTATAGAATCCTACGTAACTTCAAAAACCACAATATTTATTATCATCATCAACATTACTAGCAATAATACCCTGTAAGACAAAGATATCATATAATTACCTGCTTGGTTGACTATATTTGATATTTTTAACATGTTTAAATAAATATGTTAAAGAACGTATATCTTAAAATGGAACATTTTCTTGAAAATGATACATTAATGTTAAAACTATTGTATACGAAGACACCTTCCTTATTGCTTGGTGCAACCCACACTAGACCGTTATTTGAAAAAAAGATATAATACAGAATTGGTATGGGAAGTTTTATCATAATATATACATAATGTTATGGAGTAATTAATAGGGCATTATTCATAATGTCCAGGCAGTTTGAAAAATGCCCAATATAAGTAATTTATGATAAAAACTATTGAAATAATTAAATTAACCGGGTTTTATGAATAAAGCCCGTCACATAGGCAGAGTAATAAAAATATAGGTTAGTTTTTTTGACGTCACATATTTAGCAATTAAACACAATGAGAATAAAGATTTTCATCAAAAGTATTTTTTCTTTGTAACGCAATCCTTTGAAATACCCAACTGCTGGTATTTGATACTGCAAGTGATTTTTCTCTTCATTCACATTTTTATACTTGTTAATTTCAGATTTAGTGCATTATTAATTTATTGTTTTAAAAGTGATAAACATGGTTAGATTAGGTTATAATATCAAATTGCGCAACAGTTACGTAGCAATATTCATAATGACCAGACAACGTGATAAATAATGAAGTTTAAATCAGGATTAATTACGTAGCCAGATTTGACTTGTCATTATTCATATTGCCCGGGCATTATAAATAGTGCCCTGATCAATCACTTGGTCTATAACATATTTATTTATAGATTATTTTTAAGTGACTCTTCATAAATCAAATATCTGCTCATTAATGAAGAACAATAATAATAAGAATATACCTTTTTTACCTTTTATATGCCTTTCTTGTTTTAACACAGAATCGATAATGTAAAGGTAACTGATGAAAAGTCTATTTATTGAATTTCAGAAAAAAAATACTGTACAGAAAAAAACTACCGGTTACAAAATGTTTACCAATATGTAAGTATATTTTGTACACTTTTGACATATAATTTCGGTTTACGAATGCAAATGGTTTGTGTTAGCAATTAGATGACAAGAGGATATTGAATGGTTCATTTGCACAATATAATACATTATATATACACACTAGCTGTGCACCGCGACTTCGCCCGCGTGTAATTGAGGGTTTTAATTATATTGCTCAGAACCCTAATTGTTTTTCTCAAATATAAGTAGCCTAAGTTACTTCTTAGAACATCGGCTAAATGCCAGTGAAAGTCCCGTCGAAATCGGTCCAGCCGTTTCGGAGATTAGCCGGAACAAACAGACAGACAGACAGACAGACCGACAGACAGACAAAAATTTTAAAAATTGTGTTTTTGTTATAAGTACCGTAAGTATCTTTTGTTTCTGTTTTGTCTCCAATAAAGTAAATAAATAAATAAATAAATATACATTCATATGCATTGAGTACAAAGCTGTTATTTTAACATTACAAACAGACACTTCAATCTTATTTATTTGTATAGATATAGATGTATAGATTAACAAAATAATAAGTTTATTTTCCTGAGTTCGGTACATTTGTAGCTGGCTCTATGTAGTGTCTGACTCATTTTCATCATCATCGTTACAGCCCTTCACAAGTCAACTGCTGAACATAGACTTTTCGCAAGGAATGCCACAAAACACGGCCTTGAGACACCTGCCTCCATCGACTTTCCGCATCTCTTACCAGGTCATCACTCCACCTAGTGAGGGGGGTCCTTAACTGCCTATGGGTACCTCTGCCACTCGAGAACTTTTCTTTCCTATCGGTTGTCAGTTCTTTCATCAATATGGCCGGCCCATTGTCACTTCAGTTTGATTTTCCGTTGGGACATGTCTGTTACACTGATTTTACTGCGGATCCTCATTTTTAAGTCTATCATGCAGAGAACGTGTATGTATGTGTCCTGTCTATTGGGGAATAATTGAAAAAGAAATTTTAAATAGAGCTTAAAATTAAAGCCTGTGGAATATGGTAAATTATTCACACGCTCACTTAAAACAAGACTTTATGTAAAAAAAAAATATAAGCAACATATTTGCAGCAATCTTCAAAAACCTATTTACGTCGGGCCTGACGTAGTAGGCCTTTTCAAGAACGTGCCTTTTGGCGTGTATTACTTTACAGATTTGCCTATACCCACGACGCTGGACAGACGTGTTGGTGTTGGTGAACACAGAACAAAAATCCTCGCACTGGTGATATTTCTCCCCATACCTCGGCTGTTTGAAATTTGGGTTCAGCGTTCTTGGATACATATACCAACACCGTTTATCAGAGCCCTGTTCGTGTGCGCCATTTGAAGGAAAATTTGATAAATTGCCTCTTACTACGCAATCTATTTAAAATCGACACCTGCACTATACCTAACATATCATTGTCTTGGAGAACAAAGCTATAGCTGTTTTCAGACTACAGTATCAATTTACAAATCTAGGACACGGATATATCAAAACAATAGGCTAACTCGAGAAAGTGTTCAAAATCATATTTTATAATCTCTTGACATGCAATATAACGGAATCGAAAACTGAAACTGGAAAACAAATAATAAAAGTTTGTTCTTTCATTGACTATACTGTTTTTAGAGTTCCGTATCTTTTCCTTCTTCGTACCTTTGGATCACTTTGTTGTCCGCCCGTCTGCCTGTCTGTAAAAACCCTTTTTCAGCCTACATCAAGAAAGGAGGAGATTCACAATTCGACCCGGATATTTCTACATACATAATTCAAATTCAAATTATTTATTGTAAGTGTTAATTTATTTTAATATTACTTGTCTTACAACATAATTTTTGATTTGATTTTTTTTAGCCATCTATTCTATCATGTGCGGTATCGTTGGATAGGTCTTTCAAAAAACGCTCGGGGTGTGAACAACATCTTTCGATTCAGGGGTCCGTTTGCGAAATATTTAGCTTTAAAGTGATTGTTTTCATTACAATTGTGCCCCCCCCCCCTCTACCAACTAAACCGCTGTTTTTGGAAATGTGTATACTGATAGTAGTACATATATAATGAAAATAAAAGGACAACTATCACAGCTAAGTAGAATTAAGAAGTTAACGAGTAGCTAATAGTCGACCATTTTATATGAAGAATGATATGCATTATTTACTTATACTTTATTAGCTTTACATTTTCATTTGCGGGATAGGTAGGAAGGATCTTTCTTACTTACTACTTTGACTTATTTTCTAGCTGGTAGTTATTGTACGCCTCATTCAAAGTATTCATACAATCATATAGCCTCATACAATTTCATACTTCATACTCTTGGTTTCAGGTTTCAGGATAATTTAAGGCAGTGGTGGTTTACGTGAAGGTTCGTTATGGTCATATATACATATAATCTTTAGGATTGCATTGCTGGAAATATATAGATAGATAGTCAATCATGACCATTTTTGTACCTTGGCATGTGAATGATTTGATGTAAATTGCGTTATTTTCAAAATTGAAAAGTATTTTTATATAAGCCTAAGTCTGATTTGAAAATAATTTTTGTCGTTATAGCGGTCAAACCGCGAACTCACTTATTATGCTCATTATCAAGAAAGCCCACGTATTGTGATGGGCAACTACGGAATCAAACCTACCTACATTGTGCGTGGCGCAACACTGGATGGGTATTTATGCGCGGCTATCACTTTAATTAGATACATGTAAAATTAATTAGAAATTCGGGTCGTCGATTTTTAGGGTCCGCACCCGAAGGGTAACCAACGCGACCCTATTACTAAGCCTCCGCTGTCCATCCGTCCGCCTATCTATCAGCGGGCTGTATCTCATGATATGTAATAGGTAGACAGTTGAAATTTATATAAAAACTAATAATAAAAATTAAAATAAATTGAAAATTAAAGGGGGCTTCTCTACTAGAAACGTGTATTACGATGGTACGGAACCCTTCATGCCCAAGTCCGATTCGCACTTGGCCGGTTATTTACCGTCATTTGAGTTCCAAATAAATTTCACTGATTCAAAAAAATTAAAAACTACAGATGCGACGCAATAATCGTTGTTTGATAACACTATAATTAACATAGCCGTTCACCGCGACTTCGCCGCTGGAATTTACGATTGGATTTCATTTTGTTTATGCATTTAGTAAAAAGCTGTTATTATGATATTACAAACAGACACTTCAATTTTATTTATTTGTGTAGATGTAAATGTATAGATAACACAAATAAAAATTCTATGGCAGAAAATGACAATCACTATAATGTACACGTTTTCTACCTCGTGGCAGATAATTTTTTGTGAATATGTAAGTAAGTAAGTATAAATGTTCCATAATACCCCTAAAACTTACTATTATAAAGTTAAAATAAAAGCAACAAACGCGATAAATCAAACCCTATAAAACGTTTAATATCACACATTTCACGCCTGTATCTCAAACGCCTCCGGAGCGCCTCGCACGTAATAAGCCATGTCAGACTGTTAGCACGGCATCTGCTCAACATCATCACTAAGAACCTGTATTAAATTCTTTCGCTGTATTTTTAGCTTCACTCGTGAGAAGAGCGATGTTATGTGGCTATAAATAATATTATCAAGTGTTGGTATAAGTGTGAAAAATGCGAGCTATACATAAACATATAATACGAGTAGCCATACATAATAAACAGAGCTGTTCGTGTTCGTTCTATTCAAAGTTTGCTATAAAGTAGATTTATTTTTACGAAATGGAATGTATTGGATATGTTAGGAAATATGAATAATTAACGATTTTTATGCGTGGTAGAGCCACGCTGCAGCTGTATTTTGTAGCACGAATGGGTCGGCTCGACCGGGGCAGGGCCATGCTCACAGAATACCAGCGTAAAATAGCAGCTTAACGTTGCTGTGTTTTGTATGGTGAGTGTAGAGAACCGGAAACCCTTTTTATCAGAATCGAGGCATTCCATCTTAGTCCTCAAGGTTGATTCGTAATCGAAGATAGATGTAGATGTCTATGGGCCACAGCAACCACTTACCATCAGGTGGACTGTGTGCTCGTTTGTCACTCTTATTCTATAACAAAAATTGACTTAAAGTAAGTGAGTTGAGTTAGATAACATTACTTCTCGATTTCAAAATTTGCAAGGACTTCTTTCTCCTATTTAGTTATAAGTCGACAGGGACTTATCGTTCCAAAAATAATACCACTATTTTATATATGACCTTATTTTTGGTATTGAACGGCCTCATTAGTATAATGAGTACGCGAACTTAAAAAGATGAAGTCTTTTTAAGTTTACGTACATAAAAGCTACGTCATATTCACGTCGGCTTAGCAATGTTCGATACCGCGCAGAACAAGCATTTTGTATGGCCTAGAAATAATTGTTCCGGGTCTGGATGTTTGTCCTTATGAAATTTTTGTATGTAAACTGCCTCCACGATACAGGACAAAATTCTAGTAAGGTGTTAACGTTTTGAAAAAAAAAATTTACTGTAAAATATATTTAGTCTCTGAAGCGCCTTGACTACAGAATTAATTATTCTAATTTAACTGTGACTTTACCTTCTGCATTCCACAACTACAACATATCAGTCATAATCCTTATGGTTTATTTTATGGTTAATGATACAAGTTATTGATTTTAGACCGCAAAGACTGACCGTTTGTAGTATCGGCTTTACACAGCTAAATTACGTAAACAGATTTTCGATGACTCTTCTCCGCCTCGTATTTATTAGGTAATGTTTCCATCACTTAAATTTTATTTACAAACTTTTAATTGTTGTAATGAGGTTTATTGCATGTCCAATAGACTCGATACAAAATTCTTCCATTTAGTAACTCTGATTTCAATTATAACATTTTTTTGAATTCCGAACAACGAATTTAAAAATTCAGTTCTTAAAATAATTCTCTGGAATTTCTAAATCTAATTAAAAAAAACAATAGAAGTTTTTTTCAAAAAATTTTGCAATATGCGTGATATTGCAAAATGGCAATAGTGTGTTGTAGATAATAAGCGATTATGTCTGTAAATTTAAGTTTGATCTAATAGAAAACAAAGTTACTTGAAAAAAAAAAGAATTGTGGAAAGTTTCCGATTCGATTTTATTTTTAATAATTACTAGCGACCCGTCCCGACCCGGTACTCAAACGCACACGAAAAACTCCATCAGAATCGTTCTAGACGTTTTACTTACGGACAGCAATAGATTTGTAAGCTGCCTGCTCAAGAAGAATCTAAAGCACCTGAGCAAGAATTTTAAATATCATTGCTAGATAAGATTTCATGCGACAAAACGTTGGAATCTTGATTTTTAGGCAGTAATAGAACATACCTACGCGCTTTGCGCTTACGGCATGCAAAATGTAACTGCTGTTTCCTTGAAAAGACCTGTATCTAGTAGTGAATTAATTGTATACTAAAGAATAATAAAAGAAAAGACCCGTCACTCTTGTGTGACAGACTGACAGAACAATGTTGTGTTATAACCCCGTTATCAAAATTTCAAGAATTTCAACGCTGCGCACATATCACATACTGAATTTTGTTATCCAAACCTTGATCTACATTGCTACATAAATTATACTACCGTCGCATCAAACCAGACCGTACAGTTTGCATGTACTGTTACAATCCATTGCGAGGTACCGAAATTGTCTTGCGCTCTTTTAAAATTAGCCAACCAACCAATTAACTTTGCTATAAAATGGCCATACTGACGTTCTAGCATAGTTATGTAATTAATTATCGTATCACTTCATATTCATATTATTATTTAATAATATAATTTTGTTCCGTCAAAATTTCCAAAAACAAAAAATATAATTTTCCTAAAACAAATATTTCGCATGTGTTCTTATTACGTACTATATATACAGCATTTTAATAATTATTGCTTAAATGAGATGCAATCTATACAAATAAATAAAATTGAAGTATCTGTTTATAATGTTAAAATAATAGCTTTTTATTAAATGCATATGAAAGTATATATATAACAGTGGTAGAGCTAAGCGGCAGCTTTTGCTGTCGCACGGATGGGCCAGCTCAAACCGGGGTGGTACCACGACCTCACAGAATACCGGCGTGAAGTAGAGGTTTACCTCTGCGCTCCGCTTGGTGAGTGCAGGTGGCCGGAGGCCCAATTCCCCCCCCCCCCCCCCATCAACATGGTAGTGGAATTGAACAGAAGACTACCCCAGGAGGGTACCAGCACCCTTGGAGAATCCCTCGCTGAGCATCCACGACCATACCACTCCACTCCTGGGCGTGGGTGCTCAGGCTGCCCCGCGTATTCTGGAGGGGGGGGGGGGGGGGGGCAAAATTCCGCTCGCGACTAATACTGCTCGGGGCAAGCTGAGCAATAAGACCAAGGCGACCCCTTTCACGCTATCCGTGAATTTTTGCAATATCAGGGGACTTCATTCCAACCTTAACGCTGTCCATTACCATCTAGAGACGGCGAAGCCGGCCTTGCTCTTTTTAACCGAGACTCAGGTGTCCTCTCCGGCTGATACTTCATATCTCTCTTACCCGGGGTACAAATTTGAACACTCCTTTGTGCCCCGGGCTGGAGTTTGCGTATACGTCAGGGAGGACATCTGTTTTCGACGCCTCGGCAGTCTTGAAGGTACGGACCTGTCCATCCTATGGCTGCGCGTAGACAGCGACGACTATCCCCGCGTCTACGGGTGCCTCTATAGGGCCCATAGCGGTAATGCCGACACAGACCGACTCATCGACCACGTCCAAATGGCTGCAGACTCCGTGCTACAACAGGTCCCATCCGCAGAGATCGTGATACTCGGTGATTTTAACGCCCACCACGCTGAATGGCTTGGTTCTCGTTTAACCGATCATGCGGGTAGATCTGTCTATGACTTTGCTTTGGCATATGGTCTAACACAACTGGTTACTTCGCCTACGCGGATCCCAGATGTGGAGGATCATGTACCTTCCCTGTTGGACCTTCTGCTGACCTCTCATCCGGACGGATATCAGGTCTCCGTCGATGCCCCACTAGGCTCTTCGGACCATTGTCTGATCCGGAGTACGGTGCCACTCACGCTCCCATCGCAGTTGCGATCTGCAGCTTGTCGCCGTGTTTGGCACTATAGGTCGGCCGATTGGGACGGGATGCGGTCTTTTTTTGCATCCTACCCTTGGGGGCGGCTTTGCTTCTCGCCGGAAGATCCCAGCGTTGTTGCCGATTCTGTTGCTGATGTGGTGCTTCAGGGTATGGAACTTTTTGTTCCATCCTCTGTGGTGCCCATCGGAGGCAGATCCCAGCCATGGTTTGGTCGCTCCTGTAAACTAGCATCACGCTATAAGCAGGAGTGCTACCAGGCCTGGGCTGACGCATCAACGTCCCGGGATGTAAACACCAGCGCTCTTAAAAAGAAGTACAATTCCGCCTCCAGGTCCTTCAAAAGTGTCATTGCCAAGGCAAAGTCAGAGCACATCGGCAGAATTGGCGAGAAACTAGTTCGCCTCCCTTCGGGAACACGTGCATTCTGGTCTCTCGCCAAGGCTGTCCAAGGGAACTTCTGTCAGCCATCTCTGCCATCTCTGCACAGGGTGGACGACTCACTGGCCCATGACGCTAAGGAGAAAGCCGATCTGCTAGGCTCTCTTTTTGCTTCCAACTCGACTCTAGATGACGGGGAGAACACACCGCCGAACATCCCGCGATGTGAGTGCTCCATGCGGGAAGTGCTGTTTACGCAGCGCTTGGTGCGTAAAGCACTCCTCTCCCTGGACGTCAACAAGTCGAGTAGGCCTGATGGAGTCCCACCTATTGTGCTGAAGACGTGTGCTCCGGAGTTGGCACCGGTTTTAACGCGTCTTTTTCGGTACTCCTACTCCCTAGGCGTAGTCCCGGACTCATGGAAGACAGCTTTGGTGCACCCGATCCCTAAAAAAGGCGACCGCTCAGATCCGTCCAACTACAGGCCTATCGCCATCACCTCCTTGTTCTCCAAAGTAATGGAAACGGTTATTAACAGCCAGCTCATGCGGTACCTTGAGGATCACCAGCTGATTAGTGACCGCCAGTACGGTTTCCGTCGAGGTCGCTCAGCTGGTGATCTTCTGGTCTACCTGACCCATAGATGGGCTGAGGCAGTGGAGTCCAAGGGGGAGGCGTTGGCCGTTAGTTTGGACATAGCGAAGGCTTTCGATCGGGTTTGGCACAAAGCGCTTCTTTCAAAGCTGCCTTCCTATGGGCTTCCCGAGAAATTGTGCAATTGGATCACCAGCTTCCTTGCAGATCGGAGCATCAAGGCCGTAGTAGACGGTGCATGCTCCGATTACAAGCCCATTAACGCTGGTGTTCCACAAGGCTGCGTGCTATCACCAACGCTGTTTCTTCTGCATATCAATGATATGTTGCAAACCAGTAACATTCATTGCTATGCGGACGACAGCACTGGTGATGCTTTATACACCGGCCGTGCCAATATTTCTCGGGAAAACGTCGCCGAGTACCGGAACAAACTTGTGTCTGAAGTCGAGACTTTGTTGAACAAAGTCTCAGACTGGGGGCGACTAAATCTAGTCCAGTTCAATCCCCAGAAGACACAAGTTTGCGCGTTTACCGCTAAAAAGATTCCTTTTGTCGTATCTCCTCAGTTTCAAGGCACTCCCCTTGTTGCCTCAGCCAGTATCGGAATCCTCGGTGTCGACATATCGAGTGACGTGCAGTTTCGTGGTCACTTGAAAGAGAAGGCCAAATTGGCCTCTAAAAAGCTTGGCGTGCTCAGCAGAGCGGGACAGTATTTCATGCGGGCACACCGCTTGCAACTTTACAAGGCGCAGGTTCGGCCTCACATAGAATACTGTTCCCATCTCTGGGCAGGGGCCCCCCAGTGCCAGCTCCTTCCACTTGACCGCATCCAGCGCAGAGCGGTTCGAATCGTCGACGACCGAGTTCTTTCCGATCGGCTTGACTCACTGGCACTGCGTAGAGAGGTTGCATCTCTTTGCGTATTTTATCGCATCTACCACAGGGAGTGCTCTGAGGAATTGTTCGGACTAATTCCAGCCGCTCAATTTCACCATCGCACATCGCGACAGACCTTGCGATTCCATCCATATCATCTAGATGATTGGCGGTCCACCACTGTGCGATTCAGAAGAAGTTTTCTCCCTCGCACAACTTCCTTGTGGAATCGATTACCACCAGCGATTTTTCCGGACCGATACGACTTAGGGACCTTCAAGAAAAGAGCCTACTCCTTTTTAAAAGGCCGGCAACGCATCTGCAATTCCCTCCCTGGTGTTGCAGTTGTTCATGGGCGGCGGTAGTCACTTACCATCAGGTGAGCCGCATGCTCGTTTGCCCCCTCTCCTATAAAAAAAAATATACGGAAATAATAACAAAAAAAAATAATTTTTAAAATTTTTGTCTGTTTATCTATCTGTTTGTTCCTGCCAATCTCCGAAACGGCTGTATTTTGACAGGACTTTCACTGGAAGATAGCTGATATTATAAGGAGTAACTTAGGATAATTTTATTTTAGAAAAAGGCTTAGAGTTCCGCGCTAAATAAATTTAAACCTATGAAATCGTAGTAAACTCCACGCGGGCGAAGTCGCAAAGGACAACTAGTTTTGCAATAAAAACGAAAAATTAGTTCACGGTCGTTTAACGACATTTAGTTATTTTCAATATATTTAGTAAGGGGTATTATCAATTTCAGTCGAATATATTTAAAAAAAAATACAGAAAAATTTCCGAGTTAGTTTTTCGATTTTGCTATTTTCTTTTAACGAAGCGGTGATACTTTTAAAAAAAAAAGAGGATGCTTTCAAAGTGGTTCTGGATCCAAAGAGTCTCTCTTATCTCATTACCAGTCTTCCGATCCACTGCTAAATATAGAGATACAGACCTTGTACAGAATTTGTTAAACACAATCTTTAAACGATATATACATATTCACCACGCTGAGCAAGGCAGTTTAGTGTGCGCGGTGACCCTCGCATTCTTTTTTATAAAATTCAGTGACAAACAAACTTACAGTCCACCTAATGGTAAAAGACTACAACAGCCCATGGGCACTTGTAGCCAACTTGAACAACAAAAGCAAAGAATGCGTTATCACCAGCCTTACGATGGAATGCCTCACAGCCTGTTATTGTAATGGCTCCCTATACGTTTCAGACCGGAACATAAGAGTGCACGCATTGCAATTCGGTGGCATAAATAGTTAAGAGGGTGATACTTACCATTTAAATGTATTTAGATATAGAAAGGTTTGATATCATTGAGTTATATGTACTACGTACTAGAGAAGCTATTCCAAAGAAAAATTGTGCGCTACTCTATGTATTCGCGCATGCGCGGGAGATAGTAGAGTCGCGTATGCGCGAAGACTTTAATTTAATATAAAATAAGAAATTATTATAAAATATATATAAGAATTTAATATAAAATACTCTTGTTTTAATCTAAACAAACATATTTCTAAATAAAATGTAATAATAATTATCTTATAGAATTCACAAATCTTCAATTTACGCAATATTTAGTTTAGTGTACGGATTGCAGTACAGTTCAATTGAACATAGTCAGTGTTCGGAATGCGAAATATAGTGCGTAGTACGAAGAAGAACATGAACATGAACATGGACAAAACAAAGATTATGTTTAATGTCCATGTCACACCTATGCCGGTAGTTGTTGGGAGCACTAAGCTCGAAGTTGTTGACGAGTATGTTTACCTGGGACAAATAGTCCGACTAGGTAAGTCCAACTTCGACCGAGAGGTCAATCGACGGATTCAACTCGGCTGGGCAGCGTTCGGGAAGCTATGACACATCTTCTCGTCAGAAATACCTCAAAACCTTAAAACAAAATTGTACAACCAGTGCGTGTTGCCAGTGATGACTTACGGAACTGAGACGTGGTCCTTCACTGCTGGCCGTATGAGGAAGCTCAAGGTCGCTCAGCGAGCTATGGAGAGGGCTATGCTCGGAGTTTCACTGCGTGATAAACTTAGGAATGAGGATATCCGCAGTAGAACCAGAGTAACCGACATAGCCCAACGGATTAGTAAGCTGAAGTGGCAGTGGGCCGGCCATATAGCTCGAAGAACCGACAACCGATGGGGAAGAAAGGTTCTCGAGTGGCAGCCTCGTACCGGTAGGCGAAGTGTAGGGCGTCCCCCCACAAGATGGAGTGACGACCTGGTAAGACATGCAGGAAGTCGATGGATGCAGGTGGCTCAGGACCGTGCTTTGTGGCATTCTTTGGGGGAGGCCTATGCAGCAATGGACTTGTGAAGGGCTGTAATGATGATGATGAGTACATATATATCGATGTTTCTTATCCATACTAATATTATATATGTGAGAGTTTGTGAATATGATTGGATGTTTATACTTGCGTAGGTACTAATTATTGATGTACGTATAAACGGCTAAACAGATCCGGCTCACAGCACACCAGGTAGACCATGCATTTAATTAACACATACTTATTATCGCTTGAAATTAAAAGTTACCTGATAAAATAGATATGAAGAGTCTTCACTGTTTCCCCGCAAGTGGTGCCGCTGTCAGAAGCTACTGATGAAAATTCGCAAAGTAATCTAAGTTTTTTTTTAATTTACTTATGTAATCTGCTTTAAAATATGTAATACCGCCACGAGCCACGATACAATGTGTTATGGCTGTAATACGAAGGGGGTCTGGTCTGGTTCAAAAAAGGACCACGATCGCACAGAGCTGAGAATACAGAAAAAACTAGAGCACCAGCGTGAAATTGCTGCTGCATATTGCTGCTGTGTTTCGTATGGTGACAGACGAGAACCGGAAACCCTTTTAACAAGGTAGGCCTTACGGGTGATAATGCATCTACATTTTGTTTTTTGCAAACAATATTATTCCATCGAACGGCAGCTATACCTTCACGTATATATTGTAACCGACGTACCTCATTACTCATAGCTTCTAACAAGGGACTTGTACTTAGCACACCTATTAATATATGAGCAAGGCAATTGTTCTGTAATTTCAAAGTTAGTACGTAATGGGCGTAGAATATTACCATAACAATATCCATACACTTATGAAAAATAAGCGATATATAACTTTTTTTAGAAATATTTATTTTAAATATTATTTCTAAAAAAGTTGAAACAGGCACACAGTCCGCTTAATGGTAAGGGTACCTATGCTGTGGTATTTAAGATCCTTAAACACTTAACATTTTTTTTATAGGATAGGGTGACAAACGAGCACATAGTCCACCTGATGGTAAGCGGTTGCTGTGGCTCATAGACATCTACATTTATCCTCGAGAATCAATTATGAATCAAAATACAGATGCGTTGTCAGCCCTGAGGACTAAGGTTAAAATGTCTCGTTACTTGTAAAAGGGCCTCCAGATCTCTGTACTAACCACAGAAACACATCCATATTATGCTGATATTTAACGCCGATATTCTGTACGGTGCTTCTCCAGTCGAGCGGACTGTAATGTAGACATAATAATGCAGCGTAGCTTTACAACGTACAAATTCCGACATATTATGCAAATTAATAATTTTTTCACAAAATAATTAAGCTTTTTGATTTATAATAGCTCCCAAAAATCGGATGTATTTATTGAGAATAACGTAACGTTCAATAGGTTATTGCCACCTCGGTGTAGAACAGCGAGTGCAAAATGTCTGCGTATTGAACTGACGGCAGTAAAACTGCAGGCAAAGGTTGGCGACGAGCCAACTCGCACTGTCGCGTCGCTCCGCGGACTAATACCGTTTAAAAGGAAACTGTGCAGTGTGTACCCTTCGTCGTTAGCCTAATGTCGTATCTACTTTTTAAATACCTAATTCAAAAACATTTTATCATGAAATACTGCAGATTACTGCAGATCTTCTAGAAACAGTGGTAGAGCCAGGCGGCAGCTTTTGCTGTCGCATGAATGGGCCGGCTCGAACCGGGGTGGTACCACGACCTCACAGAATACCAGTGTGAAGTAGAGGTTTACCTCTGCGTTTCGCTTGGTAAGTGCAGGTGGCCGGAGGCCCTTTTTACTGGAAATGAGGCATTCCATCCTAGTCCTCACGGGTGAAAATGCATCTGCATTTTGATCTGTAACAGAGGATAGATGTAGATGTCTATGGGCCGCAGCAACTACTTACCATCAGGTGGATTGTGTTCTCGTTTTTCACCCTTATCCTATATAAAAAAAGAAAGCAGTTCGTAATTATTTACAGGCTATGAGTTGGGAGCTTTCTTTGTTTGAAGTAGCAACCTGCAACCGCGTATTCTTTGACTGCAATGCCGCTTACTTTATGTAAACTGTTAACCTGTTTGCCACAAATTAAAAATTACTATAATTGCCAATTAGGTATATGACTTCAGAAATTCAACAGTTACCATATTGTAATTAGTTTTATTTTTATTGCTTAGGAACTAGCTGTGCACGTACACGCACTGCGGTGGCTCAAAAAGTTTTAAAGCATATAAACACGCTTGCCAGCGTGGCAACTATGGCAAATATCCTCTATATGAGACAGTCTATGGCGTAGGTCTATCTTCAGCAGTGGACTCTAATAGGCTGTAACGGTAACGTAGATTTAAAATTTAGAAAAACAGACATTTACATTTTTATTACCATAGATTACATTAATAATACACGTCGTAACAGAATCTATCAACCCATTTCGTCTCGTGGGTGTAGTAAAAGACTCAGGGAAATGCCAGAAAAATATCTTGGCTTCCGATGGAGGGCGGCGGACTTGTTTACGCCAGACGTAAATACTCTGGAACTCTGGATACAGCGACAAAGGTGCGAGTCGTATTTTACTGCGATCGTCAGTCTGCCTGCCAAGCGTTCCGAATCCAAAGATGAATTCTCACCACAAGTACAACTGGGGAGACCCATGTCCAACTGTGGACTTTTAAGGCTGACCATGTTGACGATGATGATATTTTAAATATTAAAATAGCGGTGTCACACCTAAAAATTACAAGTGAATAACAAATTTTTTGTGTCAAGTTTTTCAAAATATTCAAATAACTTTTACCTACGGCTAAAATTATGTTTAAATATATTTTATAGGTATTGTAGACTAAAAATTAGATTATTCATAAAAAATTATTTGGAGAGAAACAATTATTTTAAGTAAGTAGGACACACACATTGTATGCACTTGCAGTGTGTCCAATAATACAAAGTAATACATTATAATGAAAGTGTTTTACAAAACAGGAAAAAGGTTTATGTTCAAAAACTACAAAATTTAAAAACAGACGAATCATTAAATATCTACATAATTACATATGTAACTAAACATAGTTTATAAAATTACATTTTTGTTTTGTGGCGCCCCTTATAACACATCATGTATTAAGGTTATAACTATAACGTATATCATAAAAATCTAATTTTATCATGATGGACGAACTGATGATGCCATGATTGAAGAATTTTAACGACTTAACCACGCGAGGGTGAGCGAATAAATTTCGCAATGGTATTTAGCTCGCCTGTCTCCCTTACGCAGCGTGAGTGGATAATATCTAACCTTTTCCTTTTAAAAGGGTTTTTATGACATACGGCTTAGATATAAGTCAATAAATGGTTTAATGTTGAACTGAATACTAAATAGTTATTTAAAGATAATATTTCATTAATAACTTCATCCCACACAGAAATAAAGCACTGGCTTATGATAAAAAATTGTACTAGCTAGTTATGGAAAGATTAAAAAACATAGAGAAATGTATTCTCAAATTACGATCGTTAAATAATTAATTTCAAAACGTATATGACTATCATCGTACCACGAGGAGTTTGATAAGGATTAACAATAATTGCTAACACTTGGCAGGCAATATGGTGACCTTTGTACTTGGCATCACGAGTCTTGCGCCTTTGACATTGCTAAATGTTGCCCGCTCATACATTACCATCCAAAAATAGCTATACTATACTAGACATGCCGTTACACATAGTCCCCGAAAAGAAATTTAAATAATATGAAAATATCTAAGAGAAATAAACTAGTAGATCTTGCAAAAAAAACAAGTCTCCGTGTATTTTAAAGTTGTTTCAAAGCAAATAAATAAACTTAGTCTGGTAATTTCCTTCCCATAAGGAATCGCTTCAACAACGCAGTAACAATGGTCATCTTACCACTAATGTGATGACCATAGCAGGCGCTTTATGAATAAAAAAAATATTTTCGTTTGTCGTGCCGTAATAGTGCAATTAGGTATGGCCACCTTAAGCTTTGCCGCCCTAAAAAACCAAACAAGGAGGAGAACAGAGACTTATTATATTAATGTATTAAGAAAAAAAAATAGCAACCACGCTTTGGCAATAATTAGGAACACATCGAATAATCAACTTAATAAAAACTTTTACAATACACAATACATACTAAAAACGACTAAAATATTTTCTATAATGTCAACGGTCAAAATGGCGTCGATAAAGCAGCGCCCTTTTGAACCTTTATTTTTTGATTGACTGATGAAAAGCTATCGTATCACGGAGTCATCTATGCAAATAAGTCTGTAGTTTTTTGAGTTATAAGAAAGTGATAATATTAACCGGATGAATATATTACCCTCACGTACTATATATATTTATTTTAATGCTTTTACTGTACAAATTAATGTAAATGTTAATGAAAGCAATCTAAAATAAAAATAAAAACTCCAATAAACATAACCATATTATAATAATATGCCATAGTGAGTCATGTAAGCTTCAATCTAATAAAACGATAGCATCCAGTTTTGGTACGACTACTTATTTACGAGTATTCTGTGCTACGACGAAGCCGCCACCTAAAAGGGGCACGCACGTCCCCCAACAATATATTTCTCACGCATACTTCTAATGAAGTCCTCTTAAGTAATTAAACTAAGCGGAGAGTTTATTTATACGTGTGTATATAAAAGATGAAATAGAAAGCAAATTTCGTTCTGTTTACTATGTTTAATTGTAGATTTGCAAAGACTTAAGATCATTTTAAGGAGATCAATCAATGTTAAGAAAGGAAAAGCTTGTACAAATTACGCTATCCCACAACATTACTACAAAATCATCACAATTCATCAAGTTTTTTACTTAAGAAAATAAAATATCCTATACATATTTAAATATTCTATTATACACCGTAGACCATAATATACTGTGATGCATTACTAAAATAATATGTAACAAGGAAAATAAACAGAAATACTAAGTAAAATAAGTCTATATTATAATTACCGACATGAATTCGTTAACAGCTCTTTCATTTTCAATAATAATTCATCATCATCATCATAATCATTGCAACCCTTCACAAGTCCACTGCTGAACATAATTACAATGCAATATTTTATTTGTGGATTGAGCCAGGCGTGTAAAACTCCCTTATTGTACAGAAAAAAAAAACAGAAATATATCTACTTAAAATGGAAATTTTGCAACCCATTCCTTGGTCTCAATTTGCTATTTGCATACAGGTAATACAAACATAATGTGTTCAAGGTGCAACCAGTCCAGCAAACTCTCCCACTATCTGATGGTAAAAGTCAGTCTCCTTGCACTGAGCAAATAGATAGCCAATTTTCCAAGTACAGCGAATACCAGCACTAAAGCAGGTATAACTACTGCATAAATAATTCCTACTTAAAACTCGTTTTAAAAGCGTTCCCTCAAAAGATTTAGTGGGTTTTTTACAAGTGCTATATATAACAGCGTGCTTTATTTTAAATTACTTAGTTACTTAGGGATACTTAAATCTCGTTAAGAGCTTTCATAATGATATGTACCCCCAGTGTTATATGCACAACAATATTATAGAATTAATAAATTTAAAAACCTAGATTTAAAATGATCCTTTTTTTTAAAGACTAAAATAATTTCCGTATGTTAGATTGTTCTCTATCTTCGAACTACTTAAATCAAAAAATACTGTTTATACTTATATTATTGAACTGCCAATCTAATGAGAACAACATTATAGTTTTCGTTTTAAAATTAAACTGTGATGCAATTGTGTGATGTGATGAAATGTTTAACAGTGGTAGAGCCACGCGGCAGCTTTTGCTGTCGCACGGATTGGCCGGCTCGAACCGGGGTAGTACCACGACCTCACTGAATACCAGCGTGAAGTAGAGGTTTACCTCTACGTTTCGCTTGGTGAGTGCAGGTGGCCGGAGGCCCTTTTTACTGGAAATGAGGCATTCCATCTTAGTCCTCACGGGTGACAACGCATCTGCATTTTGATCCGCAAACGAGGATAGATGTAGATGTCTATGGGCCGCAGCAACCACTTACCATCAGGTGGACTGTGTGCTCGTTTGTTACCTATATCCTATAAAAAAATGCATTGTCTCGAAAAAATTAGTCAACATTACACCGCTATCGAAGGATCCGGAAACACAAACACAAGCGCTTGAAGCAGATGCGTCGATTGAGTTTTATTTCACCTGGTGCCCAATCAAATCTTCTTGTACGGGGTAACTGCGTCTCGTGGCGATTTTAGGAACTGGAAACATTTCATGATTGCCTCAACGTGACCGATACTTTTACGAATAATTTTCCGCAATGTTTTTAGATTTATCAGATTTTTACTTTTTTTAAGAAAAATACGATTGCAAATATGAACAAATACTCAAAAAAATTTCAAAAAACAATTAAATAACTTTTACGTTATAAAAATTTACTCAAAAGTTCTGCTTTTCTCACGGAAGTAGAAGATTAAACGACCTAGATTTTACTAGATTTTCGCACGTATGTTGAAAGAGTCAACATTATAACAGTAAATAAACTCAAAATTAAGTCTGATTTTTTTAAGTGATTTCTCTGATCTAAGACAGTGTTATCAAACTGGTTTCGTATTAAATTAAAAGTATTTTAAAGCCAAAGTTTATGATGCATTAATTTAATTTTAGTTTTATTTCGTGTTTTGAATATTTTGTTGACTTTTCAAATATATAAATCAAGGATAAGGCAAAACAAAAATGTTTATGTTAAAGGACTGTATTACGAGGGCTGCACTAAAAGCATCGGGAATGGAATATTTCCACTGTTCCTGTCATATTAAAATCTTTTTAATTGAAAACTCCTTGGTTTTAAAAATCGAATACCATTTATTTATTTTAAAAAAGATTCTCGGTCTTGTCACAAGGTTTTGTCAAACTTGTTTAGTCGTTGAGAAAATGGAATTGACTCGAGAAAATTCAAGAGCGATGATTTATTATGACTTTCGAAGTGGTTTAACACAAAAACAGTGTGTTGACCGGATGATTTCTGCATTTGGTGATGAAGCACCATCAAAAACCACAATTTATCGTTGGTTTGCTGAATTTAAACGTAGACGTGTGATGCTCAGTGATGATCCCCGTCAAGGTCGTCCAAAAACTGCAGTCACCCAAGACAACGTTGATGCTGTTCGTAAGCTGATTGAGGAAGATCGACATGTGACATACCGCGAAATTCAAGCAACTTTGGACATTGGCATGAGTCAAATACAAATAATCTTGCATGAACAATTAGGTGTAAAACAGTTGTTTTCCCGATGGATACCGCATTCGCTTTGTGAAGAGCAAAAAGCGGCTCGCGTTACTTGGTGCGTCAGAACTCTCGAAAGATTCCACGCAGGATCCTCAAATGCTGTACACAACATCGTATCAGGAGACGGATCCTGGATATACGCGTACGAACCCGAAACAAAAAGTTTTTTGTTGACTAGTTAGTCACGAGTTTGGGTGTTCGAAAATGAGTTAAAGTCAACAAAAATTGTTCGTTCACGGAGTGTTTCAAAAACAATGGTGGCCATGTTTGTCTCCAAAACTGGCCATGTTACGACTATTCCTCTTGAGGGACAAAGAACGGTTAATGCAGAATGGTATGCTAGCATTTGTTTGCCACAGGTCGTTTCTGAACTCCGTAAAGAGAACTGCAACCGCCGCATCATCCTCCATCAAGAGTTTTTAGATCAAGAAAACATAGAATTATTAGACCATCCGCCGTACAGCCCCGACCTAAGCCCTAATGATTTCTATACTTTCCCTAAAATAAAGAATAAATTGCGTGGACAGAGATTTTCATCACCTGAAGAAGCTGTGGACGCCTACAAAACGGCCATTTTCGAGACCCCAACTTCCGAATGGAATGGTTGCTTCAATGATTGGTTCCATCGTATGGAAAAATGTGTCAAATTATGCGGAGAATACTTCGAAAAGCAATAAATAATTTTTTAAATAGTAATGTTGTGTCACTTCCTTGATTCCCGAAATTTTCAGTGCCACCCTCGTATTTTAAGAAAGTAACTCTTGTATCTTAACTTAACTTATTACTGTATTTTCCAATATCCCCGAGGAATAAATAGAATTTGAAGATATAATCAAAGGACAGACACGTCAAAAGTATTTTGTAAATAAATATAATGACACCACTACAATTATGTAGACAGGCGTTATGTTATTACTCTAGATATCTAGTTTCGGTCTAGCGGTTTAGTACAAATAAACAGACTGGGTAGTTTTATTTTAAATGTTGTGCCATAACATGCGAAATGTGTTCTTCGAATCATATCTTACGACTTGCATTTTATGAACTCACCGAAATGGTAACTGGTAAAATAAGTGTAAAATACACTATTTTTTTTAAATAATAGCCGACATAAAACGATTCGGGGTACGCAAATTAGATTTTTTGGGACTAAAAATACCTAAGCAAGCAAAAAAGTTCACATATGCGTAGTCACAAATGAAGACATTATTAATTATCTCACAGACTGTGATTACACTGCACTGGCTCTATTAACCTTCCAACCGAAACACGGCAGTACTGATGCTAGGCGGCACAAATAGGTAAGATGATGACCTATACGGTCTCTTAGGCAGAAAACGAAAGAGAAAGATATATACCCGTAACCGTTTTAAATAACTATAATCTTTGTGGGGTTCCAAACCCGTTTTAACAGCGAGTCTTTTCTTATACATTTGGAAGTTATTCACTGGAAATAGTATATATTAAAGTACCGCAAACGTTATAGCAAACGTAGTAGTAAGAGGCACTCGCTCAAATTTAGATGTCCCTAACCAATTTAAACTTAGATATCTTTCAAGCCCAACATAATTTTAATTAATAGTGGTTTGATATCATAACAAATAAGGTGAGTAGAAACTCTAAACGCTTATAATATAGATCGACGATCGATACAACCTTGGTTTCACCTTTGTTTACGTATTTCAGCATATGAAAAATATACATGAATAACCTTTATATACTCTCATTACAATTTTTTTTGAATTTGAGTATGCCATCCACACTTTGCTTTCTACAACGTAATGAATAAAATGGTGACCAAAAAGAATAAACAAATCCTTTAAAGGTGCCAAGAAACTTATATAATGATTGGTATGATTGATGAACCGGAGCTCATTGCTAATAAAACGTTACGCAATGAAATGTGTTTGTTTATGGACATAAAAAGTCACTTTCCCTGCCTTTTAAAAATCTACAATCTTAATAATATAAATATTGGTAAATCCAATTGGGCATACCTTAAGCGCATTAAAAAAATTACGTATAACATGATTATACGGAATTTTTAAAGTAGTTTAAATACATTTCGACAGCACTATCGGCTTCAACATCCTCGAAAACCATGAAAATGACACCCGTGATGAAAAAATTGATACCTATTGCAGCCGCCATCTTGGATTTACATTTCGACAGCACTATCGGCTTCAACTCTCTCGAAAACAATGAAAATGACACCCAAGATGAAAAAATTGGCACCTACTTCAGCCGCCATCTTGGATTTACATTTCGACAACCCTATCGGCTTCAACTCTCTCGAAAACTATGAAATTGACACCCATGATGAAAAAATTGATACCTATTGCAGCCGCCATCTTGGATTTACATTTCGACACCACTATCGGCTTCAACTCTCTCGAAAACCATGAAAATGACACCCAAGATGAAAAAATTGGTACCTACTTCAGCCGCCATCTTGGATTTACATTTCGACAGCACTATCGGCTTCAACACTCTCGAAAACCATGAAAATGACACCCAAGATGAAAAAATTGGTACCTAATTCAGCCGCCATCTTGGATTTACATTTCGACAGCACTATCAGCTTCAACACCCTCGGAAACCATGAAAATGACACCCATGATGAAAAAATTGGTACCTAATTCAGCCGCCATCTTGTATTTACATTTCGACAGCACTATCAGCTTCAACACCCTCGAAAACCATGAAAATGACACCCATGATGAAAAAATTGGTACCTACTTCGGCCGCCATCTTGGATTTACATTTCGACAGCACTATCGGCTTTAACACTCGAAAACCATGAAAATGTCACCCATGACAAAAAAAATTATACTACTTGCTTTTAGTACGTACTACTATTATTTATTCTGTGCTTTTAAATATTGTAATAAAAAAATGTCTTATTATTATTATAATTAAGTATTTAAGAAATTTGGTTATTCGAATATTGTGTATTTGCACAGCGATCTTTTTGAGCCGCTGCAAACAACCGAAACAATGTCCACTCACGAAGGCGACTGAAGCCAAACCACAGAAAAAAAAAACAAAAAACCAGCACAAACTATATAGAAACACTACCAAACCAGTGGCATACAGTCCATACTATAATTTTTCTTAGAGGTATTATTATGTCATGACAGTTTGTCCATGTTGCAGTAGATGTCGCTTTTTTAAATTTAGCCATGCTTGGCCAATTAAGAATCAAACAAATTAATGAATAGTTTAAAATACAATCGAACCTTGCTAACTTACTATTTTGTTACAAAACAAATTTGTAATTAAATTTTTAGTATAATTTATTTATTTTACATTATTCCCTATATATAATGTACTCTGTGAGCCAAACTAAACTACTCATTACTACTCTGTGGCTGTAGCTTCCCATTTAGAGAAAGAGTTTTGGCGGGAACTCGACCGGCGGCGGCTTGCTGCTCCTGTATTATTGTTTAAATAATGGTTTGAAGTGGACTTTGATATGTAAAAGTAGTGCGATTTTGTGTATTAAGTGTCTGCGCATGTGAACTATTAATGGAAACTGTGAAACAAGTGCTCTGATGGTGATGGAATCTCAAGATAAGCTGTTTGTTTGAATAGGCGCCTTTAGATACCATCGCCAACTGTTAGCTGCCTGCTGGCTCAAGTTACCGTCAAAATCTCCCAAGGCTGCACAATGTGACGCATCAACATATTGTGAAGCAGTGAAATATGAAGGAAAATTATACATGAAGACAAGGCTGTATGGCATAGTTCCTTTGCCTGCTCTCTCGAGCGAATAATAAAAACAACAACAACAACCATTTAGAGAAATATTTTTGTATACGAGGCTAACAAATCAACGAAAATTTCGCCATTTTGGAGCCGAAAAAAATTAATTATAGCTAAACAAAACAAAACTACACTGCCATTTACATTCAGTGGCTTCCCACATGATAGATGAAGAGATTAAAAAATAGATTGAGTTAAACAATTAATATTTTCAAAAGTTATTGTGTTTACAAGCCACAGGGACATGATAAATCCACACCATAAGCCACTAAAACCCTTTTTTTTATTTAAAAATAGCAATTAATCGATTTAAAAAAAATATTAATAAGTTCAACAATCATTTATCTTTCTAACAATGTGCTTTTTATATCATTTATATGTATAATATGATTGCTAGATACGATTTTATTCGATAAAATGTTGGAATCTTAATTTTTAGGCGATAGTAGAACACACCTTGCGCTTCCGCTTAAGGTATGCAATAATATTTATCTGTATTTATATACTAATGCTTCGAAGGATATTTAATTGTTTTTAATCAATTGTTAAGCAAATTATATTCATCATCTATAAATATATAAAATGTTGAATATAGTTTCCCCAACAATTATATTAATTACTACGTGAACGGAAATTTTTGTACCCCTTTTTAAGCATAATGCGTGCACAAAGGTGTGTGGGATTATTAAATAAAATAAAATATTCATTGTCTACGTTTATACTACCACGCGAGAGATAGAGTTTAGTCGAAGTGGTAGTGATGGTGGAATTTTAAAATGTTGCCGACAAAATTATTATTGACAGATGGACTGAATTAGCCGCGATTATTGTGTGATTCCAAATGTTCCCTTTTCAATAGTCTCTCAAGGCAAAAAAGCGTTTCTTTTATTATATTTTATATCACTATAATATAATTATTTCATATAAGTATCTTATTTTGACGACATATAATATTAATATGAAATCGAAATGTATGATTTTATAACAGACTTTATAAAAGGAAAGTGCTGGTTAATTAATGTTTTTACATTAAAAAATCGAATAATAATATAATTATAGCGATGACACACATACATACATATGTATACTTCAAGTTTGGCTGCATAAACAGTCAACACATTGCGGTCAACATCATAATTATTAACTACGCCGTTTAATGCTTATCAGTTTTTTTGCTGTGTTACAAATCCCTATTTTCATATATCCAATGGAGGTTTGATGGCTCCGCTTAGTAGTGGAGGGATTAGAATATCCATTACCTCTTATCTTTAGTAACGTAATAGGCATAGGGGAAAACAAAAAAGGAGATGAGCAGCAGTGTCTTCCTAGCAAACATTTTGCGGCTCCTAAACCGCCTGCCAGACGTGCCAACTACTGCAGAATCCACCGTATGAGGTGGATGATGACTCTATAGGGTAGAGAAGGTCTTTGTTCAGAAGTAGACCTATGTTAGGCTGTAATGAATGAATGAATTAGAGGCTGAAGTATACTTATTGTAAAACCGATTGCACGGTAATAGTTAAAGACGAATTTATCTAATTAATAGAATCAGGCGTTACTTTGCGGAAATCCATTATAATGGGGTTGTTATAAACTAATTTGCTTAATTCCGCGTAAAGAAAGCAAATGTGTCTTGCCCAGTTTTAAGGGGACCTCCCACCCTCCCTCAATCAGCAGTAGTTTCGGCTCGCCGCTCACTTAGCGTAGCGGCTAGCTTCCGGAGAGTCTACTTCACTTGAGGATGCCTCGTGTAGAGGCGAAACACGTGTCGTGTTTTCGGGAGTGGTGTGTCGTGCCTAGAGTGGTGGTGCTGGGGATGGTAGTGCTGGGATTGACGGCGACGGGTATAGTGCGCGCGATGAGGGAGGGTGGGAGGTTCCTTTAAAACTGAACAGGATAAATTATTTTCTTTCTTTACGCAGAATTAAGCAAATTAGTTTATAACAACCCCAACGAATTTATCTGCTGTTTGATTAAAAATATATTTATTTTACTTCTAACGCCTTATATGTTTAATAAAATACCTTAAAACCTTGATAATAACATAAATCTAAGGTAAATAGGAACAAAAACATTGTTGGTTTTAGATTTACTTTTCACACACATTGTTAAGAGTGTTGCACTTTGTATATTAATTAAGGAATAGGATACAACATTCATAATACAAAGTATAAATACTAATACGAGAATGTCCTGATTTGCCTGTCTCCAGTTATAGGCCAAAAGCCACGCTATGTAATTAAAGTAGGTTGTTATAATAAGGCGATAAAACGCAATTAGTTTGTAAAAAATATTATTTCATCTCAAAGGTATGATGAACTATGTACAAATATCTCAGACGACTAAAGCAAGACGGAACACTGCGTACATTTCAAGTGATGCCGAAACCATGCTTCTTTCTTTCTTTATCAGGCCATAAAAGTTAACTGCTAGATACACACATATGCACCTAAAATAATGTTGGTTGCAAATGATTTTAGATGCGAATGTGTAGGTGAGTGCGTGTTCTCACAATAACTTGAGCATGATTGTGCCTTGGTTTTTGCGTCACTTGCAACATAGTCTAAGACATATATTATGCTGAAATAAGTTAAAAATAAAATAAACGCGATAAAATTCATTAAGATAATTTAATTCTTTATAATAATAGCTCCACAAAAAGCAAATTTATAATTTCCTTTCACTGAATAGCTCAAAATAATAATAAAACTGCGGTTGCCAAAAACTCTTTCCCTCGCTATGAGGAGGAGGCCTATGTTCAGCTATATATATACTATAAAATTTTAGAATATTACATACAAGCAACTTTGTTCAAAAATATTAAAAAAGGTGAACCTTCAATGTGAATATCATATAACAATGCGCAGTCAAAATGAGCTAAGAAAATTAAGATTTAAAGTAACATCGCAAAGACTAATTAGCACAGCTAGATGTGCTAACTGCTCTAATGAATCATATAAGCGAACGGAATCGGAAGCAAAAAAAAAATGCTTTCTCTAGATTACACAAAAGGAAGTAATTGTTTGCAGAATATATCATTCCTCTTTTAACTTATCTATACAAATAAATAAAATTGAAGTGTATGTTTGTAGTGTCCAAATTACAGTTTTTTTCTAAATGCATATGAAAGTAAATGCGGTACTTATAACTAAAATACAATTATTAAGATTTTTGTCTGTCTGTCTGTCTCTCTGTCTGTTTGTTTGTTCCGGCTAATCTCCGAAACGGCTGGACCGATTTTGACGGGACTTTCACTGGCAGACTGCTGATTTCATAAGGAGTAACTTAGGCTACTTTTATTTTAGAAAAATAATTAGGGTTCCGCGCAAAAACTTAAAAACCCTAATACGCGAGTGAAGTCGCGTGGAACAGCTAGTTTTGGGAATAAATACGTGTAAAGACATAAAACGTAATAAAGTTAACTCTATGTAAGTTGTTTATAAAGGTGTTTGCACTCATTCATTCAAATTACTTATCAAAAGTCCACAGCTGCCACACAGATTGCCTCGGGGGATATTTGGCATAATTGCTACGCTTGACATTTACAAAGGTGTTAGAAACGGCACAGTTTTATTATTTTGACTTGCTGTCAGGAAGATGCTGCTGCCCATCTCCTCCCTCTCTCTCTCTCTCTCTCAGTCGCCTCTTCAACACCCACGATAATATGAGGTAGTAGTTAGTACACGGCTTGCATTCATAGTTTATTTTTATTTGTTTACTTATCTCGTATCATATGAATAAATAGTACGCTAGACGTAATTTTCAAATGTATTTTTAAATAGGTAATGAGACCTGATTTATCTTGTACCTTGGCAATACGATACTGCGAACGTAACGAGTAAGCCCAAGACATTCTCGGAGTTAGTGACATGTGGATGAACGGCAGGAACGTCGGTTTAGGTAGTACGGAGTACGGACAAGTCTTATGTAAGCCGGTATGGAGTACGATGAAAGTAAATTATGTATTTGATAAAGTTAAGAAGCAAAGCGATAACAGTATAAAACAAAGAGCTTTCGTTTCGCTTTATGTGGTAGAGTCATGCTGTAGCTGTACAACATGTTGTCATGTTACAGCTGCAGAAGAAATGGTTCGGGGAAGGAATATGTTGCCACAGACATTAACAGTGGTAGAGCCACGCGGCAGCTTTTGCTGTCGCACGGATGGGCCGGCTCGAACCGGGGTGGTACCACGACCTCACAGAATACCAGCGTAAAGTAGAGGTTTATCTCTGCGTTTCGCTTGGTGAGTGCAGGTGGCCGGAGGCCCTTTTTACTGAAAATGAGGCATTCCATCTTAGTCCTCACGGGTGACAACGCATCTGCATTTTGATTTGTAATAGAGGATAGATGCAGATGTCTATGGGCCGCAGCAACCACTTACCATCAGGTGGACTGTGTGCTCGTTTGTCACCCTTATCCTATAAAAAACAAAAAAACAGAATACTTGCGTGAAATAGCAGCATAAAATGCTGCTGCGCTTTATAATGTGAAGGACGAGAATCGAAGACTACATTCATTGTTACGAAGCATTTCGTCATTTGTCTTCTGGTGTGACAATGCATCTCTGCCGGCATTAGCAAAAAACACACATCTACACTATTTAAAAAATCACGTAGACTACATATTCGGATCCATTATAAACCAAATCTGCAATTATATAAACCCTTTTATACTTAATGATTTGGTTTTATAACACCATTAATTCTAAATATATTGGACGATTTACATTTTTTTAAGAACTACTAGAATGTTTTCTCTCGACTCACGAGTCACTTTCTGAAAAGATTCAGTTCTACTTTTGTTTCTTGTGAAGGCAAATTTGCATCAGAACTTTTAATCTAGGACAAATATATTATGTAGATGTTTTGGGCCACAGCATCCACTTACAATCACGTGTACTCTTTTGACATTCTTATTTTCATTAAAAAATAACTAGGCAGCAGATCTTAAAGAGCGGTGGCTCATTTCATGAGATGGAATATAGGAGATAATATGCTCTCCACCGAAGACACTACCGACAAGATGGAGACGTTTGAGTAGGAAAAAAGACTCTAGGAATAGCCATAATAATGTTTAAGAGAAGAGGTACCTATAAGGGCGATAATAACATCTGCTGTTTTCCGTCTGTCCATTCTGGTACTACTGGAGTCCACAATTGACGATATTTTAAAAAGGCCGTGAATAAAAAAGAAAATATTTTTTTTAATTAATAATAATTCAGTTACGTTCAATGTTTATACTAAAAAGGTGCTAAACGACAACCAGAAGTTTACGCCATCAAAGTCCTGAGTACAGTTTATTCTCAAGAGAGAAACTTAAATTACAAATCGATATCAAGTTGGTGAATTCTACTTTTGGCCCCATCGGTATTTGCCAAAATTAGTTTCTTTTCCGCTATCGTAGTATCGCTGAGTCAATATTTATGTCTACGAAGGCGAGGAACGCTAGGGTGAAATCGATTGCTTAAGGTAGCCTCCCCTGCGACAAGGGGAACACTCAGTCAAGGGTAGCAATGCACGCAGACCCTACCTATGTATAATTATATATACGTGGATAAATGTTAGCGTTGGACGAACTCTACTTATACACGTAGTTGTCGAGACGTTTTTTTTTATTTTTAACGTCATGTAAGATGTTAGAAATGTATAGATGAATCACTCATTGATAACTATTCCAATTTTCTGAAGATATATTTAGTTTTTGAAAAATCATCAACAAAGTAGAAAAATATATTGCTGTATTGGCGCAAGCACAATGAAAATATCAATTTACGGTAACCGATGATCGACCTCTTTACAGTAAAGCATCGGATATGATCGAAATAAGGGTCGGATATTTTAATATTATGATTTTTTTTCAATTTTAAAACTACGTGATCAGTGGTCGACTACCCACATTGCTCTGTAGAGCTATTGTGCAAGAATAACAATAGAACGAGGTAAGTTTTCAACACACTACTTCGTTAAGTATGAACAATAGGTAGAGTTGTGTAAATGATAAAAGCTACTATAATATCAATGCTTCCCTGAGTTAAATAAACATCCGATATTATAGGTTGCTTGTGAAAATGCCATATAAATGATTTAATATCACACCGGCACAGATATGATATTTTAAACGCAATATTGTAGCCGTAACTTTGTTACCATGCTATGTTAATTAGTGGATATTTTAATAAAGAATATGTTAATAAAGAGGCTCCATAAGTCATAAGTTAGAATGATTTGTTGCTGATTGTGGATAGTAATGTTATTATATGACCGCCAATGTATGCGGTGTTATTCGTTTTGGAATAAGTATTATAACAGATCTATTCTCTGCGCAATTTTTTTACCCTTTTACACAACTTATTTTAAGCAAGAAGAGAAGAAAATACAGAGTGATTTTTTAAATTCAGTTATAAAACGGCTTAGTGGATATATAACACGTATTGTGGGGTTTGTCACTGCGTTCATGAAATACAAATTTACACGATATAGAATTATTATATATTTATATATTTTGTTACTAATGGTATCTGATAAAATTTGAAGATGCAGCGCAGCTATGCCTTCTTCTTTATTTTACCTAGCTAATATTTCTAGTTATCTATAAGATGTTGAGACATATGGGATATAGATAATATAGGAAAAGCCTCAATCAGATCCAAAAAGTAACATTTCGTGCCTGCTAAGATTGTCGGCTAGTAATCTCTCCCTGGATCTCAAATTATAGAATAATTTTATAATCTGAGTACTGGGTTTATGATGGCTCAGGTAACCTAATGAGTCAAATGAAATCGATTTTTGAATGTATACTTACTTTTTTTTTATACGATAGTGTGACAAACGAGCACGTACAGTCCACCTGATGGTAAGTGGTTGCTGTGACCCATAGACATCTACATCTATCCTCAATAAAGAATCAAAATGCAGATACGTCGTCACCCGTGAGGACCAAGATGGAACGCCTTTTTTCCAGTAAAATGGGTCTCCGGTTCTCTACACCCACCATACGCAACACAACAGTGTCAAGCTGTCATATTACGCTGGTATTCTGTGAGAGCGTGGTCCTTCCCCGGTCGAGTCGACCCATTCGTGCTACAACTATACTACTAATACAGCTGCAGCATGGCTCTACCACGTATAAGTACTCTAATTGTATTGTAAATCGCACTAGATTAGAAAAAGCCTTTTCACTCTATAGTCTATACTGTTTAATCATTATACACATTATATTACGTATTAGTTAGTTACATGTACCTATCTACTTTAATAGGCAGCCTAAAAAGTGAGTCACTGTTGACGATTCCATTTACGACTGGTCGTCGTCTTAATATTAAATCAGATCGATACGCCATATAAATTATAATTTATAATCATTCGCAGTGTCGTTAAAGTTGAAGTTTTTTTTTTAATTTATTTGCTTCCAACTCTAAGTACATAATACATACATACAATCTGCCAAACTGTGAACACAGTTTGTCGGCAGCAGTTCTCATGGATACACATATTTATGTACTACTTTTATAAGGAGCACAAAATAGGGAAGAATAAAATACAATAAACAAAACTTATCAACTACCTAAAAAGTAAAAAAAAAATGTTACAAGAAATTAAACAAAGCATATTGAAGTTCTTAACCGGTATACGACTATGGACATAGAGACAAGTAATGCTTTCTCAGAGTATTTTTTAAGTTATTTTTACTTTCTATATTCTTTATTAAATCATGAGGTAGCTGATTAATAAAAACGGGCGTTATCCATCGACTTTCACGCTTTCCATAAAAAATTTTGACATTTGGAACACACAGCTTGGGTGTTCTAGATAGTCGTGTTGGGTACGTATACTCTCTTTCCTGTTTATATTCAATATTGTTATATTGTTCAATTAAGATAGACATTTTGACTTTTAATTCTATAGGCAGTATGCCACATATTTTAAAGAGTTTATTATAATCTTTATTAGTTGAGTTTATGGTTTTTTTTTTATTTACTAACAGTTTTAGAATTCTCATTTGCAAATATTTAATTAAAAAAGTAAAGCTATAAGCTTTATAGCGCTGTTGTCTTAGGCTGTGACACTATGAGGCCGCGGGTTCGAAGCCTATACGGAAGGAGTGTTTATATGGCCAGCAAATAATTGTTTCATTGTTTCAAATTGTTTATTCGGCACTTTATACAAAAGATTTTTCTTTGTTTACCTTTCTTCTAATAATTTACATAGCATTTTCGTACTTTCATCAAACACAAAGACGCGTCTCTATCTCTTCAAGTTGGGGAAGATTCATAAACAGTGAAAAGTTTTTAAGCGTATAAGATCGTCCTTTGGTAGGTACCGACAGTTCCATATGTTGGTTTAAATTTGAGTTTTATTGCATTCACGATCGTGATGAATCGGCGGCCGACCTCGCCTGCCTCAATTACACCAATGAAGGAACGACGGGACAAGTCATCGCAATTTAAAACATTTGAAGATATAAGCGATAAAATAGGTAGCCATACACAATTGAATTTTCATAATATTCTTAACATCAAGATATAAAATAACTAAAACTGTTATGTACCTAGGTGGATAAATAAATTTGTAGGTATTTGTATGTATGTACATAATATATTAAACAATATATTATGTATGTACCTACTCTAAATCTCACTACTTTAAAATAAAATAGGTACGGTCATGTCTAGTGCAATGTTAAGTTTTGTTATATAAGACTTAATTCACGTCCACAATTACAAAAAAGTAATAAAACGTCAGTAGATAGGTAAGATGGTAATTTATTAGGAAAACTTTTCAAAAGCACGTACGTAGATAATGAGGCTTTGTTACTTAATTATTCTTCACGTTTGTTATATACAGTTTTCGACAGCTCGGCAAGGACGGCTCACATGACCGCTGCATTATTAGCAACCATATACCGTTCTTTGATATTATAAAGGTTTCATAACTTGCTGCATTGCGTATTCATGTTCATAATATTGGTTTGAAACCATATGAGGCCCGTGCCTTTAATCAATATTTAAGACCAATAATCCAATGCAATTTCCAATGCATCCGGCTGAGTTTGTGCTGTCGTCACCGCTGTGAATATAATACGTGTCTACCCTTGTTAATTTGTATTGACGATGCGCTTTATAGTACCATATGGTCCGCGTATTACGACCAAATTAATTTAATAAAAAAATGTATTCTATGAGTGTAGGTATATAAATTTATATTACCATTAGGGCGAAAATCTGTAAAGTTCTTGATCCGCATTTTCTTTTCTCAATGTATCCTTTTTGAACGTTCGATTTGATGACTCACTACAAACTGTTCATAACAAATATATTCATCACTTTACACTTCAACACTTCGAAGAACACCACATCACATTTTGCGTGATGAAGATTTCAAGTCAGAAAGGATACACGTTACTAAGAAATCTTTAACAACCACTTTTCACATTGTTTTTGCACGTGACAAACACAAGTAAAGACACTGCAATGTGAAATAAAAACAGGATTAAATTGAAGCCGATCGGCAAACTACAAGTATTGCTTGATTTGACAGCTGCGAGCGCGCTATCCCGAATTCTCGATCCAAATATCGGGATTTGGTGGCCGCTTCGGTTGAATAAGCACGGCGCGGCTGAGAGAGACGCCCGATCCCGATACAAACTATAAAGAAGTGAAATTAGCTGCACGTGGAGGGGAACACCAGGAACGTGACGTAAATAGAACGGGATTAGTTTGACTTAGGTATACTACGACCGAGACGCGCTGAGCTTTTGAACTTTTGATCTTTATATTTTGTGAAAATTAACTCAAACAAAACATCTGTCTGGGAAGTTACAATAAATTTTCATATTTTATTCAAGAACGACTAAATTTCAACAAACAAAAAAGAGCAACATCATAAAAGCCTAGTAATTATAGAATATCTTGCAAAGTATCAAATCAAGCAATACAACAAAAACTTTTTAACAATTAATATGGTTATTAATAATAAGATAAAAACTGACGTTGTTAATCGGATCAGGACTGCACCACCGCCGTAATAAACGTCAAACGCGCAGGCGCAGCGCGTATTACTGACGTACGCATGCGTACCAACTTCATTCTATTTGACGTCATTCGCCAACACGCCGATCGCCTCGATTCGTGGTTGCGCAAAATAAATGTTGTATTTCGGAGGGTGCATAATATTATTTAAACTTTTTTGTATTATATGAAAAATAATCATTATACATACCCTTTAAGAATGAGTAAAAAATAATGTTTCACTAAAATATATTAAGCATATTTGTTTAAAATTATCCCGGTATCGCTACCTTAGTCCCCTTCAAGATTAAACAACCCTTAGAAATAATTTACTTACATATCATTAAAGTGATATGTACTACGTTCGTAAGTACTTCAATGTAGTTCAATGTGGCTTTATAGCTTTTTACTTTTCGCAGTTACCTATATGGTTTAACCATAGAATTTGCGTAATAATTCTATGGGTTTAACATTTGGTTGTAAACACAGTAAATAATAAGTAACAGTAGTAGATATATTTACCGAGTCAGGCTTTAACGCGGAGGCTATGTGAATGACCTCTTGTCTAAAATGGGACCGTGTGATCATGATCACCCCTACGGAGCTTTAATTACATTTAATTATTACCATTGTTAAACTAATTAAATTCATAACTTGAAACTTACTATCCATGCATTAGAAAGCACTTCTTAAACAAAAATACATTAATATTTATGTTACAATGTAACTGATAGCAAGTGCCTACTGCTGCTCTCGGAAAATTGCAAGCCAACAACTAACTTTAAACAAAGAAAGGGCGCCTCACCGTCTATAACGGCTCTGCGGTGCAGTGTCTTAGCAATGAGCTCTAGCGCTGGGGGCTGCGGCTTCGAATCCCGCACGGAACAAGTATTTGTATGGCCTACAAATAATTGTTCTGGGTCTGGATGTTTGTCCTTGTGCAATTAATGTTTGTAAACTGCCTCCAGGATACAGGAAAAAATTCTAGTGTGGGGGTAACGTTTTTTAACAAAAAAAAAATGAAATATAATATCTCTCTATATATCGTTCAGACTGCAACACGCTCTGCTGCTTGGCCCCAGAAATATTTAAGATGGTAGTACCTAATGATTTCTTATATTTACGCGAACACTAATCAATCACCTCAGTCCTCCGTGACCACGGTTGCTGGAAAGCAACCGAAACGTCGGAAATATAAAAATAACTTAATTAAACGCGATAAAATCCGGAAAAGTAGTTTTATTCAATGGTAGTACCTACCCACAAGTGTTTCAAGGCAGAAAAGGAATGCAACCGCACATCATTACATTAGTCTCTTGCGAATTTACTATTTTTGGGATCTGGTGGCAACTTTATACAACGTCACTAACAAAGACAAATAATTATCACCTAAATCACTAACTGCAAAAAAAGTTAAAACTAAATGGCAATTGTATAAGAGCTGTGATGATATTGCGGTTTATTTGAGAAAAGTGAGATAATTTATGAAATGCAACGAAAGGAAAGCTAATGAAATTACCTTTCGAATGATACCCTCAAACCACAACATTGCCATTGGCATGTTGTGTTAAAATAGTATTTAAATAATTTTTTTCGGATGTGCGATTTTTTTGACGCCGAGTGTAGTTAGAAGCATAGAGTTATAAAATATCATATCGTCGCTCGGCATTCAGTAGCGCGAATGTGAAAATATTGCACATTTTTATTTTTTGTTGTTTCGATAGTATTCAATCAAATACGCGATTTTGTATTTAAAATATGACCAAAAACCTTTCAAAAATAGATTTAGAAATACTTAAAAAACTCTTTCCAACAAATAGTAAAGCGTACATTAGAAATAAATCAGTTTTTTGTCTCTCCTGTAAAGTGACTCAATTACACATTCGCGGTACTGAATGCCGAACGACGATATAGGTATAATAAAATATGTAAGATTATGATGCGTACGTTTGAGAAACCCAAAGTAGAGTTACCTAATTCAGTTAGAAACACTAAAGCCTACTAGAGCCATCTAGTGATACATTTTAATAGTTATAACGCCGCCTACCACTTATCGATTGGATTATTTAATATTGCATTGGTTTGCCAATAGAGATATTATACGTATGAATGAAATTTCAAGCTATTTCACCAGATGTCGCTTTTAGTTTGACACCGGAAAACTGAAAATGGTATAAAACCCAACTGTAACAATATATAAACAGTGCACTGTGTAAGGCAATAACAAATAATTTAATTATTATATAATTTACCTATATTTAAGAACTATCATTAAAATTTAGGCTTATTAACAAAATCATGTAGAGATTGACTAAATTAAAACTGCATGCTACTTGCCAAATGTAGTAAAAAAGCTAAAATCTACTAAAACTCTATAGCAAGAGCGCGTTGATTTAGATTTTATGATACATATAATACGGTAAATTTGACAATGGGATCGTCCAATTTAAAACTACACACACATAGTTCTAAATTGGACGATCTCTACAAAAAACCGCATTTTACGCCACAAAGTATTTTTACTATATAGTTTACCTCTAGGTTGAAGAGAAGATAGGTAATAATTATAACAGGTGCAAAGTGCAGATGGACTACGGACGGGTAGTTAAACATTATATATTTAAGGTATACAATTTTTTACGTAAGCAGACTTTGGATACAATCTTAAAATACCTTTTCGCCTTTTTCTCTTCTTTGATCGCTTGATGTTTTTTTTCTTAGTTGTGATCGCAGGCTTGTCATGGTATTTAGTGTTATTCGCCAGATCATAAATTTTAGATAACACACACAGCACTAATTCAATCATTTTAAACGTCTGAAGCAGACTTGGTCTTATTTTATCTAAACACTTTGGTTTATCACAAACACTCAAGTTTTTTTCTTCTCTTCTTAATCTTTATTTTTAATGGTTGTTGTTTTAATCTTTGCTGATCACTGTCCCGTAGCACTGTTATTTTTAATATTTTATTTAGGTAACACTTTGTTTTCCGCATAACCTTCGTTGTTTCACTTGGTACTGCACTATTTGGTACTGTTTTATAACAACGATTTTCAATATGTTGTTATTGCCAAATGCTCTGTTTATCTTTAGGTTATCGGTAATAAAATGAAGTCGTCTGTGAAACGACCTAATAATAGCGTAGGTGAATCTTGAATAACGCTGCGCTCCGGGGGCCTTGACGTGATTTCTTAATAAGGTTAAAAATGTATGCCACACTTTGTAAAGCATTTTTATGATGCCAATGTCAACCTCATTTCAACAACGGGATACATAAGTACGTATATGTATATCGAACGTGAAATTGCACCTTGTATTACTAGTTATAAAGTCTTGTTTTATTACGCTGAGTTTATCACTTGCTGATGAGTCGGGAGTATTAACTTCACTGTACCGGAGTTGTGACTCTATTAAAGGGCTAATGGAAAATGATATACGTAGCGGGCTCAGGAAGCTCAGCTACCTGATGCATAGCGGTAACTTGTATATGGTTTGAAAAGTTGTATTACGTGCCTTTTGTTTTTATGCACTATGAATAGTGAATACTTAATATTTACGTTATGTGACGTGACGTAGGTACTAGAACGATTCTTAATGTAAAAGTTCGAATGTGTTTTAATTTTTAATTCATATTGTTATTAAAATTAATACTTCTGCGTATTTATACATCTAATTATTACCATCAAATAAAAAAGGCCACAACTACATTGTCATCCCTCAGAACCAATCGAGAACCTTAGGTTATTGTTTTTTTGAGTTATATGGCCGGTCCAGTACCACTTCACCCTACTTAGTCATTTTAATATATCAGTAGAACCACTGGGTAATGCCATTCACTCTTTATCTGTGGATTCCTCATTACAGATCTTATCATGCAGATAGATAAACTCCGAACACATAGAGATTCCTCACACGGCCAGCAGTAAATAAACACGTTACGGTTCCGTAAGTCATCACTGGCAACAGGTACTGGTTTTATATGTTTAAGGTCGCTATTTGTCGGACACGACCCAGCCGAGTTAAATTCGTCGGCTGATCTCTTAATCGAAGTTGGACTTAATTAATAGGACATTTTGTCCAAGGCGCACTTTCCCCTCAACTACTTCGAGCGTAATGTCTCCAATAGCTACCGTGTGACATAATTTTTGCCTTGTGCATATTCATCTTCAGATCTATCTGTTGGTAGATACTATTGAAATCGTTTAACATTGTGCTAAAGTTCTTCAGGGATTCTGTCATAATGATTATATGGTCCGGAAATGAAATGTGAGTGATGTATCCTTTCCAGGCCAGTAGCTTGAAAACGTCTATCGTGATGAGTTTCGGGAATATAATGTCTCTCTGTCTTACAGATACTGGGTGGATACTTTCACGGCATGCTCGTGTGAACTATTAGTATAATAATTGTGCGTTTTGATTAGAAATAATTAAAAATCATAATCAAGTAAACACGCCTGCATGTAGAGCATGTCATCGAAGATAGTTTTAGGTGTCAACACTGAAGTAAAATATACAAGTACTATGATTACACAAGAGCCGTGAGCCCATTTGTCAATTTACTTACGTAAACATTTCATTTTTCGAGTGACGAAATTTTTTTGACTAAAATATTAATTTATAAAAAATATTAAACATTTTTTAATAAATAATAAAAATATTTGCTTATTTTTATATACCAATATTTTTACGTCTTTATTTTACTTCTTTTATTTAAATAAATAATAATTAATTATTGATTTAAGAAGTATTTTGTTACGTTTAGTGAAACATTACGTATTAGTTTATTAAGATATCCAACTACATCGTATTTAACAAAAATAGATTTTAAACTTTCCGTGAAAGTATGTAAGAGCTCTACAAGCGGTAGAGGCTCTTACGTAGTTACTCTACGTAGAGTTATTTTTGCCATCCAAACTAAGAACTTTAGATGGAAATAATGAGTTTTTTTTTAATCAAAATACACGTAGATTTAGAGTAGATAAAGATTGTTTGTGTAGTATGATGAGTCATAAAATAATCCATCACGCCACTCTTTCGAGTGGATGTCGCACATGGTAAATAGGATATGCCAGAAAGATCTTATGACTTCCGATAGATGAATAACCATCTCGCATCCTTTTTCATCTACCCATCTATCGGAAGGGCTCCGTTTCTTTTTAGCTACTACCCTGTGCTCGCTCGTGTTTTTGTTCGTGTTTGTGTTTTAGTTTAAATGGTGATAGAGCCAGCATAATAACAGGCTGCAAGGCAACGCACCTATAGACCATATTATGTTTACTTACCACTAAGTAAAATGTTAGCTCGTTAATGTTAATAAAAATTATATACCACATGTAAAAATTTAAGACTACTGAGATGACGAGGCGCCAGGAAACATAGTCAGTGTTGTGATATGTTTTGTACCGCGGACCTCAAATCTGTAGGTGAAAGGTAAAGAATCTTAAGTCCATTTTTGGCCGTTTTCGTGTTTTTACAGATTCTGATTAGAAAAACTCGAATTAATATAATGGTAAAAGACATTAAGTCCTAATGCCGTATCATTTTAAATTAGCAAATATAATTGAACATTAAGTCCCTAAGTACATAAAAAGTAAACAGTCGTAAAGTTCTTTAATATCTTTTAGCATTCAATTATAGACGACAGTTCAGTACTAAACGAAATTATGTGGGACTTACGATTCTGTTGCACTAACTCCCCCGCCCGCTACTCTCGCGCTGCCGCAGGTCGCGGCGATGCTTTCTTCTTTTCTTCAATTTCCATCCGTACCTCATCATCCCACCTTAACGTGTTATTTTTTCTTTCATTCGTTCTCTTACTTACAACACATAATTTGGTAGCTGCATCCACCAAATCTTTCTTGACATTATACCACACAGTCTCTAAGTCTAAATCATTCATACAGAATTCATCCATATTACATTTTCTCTCAGCCTACATTTGAACTGCTCTTTCACACCGTCATCTTGTAACCTCTCTATTCTTATACGCTGTAACGCAGTGGTAGACACAGATGCCCGATGCCGCCCACGTCTGAATAGACCATTAATTCGGCATAAGACCATGTAATGGTCCGTCCCTACGTTGGACCCCAGGTAAAACCTTGTATCAACCACCGCGCTTCTCATTCTTTTATCCACAATTATGAAATCTATCATGCTTCTATCATCACCTCTTTTCCATGTATATATGTGAATCTTCTTATGACGAAAGAAAGTGTTCGTCACAAAAATATTCTTTTCCACACATACGATAAGGAGATTTTCACCATTCTCATTTATACATTCATCACTAAACGTTCACAATATCCTTTCACAACCAAGTCTTTTCACCCCAACCCTTCCATTAAAATCTAATACAATATTTTCATTACCCTTGCATTTCATTAGCACAATCCTTACTAACTTACAACAACTTAAACCTAGTAGAGCCATGCTGCAGCTATATTAGTAGTATAGTTGTAGCACGAATGGGTCGGCTCGACCGGGGAAGGACCACGCTCTCACAGAATACCAGCCTAAAATAGCAGTTTAATGCTGCTGTGTTTCGTATGGTGAGTGTAGAGAACCGAAGACCCTTTTTACTGGAAATGAGGCATTCCATCTTAGTCCTCACGGGTGGCAACGCATCTGCATTTCGATTCGCAAACGAGGATAAATGTAGATGTCTGAGGGCTACAGCAACCAATTACCATCAGGTGGACTGTGTGGTCGTTTGTCACCCTATCCTATAAAAAAACTCCCATAACTGCTCGCGGATGTAAGTGGGCTTAGAAATGTCTCGGGCGTAGACCCCTAGAACAAACAACTTCTTTGAGCCCACTTTCATTCGTATCCATAGCAGTCTCAGGCTTACACATTCATAATCTTTCACACAAATGACCCATTCTTTCTGAATGGATGATACCGACTCCCTGGCATGCCCGCACGGTCTCGTCTACACCAGACCAGTACGCGGTATACATGCCATTTACACATAATACATCTATTCCTCTATCATACATCATATCGCATACTTCATCCACCTTATCATTCATTGTTACACATACATTCAACGTAGATAGACGAGCTACCGCAATCCACTTTTAGCCCCTTCGGGGGACAGAACGTGTCGGGTGGCGAACGTCGTGGTTTTTCTCTCGGAGATTCTTCGCACCCCTAGCCCATTAAAGGGGCGCCGGGAGTTCGGAGCCATGTCGTTACTTTTTTGGTGCGAAAGTAGTGGTGGTATTTTTTACGCCGCTACCACACGGCAAGGAGCCAAGTCTGATCTTTCGGTTTTGTCGCTTGTATAGCACCACCTGGGTGCACATATAGGGTGGGCCTAGCATTAGGTAGTTGAAGCCTACGGACGCGAGCGACTTATCCGTCAAGGGACGCATTTAAAAAAATTCTTGTTCTCTAAGAAGGTACCTCAGCTCCCTTTGTACATCGCAAAACGGGAAATATGGGTCAGTCAGTGCCTTACTCTGATATAGTATGGGTGCTATTCAAGAAAGAAGACTGGCATATATGGTATTACAAAACTTCTTTTAGTCAAATGAATTTGAAAAAGTGTCTTTGATCAGAAATCGAAGAAGATCTTTGGACGATTTTACCCTACCCGTACTGCAACCCATAAGATAAGATTGTAAGCCGATTACAACCAACATATATCTAGACTTGCTAAAAGATTTGCAATGGGTTCCGCCCATTTTCCATGACTTTTATAAAAATTTGGTTCATGATGGTACAGCGCATGACCTGCCGGAAACGGAATATTTTTTCTTAGCAGAATTGTTTTCATGATTGATATATTATAATACAAATAAAGTTGTCAAAATAACTGATATTTTTTATTGACATAGCTGAATGTTTTAGCAGGTAGTAACTATATTTTTACTATTTTACCCTTTTGTAATCAATTTTATTAATGATATAGGGACTTAACAAACATGGAAATATTTAATTATTGGAATACTCAGCAAAGTTAAAGAACATTAAGGCCAAAGATAAAGCCTTCCGAGGCTTTAGTGGATCCAAAATGTACCAAAATATATAGTTAAAGAAATAAAGTAATCCTAGGTTTTTATTTGACATCGATCCGATATTTACTTTTTTATAAAAGCTCATTTTAATACTTCCATGAGGTAATAGTCATCATTAATGGGGTCTACTGTAAACTTTATAGATTGTGACTTAAGGTCCTTCACCTTTCACCTACAGAAATCAGGTGTGGTGATTATGGCAAATCTTTCCTGCAATATATAACCCATGGTTCAAGGTTAACAATGATTATTAAATTATTACTACGTATTATTAGACAATAAACAGTTACAAGCAAGCTTGGTCGATAATATAGCTGTGCAACTATTATTTTATCGTCAATATACTCATATTAAATGAATTTATCTAATCTTTAATCTACGATATTAGTAAGTAATTAATTCGCGTTTTGTTTTAATTTACTAAGATGTTCCATATAAATCAATAGATGTACCTACTATTAAAAAGCAGACAGAAAAGTATAGGTATTTTATATATAATTTACTAAGTAAAGTCTTGCATATTTCTCCTTTGTTTCACTATCACTACCAAATAACATCATGCATCGAAAATGGTAACCCCATAATTCGGTAGTTAGTTTGCTTGGTCTAAAAACTTCATTATTCTTCCATACATACAAACAATTTGCATATTTCTCCTTTGTTTCACTATTACTACCAAATAACATCATGCATCGAAAATGGTAACCCCATAATTCGGTAGTTAGTTTGCTTGCTCTAAAAACTTCATTATTCTTCCATACATACAAACAATTTGCATATTTCTCCTTTGTTTCACTATCACTACCAAATAACATCATGCATCGAAAATGGTAACCCTATAATTCGGTAGTTAGTTTGCTTGCTCTAAAAACTTTATTATTCTTCCATACATACAAACAATTTGCATATTTCTCCTTTGTTTCACTATCACTACCAAATAACATCATGCATCGAAAATGGTAACCCCATAATTCGGTAGTTAGTTTGCTTGCTCTAAAAACTTTATTATTCTTCCATACATACAAACAATTTGCATATTTCTCCTTTGTTTCACTATCACTACCAAATAACATCATGCATCGAAAATGGTAACCCCATAATTCGGTAGTTAGTTTGCTTGCTCTAAAAACTTCATTATTCTTCCATACATACAAACAATCTATACAAACAAAGGACGCCGTAAGGATAATGTAGCCTTAAAATTTGTCAAAAAATAATTATGCAATATGAATTTTTTTTTCATGAGACAGTCATATATGTACTTATCTATTTTAAAGATCTCTTTCCAACTGCCCTTTTATAAGAAACTGGCGATCCGCCGCGGCTTCGCACAGTTGATTTCTGGAACTCGACAACAACGCCTACTACACACTACTCTAAAAATTCGTAAAACCATACCGTTTGACTGTACCGTAGAAAATAGAAGAAGAAAAAAAGATGTAACTAAAACTCTTCGCACTAAAACAGTGTTTGCCAAACGTCAATATACTGCGAATACTGTTTACCTTTACAACAGCCTTAACCGTTTATTGAACATTGATAGCACAACTCACCGCGATTTCAAAAAATCTGTGATCACCTGGTTAAAAACACAGAATTACGACGGGGTATTCACAGTAGTCTTACCAAGTAGTCTTACCAGTAAGACTACTGGGAATTTTCTTCCCAGTAGTCTTACTGGTAAGACTAACGGGAATTTCCTAATGAGAACTTCCCAATAGTCTTACTATTAAGTCTATTAGGAATCTTCGTGGCGTATTGTATTCCCAGTAGTCTTACCAAATAATCTTATTAGTAAAACTACTAAGAATATTTTTACCAAGTAGACAGACATACGCGAAAGAAAATTCTCAGTGGTCCTACTATACAAAATACATGGAAATTTTTATCAAGTAATTTATTTTAAGAATGGTACTAGGCAAGCATAAACCTGCAAAAGGCAGTAGGATAGTTCTAGTTTATATTTTGTATACTTGTACAGCTTCTATTGACTTTTATACGCGTGGTACTTCTGAGACAAAACATATAATTTTAACAAACCAAATTGATCTAGCAGTGTTGGTTAGACAATCATCTTATTAGATTTGAATCCCGGGCCATAGATAAAAACAATTTGATAAAACTAACAAGTAGAACTAACTGTTAACATCGCTAGGGTAGAAAATACTGAGTAGTACAATAGAATATTTTCATCACTACCAAACTACTTTATTTTACTTTTGTCATAAAGATGCATTTTACGTTTGCGTTGTTTGGCCTAATTTGACTGATGTTTGATTTTTTTACAAATAGTAGGAAAAGTACTAGGTAAACATAAATCTAAAAGAATAGTACTTCAGACCGTATCTTTCTATTCCCTCGGTCTCATAGTTCGATGGGACATGACCGGGGCGAGATCAGGCGCAGAAGCAACAGCTGTACATGCTTTCTGACTCCGGGCTGCTACTGAGAATTTTTTTAACAGACAAACCCAATAACTGATTTTTGGACCGACTCAGGATTCGAACTCGAGGCCAAATATTTAAAATAATTTAGCTTGACCTGGTGAAACATCTCTCTTCTAAAATCTGTGTATTGATTAGATCCGATGGGATATATTCTTCACATTTTTAATAGATATTTTAGTGTCGCATATTATATTTAAAATCTGCAGTACTATGCTTTAAATCTATGAACATAAGATAAAAAATCCACAAAATATAACAATAATCATTACATTTAATAACTAAAGAAATAACAAAACATGGTTTTTAATAACAAAATAAAGTTACTTTACCTATTTTACTATTACTTTATTCAGGAGTAAATCAACTAAAGTACTTGATAAAAATTTCCATGTATTTTGTAGAGTATGACCACTGAGAATTTTATTCGCGTATGTCTGCCTACTCGGTAAAAATATTCTTAGTAGTTTTACTAATATGATTATTTGGTAAGACTACTGGGAATACAACACGCCACGAAGATTCCCAATAGACTTACTAGTAAGACTATTGGGAAGTTCTCATTAGGAAATTCTCGTTAGTCTTACCAGTAAGACTACTGGGAAGAAAATTCCCAGTAGTCTTACTAGTAAGACTACTTGGTAAGACTACTGGGAATACCCCATTACGACGACCTTCAGGCAATCTTACACCGTACTTCGTAAATTGTAAATTAAGTAATCAGCACACACACACGCACACGTATACACAGAGACGTAGATGTCTATTTGCCACAGTATCTACTTACCATCAGGTGGACAGGTGTGCCCGTTTGTCGCCCTAATTTTATTTAAAAAATATAACCAGTGTAATAGCAATAAACTGCAGTCAATTTAAGATGTCTAATATTTTTATAATGTGGCTGACACACATAATCGTGGAATGCAGTATGAAAAAGGTGTAAAGATAATAAAACCGGAACGTCTCAGCTAGCTGTTCACTCCTCGTACCAAGAGGGTAGAGCTGTTTCATACTTTTCATGGAATGTTAGATATCTATTTTTAGCTTAAGTTATGTACTCATAAAATATGAGATAATTTATCTTTTCTTTATGAAAAATAAATATTTGTAGGTAAGTGAAAAATAATTCTCATGTCTGCGTGTCCTTTAAAATCTGATCCCGTTTTGACCGTTTCACTCAGTTTTTATGGAATCAGCTAATAGATTTTATCATCAACAGGCAACAATCGTTTTTGTTGCCACCGCGGCGAAATGGCTTGGCAATGAGTTGCGGCGTTCAGTGTCGGGGACCAAGTATTTGTATGGCTTTCAAATAATTTTCTGGATCTGGCTGTTTGTATATAAACTGCCGTCACTATACAGGAGAAAATCCTAGTGTGGGGATAACGTAATTTAAAAAAAAAAACAATAACTTCTATCACTTAACGGAAGACTTCATCGTAAAGTCCGAAGCCCACGACGTGCGCGTGACGAGCGCGTACATCGCGGCACTAATTAGTAATTTACCGAATTTATTAACTGTATCGAAGACGTCACATTATCTGTGTTCTGCTTATCACGCGAGCGAATGCAAACGATGTAGTGAATGCTGCCAGGCTCACGCTCTGCACACGTCACGTGTACACATTTGATGTACTCCGCCCAAAAGAACCAAAGTCGCCAATGCGACACCATCGACCACATCTTTGAACCTTTATATTTTATTTACGTTCACTGTTGACCCGTCAAAAATAAAAACCTACCACAAAATGTATTTCTCTTTACCATACCAGATATCAAATCACAAACTATATATAAATCTATCGAAAAAAACATAGTTAAATATTTGTAGTAAATCCTTATTCGTACTACGGGCTAAAATTATTAGGCTTGTTGAAAGGTTTGACCGTAGGCACATGCGGATGTCACGTCTTACAACTGAATAATATAATACTGGAATAAAACGACGAGTAGCCAAGGTTTCACTACCATTTAAAGAGTTGTTTTAAAACCTGTTTATGATATATAATTAACAGTATTATTGCTGTTTTATAGGCCGCATAGAAATGTGCAATTTAATGACTTCCGAAAGGACCCGTATTACTTGCAATCTCTACACAGTATAAAACAAAGTTGCTTCCCGCCGTTTGTACGCTGAGATCTTTTAAACTACGCAACGGATTTTGAGCAATTTTCATCAATAGACAGAATGATTCAAGAGGAAGGTTTATACGTACAATACATGCATGTTATATATTATATAATACTTCTGTCCGTGTGTAGGTGACTGAACTCCTCCTAAACGGCTCGATCGATTTTGATGAAATTTCGTGTGTGTGATTAAATTGTTTAGAGAAAGGTTAAAATGCACAATAGGAACCGGAAGGTGGCGTTGTTGTCGAGATTCTGAAATCAACTGTGCGAAGTCGGGGCGTATCGCTAGTGTTATAAAAGGGCAGTTGGAAAGAGATCTTTAAAATAGATAAAAAAATAAAATAAAAAATAGATAAGTACATAATATGACTGCGTTATGAAAAGACATTCTTAATAAACGTGCACACATACTTTATGACAAATTTTAAGACCACATTATCCTTACGGGGTCCTTTGTGCTATGAAGAATAATGACGTTTTTAAAGCAGGCAAACTAACTACTGAACTACGGGGCTACCATTTTAGATGCTGTTTATAGTATATATATATATATATATATATATATATATATATATATATATATATATATATATATATATATATATATATATTAAATCTCTTTGATTGTCTAATAATACGTAGTAATAATTTATATTCTTTGAAAATGTCATCATCTCAAATTCGTAATCATCATTGTTGAACATGAACCATGGACCATATATTATGCTATATATTGCAGGAAAGATTTGCCATAATCACCACACCTGATTTGAGGTCTGCGATACCAAACATATCACAACGTTGACTATGTTTCCTGGCACGTCGTCATCTCAGTAGTCTTAAATTTTTACGTGTGGCGTATACTTTTTATTATCATTAATGACGTAACATTTTACTTAGTAGTAAGTAAACATAATATAATCTATAGATGCGTTGCCTTACAGTCTGTTATTACGCTGGCTCTATCACCATTTAAACCAAAACACAAATACGAACACGAAACACGAACGAGCACAGGGCAGGACAGACGTAGATGAAAAAGGATGCGAGATGATTATTCATCTATCGGGAGCCATAAGATCTACGAGCATATAAGGCTTCTACTTTTATTTTAAATTATCCCAAATTGAATGTGATTTATGGGTAACAAATATAAAAAGAACAGAATGTTTGAGATTTTTTTTAATTAATTTTTCTTTAACATTTGCCTATATTACTTATTCTGAACCTGTGCAAATGTGTCCGGTTATTGCAAAATAACCCTGTATATTAATAAACTGCAACATCGTAACAAATTTCTTTAATAAGTAAACTACGGAAAGGAAGGTACGTGAGGGTGATATGGTCACCTTAAGCTTTGCCGCCCTATAAAACCAAAACTAGGAGGAGAACAGAGACAAAAATACAAAGTCATATACTATAACTAATATATTAAAAAAATAGCAAACAAGCTTTGGCAGTAATAAGGAATTCTTCGAAAAATTGACGTACAGGAAACTAACTACAATAAATAATACTAAAATCGACTAAAATATTTACTATAATGTCAACTGTCAAAATAGCGTCAATAAAGCAGCGCCCTTTTGACCCTTTATTATTTGATTGACTGGTGAAGAGCTACCGTATCACAGATCCATCAATACAAACAAGGCTGTTATTTTTGAGTTATAAGAAAGTGACCATATTAACCGGATGACCATATTACCCTTACGTACTATAATAAAAATTAAAAAAAAATGGTTATAATATGAAGAACAAAATTGTCAAAGTAATGTTTAACCTTCAATAGGGCAGCGCGATTAATTCTTCCCTGTTCCAAAAAAGCTTCTCAGAATATGCCCAGCACTGGAACGTATAAAAGCCGTTACGTTACATTTTAATTAAAGTAGAACATCTTACTTTTGCCCTTGTAATAGATAGGCACTATTTTAAAAAAAGTACTATTTTAATCTTTGATTTGATTGACATCCTAGCTCTACAATCTCTACATCACAAAGTTTTTATGGTAAATATATTTTAGGGAGTACATAATAAAGTTTACATTGGTATATTAGTTATTTCGCCTATAATAAGTAATAATAAGAATAAAGAAGACACATCTACAGAAAAGATATACACAACACAATTTATTCAAGACACTGTTTAAATATTGTACTTTTTCTAAAAATGATGGTATTAAGTAAAATTTTGTGAGAAAGTATATTCTTCAGAGGTTTTTCTTTTCTAACCAGTGGTAAGTAAACATAAGAGTGACTTTCAATAAGTATTATTTATAATCTACATTGAATGAAAAAGTTTCTGTTTCTGTTTCTTCTTTTTGTTTACTGTGTTTTGGGTATAACTATATTAAGATAGTAAAAAAATTTATAACATTTAATTACGATGTTTGAGATTAGATTAAAATGCATGACTCAACGCCACCATTGAAGAACTTGGTAAATATACCTCAAAATAATTGACTGAACCGATGTTAATAATACAAAAACTAAATATTACTCGAAGATACGCTTTAAGATTAACTTAACGATTCTTCTGAAAAATATTAATAATTTAGACATTTAGACGAGCGTTCCACAATTACACATTTACACACACAATTACACACAAACCACATTTATTTTAGTACAATATAATGTGAGTACTTACCCAACATTCTATTGACTTCCTTTTCAGTCATAGTCGTCGTCGGTGTCTTTCATGGCGTTGAGTCTGAAACAAGAAGAAATAAATTAATAAAAAGATAATTCCTCTTCAAATTTTATTCACAAATTTAATTTTCGTCGTAAATCAACTTTGGAACATGCTTACAAAAAAATGAATTAACTCGTTTTGTGATTTGTCTTACATGCTTGTACTTACTCAGAGGGATTTATAAAGTTAGCTAATTGTTTCGTTTTTATGTCCAGTCAAGTTACAATTTATTTAATTTTTTAGGTTATAACTTGATTATAATCTGATGGTTGAAAAATAAGCCTTTAATAGATAATGTAGAGCCATTGAAGAGACTAGAATATAATTTTGTTATATAAAAATTTACTAAAATGGATTTAAGCTACAAAACTTAGATTAAATGCAGGTGATATATTATATTCATCATGTAAACATAAAATCTATAAATGTGTAGAATAATATATTTATTTTTGTCAATATAAATTTTTACTAAAAATCCCGACATAATATAATATTAGTATTTTAAAATGTTTACTTAGAAACATAAACCTTATAATACTCATTTAGAAAATATTTACGTTGATCGTTTCTAAAACGGAATTAAGATGCATTATAACTACTTTCTTAATACTTAGTAAATGTAGAGCTTAAGTTACTTAGCTCACTTGAGAAACCCATAAAGGGCTTTAAATAAAAGGGTAGTAGACTTATCAAGGTATTAGAAGATTACAACGCCCTTTTACGGAAAGTGAATAAAAACCCGTAAGCTGAAATGGCAAATTTTTCACTAATGAACAGAGGAATAGCAATCTTAAATAATCGATACGTCTGGTGGAATCCTTAATAGTGTCAAGCCAAGTAATAGATAAAAGAATATAACTCTCGTAAGAAGCATTTAAAGAAGGTAGTAAATCTCAAACATACCTTAATATATGGATTACAAGTTCTTGTTACGAAATTACTGAATTTACACAAAATAATAAATATGTTTTATTGAGTTATATATATATATCTATGCAGTGTTTTTATAACAGTTAATTACCTGGTTTTCTTCTCCTATCAACTTGAACACCACTGAAATTGCTTGGAAGTAGCACGATTAACTATCACAAACACTAAATTAAAACAACCGAACTATTTAACATTACACTTAATACTTTGAATGTGTATGATAAAATAGTCATCGTTTTCACTTAAAATTGATTTTGTTTTCCTTGTGTAATGGGGATCAGATATTTTAAAGATTTTTCGGTATGCCGAGGAGGCATCTCGGCGAGGGTTGTAAGGCGAACCGCGGAAATATACGATAGTTGTCGACAGCGCCCGAATGCAAACGCCGCACAGAGCCGTATTTAGATTTTCTAAAGCTTAAAAAGGTTTCAGTGTACTCATAGAGCCGGTTCAATAAAACGTCTTTTTTATTTATAAAAGTTTAATGTGATTAGAAGATAAGGATTTATAAATACAAATCTATTGATGCATATTGGAAAAAAAAATATTGGAAATATGTTATGCAAACTTACATACTTATTTCTAATGAGAACTAATAATCTTACGCTCACCGATTTAGCTATTGGGACTAAGGTGAATTTATATGTCACGCAAAGGTCACATAGTTTTTCGGCTTCTAGTGCAATACACAAAACTAAACTTCGTTATTTTCGTGCCGTGTTATTTTTTACACATTTTTAACTTTTTTTAATTCTTCTACTTTTAAGAATATGCGTAGTTTGGTTTGTCCATTTTTAGTTTAATTACTATAAATTATAACAATATTTCAGAAATAAATATTAATCTTTACATTTTTCTAACGAATTAACTTAATATGTTACTTATTGGTGGTAACCGCCCTGGTGGCAGAAAATGTGGTAGATCCCTCATTAAAACATAATGATCAATTCTTAGTTCAGCGTTCGAAATACGTTGAAATAAATTGTTTTACAATTCATCGTCATCATTACAACCTGAAGTCCACTGTTCAACATAGGGTTATTGCCATAGTTGCCACACTTTGCAGCTGGGTTAGCAACCGCAGTTCATTTCCCTCTGTTGCCTTTTACTTCACCCACGGAATGATGTATGGTAGTGGACTAGAATAATAAAAACAGTAAAAAAAAAATAGTTAAAATTAACAATAGCCAGGTCCAACCCTGCACTACCCCGCAGTAAAATCTGGTATAATATGTCCGTGTCGCCATGTTTTTCGCGCATGCGCTACAGTTTCCCAATATATAACAACAGTTACGTACCTACCTAAACTTTACATACATGTTGTTAGATATAAGTCGTACAAGTACCTTTAGTGTTGCCAATATAAAAAATAATAACAACGTTTGATATAAATTTTCTACAAATTTAAGGCGAAAATCATTTGGAAATTTTAAGATACGGCTTTAAGGTAACAGACCTATAAATTAAGATAATTTTTCAAAACATGCTTAGCAATTATTAGTACAGATAATAAAACATTTTTGAGTTGCGCGCGCAGTTGCCCATGTCCTACTCTAAGCACATTGACAGTAAAGGAACGATCGATATCGTGACGTCACATCATTGAGGATCGGTCACACCGGAAAAGCCACTCGCTCTCATGAAAATTACTACAAGGTTGTAGTTCAACATATAGATCATTTAAAATTTTCTTCTATATTTTCAACCTCGATAATCTATTTAATTCAACATAAAACTTTGCAAGTATTCTATACTCATGAATTTTGACAAAAACTGTTTTTGGATTGTAATCCAGTTTATGATTTATCGATTAAAAATATGTACTTAGATATAGAATTTATATTAGGTACAGTCGCAGAGTAATTGTTATCAAACACTTTGCAAAGGATTGGTCTTTGTAGACGAGTAAAAAAGTTCAATTAATGATAATTCAAAATTAAATGTTTAAAGGATTACTTCCTAGTAAGAAATATCACTATAAATTTAATATTAGAGAGACGCTCGTAACGTAACAAAAACACTACTTGTACGTATAAGGTGTCTCAAGTGAACCGAAACGAATTAGAATAACACAGGACAGGCTAATTCCAAGGCCAGTTACTTCCTCCATAAGGAGTCTACCGTCATTCAATGATAATGTTGGATATTGCTCATGTGCGAGTGCAGCCTTTCTGAGATTTAATACAATAACTCGTAATTGCTGATTCAATAATGAATTTAATTTTTAGGCCCATACGAGATTCTAGAGCGTGCATTTAATTTAACATTATAAAGTATAATTTTCTCAATCAAGCTATTTTAATAAACACCATAATTTTTAACATTACGACATTAATATCATACCCATTTATGTTTAATTTCAATCTTTATACATTAAATAAAAAAATACAATATGGTTTCTAATAGCAGACAATATTTTAGGGTAATAATATCATCATCATCGTCGTCCACTGCTCTACGTAGACTCCTCCAAGGAACGCCACGAAACACTGTCCTGAGCTGAGCCACCTGTATCCATCAACTTCCTGCATATCTTAATAGGTCATCACTCCTTTAAGTCTTACGGGGCTGCTATTCGAGAACCTTTCTTCCCAATCGGTTTTAGGTTCTCCGAAGTATTTGACCGGCTTTGTTTCTTTGCACTCACCATACGAAACATAATTACGCTGCTATTTTACACTGCTATTACGTTTGTGGAGGAGCCATAACACAGCCACAGCGGTCTCTTCATATAAAATTTGAAGCCAGGAACTATTTAAATCTAATGCCGTTTAACAATTTTATTAGTTTTATTATTTATGTCATTTTAAATATTAAATGAAATACGTTTAGATAGATAACATTGGAAAAGGAAATGACGGTCTTATACTGGTAAACCTATTACTGAGTCGGGTTTTGCAAATTAACATTTATTTTAACATATTTGAAATTCAATATTAATTTTTAAATAAATAAAATCTTTAGGTATATACCTAGAAAATCAACACTATAGCGTAAAGGCACAATTTCACTTTCAGTATTCTCTTTCTTATAAAACTCTACACATACCTACTATAGCTACAAAATGTTTCTGGAGGACGTGCTGAAAGACTTTGATATTCATTCAATTACTCCTACTGCAAAAAACTTCCGTAAATACGTAACATTAAAGGTTAATTTCCAAAAGCCTAACAAACCCGTAGACTGGCATGCAAACTTGTTGTGCAAAAACTGATAGCAATAATTAATACGAATGAACAGTTGTTAATTGACTTTATGAACCTTGATGTTAATTAAAATATCGCATAAAAATATTCTGCATTAAAAATTTCATAACCAATTTTCTTGAACACAAAAATAAATGAAAATTCAACTATGGTGTACTAAAGAGATATTTAAAATATTACTACGACGATAATTAATTATCCAAATAATATTCCACCTGTAGGTACCATTTAGTTCACTTAAACATTCAGATCAATATGTGATAATTGCACACGTAACGTAATGGAACCGTAACACTCGCGATTCGCGCGTATCGACCACCAAACGAGATCCACAACTGTTTTATTTTAAACCTAACTCCGCACAGCTCCGGCCATGAAAAATATTACAAAGGTGCATGCAAGTAGGCATTCTTCGTTGAAACGCGATGAGCGATGTACGATGTCATACATTGACTCTGACTGAGTACTGGAAATAAATTACCTACTGCTATTCATTGCTTTAAAATTATACGCATGCCATAGTAATAATAGATAAATTTGTCTCTTTTTTCATTTACTTTTAATCGTATTTTTATTTTTTATTGGCAACAGCGCCACCTACCGGGTACAATTGTTAAATCTAAACCATCCAGGGACTCACTTAAACACACAAAAATTTTTATCAAAATCCGTCCAGCTATTTTCGAGTTTTTGCTAGACTAACGGACAACAATTGATTTTTATATATTATAGAGATTACACACACACACACACTTACCTCCAAATGTGTTATCACAAGATTAACATTAGCCTTAAATAATTTTCATTATGAGTAAAGTTATTATACCTACTTTGACTTTGATAAGTTCCGTCATATACTCGTATACCTTACTCCTGGAGGGTAACAAAGCATCTGAATTTTGATTCTTAATCGAGGATAGATATACCTAAGTGTCTATGGGACAGAGCGTCCACTTACCATCTTGTTGCCAAAGAATCGTCGTTACCGTTACAGCCTATTAAAGTCCACTGCTGAACATAGGCCTCCCCATAGATTGCCTGCATGGATATTTTCCATAGTTGCCAGCCACTCTTGGCAAGCGGGTTGGAAATCACAGTTTTTTATTTTAGTCGTTATAACGAAGGCGCTGCCGTCCATCTCCTGATTTATTTCCACTGTAGCCTCTTACCACACCCACAGGATGATATGGGGTAGTGGATATTCTTATACCGCCTTAGCACATGAGAAAATAAACGGAACCAAAACAACCCTACCAATATAGGTAACAATTTTTTACGTTCTTAAGCACCTTTGTCTCTGTTCCGCTTATTTACTCATGTGACCTTAGTTAATAAAATTAATTTCAATCGCATTTTAATAAACTAAACTTTTATCTATCTATATATATATATATATAAATATATATATGTCTTGAGTGACAGACTCATCTATCAACGCACAGGCTAAACCGCTACCCCCCCGAACGGGTTCCCGCCTTGTCGTGGCGGGGGGGCTTAGTAGCCGTGGCTTGGTCACCCACGGTGAACAAAGAGGAACCCCTTGGCTGGCCCATGGTGTAGGGCCGGCCCGAGGTGGCCACTCCGAGTGGGCTTGACGAGCCCACTTCGGATGTGTGTCGGTGGGCTGCTACGAGAGGGGTGTCCTCCCCACCCCTACCTCTGCAGCCGGGGTGGAGTCGCGGAGGAAGAGGAGTGTTGGTATGGTGATGCGCCACTCGCCTTATCCTCCGCGACTCAAACGAGGCCGCACCGTTGATGCGGTGGTGGTGGGGCTGCGGGGGGAGAGGAGTGCCGGTATTGCGTGGCGCCGCTCTCCCTACCCTACGCAGCCGAATTTTGGTTGGCGGCGGAACCATAAACCAGATCCGCCGCTGGGGTCAGGAAGGCTGGTGCTCCTGAGTGCTAGTTTTTCCTGGCCCCATGGCCTTCGCGCATCGGACACGGGGGCGTGCGTTGCGCATGTGAAATTGGAGGCCGAGGAGGAGGGCGCGCCATGTGTTCTGGTGCGCCTTACCGGAGAAGGAGATGGGGGAGGAGTGTTCCTCTCCCGAGGAGGGGCCGCCATGGGGCGGCCAGCGCAGGTGGGGCCGCGGAAGTGTGCGAAAGCGTTCCCGTGGCCCTGCCAATATGCGACTAGGGTGGAACACCATGGGGTTTTAGTCGGTGCGAGTCCGACATAACCCGTCCTTGCCCCCGCGAGGCGGGTATGCGTAGGCATTTCCCCATGTAAAAAAAAAGGCTAAACCGCTAGACGTAGAAATCTGAAATAATATAATATAATCTTATTTCAAATTAATTTTATTTGAAAAAATAAACAACGGCATTCTTTTTTCAAACAATCATTTCTTTATTGATAAATTATGTAATTGATAGGAATAAATTTTTCCATCGCATTTGAATTTTTTTCGTCTTCATGGATACGTTAAAAATTCGAGTAGTTATGGAATATGAGTACCGTCGTGGCAGCAATTATTGGTTTGCACGCTTCCGTTCTGGAAATTTCGACCTGAAAAATGAACCCCGATGGTCCGAAAACTTTAGTCAACAATAACGATTAAAGGCGATTGTGGAAGCTGATGATACTCATTCGACGACTGAATTAGGAGCAGCTTTTAATGTTAGCATCAAAACAATATTGCTCCATTTGCGTCCAATGGCAAGGTAAAAAAGCTTGACAAGTGCCCCACGAACTCAATGATCACCAGCGCGAAGCACGTGTCGAGACGTGCCTTGCTGTTCAACAGGCATACAAACGTACGACTTTTGAACCGCATTGTCACCTGCGACGAAAAATGGATTCTATTTGATAATCGCAAGCATTCAGCAAGTTGGTTGGATCCTGTTACAGCACCTAAACAATGCCCTAAATGAAAACTTACCCCTAGAAAAGTGATTCTTACCAAACGGGGTGAGGATTACTCCACAGTTCAGTTTTTCATTGTACACATCGTACAGTGAAAAACTGAACACAATGATGGAAAAACTCGCATGTCTCCAACCAGCTTTGGTCAATCGCTCGTCCCCGCTGCTCCTGCACGACAACGCGCGATCTCATACTGCACAACAGACCGTCTCCAAGTTTCAAGCTGTGGGGTTGGAAGCTCTCAGTCATCCGCCGTACTCACCAGGTCTTGTGTTTACAGAGTTGTACTTTTGAACCTTTTGGCAGGAAAAAAATTCAATACCCAAGAGGCAGTACAAAATGCCTTTGAAGAATTTGTTACCTCCCGTTGAGCTGATTTATTCAAGAAGGGCATTAATAAATTGCCACTGCATTGGCAAGAATGTATTGATTGAATGGATGATTACTTTGATTAATAGAAATAATAAATATAGAAAAAAAAATTACGTTAACTTATTTCATAGAAAACGGCAATTTCATAGGTAATGTCTTAGAATTAGACTTAGTAGTAAGTCATATTATACTACGTCTATTAAATATAGTCTGTAATATATTCAAATATAATAAACAGTAGCTGTCTTTCATGTCCTTATTCTATAAATAAAATAGTTCATCATCATCACCACGTAGAAGTTCTTTGCGGGATATGTATGGTGAGCTTCTCTCGGTAGGGAGAATTTGCCTTTATCGCTATGGTTGGCAGACGGATTGACGATTGCAGTCCCAGATGTCTTGTCTCGCAACTTTGACGCTGGTCCCCGTCGCCGGCCGGTATTTTACGTCGGGCATAATCAGGCATCTATCGGAAACCATGACACACCTGCAGTTCGAAAGAAATTAATACGGAAGGCGATGGCTTTGTCATATTTGTGAACAGTTACTACTTGTGGGTTTGTTCTACTCTAGTTTACTTTGCACAGATAAACTTAAAATTTAAGTGTTTGACGTCCTGACTCCTGATGTCATAGTTAACGAATGATATCTTCAACTTTTAATTATTAATTTTCAGTCCAATCTGCGCAGAACGGGCTGACAGTATCTTGAATAGTAGTTTAGTATACTTGGGTTTGGATTTAATTTAATTAATTATGGGATCCCAAGCAGATGGTAGTACCCAGCCATCTTGTCTATTGTAATTAAGACTTTTTTTATTTCAATAACCTCGCGAATCTTTGATAGGAGTCGGTGTTCTTTTGCGAGGATGTGTGGTCTATCAAAATCTGATATAATGGTTGGGAGGATGATCCTGAACTTGAAATGCTGCAGACTTCACGGAGCGTCGGTGAACAACGTTCTTAGAAATAGAAACAGAATGTAGTCAGGTGAAAAAACAGATGCTGTTAAACCATTAAACTTTTTTGAAGTTCGCGTAACGTACCGTTTGGTTCGAATGCAAGATCGACATTGACTACATCATTGGTATATTGTGGTCCTAAACGCGACTGCTGACTATTTATTTAGTCGCAGCATGGATTCAGAATAGGGTTGCCACCCGTACTATATAATATATAGAATCGTACTATATTTCAGTCAATTGTACTACAGCCACTACAGCCGTGTAGTGGCGGTCAAGAATATCCACTACCCCATATCCTCCCGTGGGTGTCGTAAAAGGTGACAAAGGGAAACAGGCGGGAGATGGGCAGCAGCATCTTCCCGATAATAGCCGAAAGTACAATAAAAAAACTGCGGTTGCCAACCCGCTCGCCAAGCGTGGCAACTATGGCAAATACCCCCCAATGATGAAAACAACAAACAGACGGCCCCTAGTCCCCGGCGGCCCCGCTATTCCTGGCTACGGTGGCGACCATGGTAACGGCGGGGCAGGGGGTGCTAAAAATCTCCGGTGGAGGTTCGGTTGCCACCTACGACGACTCGACCTGGCAACGTACAACGCACGCACCCTGAGGACTGACGAGAAGATCGTGGAGCTGGAAGAAGAGATAGACAAGTTGCGCTGGCATATTATAGGATTATCCGAAGTCCGAAGAGAGGGGGAGGACACGATAATCCTCGAATCCGGCAACTTGCTCTATCACTGGGAGGGCGACCATCTGTCCCAAGGAGGTGTCGGATTTATCGTCCACAAGTCTCTCGTTAACAACGTTGTAAAGATCGGGAGTGTGTCGACGAGGGTTGCGTACCTTATACTCAGAATCACCAAATGGTATTCGCTGAAGGTCATACAGGTTTACGCACCAACCTCGGCACACCCCAATGAGGAGGTGGAGGAAATGTATGAGGATATCTCTAGAGCCATGCATTCCTCCAAAACCCAATATACGGTGTTAATGGGAGACTTCAATGCAAAACTAGGCACAAGAGAGAACGGTGAGCTGAAAGTGGGGAAATTTGGAATAGGGCAACGGAACCCAAGGGGCCAGCAGCTGGCCGACTTCATGGAGAAAAAGGGACTCTTTATGATGAACTCTTTCTTCCAGAAGCAGCCCCACAGGAAGTAGACCTGGTCGAGCCCCGACGGTTCGACAAACTATGAGATCGACTTCATTATGACGACAACTGTTCAGTGATGTCTCAGTGATCGCGAGGGTGAAAACCGGCAGCGATCACCGAATGGTTAGAGGCACACTGAACCTAAACGTTAAGTTGGAGAGGTCTCGTCTAATGAAGTCAACGCTCCGTCCCCCTCGTGCTCTAATCCAAAGTCCCGAAACCTTTCAACTCGAGTTACAAAACCGTTTTCAGTGCCTAGAAGACTGCAATGAAGTGGACGATTTGAATGACAAGCTCGTGGAAACTTTCCATGCGGTCGGAGCTAAGTTCTGCAAGACCCGCCGCAGAAGAACACAAAAACTCTCCGATCACACTCTTAATCTCATGGCTGTTAGCCGGGAGATGAAGCTACATTCTTTAACAGATTTGACAGCATACAGGCAACTGAACTGACAGATATCCAAATGCATGCGGCGGGACTTACGCAACTTCAATACAGCTCGTATTGAAAAAGCGATCGAGCGGAACCAAGGCTCCAAAGTCTTTGCCAGAGATCTGTCTGCCAGAAAGAACCAACTATCAAGGCTGAAGACCGAATGTGGCAGCATCGTCTCCGGGGCACCTGAGATTTTCAGTGAGATTGATAGGTTCTATGGGCAGCTGTACACGTCATCGTTGGAGCCGCACGCAAGTGTGAGTAACGATCCAAGAGCGAGTCTTATCCGACATTATTCCGATGATATCCCGGACGTCAGTTTGGGCGAGATTAGAATGGCTCTTCAGCACCTTAAAAACGGCAAGGCCCCAGGTGAGGATGGAATTACAGCGGAGCTTCTGAAAGCGGGTGGAAAACCGGTACTTGAAATTCTTCAGAAGCTCTTTAATTCCGTCCTCCATGGTGGCATTACACCGGAGGCGTGGAGCAGAAGTGCGGTGGTCTTGTTCTTCAAAAAAGGCGACAACGCACTCTTGACGAACTACAGACCGATTTCCCTTCTGAGCCGCGTCTACCTGCTGTTTTCGAGAGTCATTACGAATCGTCTCGCGCGCAGGCTTGATGACTTCCAGCCTCCTGAACAAGCCGGTTTCCGAAAAGGCTTAGCACCATAGACCACATACATACCCTTAGGCAAATTGTACAGAAGTCCGAGGAGTACAATTTGCCACTATGTCTGGCGTATGTGGACTATGAGAAAGCCTTTGATTCCGTCGAAATTGGGGCGGTGCTGCAGTCCCTTCAGCGGTGCCAAGTTGACTGTCGGTATATCGAAGTGCTGAAGTGTTTGTACAGTAGAGCTACGATGGCTATCCGAGTACAGAACCAGAGTACGAAACCTATCCAATTGCAGAGAGGTGTAAGACAGGGTGACGTTATATCCCCGAAACTCTTCACCGCTGCATTGGAAGACGTTTTCAAGCTTCTGGACTGGAAAGGATACGGAATTAACATCAATGGCGAGTACATCACTTACCTTCGATTTGCCGACGATATAGTCCTCATGGCAGAATCGCTGGAGGAACTAAGCACTATGCTCAATGACCTCAATAGTGTCTCCCAACGGATAGGTCTTAAGATGAACATGGACAAAACAAAGATTATGTTTAATGTCCATGTCACACCTATGCCGGTAGTTGTTGGGAGCACTAAGCTCGAAGTTGTTGACGAGTATGTTTACCTGGGACAAATAGTCCGACTAGGTAAGTCCAACTTCGACCGAGAGGTCAATCGACGGATTCAACTCGGCTGGGCAGCGTTCGGGAAGCTACGACACATCTTCTCGTCAGAAATACCTCAAAACCTTAAAACAAAATTGTACAACCAGTGCGTGTTGCCAGTGATGACTTACGGAACTGAGACGTGGTCCTTCACTGCTGGCCGTATGAGGAAGCTCAAGGTCGCTCAGCGAGCTATGGAGAGGGCTATGCTCGGAGTTTCACTGCGTGATAAACTTAGGAATGAGGATATCCGCAGTAGAACCAGAGTAACCGACATAGCCCAACGGATTAGTAAGCTGAAGTGGCAGTGGGCCGGCCATATAGCTCGAAGAACCGACAACCGATGGGGAAGAAAGGTTCTCGAGTGGCAGCCTCGTACCGGTAGGCGAAGTGTAGGGCGTCCCCACACAAGATGGAGTGACGACCTGGTAAGACATGCAGGAAGTCGATGGATGCAGGTGGCTCAGGACCGTGCTTTGTGGCATTGTTTGGGGGAGGCCTATGTTCAGCAGTGGACTTGTGAAGGGCTGTAATGATGATGATGATGATGTACTATATATTATAGAAAAATAATATAGTACGAAAATACTATATTTCAACCGCCACGCTATTTTGTATTAACTGTGACTGGAATTCTGGAACAAGTAAGTTTTACATAAAGATTTCTTTCAGTCACGAATGTAAAATGGAAAGAAGAAAGAAATAGACCATGTATTAATTTAATAAATTTTTTTTTATATAAATCTAAATTGCTCAGATTCCTATAATTATTTTAAAGGTTAAATTTTCTTATAATTATTGTAAATAGATCATTGATGGCCAAAGCGAAGAGCAATAACAAATATATAGTTATGGCAAAATATCTAAAGATTAAAAATAAATGTGTTCTTTTTACCTGAGTTTCCCAAAAGTACTATATTTTGGCATCTTTTTTCCATACTATATTTCTTAAAAAAATGTGGCAACCCTTATTCAGAAATACATAATATGTAATATTACAGTAGTATTAAAATTATAAATAATTTTTAACAAATTATTTACATTAAATTCACGAACACTGTAGTATTTATACTTTGAAATTTTAAAAAATACATCGAATTTTCTACACTCTTACGTTATATTACTTATTACATTTATAACCATTCTTGTTTAATAGCTATTAATTTTAGTGTTAAGATATTTTTGTGGTTTTGTGGTGAGAAAATAAATAAATTTTTCAATTCAATTTTTATATTAATTTACGTTATTTTTTTAATAACGATATTATAAGGTAGCCCGTTTATTAAGTCCCAACTTCTTAACGCATAGAGCCAAATTTGCTGGTGGTATTTGCATATTGAATACTTAAACCTTGCTCTTATCATCAGGTAGCAACGCGAATGTTAACTAATCATATAGAAGATAAATAGAATGATTTATTTTGTAAAAGATGCAACTTTATTGTACGGAAGTACCTTTGGGTTATAATACTTAAAATTATGAGAAATATTACAAAGTTATTCTTTTAAGTCTTATTTAAAGTAAGTCTTATTTAATTATGTTAAAAATATTTCGTACACAACAAGTGCACTCATACTCATCACCATAAGCATAAAATGTATAAATGTATATAGGTAATATAATAAAATCGTATTATATCATATTATACAAATAAAATCCTACTCACCAATATTGATGTAAATGAAAATCATGATACACACAAATGCATTTGATATGATGGATAAGCTTAGAATACAATGCAACTTTCTATTTATAATACTTTGGATTAAAACTAAAGGAAATATTCAAACAATCGCACAAAAATAACAAATAATTCACGTTAAAAATATCGAAATATTCATAACTTTTATTGTCTCTATTACTACTTTTAATTTTATTTCACACAATTTATCCCAAGTAGTATATATTTGTGTATTGATAACTACATTTATACACAACTCTAATTAGTTATCAAATGAAAGTCGAAAGTTTGTATGTAAATAAATAGTATTGATAAATAACTTTAATCATACTTAATATATTTGAAGACAGGCGCGGTAAGGAGCGTTTTTGCGAGTGTGATGTACATCACGTTGCCACTTGGCGTCGTCAGTTACGAATTATGATAGATAACGTTTTTGTATCAATTTCGGTCCAATAATAATTAATTTATGGTCGAAATAAATTTAATGTTGATTTATTAATTTAGAAGTGATTTCGAAACAGGTAGATCCTTCGAAATATTACGAAGATAAGCTGTAACAATCAATATCGCCCTTTTACATACATGAAAAAGGGTGTAGAACCTATCTGAATATTTTATTGACTTACTTTAGCTGTCTTTCTACTATAATACTAATAATATATAGAATATAAATAAGTACTGTCGGCACCTCTACAGTAGTGTCAGTATGCGCCTGTATAACACTTTATTGTCAATTGATGTAATCGAATCAAATTGGTGAAGCCAAATTGGTCACGTATTCTTTACATTGCATGCCTCATCTTCTGCATCTACGGTATTGTTTAAAATATAAGTCGTCGATTCGAAGAATTAAATATCTATCTCTTTAGCAAATGCTTCTATTTTCAATATGAAAGAGCAAATACAACGATATTATCTTATCTGTAGTACATCGACATTAGTAGAAGCAACTCGTAACTGGTTGCACGCTTCTTGGGCACGACGATAACTGTGATGTGAAATCCGTTTAGTTTTTATTAATGTGTGTACGTGAATATTGCATATGCAATAGAAAATTAGCTAATAATATTGTAAGTTGACAATATTTACGCTATGGCTGAGGGCATAGTCGAAGTCCAAGAACTGGAAAAACTGAGGTTTGTTGGCCCTTTAAACTCTATAAAAACTTTTTCAAATAAAAAAATACCCTACAATATATTACATACAAAGTCAGAATTTTTATTCATTTTATTGATTTTATACATCGATCACTAATAAAAAAAAACTAGATACACAATCAATGACAAAAAATGTCCTTACCGGATGAGCGCCGACGAGAACATTTGGGTGCACTTTTAATTTGTGCGTAGCTTTGTGAATACAACTTTAGAAAAATGCAATTAAGGTTGACTTTACATTAATGTATATTTTAACTAGAACTGCGTCAAAACAATTGCCGACAGTTTTTAGGTAACTTTTGCATGGGATTGTGTATCTAGTTTTTTATTAGTGATCGATGCTTTTATAACATAAAACATATTCAAAAATAGTTTGGGATGAACTCCGTTTGAATATTTATGTATGTTGTCAAAATCTTTTCTTCTTTTCAGACCAAATACAAACTTGAATACGAACAAACGAATCAATACAGACGCATCAAACGCTGAATCCGCTCAAAAATGGAGTATAATATTGGAGCCAGTGCTAGCTGGCGCAATGATGGCTATAAATTTGGGACAGACTTCTTTGCAAAATTTCTATTTAAGGACAGCTTGCACCGTAGACTTGGGTTACTCGACAGATGTATGTGATAGAGGGGTGGGAGAAGAATTTCGAACTGCCGAAGTAAGCAAAACATTTATATGTTATTGTAGTTTATCGTCATTGATCGTGTATTGGCGGTGTAAGAATAGCCATTACCCCATATTGTCCCGTGGATGTCTTTTATGGCAATATTGTCCCAAACAAGTAAATGGGCAGCAGCGTTTTCCTAATAACATTTAAAAATATCTGGATAAAGATAAGGCTAAGACGGTAGTTTATCGTCTTAATTTTCTGATCTATACATATTAATAAAATTGAAGTGTCTGTCTGTAAACTTGCAACAACTGGCTACTATTAAGCAGCCATTTTTAAAATATTTGTCTGTAAATCTATGGAATGGCTGAACTTATTAAAATGAAACTTCACGAACATTAAAAGTTGGTAAAAAATTGCTTCGCGTACATCCGCTCGATAAAATAAAATGATGTGTCTTACCTAGTTTGAAGAGCACCTCCCGCCCTCCCTCAATTGCGTGCACTATCACCGTCATCACTAATCCCAGCACCACTACTCCCAACACCACTACACTAGGAAACACACTACTGACAACAACACGACACGTGTTTCGCCTCTACACGAGACATCTCTAGGTAATCTAGACTCTGCAGTGGTTGACCGCTAAGATTACGAACAGATAGCGAGAAATGCCAGGAGGGACCTAGGCTATATTTTTATCGGAAAACTTACATACATACATATAATCACGCCTCTTTCCCGTAGGGGTAGGCAGAGACCACTTCTTTCCACTTGCTACGATCCTTACATACTTGTTTCGCTTCGTCCACTTTCATTATTCCCTTCATACATGCTCTACGGTTTAGGGTACTCTTGATCTGGCCTGGGAAGCTTGTAGATTAAAAATTGATAAAATAAATGGTTTTTGATTTTATTAAATTTAAATAATGTCACGTTATTAGAATGTATCAAGGCGTAGCCTGGGAGGGTTACTAATTTTTAAATAATTTACCAAATTATTCATATTTTACAAATACATTACAACGAAAAAATTATATTTTTCTTCTAAGCGAAAAAAAGAGCAGTGCCTTTTTTAATTTATCCAGTAATACATCGATTACAGCCTATAAAAGTCCACTGCTGAACATAGGCCTCTCTATCCAGCGACCGTTGCATCAGTAACTCACAACACAAATCTGATATAAGCAAAAATAGATCAATTACAATTAATCTATTTTTGCTTAAATATTATATACTTTTCTATATAAATTTCAGGCAGCTAGTCAGATGGTTGTATCGGGTGTAAACATCAGTAGAAGTTTTGTCGGTTGTCTGCTCTCCACTATTGTTTTATTATTCGTGGGACCTTGGAGCGATTGCAGCGGTAAGAGGAAGCCGTTGCTCATCATGCCTTTGATCGGAATGAGCGTGATGACCACAGGAGTGCTGCTGTTACTTACGTTTCCTGGTGCTTCTACAGTGCAAGTTCTTTATGTTGTACAAATACCGATCTCACTGGGCGGCAATTTTGGATTGCTGCTCGCAGCTTCTTTTAGTCATGTTGGTGACGTGAGTATTATGTACATTTAAAATATTTTTTCTATTTTTGTAAATAATTATTTAGTTGATTTCATACACATGATGATAAACATAAAAGTAAATGTTAATAGTCTTACTGCAGGCCAATGAATGGGAAGAGCATTAATACAGGATTGTTTTTTCAAAGAGTAGCCAAATTTTAAACTTAAGTTCAGTTATATAAATAATGATATACCGTTATTGGAGTTTTTAAAGATACGACTAAATAAGGATTTTACGTTTATTTGTAACTATCCCAAATTCAATGTGATTTATGGGCAACAACTATACGTACGCGAGCTCCTCTGCGTGTGATTCAATTCACAACGTTTTTGCCGACCGATTGATCCTTATGAATGTGTGCGAGCGTAGTAAAATAGATATGTATGAATGACAATCAGTTAAAATAATGCATTACCACGCATTTTGAATTTAAAAGATAAAAAGGACAGAATTTTTGAGATAATTTTTAATATATTTTTCTTCACCATTTGCTTAAATTACTTATTACGAACATTCTCTGCAAATTTCGCCGGTTATTGCAAAATAACCCTGTACATGGTAGAGCCATATTATGACTGCAGATCTAAAGGGTTAGCTCAACCGGATAAAGACCACACACACACACAGAAAACCTGCGTGAAATAACAGCATAATGATGCTGTCTTTCATATGGTGAGAGTAGAGAACCGGAGACCCTATTTATTGGTAACGAGGCATTCCATCTGCTCAGGTGTGACAACGCAATTACATTTTGACTCTTAATTAAGGATAGATGTAGATGTCTATATATCACAGCACCCTCTTACTATCTGGTAGATTGTGTGCTCAGTTGTCACACGTATTCTAAAAAAAAATACTGTTTGATGCCTAACCTTCTTTGTCTCGTCTAATTTAACTAAATGACCAACAAAATTATTGCTCAATTTATTTTATATCGAATTTCTAAAACATATTAGGTCATATCTCAGGGTATAATCAGTTAAGCATAAAATATCTCGAATGTGCAAAATATAACAACTGACTGCTTATGTACTAATTCGTGTTCTACGTTCGACTAATTTTTTAGTCGATGTCAAATGACTTTTTTTTCGAGAAATATGATATATTTTATAAATCATAGGAGAAAAGCTATGAGTGTCACCCCTTACGACGCTCACGGGACGATATGGGATAGTGGATATTCTGACACCATCACTACGCGATAATTGGATACATTTAATGATTTGGACAAAATCGTTACATATCGTAATGAAGGAGCATTGTAATAAGAAAGCTGGTGTATATGTGTGTAACGAGAATTCGTACAGCTACATATTATTAATGTTCAGTGCTCAGTCAACTGTGCTAATCGTGCTGATTTTCCGAATCAGTGGCAGTGCCCTTAATAATCTCAATGCTTTACCATGTGTAAAGTGTTAAGATTATTGGCAGTGTATCGAGTGTTTATAATATGTCGGTTTAATCGCCTACGATACAACAAGCTTAAGGCCTTTTTGTATTACGGCATGTAGGTATGAAAACGTTATCCCACAATTGTCAAGCGGATTATAATAGGTCTGGAATTTTTGAAAAACAACGTACGTCCAACCTCAAACATATTTCGGCTGGCACCACATAAGTATTTGTATATTCGAATTTGTTTATTTTTTCATAAGATAAAAATAAAAACGAAATACGAGTACTAAAATTTGTTGTCATCTGTTCATGTAAGTTTTACACGGTTTCATAGAATATCTGCAAGGTGTATACATGTTTAAGCTGAACGCACATTTGTCCGCACCGTACACACTGTAGGCGCCGTACGCGCCGAATTTCACTGACGCCCTCGCACAATTGCACGTACGCACTGTTCGCGCCGTACGCAAATCTTTTATATTGCCAACAACTTTTGCAGTTTTTTCCAACCACTGGTGTGAAATGTTACAGTGACATTGATCGCTTGAATTCACTATGGAAAAAATAAAGTAATAACCTGCTTATTGGCAGAGGAAGAAGAAAATAAAATTTTGAAGAAGGAGAAGATTCTGGATTCATAATATTAATTTAAAAATGCAATTGTATGGACAATATTATACTTTATTTAAAGAGTTATTAGATGATGATAAACGATTTTTTAGATATTTGCATGTAACATACAAGAAGTTTAAGAATTGTTACATATACTAAACCATATCTTTCAATGGAAAACTCAAGATTTAGAAGGCCAATTGAACCAGAGAAAAGACTTGTTGTATGTTTGAGGTAAGTATTTTTATTGATAATTAAGTAATCAGGTATAATTGGGTTTTTGAATTAATTTTAACTGTCATTTCTTTTTAGTTCAGTACTAAATTAATTAATCATTAAGTATTCATATTGATAATCGATGCAATTTTTTTTCAAGTTATGTATAATTAATTACGAATTAATTAAAAGTCATAAAATACAATAATTATCACGTAAGTCGAAACCACCAGTTTTAGTGAAATATCCACTAAGTTGACAACACCGAGTATCAGCACGCGCCCAACGTGCCGCGTTATATGACGTCATCAGCATGCGTCTATCAATATTCGGCGCCGTATTTTATAAAATACGGCGCATACGGTGCGGGTGTAATGTGCGAGGTTTCATATGATTTCATACAACGAACTCTAAAATTCGGCGCGTACGGTGCGGATAAATGTGCCTTCAGCTTTAAGTAGCTATTTAATGTAATTTTTATGATTTTTTAATTGAAACATTTATTATGATTCCCGTGTTTCTTCACACCACTATTTTTAACACATACAGATATTCAAAAAAGTTTAAAATCTGTAACGTCGCCTTAAATAGATATAATATTAATCAATATTTTTATCACAAATAGGTAGACACATAGCTCTAACAGTTCTTGCGTCATGTAAGTAGTATTACATTGGCAGAAAATGGATCGCTGATCAAATAGTACTAAAAATCCATCAGAACAATGCAGTTAAGGATCTGGTCGTTTAGTTACTCGTACCTATGCAAAACGAACTGACTTCGCTTCTTGATAATATGAGGCACTACTGAGATTCGATCGAAAATCTAAAAGGCCTATTCTAAAAAGTTGATTTCAAAATGCTCCTGACAATGACGCTGATGCACAAAGTGCTAAAGTTTGATGTCTGAGTGATTAATAATATCTACTGGTGTGCGTCTGATAACGATAAACTAAAAACTTAGTTTTAATTTTAACGAGCGCATAAGATAGCGCCAATGCAAATACATTTTTATAGTTATTTCTAATTCATTATTTTTTATTATTAACTAATGAAATCTTATGGTATAGCTCTACAATATCGATTTAAATAAAGAGCTAATACAATATGAATATTTAATATAAAACATATTTATATATATGTATATATATATATATATATATATATATATATATATATATATATATATATATATATATATATATATTGTCTAACGCTGGCCTGCGTTAGACAATCCAATGCCCCGTATCATCACCGAGTGTCGTAATAGTGGACAGAGATGGACACAGCATCTTCTTGGTTACAACTGAAAATAATTAAAAACTGCGGTTCCTAACACGCCTGCCAAGCGTGGCCACTATGGCAAATGGTTGCCACATATGAGGCAACCTACGGGGAACCTACTGTAATCAATGAATGAATAAATTATTTAATTAGTATATTAAATTTAAAATTGTCTTTTTTATCTAAATCATCCTTAAATTATTGCTGCTCTGTTTTCAATTACAATAGATCACGGCATGATGTTTCTTATATAATAGGGCTGTTGGTTCCAGGTAGTTTCAAAGTTTTACAAAAATAATTGATGTGCCATAAAAACTCATCAATTCATTGATAAAATTCGTTGTCAAAAAGTGCTCAATGCATGTACTTTTCCTTTTCTTCCTCATATTAATAAAAGTCTTTACACCTCAATCAACAAAGTGAGTTGCTATTACAAACATAAACAAAAACTCTCACGCCTCTCACTCAGAGGGGTAGACAGAGACTGCGAAGTTTGATTTGGCACGATCCTGACACACCTCCTTCGCTTCATTCACATCCGTATATCTAAGCAACAAAACATGGAAAATATTAAAGTCCACACAAATCCCTTATTCGCTTAATTTTTTTTTATGATAGCTTTCATTATTATTACCCGGGTAACTCAAGGGCTAAGTTTGATTGCGCCGGTACCAAATAAAATGTTAATTGCTATTTTAAGTGCTACTTTACCAGATGATTATGTGAGAGAACGAAACAGGTCCATAGTCTGCAGGTTTACAAAATATGATTCGTGAACATTGGAAACCGACCGACTGCCAACCGAACTGGAGCAGTGCGACAGACTCACTTTTTTATATCATTATACAGGCTCTACCTTTCAAAGCGGAATTCCGATCAGGATTCCTGCTCCATTACCTTTCTATAAACGAGAAATGGCCGCAGCTTTCCGCAAGTAGTTGGACGTTTTGTTTCTCTTCTTTATTTTCGTTTACCGTAAAATTAAAGGTAAAAGTTGCTTTTTCTAATAAATAACATATATATGTTAACATACTAGAAAATCTTGAATACAACACATATAATATATATTCGTTTCGTATTCACTAAGATTTAACAGTCAATAAATTCTAGGTTGGTAGATATTAAGTATATCGAAATAGTAAAAAAAAAATATAACCACAATTTAACAGGAATGAACAATGACTAAACCATACTAATAATTATAAAAATATAATATACAATACCTTAGAAAAATCAGTGATAGTCAGTAAAAAATAAAGATTTTCTGCATCGGCTCAATATAAAAATGTCCTACATTTCAAACAAATGACAAGGCTTTGTTTAGAAAAATCAAAGTGTTCTAAGCTTTGCTAACAGTGGCATAGAACACATTGCAGTTATATAAAAGTCTATAGAACCGTTATTAAGAACAAGAAATATATATTTTTAATAATTGTAAGGCATTGCTTCACTACAATTTAAGCTGGTGGTGAAGAACCCTAAATTGGCGATTGATAGTTAATAGATTTTTACAACATCCCCGAGATGAAATGCATGATTCTCATAAGTCGTCACTAAGGGCAAGGGCTAAGTTCAGGCATTCAGTTACTACCAGCCACTATGTGCAGTCGCTCTGGCATCTATGTTTATTCGTAACAAAATCTCATATTTTGCTGAAGTTTAGAAAGTACTAAAGATCTTTTATTGAGTTTCAAAGCTTGTTTCAAAGCGAATTTTCCGGACCGATACGACTTAGGAACCTTCAAGAAAAGAGCTTACACCTTTCTAAAAGGTCGGCAACGCATCTGCAATTCCCCTGGTGTTGCAGTTGTTCATGGGCGGCGGTAGTCACTTACCATCAGGTGAGCCGCATGCTCGTTTGCCCCCTATTCCATAAAAAAAAATGTTGCTTATATACTTCTAGGAAATCGACAATTACTTCCTCCGTTCTCTGTGAATTTCCTATTTTTTGTGATTCACTTCTGTCCACTGCGCTCCCTCCGGATGTAAACAGAACACAAATTCCTTTATGACATTTTTCTCGTAGTAAGTAGTACCCCATATAATCCAGAACAAAGTATATCGTATGACAAATTTCATTCAATTTCGTTTAAATATGATTGAGTAACCAAAATCAAAAGATAGAAAGAAAAAAAAAACGACGGGTTGCACTCTGGGAGTGCCTGCAGAAGTGAAAACTTGAATATTAACGTTGTGCATTTTTGATATTTTGGAATGGCGGAGATTATTTATTATTATCTTATTTCATTTATTTTCATTCGAAATTATTTGTTTTTGGTAAACCTACACCGCACATGTGCTTATTGTGATGTTATGAAAATATAGGTTAATGCTATAAAGTATAAACATATTACAAATATTACATCTATAATGTGTAAGTACATATGTATCTATGTTAATAATTTCTTCAAGCAGTACAGTAGACTCGATCGAAACCTAATCTTAATAATAAAATTATATTAATTAATAAATGAAAATTAATTAAACCTAACTTACTTCCTCTCCTACGCCGCGCCGGCTGTCTACTCTCCGTCCGTCTTACGAATTTTCGATCAGGACACGTGACCTGACGCGAGTTTAACATTTTTTACCCATTACAAAAAATTGCACATCGCCGTTAAACAAGTTTTCACTTCAAAATCTTTAATTTTGGAATGAAGTTCCTTATCGCACAGTACAAATTTGGCGTATTGGGGCTATGCGAGCACAAGTGTAAGATTTTCCGTCACGACCCCCTTTCTATAGTGCGAGCGAGATGGAATAATACGAGTATCAGTCTCCCTCGCATTTTTATATCACGCTTTATTTTAATAGATGCTAGTAATTCATTTATTTGTATTTGTTAATCAATAATATATTACGTTTATCAATAATAATGTATTACGAAAGGAACCTCGTTTAAACCGAGTGTTCCACGACATGGTTTTTTTTTAATTTCATAATAATTAAGAAAAAGAAGCATGCACAATACTATGTGACCCATGCTGCTATATAATGGCGCTCCCATAACAGTCCACTGCTGGATATGAGTCTTTCTTAATGTATATAGTCTATCGAATAATACATGCAGCCATCTAGATATACAGAAAGAAGAAGAAGCTACAAGATCTACCGGGCCTTTTAAGACCGGATTCATACGACACCTATAAATCTATCATAAATTATCCAAACCGGCACGGCACGGTGCATAAAAATAATAATTTTTACTAAATATCTAAACGTGATTATTTCAGATATGTCATGCAAGCGGACGTGACATAACCCGCACTATGGGCAGCCACCGCGCGGCCATACAGATAGCGCACGTGCTGGGCGCGGTCAGCGGGCCCCTGCTCTACCGGCATCTTGGCTTCTTCGGTGTGTTCCCAATAGTTTTATTACTGCAGGTACATAGTTTTGGATAACAAGAGTTAGTTTTAATATGTTGTTATTGGTACTTTGGCTGTGAGACTTCTTTGCCTAAAGTTGGTTGCGTTGGTTGGTGCCCATACGCTGCATAACACTTCCCACCAGGTGTAATTTCAGCGAAATTCCATTAAAAATACAAATCTTAACTCAAAACAAACTGAAAACAAAATTGCATATGCGGACCCGAAAAGATGGATATGGTCCTACATGTTGCCGGTATAACGAAACAAAGTCGCTTAGCGAGCTAAATACCGGGCTATACTATAACTACGTAAAACTGAAGGCACCCAGCCATTGTAGCCCTACTGTATAAACAATTCAGCACTTCGATATACCGACAGTCCACTTGGTACCATTGAAGGGACTACAACATCGCCCAAATTTCGAGGGAATCAAAGGCTTTCTGATAGTCTACATACGCCAGACATAGTATCAAATTGTACTCCTCCGACTTCTGTACAATTATATAGTATGTATGTGGTCTATAGTGCTAAAGCTTTTTCGGAAACCGGCTTGTTCGGGAGGCTGGAAGTCGTCGAGTCTGCATGCAAGACGATTCGTAATGACTCTCGAAAACACCACGTAGACGCAGCTCAGAAGGGAAATCGGTCTGTAGTTCTTCAAGAGAGCGTTGTCGCCTTTCTTGAAGAACAAGACCACCGCACTTCTACTCCACGCCTTCGGTGTAGTGCCTCATTCATCAGCCTATTAAAAGTCCACTGCTGAAGATAGGCCTCCAGAACTTCCAGAACAGAGAAATTTTGCCATAGGAGCCACGTTTGGGTGACGGTTTGGCAACTGTAGTTTTTTATTATATTCAATTGATTTGCTGATGATTTTGTTTGATTTGATTGATGAAAGCTGATAGTTCTCATGTGGTCCCATGTGAATTTGATCAAGGTCAGACCAATAGTTTTTGAGTTATTCTTAAATAACTTTCATTGAAGTCGGCTGTATAAAATTTTAAATTATTGCAACGGGAGAGATACAGCTGAACAGTAGACTTTTACGAGTTAACCACGAAAAAGAAGAAGCTCGAAGTAAACCATAAACTCTATACATATTATATATAATACTTTAAAATTATATTCTACTGCTATTTATTGTTGGAGGTAGAGATCGAACTCGGGTTGCTCGCGTGCTGTTAAATTTACAGCAAACGTACGTTTTAATTAAGTAACGTTTAACTTAATTACCTTTAATTACACATATTCAATTAATCTGTTTGTCTTCCAGCTCGCCTCGCTGATATACGCAGTAGTAGTCATTAAAGACGTTAATGTGAATACTGAGAATAAAGTGTCAGTTTTCAATTGGAGATTACCTTTCAACGCGTTTCAATGTTTGGCGAGGCGTCGCGAAGGTTACAAGAGAAGTATTATTCTGCTCATGTTGATAGTCGCGCTCGGCGACCGCATGTTGTTGTCTGGTAAGCGAAACATATTTACATATTATATTTGTTATATTCTATGTAAAGTTTTAGTATTTAAAATATTAAAGTCATGTCAATAACATGTCAGCCCTATCTAATAAAAGTTACAAACCAACTATGAAAATAGTGTTATAACATCCAATTCTATGTTAATTATCTAGACATACATATTTTAAAATATGAAATAATGTTTTTTCGTTATATCTTCCAATATACTCGGAGTACAATTTTTAGATTCAATCGAACGTTAAAACATATTATTAAATATGGCTCATTCACTCACAAATTTGACTCTAAATGTGAAAGATCAATAGGAGAAAATTTCGGGAATCAAGGAAGTGACACAACATTACTATTTAAAAATGTATTTATTGCTTTTCGAAGTATTCTCCGCGAAATTTGACACATTTTTCCATACGATGGAACCAATCATTGAAGCAACCATTCCATTCGGAAGTTGGGGTCTCCAAAATAGCCGTTTTGTAGGCGTCCACAGCTTCTTCAGGTGATAAAATCTCTGTCCACGCAATTTATTCTTTATTTTAGGGAAAGTATAGAAATCATTAGGGCTTAGGTCGGGGCTATACGGCGGATGGTCTAATAATTCTATGTTTTCTTGCTCTAAAAACTCTTTTGTTCTGTGTGCGGTGTGAGAACTCGCATTGTCGTGATGGAGGATGATGCAGCGGTTGCAGTTCTCTTTACAGAGTTCAGAAACGACCTGTGGCAAACAAATGCTAGTATACCATTCTGCATTAACCGTTCTTTATCCCTCAAGAGGAATAATCGTAACATGGCCGGTTTTAGAGACAAACGTGGCCATCTTTTTTTTTTTTGCAACACTCCGTGAACGAACAATTTTTGTTGGCTTTAACTAATTTTCGAACACCCAAACTCGTGACTGGTTTTTTGTTTCGGGTTTGTACGCATATATCTAGGATTCGTTACCTGATACGATATTGTATATAGCATATGAGGATCCTGCGTGGAATCTTTCGAGAGTTCTGACGCACCAAGTAACGCGAGCCGCTTTTTGCTCTTCACAGAGCGAATGCGGTATCCATCGGTAAAACAACTTTTTTACACCTAATTGTTCATGCAAGATTATTTGTATTTGACTCATGCCAATGTCCAAAATTGCCTACGACATGAATTTCGCGGTATGTCACATGTCGATCTTCCTCAATCAGCTTACGCACAGCATCAACGTTTTCTTGGGTGACTGCAGTTTTTGGACGACCTTGACGGGGATCATCACTGAGCTTTACACGTCCACGTTGAAATTCAGCAAACCAGCGATAAATTGTGGTTTTGGATAGAGCTTCATCACCAAATGCAGAAATCATCCGGTCAATACACTGTTTTTGTGTTAAACCACTTCGAAAGTCATAATAAATCATCGCTCTTGAATTTTCTCGAGTCAATTCCATTTTCTCAACGACTAAACAAGTTTGACAAAACCTTGTGACAAGACCGATAATCTTTTTTTAAATAAATAAATAGTATTCGATTTTTAAAACCAAGGAGTTTTCAGTTAAAAAGATTTTAATATGACAGGAACAGTGGGAATATTCCATTCCCGATACTTTTAGTGCAGCCTATGTATAACTAAAAGCTTTTATTATAAGACCTTACTTTTAAAATGATTACTTAGCTGATTTGAATGACAAGCTCGTGGAAGCTGTCCATGCGGTCGGAGCTAAGTTCTGCAAGACCCGCCGCAGAAGAACATAAAAACTCTCCGATCACACTCTTAATCTCATGGCTGTTAGACAGGAGATGAAGCTACATTCTTCAACAGATTTGACAGCATACAGGCAACTGAACAGACAGATCTCCAAATGCATGCGGCGGGACTTACGCAACTTCAATACAGCTCGTATTGAAGAAGCGATCGAGCGGAACCAAGGCTCCAAAGTCTTTGCCAGAGATCTGTCTGCCAGAAAGAGCCCAAGTCAAGGCTGAAGACCGAGTGTGGCAGCATCGTTTCAGGGGCACCTGAGATTTTGAGTAAAATTGAGAGGTTCTATGGGCAACTGTATACGTCATCGTTGGAGCCGCACGCATGTGTGAGTAACGATCCAAGAGCGAGTGTTATCCGACATTATTCCGATGATATCCCGGACGTCAGTCTGAGCGAGATTAGAATGGCTCTCCAGCACCTTAAAAACGGCAAGGCTCCAGGCGAGGATGGAATTACAGCGGAGCTTCTGAAAGCGGGTGGAAAACCGGTACTTGTAGTCCTTCAGAAGCTCTTTAATTCCGTCCTCCATGGTGGCATTACACCGGAGGCGTGGAGCAGAAGTGCGGTGGTCTTGTTCTTCAAGAAAGGCGACAACGCTCTCTTGAAGAACTACAGACCGATTTCCATTCTGAGCCGCGTCTATGTGCTGTTTTCGAGAGTCATTACGAATCGTCTCGCGCGCAGACTCGACGACTTCCAGCCTCCCGAACAAGCCGGTTTCCGAAAAGGCTTTAGCAACATAGACCACATACATAACCTTCGGCAAATTGTACAAAAGTCCGAGGAGTACAATTTGCCACCATGTCTGGCGTATGTGAACTATGAGAAAGCCTTTGATTCTATCGAAATTTGGGCGGTGCTGCAGTCCCTTCAGCGGTGCCAAGTTGACTGTCGGTATAACGAAGTGTTGAAGTGCTTGTAGAGTAGGGCTACAACGGCAATCCGAGTACAGAACCAGAGTACGAAACCTATCCAATTGCAGAGAGGTGTAAGACAGGGTGACGTCATATCCCCGAAACACTTCACCGCTGCATTGGAAGACGTTTTCAAGCTTCTGGACTGGAAAGGATACGGTATCAACATCAATGGCGAGTACATCACTAACCTTCGATTTGCCGACGATATAGTCCTTATGGCAGAATCGCTGGAGGACCTAAGCACTATGCTCAATGACCTCAATAGTGTTTCCCAACGGATAGTCTTAAGATGAACATGGACAAAACAAAGATCATATTTAATGTCCATGTCACACCTATGCCGGTAGTTGTTGGGAGCACTAAGCTCGAAGTTGTTGACGAGTATGTTTACCTGGGACAAATAGTTCGACTAGGTAAGTCCAACTTCGACCGAGAGGTCAATCGACGGATTCAACTCGGTTGGGCAGCGTTCGGGAAATTACAGCACATCTTCTCGTCAGGTATACCTCAAACCTTGAAAACGAGACTGTGCACCCAGTGCGTGTTGCCAGTTATGACTTACGGAACTGAGACGTGGTCCTTCACTGCTGGCCGGATGAGGAAGCTCAAGGTCGCTCAGCGAGCTATGGAGAGGGCTATGCTTGGAGTTTCTCTGCGTAATAAGCTCAGAAATGAGGATATCCGCAGTAGAACCAGAGTGACCGACATAGCCCAACGGATTAGTAAGCTGAAGTGGCAATGGGCCGGCCATATAGCTCGAAGAACCGACAACCGATGGGGAAGAAAGGTTCTCGAGTGGCAGCCTCGTACCGGCAGACGAAGTGTAGGGCGTCCCCCCACTAGATGGAGTGACGACCTGGTAAGATATGCAGGAAGTCGATGGATGCAGGTGGCTCAGGACCGTGCTTTGTGGCATTCTTTGGGGGAGGCCTATGTTCAGCAGTGGACTTGTCAAGGGCTGTAATGATGATGATGATGACTTAATTGAGTAATATTTTATTCCCTCTTATTCTTTTTCCACAATATTTATTATAAAGAAACATTTCAATCCCTTAAAAGTGAAAGAAAGTGATTAATCGGGCGTTAACGTTTTCAGGTCAGTTTTCTCATCTTGGTTCGCTTTCAGCTTTTTATCATGGGGAATTTAGGTCATAGCTTGTACTAGAATGCTTGTTAAATAGCATTTTTTTCTGTAGGGAATATTTTATTATTCATGATCCTTTTTGTTACGTAAAACAAAGATCAAAGGCTTTATAATTTCTTGTATAACGTAAACTATAACAATGCATCAACATTCTTTTGTATTCTAAATTTATTTTATGTTAGGAATTGCTTTCATAGCAAAGATGGATTATATATTTTGTAATTCCCCACATTTTTAATAAAATTGAAATGAAATATCTATATTTATTAAAATAAGGAAAGGAACTAAAACTAAAATTATCAAATCTACTCCCCGCGGTATAGTTCTTGAACGCTGGCTGTGTTTCCTCGTTAAATTTATATTGCGGTTATACTAAAAGTAACTTTGACCGAGTAAAGCACCAGCCCTTTTGTTACCAGCGGCATCCACTATTCACGGGTACACGGAGCGATACTACATCTCCAGTAAATGGCACAAATATGTAGTCATCTCTCAGAGCCTCATACTTTTTTAATCAGTTCAGCCTGTTTTTTGGCACCCGGACACTAAACGCACGTAGCATCCCACACTAAGGCTTTACCTCTCTCCCGAGGGACCAAAGTCATACCGTCGGGTCTCACGCCATCATCTCTAAATATTCGAAAAGGGTCTAAATCCGATGGAAGATTTTTATAGAAACAAGAGCTCTTTGGATGACATCATTCAAAGAACCGTGACGGGAATACCTGCCAGCATTTTTCTTACATGAAAATTCGTGTAGACCAAACTCGTCGACGCTGCTACCAAGGAGGCACTGATGAGGTTGAAAAATCGTCGCTTCTAGTAGGAATCCTACGGTGATGCACAAGCTTTCTTCATCGAGTAATGTGCCGAGATTACTTGATGATAAAGCGTGTAACCAGAGACTTGATTACTTAGCCGAAACAGCTAAAAATAACTTTGTTAAAACAACAACAATTTGTACAAGATGATAAATAAAATGAAAGCATTATACTAACTACCATATTTTCTGTTTTTCACTCAATTTATTTTTTTTCTTCAAAAACATTTTCATTTTTAATTATATCCTTTTGTCTCTGTTAGTAACGAATCGTTTATTAAATTAAATCAAGTCAAAGAAACGGACAAACAAAAACAAATGCAATATAACTTACACAAGTATATATTACTATGAAATTATAATGGTCTGTTTCTTTCACAGCGGAGGTATTGCTCGCCTACATGTTCTATAGGTACAAGTTCCAGTGGGATGACGTCATGTTCGGTTCATTCCTCGCTTACAGGAACATTGTCAGCTTTGTTGGTTAGTATGATTTTTATCACCTGTTAAAATAATTTTTATTTAGAAGTAAAAATTTGTTAAGGAAAATTAACCATCATCATTAAATCCTATCATACATGGGAGGGGTGGGGGGTGGGGGGGGTGGGGGGTGTTGCTGTCATATTTGCTATAATTTCAAATATATATCAAACATTTAAAATTAGCCTGAGCCTGAAATAATGCAGATATTATCATCTATACGTATACTTAAATAAAATTGAAGTGTCTGTCTGTAATATCGAAATAAGCTTATTTGCATGCTATTAAGACACAAATAAACATTATCAAATTTTTTGTATGTACTAGAACTATTATTTATTCTGTGGTACTAGCTAGCTATCCGAACGGTTCAACCGTATGTGATGAAACTTCACTAATAGGGCAATGCCACGAGTGATCTAAATTTTATTCGAAAAATAAAAGACTTTTTGTGTAATTGAACAAGTGAAAAAATAAAAAATGATATTCTCATAAACTATATGATATATAAAAAATCGAATTAAAGCTTTTTAGTTTGGCATTTTGTACAAAAAAGGGCCCTAGTCTAATCTAAAGTTCTGTAGAATTGTCCAAGTGAAAGGTTTGCTTACTCAGACTTTTCTCTTTTGTATTTATTCTTTTTCTTTTGATGCAACACCAATTTTTAATATTTTCTTACTTCAACACTTATTTGCTGCAAATATTTTTTAAGTAAAATTAATAGATCTTCAATTAACACTTTAAATTATTTGCAGTTAATGCGTCAAATCGGTTTTATTTCTTTGTAAAAAATTTAATTATACTATTAAACGAAGTGCACATGTAAGAACCGTTCCGTATGATGTGTGTAGAAATCCGGAACGCAACATGCAACACAACAGCATTAAGCTGCTGTTTCACGCTGGTATTTTGCAAGAGACCCAATCAAGATACAATCATATATAGCACCATGGCCCTGCCACGTATAATAGTTTATCAATCCATAATTAATTAATCAAGTCATCATTTAAAAAAACATTGTATTCTTATTTTAAAATGTAAATTTGATAAAACTTTAAGTAAAATGTTAATGTTCCAGGGACTCTGCTTATTCTGACGGTGCTCAAGCGACGTTTACGACTATCAGACGAAATAGTGGGCGTACTAAGTTGCATTTCTTATATCCTTGCCACGTCAGGACTTGTGGCAGCTTCTACCACCGTCGTAGTCTTCTTACGTTAGTATTAGTCGTTGAACAGGTAGCCTCTGCTTTTAATTTTAGCATCAGGGTATTCATGCGAGCTTTTTCTTTTTACATCATTATCATCATCATTTTTTTATATTATTCTAAGCCAACGCTTAACTACAACCCCATCTGATAGTAAATGGTGATGTAGCCTAAGATGATGAAGAGCACTGACTTAATAAGCCTTCACAACATGATCACTGCTATGTCTGGGGGCACGGCAATGCCCCCGCCAAGTCGAGCAAAAAAGCGGCACGGCCGTACCATCCTTACCTCGAAGCAGTTCAGGCCATTTTCGACCCCCTATATCTTCATTGTGGATAAAACTAGAAACCTGAATTTAGTAACCAAGCATGCATTGCATTGTAAAACCAGACCTACCTCTGAGCGTTGACGGAGTGAATGATTCAGAAGGCCATAGTCAATATGTTCAAAGAACATTTTAGTGTAGAGTCTCCCCTCAGTTCTTCACAACAGATGGTCTATGCTGAGCCGAATCTTATTCTAATAGAAACACCAATTAGATTTTCCGCTAAACAGGTCAGAGAGACAATCGGAAGTATGTCAAGGGGTAAATCTCCAGGACATGACGGTCTCATCATCATCAGAACTCAGAAACATAACACAAACTCAGAACATCTTCAGTATGCTGGTTGTCACCTTCCTCGCGTCCTCTCCATGTTTTATTCACTATGCATAAGTCATGCGTATCTGCCTAGAGATTTGATTAAAACGATAGTTGTACCAATAGTGAAGAATAAGACCGGAGACTTTTCAGATAAGAGCAATTACAGGCCTATCTCTTTAGCAACAGTGACGGCAAAGGTGCTCGACAGGCTACTAAGCAATGAGTTAGAAAAAGTTCTTCAGATTCATGAAGCATAGTTTGGTTTTAGGGCAGGGCTGTCAACAGAAAGTGCAATATTAGGTTTAAAACATACAGTCAGATATTATACAGATCGCAAAACCCCGGTTTATGGATGCTTCTTAGACCTGTCGAGGGCCTTTGACCTGGTGTCGTATAATATTTTATGGAAAAAAACTTGCCGAATGTAATTTTTCTAATGATCTCCTGGGTATCTTCCGCTATTGGTAAAATCATCAAACCAATCATGTAAAATGGGCAGATAAGCTTTCTGAACCATACGAGTTGAAATGTGGCGTGAGACAAGGTGGAATAAGTTCACCTCAACTTTTTAACTTGTATATAAATGAGCTGCTCGAGAGACTCAGCAGCACTAAGGTCGGTTGCCATGTGGATGGAAAGTGTGTCAACAACCTAAGTTACACCGACGACATGGTGTTGCTGAGTCCCTCGGTCAGTGCGCTCAGAAAGCTTCTGGGAATCTGTGAGGCTTATGCAAATGAACACGGTCTAATTTATAATATAAAGAAAAGTGAGTTTGTGTTGTTTAAAGCTAATAACAAGAGTCCCACGAACATACCACCTATCAGACTCTACAACACTGCTTTATCGAGGGTATCACAATTCAGGTACTTGGGACACTACGTGACCGAGGATATGCGTGATGAAATGGACATGGAGAGGGAGCGTAGGGTTTTAGCGACCCGGAGTAATATGTTGGCCCGTAGGTTTGCATGATGCAGTAATGCCGTTAAAATAACTCTTTTTAAGGCATACTGCCAGTCTTTCTATTCGTGCTCCCTTTGGATCAACTACACACAAAGGGCGTATAAAGCATTAAAGGTGCAATATAACAATTATATTGCGCCAATATTATTATTATTATTTTGTGATTTTTATATTATCTCTGGTATGGATCTCATTTGTTATCCGAAATAAAGTTTTATTATTATTATTATTGTATAAACACGGTATATTTCAAATTTCATTCAATTTGAACCAGTAGTTTAAGAATTATAACTAGTCAAAGTTTCTTAATTTTGTCACTCACTGACTGACCGCTCATCAAAACTCTAAGGCACTTTTAGCAGACGTAGAAGCTTCAAATTTAGAAATACACTTAGCGTTTAGTGTATCAATTAAGGAAAAACTAAAATATTTTGTAATTTTGGTCCAGTTTTCTAGATACACCAACTGCATAATTAACTCTGTAATCCTATATAAATATAATATATAATATAGGATTACAAAGTTATATTTGCAGTGAATGAATCAGGTATCTAGATATAATTATGTTCAAACGTAACTTGTAAAATGGTCAACGTATTAGAATAAAATAGAATAGAATAGAATAATTTTTATTCAATATACATTACATGTGTAATTCTTATTGAAAGTCATTTTTTACTTTACCACTGGTTCGAAAAAACCCTCTGCCCTGGGAAGAACCAGCAAGAAACCCAGCGGGACTTTTTTTTAAATAAATTTTACAATATAAATGATTACGAACTATTTACAAAATTTATTTTAGAAACTGCTTGAAAGCGACCACCTCATTCCCAGGGGTTATTATCAACCATGTATTCATTTATACTATAATAACCCTTTTTATACAGTTTCAGCTTAATAAAACATTTAAACTTAGTAATAGAGAGAACCTGTACACTTTCCGGGACCTTATTGTAATAGCGTATACATTGCCCCAAGAATGAATTACTGACTCTGTGAAGTCGAGAAACTGGCATCACTAGCTTGTGTTTGTTACTAGTGTTTACAGAATGTATATCACTTTTTTACTAAAACTATCTTTGTTTTTGTGAACATACATTAAATTTTCGTTAATTTACTGAGATGCCAAAGTTAATATATTAATTTCTTTAAATTTATCTCTAAGAGACTCTCTCGGTTTTAGATTGTAAATAGCTCTAATAGCCCTCTTCTGTAAAACAAGAATAGTTTCTGAATCAGCCGCATTTCGCCATAGCAAAATCCCATAAGACATTATGCTATGGAAATAACTAAAATAAACTAATCTAGCTGTCTCGACACTAGTGAGACCTCTAATCTTTTTTACAGCATAGGCTGCAGAAATTAGTCTGCTTGCTAATTTGGATATATGGGGGCCCCACTGAAGCTTTACGTCAAGAGTGACGCCAAGAAAAACAGTGGATACAACAGGGCTCAATTCTTCCCCATTTAGAAACACATTGGTATTCAGATTTTTAACATTCGTTGTTGTAAATTTAACACAATTAATTTTATTTCCGTTCAAATGCAGATTATTAACGTTAAACCAATGCATTAATTTTGATATATCATTATTCACTTCGTCACATTTAAATGATTGACGTTTAAGTTTAAAAATCAAGGAAGTATCATCAGCAAATATTACTATATCATGACTATCCCCTACAAGGTGAGGTAAGTCATTAATATACACCAGAAACAGGAATGGGCCGAGAATCGAGCCCTGAGGAACACCCATTAGTACAGGTGACCCGGGAGAACTTTTACCATTGATAATAACCTTCTGCTTTCTATTACTTAAATATGAAATAATAAGTTTAAGCGCTGTGTTCTTGACACCATAGCACTGTAGCTTCCTGATTAATGTCTCATGGTGAACACAGTCGAAGGCCTTGGAAAGGTCACAAAATATACCCAAAGCATCCTCTGAATTCTCCCATGCACAAAAAATATGTTTAATAAGCTCAACTCCAGCGTCAGTTGTCGAGAGACCCCTTGTAAAACCGAATTGATTTTTATGTAGCAATTTATTAATATTAAAGAAACTTAACATCTGATCTAAAATAATTTTTTCAAAAATTTTACTTAATGTTGGTAGTACAGAAATTGGTCTAAAATTGGCGGGATCTAATGTACTACCAGATTTAATTATAGGTATGACTTTACTATGTTTCATTAAATCATCATTAATTTTTAATGAAAAAGTAAGAATGGGACATGTCTTATAAAGTTATACCAAAATGCCGCAAAGTATTAAGTAGACTAAATTACCCGAAAATCCGTAGTTGGTATTCAAGAAGTAGATGGTACCGGAAAGGACAAAAACTAGGACTATCTACAAAAAGAAATGAGATGCCATCAAAAACATAACTTGTAAAAAAAACAAGTCTCGCAACTCAGTTCTTCTACCGTAAAAAATTGTGAGATCCATGTAATATCAAGCCGGTTAATTTATTCAGTCGCTACTTAAGGGTCCTGTCTCAAGTTATTACTTAATTAGCTAACGTAATAATAACTTATAGTGACCATATCAATATTAAAAATCTTTTATGTTTTAAATAAATAGATTGACTTGGCAATCGAACTAAACAATCTAATTTAATATAATATGAATTACTTGTGAGATACATTATGTTTTCATGTATTTTCACCCATTCGCGTGAAGCCGGAGCGGGTCGCTAATATTACATACAAAAACGACGACCATACGACTCTTATGAAATTTATGCCGGAGGATCCTCACAACACCAGCACGGACAGCAAGGACCAGCAGTGTTAATTAATTACTCACTGTTAAAGTTGCCTTATTATTACTTCAAAGTAAATAATGTTTCCAAATAATGACGATAAACTTCATAATTTCTTCAAAATTTTAAATTTTTTGTCGTCATCTCATGTCTATATGAGGTTATTATTAATCGCAATTTATCTAAATATTATTTTTTTGACTTTGAGTTTTTTAGCTTTGTTCAAAAAACATTATCTCCACACTACAATTTTTTCCTGTATTGTGAGGCAGTTAACATACATTACTTTTACAAGGACAAACATCCAGATCCGGAACAAATGTTTGTAGGCCATACAAAAACTTGCTCCTCACGGGATTCGAACCCACGACACTGCAACTCAATGCTAAGCCACGGAGCCGTCTATTAACTCTATTTTTCATATAAGTTATATATACTTACGTATTGTATATTGTAAAATATTTGTTTGTGTTACAGTACCTCTGGTTGGAATCATATCACAGGGTTCTCAGGTTGTGCAAAGGCCTATACTCAACAAGCAAATTTTGCCTACGGAACAAGGTAAGTAATAATAAAATATTTATAGAAAGATTTTACAGTGATGATATACTCTAAACGTAAACTCTCACGCGGTCACCCAAAGAGGTAGGCACGGCCTACGGACGTTGGCGCGATCATGATACACCTCTCTCGCTTCTTTGCTATCCATATTATACGAGTATCTACTACTTCTGTAACAACGTTATCCCACACTAGGATTTTCTCCTGTATCGTGAAGGCAGTTTAAATACATAAATTGCACAATGATATACTTACTTATCGACTAGAGGTGTTTTAATTTGTTCCATCTTCAGTATATCACCAAAATAAACCTCCATCGAGGGTGACTCTTGCCGACTCTACCACTAATGAATGAATTTTTCTGCCACCAGGGGTGGGTCACATTGGAATGAGGTAAAATATTTGAAAGATTTCATAAGCGGGGAAGTAAATTTATATTAGTTAATGTTTTTTTCTGTAATATTAATTATATTTATTAGTAATTAGATTAAAAATAAATAAACCAAACCACAGATATTCATAAAAGTAGGGAACTTAAAATAAAAGCCTAAGTGTGCACAAAATTAAAGAGAAAACCACTGAGGCATTTATCTGTGTATAGTTTTTATTTAAAACTAACTTCTCAATTAAATGTTTGTAACAAAAAACTTCACCTCGATACGCTTTGTCATTTTCCATTAATTCTTTCTACGTGTCAAACCATCGAAGCTTTCCTTTCTTAACCTTTTTCACAACATCTTGCAAACCACAATTTTCTGTTAACACGCACTTTATTACCCCTCATTTCACGCCCATGACTAACCCATAGCATATTCGCAAATTTTAGAGCACCTAGATATTAAACTTGATTGATTTATTCGAAATGCAAATTCCTGAGTTTGCGTTGCTGGCGAGCAACAACTAAACATCATTACTTTCGTCTAACTTGTGTTCATTTCATTGCCTTTCTTTTAATGCCTTCGTTCATTATGTAACTATATTTTGCAACTCGCCCGCCAATGATGCAATATGACTTAATATTCGGCCTATAAGAGGTATTTTATGGCTAACTCGTTCATATCCCACATTCTTCGACTTTCAAAGTTTTCAAACAACTATCGATATACCGATAGAACACCCACGGGGAGGTCTCACAATCTTGTCTCACACCTTTATAGATGCCAAACCAGTCCGTGTAGGCCCCGTTGATATTGATACAAGCACTAGACTGTTAATATTGATACAAGCACTTTGACACCGTAGAGCCACGCGGCAGCTATATTATGGCTGTAAGACTTCAAGGTACAGTAAGCTCATTCTGCGTAGATCGGACCGAAATTATTAATTAAAAAGCTGAAGGCACTCCGAGTCCCCACCTTGACCATAGTTACTGTAGAGCAACCATAACGTCGGGTATTGAAAAAAAAATGAAACGCGATAAAATTCGTACAAATAGTTTTAATTAAGTATAAAATTTTTAAACATGCTGTAGCTATATTAATGATACAATTGTAGCACGAATGGGTCGGCTCGACCGGAGAAGGACCACGCTCTCACAGAATACCAGCGTAAAATGCTGCTGTGTTTCGTATGGTGAGTATAGATAACCAGATACCTTCTTTAGTGGAAACTAGATACACTGAGTGGTCGTTTGGTAACCTTATTCTATAAAAAAAAAAACTAATTCATACGTAGATTTTAATACCTGTATCAGCATCCTATTACAGGGTGGACAGGGTTGCTTTGTGGTGCAAGGCCCATAGGCTTTATACAAATCTAAAAATGCACAGAAAATTTGTAGTTTTTGGCCATAAAATTCTGAGTGATCATGCGCCTAGAAAAACTTGTTCCGTACTTACAACCCATCTCCTTTCTAAATTCAGCTTGTAATGTTCTATTAATAAATTAAATTAACGTAGAAGAGTCACGCTGAAACTGTATTACGGTTGCAGCACGCATGGAAGGACCATACTACTCACACCACAGAATACTAACATTACATAACGATATAATGCGCTGCGCTTCGCATAGTGAAGAACATTCAAGACATTCCATCTTAGTCCTCAGGGTGACAACATTTCTTTTTTTAGATTTGAAAGATATCAATATCTATGGGCCACGGCAACCACTTACCATCAAGTGGACTGTGTGCTTGATTGTCGTCCTTATCAGTCTAAAAATTTACTCCTTTTTTTTAAAGTTGTAAGTGCCGGCTATGGGAAAAGCCATAAAGATTGTTTGGCTTTCAACATGTAACAGTATAACCTTACCGATTACGTATAGTATCCAAACAGACGACAAAACGTAGCGTCAAAAGAGCGAGACGTCGTAGTGATCGTGGCAAATCATAACCAAAATGGGAGAAACCTGTGTTCAATAGTTCATTTGTATGGGATGATGATGAAGAAGAAGACAATTATGTTAACAGTTTCTGGACTATTGATAATAGTTATAACTTATTATTGTTGATTATATTTTTAATTAAAAAACAAAAAGTTTTATATTAAATATAATTTTTCAGGTAAAATATACAGTGTAATGGGAGCCATGGAATCTGCAACACAGACGTTTTCATCACCACTATATTCGTTACTTTACAAGAAAACCGTCTCATCAATGCCGGACGCGTGGCTAGCGCCGGGCATCATATTAGCTGTTTTCCAACTCCTTTCTTATTCATTAACAAGGAAATTAGGGGTTAATCCCACAAAGGATATCACACACATCGAGAAAAATGTTTCTACGGCTTTAGCAAAGTCTCGAAATGAAAAAGATGAATCTCTTCCAAAGGAAGAACCAAACGGTTCTCAAGCTATTATAGATGGTGTTCCAAATAAAGTATCTAGTTAATGTGTGTATAATTCAAATAAATTGTAGTTGCTTTTTTATAAAGTCAATGTTTGTTCTAGTTATTTTTTACCCACATTGACATCACAATACTCATACTCATTTTTTCTTTTTACATTGCATACTAGAAAGAAATTACTTGACAAATGTAAGGTACGTTGTAACACCTTATAGAAATGGAATTATATTGTTTTGGAACGAAGTTCCTTCTCGGACGGTACGAATTTGGCGGATGGCGGCTAAGCGAGAAAATGTGTAAGATTTTTCCGTCACGACCCCTTCTGACGTAGTGTGTCTATACTACGTACGGCCTTGGCGGCTATAAGGAAGCGAGACGGAATAATATCCTTCTCCCTCGCACTTTTTCTTATCTAGCCATGAAAGAAATATTATTTTATTTTAAAAGACGCTTCATTTTGATAGACGCTAGTAATTCATTTATTTGTATTTGTTAATTAATAATATAAAATGCTTATCAATATTAGTATACTACGAAAGGAACTTCGTGCTCTAACGGAGTGTTCCACGACACTCACGCACGTTTTTTTTATAGGAAATGAGGTGTCAAACGAGCAAACAGTCCACCTGATGGTAAATGGACGCTGTGGCCCATACACATCTATATTTATTTTCGATATAGAATCAAAATGCAGATGCGATGTCACCCCTGAGGACCATAATGGAAAGCCTAGTTTCCAGTAAAAAAAGGGCTCCGGTTCTCTACACTCCCCATACAAATTATAGCAGCATTAAGCTATTTTACGCTGGTATTCTGTGAGAGCGTGGTCTTACCCCGGTTGAGCCGACCCATTCGTGCTACAATCATAATATGCTGCAGCGTACGTGGCTCTACCAAGTAAAAATCTCTATATTTTCAAGGGTGTACACCCTTCCTGTCAGACTTTATAAAAGGAACATAAGGTTATTTTAAAAAAATTACAGTACACACTATTTATTTTAATTCTTTTCATCCTACTGGTGGGTTCTTTTTTCCTGAGAGGGCTACGACGCTGAAAGTCCGCCGCATTCAAACTTCAGACTAAAAAAGATTTTTAAATAAATAAAAAAAGGTTTTCTGGTGTTTTCCTTCATCACCGAGCAGGCGGTATATCAGGCACGTACAATAATTGCAATGATCAATTTCCTTGTTGCCCGCTGATAGCTAATCCGCGTACGCTACGCGAGCGTTTAGTTCCTACTATGGATCTTTCTTACTTACTTTTCTTACGGATTCTTATATAACTAGATTCTTATATATATACATATATATATATATATATATATATATATATATATATATATATATATATATATCTATATAGTTGATCCAAAATTAGTTATTGGGTTTTTCTGGTAAAAAATTTCAGTAGTCGCCTAGAGTTACGAAGTTGGCAAAGTTTCACCCCTCTGTCTTGGAAATCACTAAAATCCGTTGGTCCTGAGCATAAACTTTCTCCGGTCGTATCGGTTTACCGTGTTATCGGACTATGGGAGTGAGGGAATAGAAAGAGCAGAGAGCACCTGTGCTTGCGCATACGCTTGGGCACTATAATCCTCCTGACCTGCTCAGATAGTCTCAACGGATTGACCACCGTGACCCAAATCGGTCTAGAGGACATTATTATCTAAAATTGAATTTAATTAAAACTCGCTTCTTAACGTGTAGTGGTAGTAAAATAATATCCTCAGCCCATGGGTTTCGCAATAGCGACAGAGGCAAACTGGTTAGAACAAGGAAATGGACAGCTTCACGACATCTTCCTTATAACAGCTGAATTTTCTTCTTATAAAACTTACCAGGTGTGGCAACTATGATATGTATTCCCTCTAAGAGATTCCATCCTTACAAATAATAAACGGCCCTCATTCCCTGTCTGCCCTGCTGTACGGGACAAAGGGCGAAAAATTACCGGTGGAGGTTTGAAGAAAAATTGAGTGGAAACAGGACTCCAAGGTTTTCGCCAAACATCTGCCTTTCTCACGAAGCTGATACACAAAGTTAGTACAACAAGACCGGTAGTAGCAGCGCCGTTTCCGGATACCGACAATTTTAACAGAGATCAAGAAGTGTTATGGAAAGTGTTATCGTCAACAGAATAAGTGTGCGTAATGACCCAAGAGCAAGTCTCATCCGAACCTATTCTGATGATGTCCCTGATGTTAATCTGAAGCATGTGGGGTGAGGATGGAATTATTTACAGCAAAAATACTAAAAGCGGGTGGTGAACCTATAATTAGAGTCCTTCCTAAGCTTAGCAACAGCAAACAAGCAGAAAGGTCATTATGGCAGAATTCTCAGAGCAAATTAGCCGTATACTTAACAACCTCAGTAGTGTTTTCCATGGAGTGAGTTGTAAGATGAACATCGTTAATCAGAAATCATTTTAACGTCTATGTAACATCTATACTGGAAAATGCTGTGGAGTACCTACTACGCTCGAAGCTGTTGACGAAAATGTGTACTTAGGACCAAATGTTCGATTAGATAAGTCCAACTTCCACCAAGATGTCAACCGACGAATCCAAACTGGCTAGGCTACTCGTACGTTCGGGAAAATGTAAAAAATATTTTTGTTTCTCAAAATCTTAAGGCAAAAGTGTTCATTCAACCTTATTGCCAGTGATTACTTACTGAAATAAAACATAAAACATTCTCCGTAGGATAAAGTCCGTAACGATGATATCCGCAGAAAAACAAAGTAAATAACATAGCCCAGCGGATCATTAAATTGATGTGGCGATGGGCTGGTTATATAGCTATAATTTGCAAGCGCATTATTAGATGACACCCCTCTAGATGATGTCACGACCTAATGGAATACTCAGGTAGTCGGTTGAAGCATGCAGGGGACCCAGGACGGTGATTTGTGGCAATCTATGGGCGAAACCTGTGTTTAGCTGTGAACTTGTGAATGCTATACTGATAATGTGAATTCAGAGTATCAAACCAATTAATAAATAAATTTTCACGATGTAACATGACTTTCGCGCCAAACAAACACACGTGAGGAGTAAGTATCGTACATTAATTGGTTCTATTTTGAGGCATTAGTATTTATCAGCTTAAAATAAACATTTTTCAAAATAACAATATCAGATGATAAAATGAAAACGATCGATTAGATATTTTTCATCGCAGTTATGATGATAACATAAACGCTTGGAATGCAAAACACAAAGCACTTAATTTAAGATATCAATCAAATAATATATATTATTATATATATCATACAAATCAACCCCATCAGTGTCCCTGTGGTAGCAGCGTCGACAAGTTTGGGCTCCACGGACTTTCATGTAAGAAAAGCACTGGTAGGTTTTCACGACACAGTTCTTTGAACGATGTCATCCGAAGGGCTCTTGTCTCTATGAATGTTCCCTCGGTTTTAGAGCCTTGTGGAATATTTAGAGACGATGGCAGGAGACCCGAAGGTATGACATTGGTCCCTTGGGAGAGAGGTAAAGCCCTAGTGTGGGATGCTACTTGCGTAGACACTCTGGCGGTCTCTCATCTCAGGGGTACCTCGTTTAGAGCCGGGGCGGCATCAGAGGCAGCTGAACTGAGTAAGTGGCGCAAATATGAGTCTCTGAGAGATGACTACATATTTGTGCCATTTGCTGTAGAGACTATCGGTCCGTGGGTGAAGGTCCACGTGCGGTGAAGTTCCTAAAGGAACTCCATCCGCGGCTGGTCGTTGCTGCTGGTGATAAGAGGGCTGGTTCTTTTCTCGCTCAAAGGCTAAGTATAGCCATTCAGTGGGGAAACGCAGCCAGCGTTCTTGGCACGATACCGCGGGGAGTAGGACTATATGATATTTAAGTTTCTAGTTTTAGTTTTTTTTTTAAATTATTATTATAGTTTTTAGTATTTTAAATTTAAAATAGCAATTTATAATACTGTAATATAGATTGTTTAAGATCAAAGGAATAAATTAATTCCAAGTAGCAATTTAATTATAAACAGAAAGAAGAAAATATTTAACTATAAAAATTTAAATAAGTTACCTATTTTCAAAATGAAATTATTGTTACATTGTTGACAAAAATACAATTTAATTTATTATTTTATCGGAAAATAAATAGATTTTCTTCTATTTGACAGAATGCCAGTTCTCTGGAAAAATAAAATGTTAATAATTATAATTAACCATCATTAATTATTAATATTAATGTGGCAGCCCTCATTGCGCTGGACAGACTGGTAATGTTCGCCATTACTATTTAGATGAAATTTCGGACTGGTTGTCGTCAGATCCTTGCCCTTTAATGAGCAGGCTGTTGCAATTTGGAGAAAACGTCATCATATTCTATCGTTAACGCTACACACCTTACACAAGTAACAATGTCACCAATTGTAGCAACGATAAAGGTTATTATGAAAGTGATTATTATACTAAAAAAATTGTACTTGAACATTAAACGTAATAAAATTGATGTATACCATTTTAAAGTCCGTGTCATGAAAATTAAACTTGAAAACTGTGTCTTTAAAATATTTTCTTCGGCTGAGTCCAGCCCAGTACCCATTGGAATGACGTGGCGTGCGTATACTAATTCACTAGGCTATGAACGATGCACGCACGAAATAATTGATAATTAAGACAGATAACGGCGTTAAAAAAACATTGCCATAATTTCTTATAAAGTTGCAATTGATTTTTGCCGAAAGTATCTCTGTAGTTGAGTTTTTTTACAAATAATATAACGAATTACATTTGCCTTTGTATGTCTCTTGTAGGACACAATCTCATTACTTTCATACATCCATCATTCATTACAGCCTATAAATGTTCACTGCTGAACATAAATTGCCACATTAGGGGGGGGGGGGGGGGGGGGGGGATTTTACCGTTGACACGCGTGACAGGCGTTTGGGCAATCGCAGTTTTTAATTATTTCGAGTTGTAATCAGGAATATGCTGCTGCCTATGTCTTGTTTCAGTTTTCCTCTGTTGCCTCATACGACGCAAACGAAACGATTTAATCTTATCGTTTAGAAATGAATAAAAGGTTTTAGGACATAGCATTAGTTCCGCAATGCTCGTACTGCCTGCAGTAGGAGCAGTGCTACTGCGGAACTAATTTGTGAAACTTTCTTATCTCTTATTGATTATTTTCTAAGTCACGTCAAGATTTCTCGCTTTGGCAGTTAATATAATAAGTTTGTATGTGTAATTAATATAATAAGTAAGTAGGTATGTACCAAAAACAGTTTAGTATCAAAAAAACACACTAGAAAAGTGTTAGATACACTTTCCACGTTTTATGTAAATATACCTATAATTATCTTTCTCATGTTAAAGAAAAACGTTTCGAAACAACGCGCTATCGTGTGTTTAATAAAGTTAACATTGATCTGTTCTGCAGTGAACGTATTACTTCGTAATGATATTTATAAAAATATAATGTTGATGATAATGTAATCATCTCGTAAAAATGTTACATTAGACTCATTAGAGATAGCAAAACTGAACAACCAACGAAGAGCGACATCAAAAGCGCATAAGCAAGGGTACGCCGTTACAGAAATTTCTCCTGTGTCGTGGAGGTGTTTTATATACACATGTTCTAACATTCAGACCCAAAACAATTGTTTACAGTCATACATAAACTTGTTCTGTGTGAGATTAGGACCCACGGGCACACGGCCCCACGGCCCCAATGCTCCGGAGTGCGCAATCAAAATTTTAGTCACTGCGATACTAAACCGTCGCGTCGTAAGTTTGCAAAAAGAACTGTGTGAGGAAAACCGCCCCCACTAATGTAACAAACTACATTTAAGTAAACATAGTCAAGCTAGTAATTTCGCCAGATAATGGAACGGAAATAGTTTTATGAGGTAACTGGGCTACCTATAAATAGCTAAACATGTATTTATTTGATAATCAATGCGTAAGTAAAGATATATCGCAACAATCAGTACCACTAAAGTACTTATGAGTGACAGTAATAATAATAATAATAATAATAATATTCCACAACTATCACACAACGCCATCTAGTCCCAAGCTAAGCAGAGCTTGTGTTATGGGTACTAGACAACTGATAAACATACTTATATATTTCTAAATACATAAATATTATAGATAAATTACACCCAGACACAGAACAAATGATCGTGCTCATCACACAAACATTTGTCCTGGGTGGGAATCGAACCCACGACCTCCGGCATAGCAGTCAGGGTCACTAACCACTAGACCAACAGGCATTACAAGGTATTATAATTTAAATTTCACTAAATGTGTGGGCTCGACCGGGAAGGGCGACGTTCTCACAGAATACCAGCTCAACGCTGCTGTGTTTCGTATGGTGAGTGTAGAGAACCGGAAACCCATTTTACTGGAAACGAGGCATTCCATCTTAGCCCTCACGGGTGTCAATGCGTCTGCATTTTGATTCGTAATCGAGGATAGATGTAGATGTCTATGGGCTACAGCAACCACTTACCATCAGGTGCAATGTGTGCTCGTTTGTCACCGTTATCCTATAAAAAACTATTCCCTGAAATAAATGGTTTAAATATGTCAGTTTTCGACAGTACTTGATAAATACGCATCGCTCAAAACAATCTCTATAATAATTAGACGTATATTTTGCACGAATAGGTTGCCTCGGTCCAGAAAGTCCCATACTTTCAAGAATGCCAGTGTAAAATAGAAACCTGAAGAACGGAGGCTTTTACTGGTAACGAAGAATTCTATTTTACTCCGACAACACATGTTGGCCAAGCTTCAGCAAACGCGGGCATAGGCAAATTGATACAAGGCGAGTGCTACAGTCGACACACCTTGGTCAAGTTCAAAAGAGACCAATGTTCACGAATTTTTGTGGAACTATCCACATGTTGACCATAATTAGTTTTCATTGGGAATTGGAACAATATGGACGACGTAGAAGTTATTGCAGCGTCTGCTATTTATAGCTGCTATATAGATTTAATGAGTGCATATAATTATTATCAGTGTATTCCGCAGTAAAATTGTAAAAAATAAAAGGCAGTGCCATTGTCAAAATTATTTTGAAGTTGCGACTTAATTAAAAACATATATTGGTAAATCCAATTGGGCACACCTTAAGTGCATTAAAAAAATTACGTATAACATGATTATACGGAATTTTTAAAGTAGTTTAAATACATTTCGACAGCACTATCGGCTTCAACACCCTCGAAAACATGAAAATGACACCCATGATGAAAAAATTGATACCTATTGCAGCCGCCATCTTGGATTTACATTTCGACAGCACTATCGGCTTCAACACTCTCGAAAACCATGAAAATGACACCCATGATGAAAAAATTGGTACCTACTTCAGCCGCCATCTTGGATTTACATTTCGAGAGCACTATCGCATGCAACACCCTCGAAAACCATGAAAATGACACCCAAGATGAAAAAATTGATACCTACTTCAGCCGCCATCTTGGATTTACATTTCGACAGCACTATCGGCTATAACACCTCGAAAACCATGTTAATGACACCCAAGATGAAAAAATTGATACCTACTTCAGCCGCCATCTTGGATTTACATTTCGATAGCACTATCAGCTTCAACACCCTCGAAAACCATGAATATGACACCCATAATGAAAAAATTGGTACCTACTTCAGACGCCATCTTGGATTTACATTTCGACAGCACTATCGGCTTCAACACCCTCAAAACCCATGAAAATGACACCCATGATGAAAAAATTGATACCTATTGCAGCCGCCACCTTGGATTTACATTGTGACAACCCTTATCGGCTGCAACTCTCCTCGAAAACCATAAAATGACACCCATGATGAAAAAATTGATACCTATTGCAGCTGTCATCTTGGATTTACATTTCGACAGCACTATCGGCTATAACACCCTCGGAAACCATAAAAATGACACCCAAGATGAAAAAATTGATACCTACTTCAACCGCCATCTTGGATTTACATTTCGACAGCACTATCGGCTATAACACCCTCGAAAACCATGAAAATGACACCCAAGATGAAAAAATTGATAACCTACTTCAGCCGCCATCTTGGATTTACATTTCGATAGCTCTATCAGCTTCAACACCCTCGAAAACCATGAAAATGACACCCATGATGAAAAAAATTGGTACCTACTTCAGCTGCCATCTGGGATTTACATTTCGACAGGCACTATCGGATTCAACACCCCTCGAAACCCATGAAAATGACACCCATGATGAAAAAATTGATACCTACTTCAACCGCCATCTTGGATTTACATTTCGACAGCACTATCGGCTATAAACACTCTCGAAAAACCATGAAAATGACACCCAAGATGAAAAAATTGATACCTACTTAAGCCGCCATCTTGGATTTATATTACGATAGCACTATCAGCTTCAACACCCTCGAAAACCATGAAAATGACACCCATGATGACAAAATTGGTACCTACCTTCAGCCGCCATCTGCGATTTACATTTCGACAGCACTATCGGCTTCAACACCCTCGAAACCATGAAAATGACACCCATGATGAAAAAATTGATACCTATTGCAGCCGCCATCTTGGATTTACATTGCGACAACCCTATCGGCTGCAACTCTCTCGAAAACCATAAAAATGACACCCATGATGAAAAAATTGATACCTATTGCAGCCGTCATCTTGGATTTACATTTCGACAGCACTACCAGCTACAACACCCCTCGAAAACCATGAAAATGACACCCAATATGAAAAAATTGATATATTTTGCAGCCGCCATCTTGGATTTACATTTCGACAGCACTATCTCGACAGCACTATCGGCTTCAACACCCTCGAAAAACCATGAAAATGACTCCCAAGATGAAAAAATTGGTACCTTATTCAGCCGCCATCTTGGATTTACATTTCGACAGCACTATGAGCTTCAACACCCTCGAAAACCTTGAAAATGACACCCATGATGAAAAAATTTATACCTATTGCAGCCGCCACCTTGGATTTACATTTCGACAGCACTATCGGCTTCAGCACCCTCGAAAACCATGAAATGACACCCATGATGAAAAAATTGATACCTACTTCAGCCGCCATCTTGGATTTACATTTCGATAGCACTATCAGCTTCAACACCCTCGAAAACCATGAAAATGACACCCAATATGAAAAAATTGATATATTTTGCAGCCGCCATCTTGGATTTACATTTCGACAGCACTATCGGCTTCGACACCCTCGAAAACCATGAAAATGACTCCCAAGATGAAAAAATTGATACCTACTTCAACCGCCATCTTGGATTTACATTTCGACAGCACTATCGGCTATAACACCCTCGAAAACCATGAAAATGACACCCAAGATGAAAAAATTGATACCTACTTCAGCCGCCATCTTGGATTTACATTTCGATAGCACTATCAGGTTCAACACCCTCGAAAACCATGAAAATGACACCCATGATGAAAAAATTGGTACCTACTTCAGCCGCCATCTGGGATTTACATTTCGACAGCACTATCGGCTTCAACACCCTCGAAACCCATGAAAATGACACCCATGATGAAAAAATTGATACCTACTTCAACCGCCATCTTGGATTACATTTCGACAGCACTATCGGCTATAACACCTTCGAAAACCATGAAAATGACACCCAAGATGAAAAAATTGATACCTACTTAAGCCGCCATCTTGGATTTATATTACGATAGCACTATCAGCTTCAACACCCTCGAAAACCATGAAAATGACACCCATGATGACAAAATTGGTACCTACTTCAGCCGCCATCAGCGATTTACATTTCGACAGCACTATCGGCTTCAACACCCTCGAAACCCATGAAAATGACACCCATGATGAAAAAATTGATACCTATTGCAGCCGCCATCTTGGATTTACATTGCGACAACCCTATCGGCTGCAACTCTCTCGAAAACCATAAAAATGACACCCATGATGAAAAAATTGATACCTATTGCAGCCGTCATCTTGGATTTACATTTCGACAGCACTACCAGCTACAACACCCTCGAAAACCATGAAAATGACACCCAATATGAAAAAATTGATATATTTTGCAGCCGCCATCTTGGATTTACATTTCGACAGCACTATCGGCTTCAAACACCCTCGAAAACCATGAAAATGACTCCCAAGATGAAAAAATTGGTACCCTTATTCAGCCGCCATCTTGGATTTACATTTCGACAGCACTATGAGCTTCAACACCCTCGAAAACCATGAAAATGACACCCATGATGAAAAAATTGATACCTATTGCAGCCGCCATCTTGGATTTACATTTCGATAGCACTATCAGCTTCAACACCCTCGAAAACCATGAAAATGACACCCATGATGAAAAAATTGGTACCTACTTCAGCCGCCATCTGGGATTTACATTTCGACAGCACTATCGGCTTCAACACCCTCGAAACCCATGAAAATGACACCCATGATGAAAAAATTGATACCTACTTCAACCGCCATCTTGGATTTACATTTCGACAGCACTATCGGCTATAACACCTTCGAAAACCATGAAAATGACACCCAAGATGAAAAATTGATACCTACTTCAGCCGCCATCTTGGATTTACATTTCGATAGCACTATCAGCTTCAACACCCTCGAAAACCATGAAAATGACACCCATGATGAAAAAATTGGTACCAACTTCAGCCGCCATCTGGGATTTACATTTCGACAGCACTATCGGCTTCAACACCCTCGAAACCCATGAAAATGACACCCATGATGAAAAAATTGATACCTATTGCAGCTGCCATCTTGGATTTACATTGCGACAACCCTATCGGCTGCAACTCTCTCGAAAACCATAAAAATGACACCCATGATGAAAAAATTGATACCTATTGCAGCCGTCATCTTGGATTTACATTTCGACAGCACTACCGGCTACAACACCCTCGAAAACCATGAAATGACACCCAATATGAAAAAATTGATATTTTTTGCAGCCGCCATCTTGGATTTACATTTCGACAGCACTATCGGCTTCAACACCCTCGAAAACCATGAAAATGACTCCCAAGATGAAAAAATTGGTACCTTATTCAGCCGCCATCTTGGATTTACATTTCGACAGCACTATGAGCTTCAACACCCTCGAAAACCATGAAAATGACACCCATGATAAAAAAATTTATACCTATTGCAGCCGCCACCTTGGATTTACATTTCGACAGCACTATCGGCTTCAGCACCCTCGAAAACCATGAAAATGACACCCATGATGAAAAAATTGATACCTATTGGGGCCGCCATTTTGGATTTACATTTCGACAACCCTATCGGTTTCAACACCCTCGAAAACCATGAAAATGTCACCCATGACAGAAAAAAATTATACTACTTACTTTTAGTACGTACTACTATTATTTATTCTGTTCTTTTAAATATTGTAATAAAAAATCTCTTATTATTATTATAATCAAGTATTTAAGAAATTTGGTTATTTGAATATTGTGTATTTGTACAGCGATCTTTTTGAGCCGCCCCAAACAACCGAAACAATGTCCACTCACGACGGCCACTGAAGCCGAACTTCCTGTATAGGACAGTTATACTCTTTGAGCCGAACTAAACTACTCTGTGGCTGTAGCTCCCCATTTACAAAAATAATTTATATACGAGGCTACCAAATCAACGAAAATTTTGCCATTTTGGAGCCGAAAAAAATTAATTATAGCTAAACAAAACAAAATTACACTGCCATTTACATTCAGTGGCTTCCCATTCCCATCATGAAGAGATTAAAAAATTGATTGAGTTAAACAATTAATATTTTCAAAAGTTATCGTGTTTACAAGCCACAGGGACATGATAAATCCACACCATAAGCCACTAAACCCTCTTTTTATTTAAAAATAGCAATTAATCGATTTAAAAATAATATTAATAAGTTCAACAATCATATATCTTTCTAACAATGTGCTTTTTATATCATTTATATGTATAATATGATTGCTAGATACGATTTTATTCGATAAAATGTTGGAATCTTAATTTTTAGGCGATAGTAGAACATACCTTGCGCATTCGCTTAAGGTATGCAATAATAAAATAGGTGTCACTGTTTTGAAGTGAGACGAGTCGTAGCGAGCGATACCGAGTGATGGCAAGGCACGCCAAACGACCTGTAAATACGTTGGCGTTTTTCTACGAATAAAAACTATAAATTGTTATATTAAATCTGGAAATTTTCAGAGATTATCCGAGACAAACAGATAGAAAGACAGACAGACAGACAGATATACAGACTGAATTTTTTTCTGTTATAAGTACCGTATATACTTTCATATGAATTTAGTAAAAAGCTGTTATATTGACATTACAAACAAACACTTCAATTTTATTTATTGTATGTATAGATTGACACTGCACGAATACAATCACCCACTACACGAAACGCATTAGTATATGCTGCTATTTCACATAGTCTAGCCGACTCATATGTGGTAGAGCTACAATACGCTGCAGTGTGACTCTACCATACAAAATATTTGCAATGCCTTTTGCTAATAGTAGCTTCGATGTTATGGTCTTACAGTTGCTTGATTTTGTGTGCTATTTGTGAACACCAGTATAAATAATATTGTTGCCGCTCTAATGGCGCTGATAAAGAAAAATCTAGGGTGATACATCTAAGTAATTTGTCTTTATTTTGAACTTAATTCAAAGCCACAAGGATTAGCTTCCCACCAGAAGGCTAAGCATGCAGGGAGCGAAGTAATTAATTTTAAAATTGTGATATGCAAAAGCTAAATAATGGAAATATTTTACAAAAGTGGTTGACACCAGTGAATGACGCTATGTAGTAGCGGTGTAAGAGAATCCACACCTTCATATCACCGCGTGCGAATCTTAAAAGATAATAGAGAAAAACTGAAAAATAATGAACGAAGAAAGAGTGATAAAGCAATTTTATGTTGCAGAAGTGAACGGCAGTCGGGAAGTGACGCCCTAGGCGAAAGTTTATCGACCAAATCGGCGATTTATTGAAGATAAGTCAGATTAAGACTACATACAATTAACTGACGAGCATGTATATGTAGGTATATGAAAGTAAAGGAGGCGAGAAAGGTGTGTTAGGATAGCGCCAAATGGAAGTCCATAGTCTCTGCCTACCCCGTTGAGTGACAGGCGTGAGTGTTTATGTATGTATAATTAAGAAACCGGAAAAAGGTTTTTTTTTTTTATAGAAAGACGGTGACAAACGATTACACAGTCCACCTGATGGTAAGTGGTTGCTGTGTTCCATAGACTATCTTTGATTACGAATCAAAATGCAGATGCGTTGTCACCCGTGAGGGCTAAGATAGAATGCCTCGTTTGATTAAAAAAGGGGTTCCGGTTCTCTACACTCACCATACGAAACACAGCAGCGTTATGCTGATATTTTACGCTGGTATTCTAGGAGAGAGTGGTCCTTCCCCGGTCGAGCTGACCCATTCGTGCTACAACTATACTATCAATATAGCTGCAGCATGGCTCTATCACGTAAAAAATTAACAGCATCTTTGTGATTACAGTTCAAAATATAAAAAAACTGCAAATGCCAATATGCCTGCCAAACATGGCAACTATGGAAAATGTGTAGGATATTGGCATTGAAGCAATCTATAGAAGACGTTTTTGTTCAGCAGTAGAATATTGATAGGCTACATAATGATAACATGGCAAATATTATGTTTTCCTTATTTAAACCAATATCTTATCATCGTTGAAATATCTGCTATTCCTATTAGCTGATAATGTTTATTTTGGAAAGTTGGACCAACAATGACCTAAAATAGTTATTATTATTATGGGGTATCTATAAAGTTTTCTCATCTGGTTGGGCAATATAAATATATAATTGTAAATAAACATGGTAAACGTAACATAAATATCAATAAAATAAAATAAATACATAAAAAATACATAAATATATAAATACCCAACCAGATGAAGCCCTCGGCAGAGGAGACCAGACGGCTGAGGGTTATATATATTTATATAAGTTATAAGTGGTCTACTCTACATATTTAGAGCAATTACTCTTTTTAGAAATCTTCCAAAAAGTGACTTTATGTTTAAAATTAATTATTTATTATATAATATATATATATATATATATATATATATATATATATATATAAATTATAAATATTATTCAGCATCACTTCATTCCAACGAACTCTAAGGGCGGCCACACACATACGGAATTCCGTTTCGGGATTCCATTTCTGAATTCCGAAACGGAACAATATCTAATAACTAATATGTATATATTTTATATCTTATCTTCTTCGAGTCTTACTCCGGTCGACGTCTTACAATCGTGCCTTTGTTTGCGAAACCTGGGACACTCAAGAAGTATGTGCAGCACTGTCTCCTCTACTCCTGGCTCACAGACGCATGAAGGGTTCTCCTTGCATTGGAATCGGAACTGAGGAGTTTGACGTCCTGCTATCATAGGTAACATCATATTAGTCTGTGGTAACAAACGAATGTTACCTTTTAACGTTAATGTATGGTCTATGAAGAACGAACTTACAGTATCTTGAAGTTTTGCAGTAGTATGCTTGGGTTTGGATCTAATACATATTATTAATTATGATATTTTAAGCAGATGGTAGCAACCAGCCATCTTCTCTATTGAAATTGTTTTTAACATATATAGTCTCGCGTATGTCCCTGGTATAAATCAGTGTTCTTTTGCGAGGACTTGTGGTTTATCAAACCTAATGTAATGGTTGTGATGATCCTGATATGATGATGATGATACTACAGACATCACATACACACACACACACACCCACACACACACACACATAACCTTAAGAACTTACACATATCAATCAGATCTAGATTTTAGGAAATCTACACTAAATAGGAGGTCAAAAAGTATTATTGGCAAACTAAAATTTGGGGGTGTATGAGAAAACGGAAATTAAATGCTTAATTTAAACCCCTTATTTGATAAGGTGCCGAAGTTCCGCCTTATCAAAAATCTAAAATTGTGATTGATTATATAAAATTTGAATTATTCATTGTACCCTGAAACTGTAGTTATCTTGATGATGTACAGTTTCTTATTATCTTGAATATAAACAAAAGTGTAAGTCATCGTACTTTTATTGGAATCACCGATGAGTCATTGAGATTGAGTGCTTAGTGGAGCGTTTTGCTGTAATATGTTACGACTGACGCTCATCATGGCTAAGGGCAAGGCTCAGGCTAACTCTTGCCCTTAGCCACGATGAGCTATATATAAAAGATAGATAAAGGGTTGTTATTGCATTTATATCTTATTGTTATAGATACGTATATTTTAGAAAGTTTTATAATCAATTCCGCAGACAGTAACCCAAGAAGTTGTAACCGTCGCTATCAAAATAACCGAATATAACTCATCATGGGCTATACCTAGTTATTTTGACATTACATAAGACAAATAATCATTTTTAAAATTTTGTCTGTCCGTCTGCCCGTCCGGGCTAATCTTCACAATGTAATCCTGCCATTACCGATTGTGCTGAAAATTAGCGAACAGACAGATAAAAAAGACAAACAGGATGTTTTTCGAAGGTATAAAATAAATGGTTTCAATGATAATGTCATAAGCTTTAGGATATATGAAAAAGTTTCGAAGAAAGGTTTTTAGTATGGTATCACTATATATATATACTCGTACACAAAAAAGTACCTCACATTTTATTTTCTGTCTCATAAAGCATTGATGATTCAACACCACGTGAAAACTATGCGAAATAAGAAACTAGTGACTATTAGAGAAAAGGAAAAGAAAGAGTAATAGGAAAAACTTTTTACGTAAAATTATTATAATTTTTAACACTTTTCCATTCGCATATAGTTTTCGTGATAATAGCAAAAATTTCAAAGTGGTTTTCCGATAATAGAACTTACTTGCTTATTTTTGTTTTACGTGAGTATATTGGATATGATATGGATGAATACTGACTACTACAATACGAGGGTGGATTGAAAAGTACTCGGCCTAACCAAGAAAATAAACACATACTAAATCAGTTATATTTTTATTTTTCTACATAATCACCATCAAGTTCAATACACTTTTGCCACCTCCCCTTCCAAGCATTTAGACCGTTGAAAAAAAAATGATTCTTCCTTAGAGTCAAAATATGCGTCTACAGCTGCTTTGACCTCGTCGTTTGTCGAAAATCTTTGACCTCCCAAGTGCTTTTCTAGGTTAGGGAACAGAAAGAAGTCTGATGGTGCCAGATCAGGTGAATACGGCGGATGCGGTAACAGTTCAAAGCCACAGTTGTGAATTTCAGCCATTGACTGTACTGACGTGTGAACACGGGCGTTATCTTGATGAATCAGGACTTTTCTTCTGAGCATTCCTCGACGTTTTTCTTTTATTTCCTCTCGTAAACGACGTAGTAAGGTGCAGTAGTAATCAGAGTTTATAGTCTGACCCCTTTCAAGATAATCAATCATAATCACACCTTTCGAGTCCCAGAATACTGAAGCCATCACCTTATTTGCCGACAAAATCGACTTAGCCTTTTTAGGGGTGGTGAACCAGGTCTTCTCCACTGTTTTGATTGTTGTTTTGTTTCCGGTGTACAGTAATGAACCCATGTTTCGTCTATAGTAACAAAACGATTCAAAAAATCATCTGCATCGGCTTCAAATAACTCCAAACAGTCGCGTGAAATAGTCAATCGCGTCCTTTTTGTTCAACTGAAAGCAGTCGCGGTACCCACCTCGCAGACACCTTGTGGAAACCCAACTCGTTGACAATGATGTTTTGAGTTCGATCATAAGAGATGCCTATAATCTCGGCTATCTCTCTAATTTTTAATCTGCGGTCTCCCATTATTAAATCAAGTACTTTTTTAATATTTTCGTCAGTAGTTGACGTCGAAGGCCTTCCAGAGCGGGGTTCATCTTTCACACTCTTAAACTTTCACACGCTTAAATTCTGCTATCCATTTTTTGACGGATGAATATGACAGAACACAATCGCCTAATGTACTGACCATGTCATCATGGATAGCTTTTGATGATAGCCCCTTCTTATGGAGGTACTTAATGACGGCACGCTGCTCGATTTGCTCCATTCGAGGAAATTATGTCCGATTACTTTGTTAATAAATTTATAAAATCACAACTAATTATCGCACACGTTTCGAACTTCACACAATGAACTAGTCTGAACTGAACTAAATAATGTGGGTAGATTTGATTTTTAGAATTGAATGGATCTGTGTTAGGCCGAGTACTTTTCAATCCACCCTCGTATGTGGCTATAATCTGTTATAATGTTATGTTAACTGTTATAATAGCTATTGCCTAATGACAAAAATGAGTAAGAATCACAATTTATCGGTCTTCGCAAAGGGATTCGTACACAGAAAAGGCTAGTAAAGTTATAGTTAAGAAACAAACTGGCCACAGTAGAACATGTTTCTCCTATAGCAGCAGGAGGTGTAATCGTCATGTTCAGTAGGCGGACCGTAACATCAGTCGTTACACACTTTTAACACTTTCATCGTCAGTCCGAGTATTTTAATCTGGTATAAATACGGAACAACAATCTCCAATTTTGTATACCTCCGTGTATTGAAGGCCACCAAATCTTCAGGCATTTCCTTAAGCGCTTGGGACAAGATGTGATGATGGACTCTCTTATTCTACTACCAAATTTATGCGCGATTTGACTCTCTATAATTAAATAGGTCATTAAAAATACCAAACATGCCCTAATCACGTGACATTTTACAATTTATATGATAAAGAACACTCGTAATACCAGCACGTTTTATTTTTAGCAACATTATTTATTAACGAGGAAGAAGCTTAAAGATAATTGGAGTATTTTGTATAGATATGGATTTAAAAATAGTCATAAAATGGCTTTGCACTAGATCAGATTATTTCGTGATTGATAAACAATGAGTACAAATAGCGCGTACACTGTTCAATGTGTCATAACTGAAAACCGATTCGCTTCAGGTTATACGAGTACGAGACTCATCAAAGCAACCGATTTTATTTTTACCTTCCAGATATTTGTTGATATTTATAAGACTCTAAATCATGTAAGTGTTCACTTTATAATACTATAACATTTTCACATTTTTAATTAAAATTTTTAAGATTTTATTTGAAATAATTTCATAATTCTAACAATAAAACATTTTCTTGTTACAGAATGCAGCGCTCTCAAAACTTTTGCATCTCAGCAAATACTTACCCGGTGGGACCAAACCCTTGCTTTGGACCGCCAGCATTCACGCGATACTCACCATGCTACGAGTACATGGGTGCATCGACAAATCTACCTACATACTCTCCCAATCCATGCTTTGGAACTCCGACACCGACGGCATCAACATTTGCACCCAACTCTTGCTTCTTGTCTGCAGCGACTATTCGCAAGTCGATACAAAGTCCAGTTAGTGCTAAAAGTCCACATCGTTATGATCCTTGTTTTTTATAATGATTTAAATTAAGTATTCTTAATTGTAAGTTAAGCTAGAATCTCATACTGCTTTTTTAAACTTTTACTTTTAATAAAATAAACGTTAAAACCAAATATATCCTTTTCATTTATTTTGTTACCAAATACTAGGTTGTTGCATTAGTCATTGGAAAAAAGTCAATATTTCTTTTATAACAATTTTTTCAAGAAATGTATTTATTATTTTATTTAGTAAAGTAAACGTATTCTGCATACACAACCTACCTTCATCGATTAGACAAAGCATGATATCCTCGACGACATAAACATTAACTTTTTGAATGAAATATACGTTCAGATTCTAATCACAATCCTTAGAATTATCAAATTATTTGTCATTCAGATAGTTCAAGCCGTGAGAGCCGTGGTAGTTAAGAGCCGTAGTAGCTCAGATGGTTAGCGCTCGCTGTAAGTTTCACAGTACGCGAGCAACCCGGATTCGATCACCGCTGGCACCAATGAAATTGTTAATTGCAATTTCAAGTTCTGATTTACCACGAGCTCGGCAGTGAAGGAAAACATCGTGAGGTAATTTGCATGTCTGAGAAATAAGAAAAAAAATATTTCGAAGATGTGAAGTTCGTTATCACTAAAAACCCTTTCAGAAATGTCAGGAGGCCTGTGCCCAGCAGTGGGACGTATATAGGCTGTAACTTTACTATACAGATAATTCTAATCGAATAAACAATTCAAAGGAAAGCACTCACGCACACGTTTTTCTTCTCTCTTTTCGATAGACGTAAAAATTTACTCTTGCATACACACATGTTATGCACCGTTTCGTTAGCTGAAAATGATTTTAGATGTATATCTGTACGTGAGTGCGTGTTCTCACAATAAGTGAAGCATGGTTTTGGCTTTGTCCATGCGACACTTAAAATGTACGCAAATCTCCCCTTTTTTCCCTTTTTTTGTTTGACTTTTCTTTATAATTTTTTGCACAAACAGAGCCTAGCTACAATGTGTTACGGCAGCAGCACGAATGGGGCAGCTCAATCGGAGATAAGGACCGCGCTCTTGCAGTATTCCAGTGTAATGCCCAATGAAAAAGTTACAGTGTTGCGTATAGAGAGTGACGTGAATCGAAAACGAGTAATGAAGTATCTCATCTTAGTCCTCGGTACACAATGCTGGATTTCGATTCTCAACCACAGATGTATCTATTTAAAAAAATATCAGAAATCATTCTTTGCTCCGCAAATGCGGGCGGCAAGACAGAAGAAACAGGTTTTTAATAGATCTATTGTTGTGGCGCTGTGTATCCAACCTCCAAAGGCTGATTATGTCTATGAGAAATTTTTGTAATCATCACCTGTGCTTCCGCCCACACTTGTGTGCTTTCCATACCCATAACCATAGACTCTTAATACTGAAAATGAGACATTCCATCTTAGTCCTCAAAGGTTGCAACATGACAAACATTGCCGATTGTGATGAGCTTTAAGAGATATAAAAAAAGTTTCGAAGAAAGGTTTTTAGTATGGTATCACTATATATATATACTCGTACACAAAAAAGTACCTCACATTTTATTTTCTGTCTCATAAAGCATTGATGATTCAACACCACGTGAAAACTATGCGAAAAAAGAAACTAGTGACTATTAGAGAAAAGGAAAAGAAAGAGTAATAGGAAAAACTTTTTACGTAAAATTATTATAATTTTTAACACTTTTCCATTCGCATATAGTTTTCGTGATAATAGCAAAAATTTCAAAGTGGTTTTCCGATAATAGAACTTACTTGCTTATTTTTGTTTTACGTGAGTATATTGGATATGATATGGATGAATACTGACTACTACAATATGTGGCTATAATCTGTTATAATGTTATGTTAACTGTTATAATAGCTATTGTCTAACGACAAAAATGAGTAAGAATCACAATTTTATCGGTCTTCGCAAAGGGATTCGTACACAGAAAAGGCTAGTAAAGTTATAGTTAAGAAACAAACTGGCCACAGTAGAACATGATTCTCCTATAGGAGCAGGAGGTGTAATCGTCATGTTCAGTTCAGGCGGACCGTAACATCAGTCGTTACACACTTTTAACACTTTCATCGTCAGTCCGAGTATTTTAATCTGGCATAAATACGGAACAAAAACATCCAATTTTGTATATCGCCGTCTATATTGAAGGCCACCACATCTTCGGGCGTTTCGTTAAGCGCTTGAGATGAGATGTGGTGATGGATTCTCTTAGTCTACTACCAAACTGCATTAAACTACTAAGTACTGTAATTTTTTTATGTGCGATTTGTTTCTCTAAAATTAAACAGGTCATTAACAATATCAAACATGCCCTAACCACGTGACATTTTACAATTTATATGATAAAGAACAGTCGTAATACCAGCACGTTTTATTTTTAGCAACATATTATTTATTAACGAGGAAGAAGCTTAAAGATAACTGGAGCCTTTTGTATAGATATGGATTTAAAAATAGTCATAAAAATGTCTTTGCACCAGATCAGATTATTTTGCGATTGATAAAGAATGAGTACAAATAACGCGTACAGTGTTCAATGTGTCATAACTGAAACGCGATTCGTTCAGGTTATACGAGTACGAGACTCATCAAAGCAACCGATTTAATTTTTACCTTCCATATATTTGTTGATATTTATAAGACTCTAAATCATGTAAGTGTTCACTTTATAATACTATAACATTTTCACATTTTTAATTAAAATTTTTAAGATTTTATTTGAAATAATTTCATAGTTCTAACAATAAAACATTTTCTTGTTACAGAATGCAGCGCTCTCAAAACTTTTGCATCTCAGCAAATACTTACCCGGTGGACCCAAACCCTTGCTTTGGACCGCCAGCATTCACGCGATACTCACCATGCTACATGGGTGCATCGACAAATCTACCTACATACCCTCCTAATCCATGCTTTGGAACTCCGACACCGACGGCATCAACATTTGCACCCAACTCTTGCTTCTTGTCTGCAGCGACTATTCGCAAGTCGATACAAAATCCACTTAGTGCTAAAAGTCAACATCGTTATGATCCCTGTTTTTTATAATGATTTAAATTAAGTATTCGTAATTGTAAGTTAAGCTAGAATCTCATACTGTTTTTTTAAATTTTTACTTTTAATAAAATAAACGTTAAAACCAAATATATCCTTTTCATTTCTTTTGTTACCAAATACTAGGTTGTTGCATTAGTCATTGGAAAAAAGTCAATATTTCTTTTATAACAATTTTTTCAAGAAATGTATTTATTATTTTATTTAGTAACGTAAACGTGTTCTCCATACACAACCTGCCTTCATCGCTTAGACAAAGCATGATATCCTCGACGACATAAACATTAACTTTTTGAATGAAATATACGTTCAGATTCTAATCACAATCCTTAGAATTATCAAATTATTTGTCATTCAGATAGTTCAAGCCGTGAGAGCCGTGGTAGTTAAGAGCCGTAGTAGCTCAGATGGTTAGCGCTCGCTGTAAGTTTCACAGTACGCGAGCAACCCGGATTCGATCACCGCTGGCACCAATGAAATTGTTAATTGCAATTTCAAGTTCTGATTTACCACGTGCTCGGCAGTGAAGGAAAACATCGTGAGGTAACTTGCATGTCTGAGAAATAAGAAAAAAAATATTTCGAAGATGTGAAGTTCGTTATCACTAAAAACCCTTTCAGAAATGTCAGGAGGCCTGTGCCCAGCAGTGGGACGTATATAGGCTGTAACTTTACTATACAGATAATTCTAATCGAATAAACAATTCAAAGGAAAGCACTCACGCACACGTTTTTCTTCTCTCTTTTCGATAGACGTAAAAATTTACTCTTGCATACACACATATTATGCACCGTTTCGTTAGCTGAAAATGATTTTAGATGTATATCTGTGCGTGAGTGCGTGTTCTCACAATAAGTGAAGCATGGTTTTGGCTTTGTCCATGCGACACTTAAAATGTACGCAAATCTCCCCTTTTTTCCCATTTTTGTTTGACTTTTCTTTATAATTTTTTGCACAAACAGAGCCTAGCTACAATGTGTTACGACAGCAGCACGAATGGGGCAGATCAACCGGAGACAAGGACCGCGCTCTTGCAGTATTCCAGCGTAAAGTAGCACAATGTTACTGGGTTGCATATAGAGAATGACGAGAATCGAAAACGAGTAATGAAGTATCTCATCTTAGTCCTCGCTACACAATGCTGCATTTTGATTCTTAACCACAGATGTATACTCGTATATTAAAAAAATATCAGAACTCATGCTTTGCAAGACAGAAGAAAGAGGTTTTTCATAGATCTATTGTTTTCGCGCTGTGTCGCCAACCTCCACAGACTGATTATGTCTATGAGAAATTTTTGTAATCAACACCTGTGCTTGCGCCCACACTTGTGTGCTTTCCATATCCATAACCAAAGACTCTTAATACTGAAAATGAGGCATTCCATCTTAGTCCTCAGAGGTGACAACGCATATATATTTTGATTCGTAATCAAAATTAAATGTCTATGGACCACAGCATCCACTTTAATCTTGTGAACTATGTTCTCATTTATCACTCTTGCTCTATAAAATAAAAAATAAAACGTCAAAATAAAAAAGACGCCTATATACTCGCAGACCTAATTTTTTAAATGTATGCGGGGGGTGAACTTTTATGTTTTAATTTTGCCTAGTACATCTAATCTCTACTGAAAATCTGGTAAGATGAGCAGGAGCTCACCTTCCTAGTCCTAGTCGATGAATGCAGGTGCAGGACCGTGCTTTATGGCGTTCCTTGGGGATATAAAGAATTTATATTGGACGATACGAATTTGGCGGATGGGTGCTAGGCGAGAAAATGTGTAAGATTTATTCGTCATGACCCCTTCTGACGTAGTGTAGACGGCCTTGGCTGATATAAGGAAGCGAGATGGAATAATATCCATCTCCCTCGCACTTTTTCTTATCTTGCCATGAAAATTATTTTATTTTAAATAACGCTTCATTTTAATAGACGCTAGTAATTTGTTTATGTGTATTAACTAATCAATAATATAATACGTTTATCAATAATATTCTACGAAACTAACTTTTTTCCAACCGAGAGTTTTCTTCATTTTATACTTTTGGGTGGACTGAGCTGTCAAGTTCAAAGTTACAACTAGAATGTCGTCTAAATAGTTACATTAAAAACTTCACCCCTATTTTTCGACCAATAGGAATGAAATTTTTTATTACAATTAATGTAGAACCAATCCCAAAATATAACCTATTTAATGAAATAATCATTAAAATATGTACCATCGTTCCCGAGAAAATAGTAAAGTAAATACGCGACGAATATAGATCCTTCTCGTTTTTGGAACTTGGTTAAACATTAAGCGAGAATAACGTACTCTTTGTATTATTTATCTGCCGAAATCCCTTAGTTTCTTGTTGACAATAAAGCCGCTAGTTTTATAATTGTATTAAATTGTAGCTTATCGTGTGACGTGTTATTATCAATAAAATCACTTTTTTAAGATAATATTATCGACAGAAATGTGAATAACATTTCTTTGTATACAACCTATTTTCATCGATGATTTTCCTTATAGACTTACGAACTTGGTGGAAAGGTTTTTGCTTAAGCCAGTGTTTGACTACAATCCTACGGTTTTTTTTTTCAAAGAAATAGCGCTAACAAACAAGCACACAGTCCTTATAGGTGGATAGTGTGGCCCATAGACACCTACATCCAATCTCGATTAAAAACCAAAATGTAAGTTTTGTATGACGCTGCAACTATATTAATGGTATAATTGTAGTACAAATGGGTCGGCTCGGCCGGGAAAGATGCACGATCTCACAGAACACCAGCGTAAAATAGCAGCTTACCGCTGTTGTGTTTCGTATGGTAAGTGTAAAGAACCGGAGATCCGTTTTACTGGAAACGATTCATTCCATCTTAGTCCTCACAGGTTGGAACAACGAATCTTGATTTTGATTCGTCATCAAGGATAAATGTAGATGTCTATGGACCACAGCAATCACTTACCATCAGGAAGACTGTGTGCTCGTTTGTCGCTCTTATCCTATAAAAAAAAGTCATCCCTGAGAGTTAAGGTAGAATGCCTCGTTTCGAATAAAAAGGGAGGAAAAAATAAAATATTATTATTATTATTATTATTGTAATATTGGGAATATTTTATCATCTGATTGAGATGCACAAATATTTAATTTGAACATCAAATTATCGTAAAGATTATCCGTTTGTCGTACGAGTAAAATTGGATGTATTTTCTACCGACTTCACAAAGTAGACGGTACTATATATATATATATATATATATATATATATATATATATACTATAGTACCGGACCGATACGACTTAGGGACCTTCAAGAAAAGAGCCTACTCCTTTTTAAAAGGCCGGCAACGCATCTGCGATTCCCCTGGTGTTGCAGTTGTTCATGGGCGGCGGTAGTCACTTACCATCAGGTGAGCCGCATGCTCGTTTGCCCCCTCTCCTATAAAAAAAAAGACGGTACTCAATTCGACTGTATGATTTTTTATGTGTGTTACTTCATAACTTTTTACTGGGTGAACTGATTTAGATGATTCTTTTTTTATTTAAAAGCTGGTGCTTCACATGTGGTCTCATATAAATTCGATTAAGTTTTGACTTATAGTTTTTGAGTTATTCTTAATAATTTATTTTGAAGACGGTTGTACAACATTTTTAATTTTAAATTATTACAAGCTCTTAGATCTATAGTTTATTGATACTCGTTTATGGTTTAAAATATAAATTGCTTTGATATTGTTACCACAGAAGTTATTGGACTGCTTAAAACAATAAGTCCATTCAAAATGGAATATAATAAAAAAACATAATATTAAACGCTTTTAACAGTTTTCTCAGTTATTTATTTTCATTAGGTCATTTATGTATTAACATATTTATAAAAATATAAAAATTAAAGATTCTCAAGAGTAGTCATGTGGAAGTAATTCTAGAGATTTTTTCTGATTTCTATTCAAGGTTTAACGTTTTTAAAACTACTAATTATTTTTTAAGATATAATAACTATAATCGCTTCATACTGAGGCATAAACGTAAATTCATTCATTGTACGGGCTAATCGGTAAAACAAAACCAGAGAAAAGTGCAATCCTATTTTCGGTTGGATCTAAGCACTGTTCGGAATCTTCTCCTGCAGATAACACCCCTACTAATCCCGAAGGGGGGATAAGTGGTCCACCTGAATCGCCTCCACATACACTCGTAGCTCTATTGCCGCACTTCGGCGCTAAGCAAAGGGCAGGAGACTAATGTCTTAAAAATTTTACTTACTTTAATACAATTCATTAACATTCTTAACACGACTTATATTAGAAATCTTTATTAAGAAATTTTAATGCATATGTAGTAATAGTAAATTTTTACGCAAGTAATATACCATTCTTACTATGGTTGATTACTTACTAGCGATCACCCCCGGATTCTGGATCTCGACGACAACGCCATCTACCGGGTCCAATGTGAATCTAAACCGTTTCCTAATCAACTTATTCAAACACATTAAATTTCATCAAAATCGCTCCAGCCGTTTAGAAGGAGTTCAATGAGGGCTAATAATCTTCCACTCACCAGATGTCGCTAGTTGTGACTGAGGTAAAATTTTTTGTTACACAGTGTCAGAAATTAGTTTTAAATAATAGCTCATTATTATCTAGAGTATTATATTAATACACAACACAATGTGTCAGTGGTTTGATTTTTAATTTTTTGCACTTTATAACTCTTTTTTAAATAAAATTGGCTTTAAGTTATATTTTATAGCTTGGTTGATTCATTTCTAATGTAATTAACATAAAATATAACTAATAATACAGAAAGAAACCTTAAAGATTACATTTTCCTAAGAAATTATAATCCCCGCTATGAAATCTGTCAAATATTTTACCTCACTGTAAAGTGGCGCCGCCCTGGTGTCAGAAAAATTCTTGGATGCCCTCATTACATACACACGGAAAGAATAATTTTTAATACATAATATGCATAAATAATAATATAAACTGTCCTCTTAATCATTCTGTCTATTTATGAAAATCGCATCAAAATCCGTTGCGTAGTTTAAAATATCTAATCGTACAGACGGCGGGAAGTGACTTTGTTTTATACTGATTTCTTAATCACATCATATGCTATGTGGTATGGCCTGACAATCAATCAAGCCATTTTGTCACGAGGGTTACTTTTAAGGTGACTAGGGAAATGCCAGAATAATGTCATGGCCTTCAGTAGATGTCAATGTTACCGTTTTTACCTGAGAGTATTATGGCCAAATACTCAAACGATACTTAAGTCTCATGCTGTCACAGTCACTTTGACTTAAAGTGATAGAGACAGCACGATTCTTAATGGCATCTTATAATTGAACAGCAATAATTGAGTAGCATAGCTGCTGGCCTGATGAGGAAGCTCAAGGTCGCTCAGAGAGCTATGGAGAAGGCTATGCTTGGAGTTTATCTGCGTGATAAACTTAGAAATGAGGATATCAGCAATAGAACCAGAGTGACCGATATTAGATTATTAAGCTAAAGTAGCAATGGACCGGCCATGTAGCTCGAGGAACCGACAACCGATGGGGAAAAACGATCAAGAATCTTTTGATGAGTGGCGGCGTCGTACCGGCGGATGAAATGTAGGGCATCCCTCCACTAGATGGAGTTCTGGTAAGACATGCAGGAATTCGATGGATGCATGTGGCTCAGGACCATGCTTTGTGGTATTCCTTGGGGGAGGCCTATGTTCAGCAGTGGCCTTGTGAAGGACTGTAATGATGATGAATTGAGAAGCGTTTAAGTATTTGGGCGATAGTGTTGCATTCTTTGATAGTCTAATGTACGCAGGGTTGCATTTTGCCGGATTGAATTCCGTATACATGATGTTATAACGTGATAGGTAATCTGTCGATAAATATTTATAATATGTTTATTTTTATCTACGTTTAATTTATATAGCATTTGTAATACTTTTATAGCTAGTCTTACAGATGATAATGTGGTTTGTTTTTGTTGTGTTATTTTTATAAAAATAGATCTTTTGCGTCAGATCAGATTTACTTTCGATAAATTATTGATATAAGTACATGTAATCAGTCAAAACAGTCATAAATAAAATCTCTTTCATTATTAGTTATAAGTTGAGAGCTGTATTCGTAGATCCAGAACAAAAATACTGTAAGGAGTGAAAATAAAGTAAACCTATATAAATAATCGGGCGTAGCAGGAAAATAGAAATTTAAATATAAGTAATACCACATACGAAGTGTATATCTAATCAATTTATTAATAATATCAATTCACGCTTTACACGGATCGTCTAATCTTACATCGAGTCCACCAATACTCGATTTGTACAGTTGTAATTCGCGGTACGTTGGATAATCCGGTCGAGTTCTTGGTGACAGAGATGAATGGATGAACCAACAAACCCCATAAACGAAGTTTTACATTGAAACATAGCATTTCCATGTATGACTATCTACCATGTTCATTTTTACTAAGGCATTTTTTTAATTTTGCATCATCTGATTTCGGACAATTTACTCAGTTTCGGGCGAACGTTTGGAGTTTGACGAACGTGTACTGTCAGCGAAACCATTTTCAAATGTCATAGCCAAACTTTTATATAATCCTTTTAAGCGATCTCTACTGTTGACCTTATAAAAATTTGCTTACTCTTTAAGTTGAGGAATAAAGAAAATATTTTAAACTGGTAACTTTATCTAGGTTTATCTATAAAGTTATAGCCTATATATACGTCCCACTGTTGAGCACTGGCCTCCCCTCATTTCTGAGAGGGTTTTAGGGCAACAAAATGTCCGCCGCACTGCCCCAATGCGTTTTGGCGAACTTCACGTGTTCGAATATTTTTTTCTTATTTTTCAGACATGCAGGTTTCCTCACGATGTTTTCCTTCACCGCGGAGCACATGATAAATCAGCATTAAAAATTGCAATTAACAATTTCTTTGGTGCCGGCGGGGATCGAACGCGGGTTGCTCGTGTACTGTGAAACTTACAGCGAGCGTCTGGTCATTGGATCATTTTGTAGCTATATCTATAAATTTAAATAAAACTAATTTTACGTATTTTATCGCGTATATTAACTTATTGCATGCCTTAAGCGAAAGCGCAATTGCATGCCTTAAGCGAAAGCGCAAGGTATGTTCTACTATCGCCTAAAAATTAAGATTCCAACGTTTTATCGAATAAAATCGTATCTAGCAATCATATTATACATATAAATGATATAAAAAGCACATTGTTAGAAAGATAAATGATTGTTGAACTTACTCATATTAATTTTTTTTAAATCGATTAATTGCTATTTTTAAATAAAAAGGGGGTTTTAGTGGCTTATGGTGTGGATTTATCATGTCCCCAAGCCTTGTAACCATATAACTTTTGAAAATATCAATTGTTTGACTCAATCTATTTTTTAATCTCTTCATCTATCATGTGGGAAGCCACTTAATGTAAATGGCAGTGTAATTTTGTTTTATTTAGCTATAATTAATTTTTTTCGGCTCCAAAATGGCGAAATTTTCAGTGATTTGGTAGCCTTGTACGTAAATTATTTCTGTAAATGGGGAGCTACAGCCACAGAGTAGTTTACTCACTCACTCAGTTTGGCACACAGAGTACTTTTTAGTCCGTCGTGAGTGGACATTGTTTCGGTTGTTTGCAGCGGCTCAAAAAGATCGCTGTACAAATACACAATATTCGAATAACTATATATCTTAAATACTTGATTATAATAATAATAAGAGATTTTTTTATTACAATATTTAAAAGCACAGAATAAATAATAGTAGTAGGTACTAAAAGTAAGTAGTATCAATCTTTTTATCATGGGTAACATTTTCATGGTTTTCGAAGGTGTTGAAACCGATAGGGTTGTCGAAATGTAAATCCAAGATGGAGGCCGCAATAGTTATCAATTTTTTCATCATGGGTGTCATTTTCATGGTTTTTGAGGGTGCTGAGGCCGATAGTGCTGTCGAAATGTAAATACAAGATGGCGACTGCAATAGATATCAATTTTTTCATCATGGGTGTCATTTTCATGGTTTTCGAGGGTGTTGAAGCCGATAGTGCTGTCGAAATGTAAATACAAGATGGCGGCTGCAATAGATATCAATTTTTTCATCATGGGTGTCATTTTCATGGTTTTCGAGGGTGCTGAAACCGATAATGCTGTCAACATATAAATCCAACGTGGCGGCTGCAATAGGTAAACATTTTTCATTTTGGGTGTCATTTTCATGGTTTTCGACGGTGTTGAAGCCGATAGTGCTGCCGAAATGTAAATCCAAGATGGCGGCTGAAGTAGGTACTAATTTTTTCATCATGGGTGTCATTTTCATGGTTTTCGCGGGTGTTGAAGCCGATAGTGCTGTCGAAATGTAAATCCAAGATGGCGGCTGCAATAGGTATCAATTTTTTCATCTTGGGTGTCATTTTCATGGTTTTCGAGAGAGTTTAAGCCGATAGGGTTGTCGAAAAGTAATTCCAAGATGGCGGCTGCAATAGATATCAATTTTTTCATCATGGGTGTCATTTTCGTGGTTTTCGCGGATGCTGAAGCAGATAGTGCTGTCGAAATGTAAATACAAGATGGCGGCTGAAGTAGGTATCAATTTTTTTCATCATGGTTGTCATTTTCATGGTTTTCGAGGGTGTTGAAGCCGATAGTGCTGTCGAAATGTAAATCCAAGGTGGCGGCTGCAATAGGTAAAAATTTTTCGTCATGGGTGTCATTTTCATGGTTTTCGAGAGTGCTGAAGCCGATAGTGCTGTCGAAATGTAAATGCAAGATGGCGGCTGCAATAGATAGCAATTTTTTCATCATGGGTGTCATTTTCATGGTTTTCGAGGGTGCTGAAGCCGATAGTGCTGTCGAAATGTAAATCCAAGGTGGCGGCTGCAATAGGTATAAATTTTTTCATCATGGGTGTCATTTTCATGGGTGTCAAGGGTGTTTAAGCCGATAGTGCTGTCGAAATGTAAATCCAAGGTGGCGGCTGCAATAAATATCAATTTTTTCATCATGGGTGTCATTTTCATGGTTTTCGAGGGTGTTGAAGCCGATAGTGCTGTCGAAATGTAAATCCAAGATGGCGGCTGCAATAGATATCAATTTTTTCATCATGGGTGTCATTTTCATGGTTTTCAAGGGTGTTGAAGCCGATAGTGCTGTCGAAATGTAAATCCAAGATAGTGGCTGCAATAGGTATAAATTTTTTCATCATGGGTGTCATTTGCATGGTTTTCGAGAGAGTTGAAGCCGATAGGGTTGTCGAAAAGTAATACCAAGATGGCGGCTGCAATAGATATCAATTTTTCTTCATGGGTGTCATTTTCATGGTTTTCTCGGGTGTTGAAACCAATAGTGCTGTCGAAATGTAAATCCAAGATGGCGGCTGAGGTACGTACAAATTTTTTAATCATGGGTGTCATTTTCATGGTTTTCGAGAGTGTTGAAGCTGATAGTGCTGTCGAAATGTATTTAAACTACTTTAAAAAATTCCTTATAATCATGTTATACGTAATTTTTTTAATGCGCTTAAAGCATGCCCAATTGGATTTATCAATATTTTTTGTATTCCCGACGTTTCGATCACTTTACAGCACCCGCGGTAACGGGGGAGTAGTAAAGTAAAGTAGAGCTCATAAAGTGCTCGAAATGTGTAGTGTTCGCGTAAATATAACAAATCACTATATATCTATAAATTTTAAAAATTATACTAAATTATTGTTACAGAATCCAATGCTCTACCAATTCCGGTGTATCTTATAATTATTGTCCTAATGGACCTAGATCTTGCACACCAGTATTCATGCAATACTCGCAATGCTACACTGTAGCACCGATGACCTTAACTTATTCTTCCAACATGTACTTTAGACATCCAACAGCAGATGCACCAGCATCCGATTCTTGTTTTATGTCTGCAGCGACTATACGCAGTTTAATTCAAAAGACAACTAAAATAAAATCTCCTCGTTGTCATGATCCATGTTTCCATGATGACATTAAATAAGTGGCTGTACCTTTAAGTTGTAATTACAATAGAATATCGGAACTTATAAATGTAATAAGGTTTACCTTATTAAATATTTAAAAAATGCGTTTGAAATTAATTTTGTCAATTTTTGACATAATCACGACTCTTTGACCACCAGATGGTAAGTGGATACCGTACTACGGTAAGTAGATACGCTAATAGACACCTACATATGTCCTCGATTAAGAATCAAAATGTGCACATGCGTCTTCGCACATCTTTACCAGTAAAAAGGGTCTCCGGCTCTCTTCACTCACCATACGAAACACACCAGCATTATGCTGTTATTTCATGCTGGTATTCTGTAATGTGGTATTCTGTATCCTTCCCTGCTCGAGCTGACTTATTCAGGCCGTAGCCATTATACGCTGAATCATGGCTCTACCACGTATCTACAAAACGAAGTCAAAACTTGTTATAATCATTCAGCATATTTAGTCATAATTTTTTAAACGTAATTCCCAACCAGAGTTTAACCTCGTATATGGACTTCACTAAAAATCGAAAAAATATATTTCTAGACTATAATAATAATTGTTCTATGCGGAAACCAACGCGTGACCAATTAATGCTTAGCCACTGCGTTATCTAGCTTGCATAGAAATACATGCGAAGATCTTTCTTCATATAACAAAAGGATGGAGAATAATTTTGTATATGTATCTGTGGTAATGTAAAATGTTTCATAATACTATGTACCACTATGCACTAGATCGCATTCCGTGTATGTACTCGTAGTTAAAGGCCTATATTCAGCAGTGAACTAGTAGGCTGCAGTAGGCTGTAATGGCGGATTGGTAAATCGGCCCTTATTGTAATAATAATACAGTGGAATCTCGATAACTTGGATTTCACGAAAAATTCCCAAAATGTTTGAGTTAATTGAGCTTTCGACTTTACAAGAATTTCAAGATACTAAGGATTTAATTGCTACTTGCTACTTGATTCACATTTGAGCAATATTTCGGCTTCATTCTTATTTATTGTAGACAAAGTGCTGGCTGGTATTATGTATGAGCTGCCACGTCTTTTCTTTTTCATGTCACTTTTTACAATGATAACGCCAAATATTTCACGTTAAGCCGTTAGTTTCCGTTTGTTACTTATGATGCTCCTAGTTAACAGCCAAATAAATACTGGCCGATATTAAACTTCTTTTTAAGCAATGAGCCCAAAAATTAACACATAAAAGATACATAGATGCGTTATTTAGAAAGAGTAATGAATGTTTTCACTCACTACTAACTTCGGCTTATGGGGTCTGCTTTTTGAAATTTAAGTTGTAAAATATAAGTATCTATGTACTATCAATACCTCGCAGGGAAATAACATTTTGTTCAAGTTACAAATTTTAAATAATTCGATATACCGCGTATTTAGGGGCTTTTTTATATGATAAGGGTGACAAACGAGCACACAGTCCAGCTGATGGTAAGTGGTTACTGCGGCCCATAGACATCTACATCTATCCTCTATTACAAATCAAAATGTAGATGCGTTGTCACCCGTGAGGACTAAGATGGAATGCCTCATTTCCAGTAAAAAGGGCCTCCGGCCACCTGCACTTACCAAGCGAAACGCAGAGGTAAACCTCTACTTCACGCTGGTATTCTGTGAGGTCGTGGTACCACCCCGGTTCGAGCCGGCCCATCCGTGCGACAGCAAAAGCTGCCGCGTGGCTCTACCACTGTTAGATAGGGCTCAACGGAAGGGAATGGCATTTTTTATTTTGTCTTACTGAGAATTATGACTTCCACTATATTAAAATAAGTCAAATGCCACCTAGTGAAAGTTTCAAGAATTTCTACTATCTTATCTCCTTTTGCACACACATATTTCATGAAGTAAATAACATTTCAACCATTAAACTACAGATGGCGCGATACCAACAACTACTCGTTATCATTGTTTTTTATAATATCGCATATCCGATGACTGACTCGTAGATGGGCGGAGGCAGTAGAGTACAAGGGGGAGGCGTTGGCCGTTAGTTTGGCCATAGTGAAGGCCCTCGGTCGGGTTTGGCACAAAGCGTTTCTTTCGAAGCTTTTAAATTATGCAATTAGATCACCAGTATCCTTACAGAAAGGAGCATCAAGGTTGTAGTAGATGGTGGATGCTCCGATTACAGTAACTTGCCTAACTGCATTAAATAATACATGTTTAGTTGCGATTTCAGAGTACCTACCTGATGATGAATATTATTATAAATTATCTCTGAGTATATGTTGCTCAGGGATAATGCAGCTTAGGGGCTTCTTTTGGGCTATCTTTTATTTTGAAAAAACCCCCAGCGAAGCGGGCACGGGTCAGCTAGTAGATCTTATAAGGGTTTCTTTTTTCCTTTTAAGGTCGGAACCCTAAAAAGGACAAACTGGGATTATTGTTGTATGTGTACTTTTTTTTTCCTTCACTCTGAGAAGAGTGAAGCGCTGTATAAGTATATGACAGCGGTCGCGATTGCCCTAACGTCCATCATCATCTAGCTACCAACGCAGAATGAAACACGCCAACGTGTGAACGGCACCACGAAAATCTGCCGAGCGCGCTCGGCCAACGTGTACTGGAGCGATTAGATTTACGCAGAAAAACCACGCTGCCTATGTTAGCTGTACATAGCAGCAGCAGGAATGGGTTTTCGTGTTGAGTTCGACCACGTTCTCATATACGGAGGTTACACGTTAAGTTTGGTGTCTTCAGTCTGTGACCTTGATCACGTATAAACAGATGGTTGAATGATGGATTCACGGGCGGTATTAGATGGAAGTCAGACGGACGATCAGTCCAACCAAAAACTTCTACGCGATAACACGCATACTCATTAGGTATGGGTTGTTTTAACAAGAAAAAATTAAAAAGTTCACGGCGATAGTTAGATCTTAGGATAGTAATTTTCTTTTTCACATCTTCTACATTAGCTTGGGGTTTTATTTTATTTTTTCAAAATTACTAATAGTTTATGCAGCGCCTCGTTTCTCTTATATTTATTCACATGTTGGTTATTTGTTTTATCCTAAATAATAGGTAAAACTTCTAAAGTTGGAATAAATTCTTTCTCCGGGTTTAATGGTTGAGAAGGGAATCGGTGCACGCGGTGATACGGTGTGCTGTCTAAGCGGTGATTGACATCAGACTGATAGATATTAAATACACGTTCAGTCTGGAATCAGTCTGACCAGACTGACAAAATTATTAAAATATTTAAATAACCATCATTCTGGACCATCAATCCATCAGTATACGCGTATACAGTCAGTTTCCCGTCATTCTGACATCAATCATGGATTGAACTGACGCCAGAATGAGCGAGTAACCTCCGTCATAGAATACCAGCATTAAACAGCAGAATAATCCTGCTGTATTTCGTTAGCCACTGTAGAGAACCGGAAATCCTTTATATTGGTAACAAGGCACTCCATCTTAGTCCTCAGGGGTGAAAATGCATCTGAATTTTGATACTTAAGCGATGATAGATGTCTATGGGTCATAGCACCCACTTACCATGAGATGGACTATGTGCTCGTTTGTCACCCTTTTTATATTAAAAAAAAATTGTTGTCGGTCCAGGACTCCAGAGTCGCTGTTACGGTGGTTTGTACTACGCCAAATCATCATTCTGTGATCTTTCTGGGTCGTTTGGCTGGTCTCTGACCCTGACTGCCCGCATATACACGTGGAAGAGGCTAAAATGAAATGCTAATTGCTTTATCTATACCTATTTATTGGAGATAAATTCATAATTCCTGTAGATTATGATCTGTTTTTCAATTAGAAATGCGTCCGGCCTATTATTACTTTTTGAGACTTCAAGAATAATTTTAAAATGTAGAGCGTAATTTAAAAATGTGATGAATTTGTTTCTTTTTCCGGACATATACGAGTATTTACTATTTGAAAAATGTCGAATAAATATTTAGTTAGATAAGCATGTTTTCCTCTAATGCCTGCATACTCGTATTAGCGATTTTTATATAAAATATAATGTAGATCCATTCCGCAACAAGCACTAGCATTAGGTGCTAACAATGAATGTTTTGTTAATATTTTGATGAAATTTAATGATTGCATATCCGTGAACAATTCAGTTCAAAGTTCCTTTATTAAAGTAATGAGAATGGATACAAAGTTATTGGTAAAATCATCCGCTCCAAAACAATTGGTTCAATATGATGCTGTAAGTAATGACACTTACGATTGTTCCCAACATTGTGCCATAATTTAGATGAAACAAATTGCAGGCGGTAAATCGAATCTGATAGCTGGATACTAATTGTTTGAAAGTCATCAAGAGGTTTCTTCTCGGTTCATCTGAAATATTTGGTAATATAAATTAATTTCAACCAGGCTATGCCATATTATAGTGTTTATACTAAAAAGCATGTAGTGCCGGTGTAAGAACATCCACTACCCAATATCTTCCCGTGGGTGTCATACAAGGCGAGGCGTCTTCCTAATAACGACATAAAATAAAAAAAACTGTGGTTGCCAATCCGCATGCCAGGTGTGGCAACTATGGCAAAAAATCCCCCTATGAGGTGATCTATGGGGGAGGCCTATGTGCAGCAGTAAACTTTTAACAGGCTGCAGCAGTATGCTATATTATAAGATGATGATTTTTCTCTCAACATCAAACACATAAATACCTCTTGGTAGAGAGTAAGTAATAGTGTTCTATGGAACAGACGCAATTAACGCACCGAGAATATCTTTTGTTACTATTTTTATTTATTTATCAGAAAATTGTTTTAAGATAATAATAATTAATAACCAATCTGAAGCTTTAGATAGCTATACGTTAACTTAATCGACCCGCCTGGTTCAACTGTACCAGACGAGACTACACACCAAAATCCAATACATCCGTCCCAAAACGGCTCCGTAGCGCAGTGGCTTAACAATTAGTTGCAGCGCTAAGAGCCGCGGGTTCGAATCCCGCACGGAACAAGTATTTGTATGGCCTGCAAATAATTGTTTCAGGTCTGGATGTTTGTCCTTGTGAAGTTTATGTATGTAAACTGCCCCCACGCTATAGGAGAAAAACCTATTGTGGAGGTAACGGTTTTTTTTTTTAGAAAAAGAAACGATACTCTGTAAGTAAGGGCTACACACAGTCCCCTTGGTGGTAAATGACTGCTGGGGACTATAATTATCTACAGAATCAAAATGCACGTGACTATAGTATGTGCCATATCGATTGAGAAAAACGGACAATGACCTCAGATATGAGCCGAGTGTCAAAAGGCGTAACTTACAAAATCTCAATTTAGATGTGATAACAATATTTAAATATTGATATTATTCCCACTTCTAGGTCAGCACATATGTTTTGTTTTTTTGTTTCTTAAATAATATTGTCTGTGGTTCCTATAAACATAGTAAAATCTTACGGTACATCGCGAAAAATGTGTTATATTTTATATTTCAATTTATGGTAAGTAACGCAGCAATTCATTTAATAACAGTTTCATATTAAAAAAATATTTGAAGCAATATAATCACCATATTGAGCTTTTGCAAATTCATCCCTTTAAAATAAACAAAACGCGCGTTACGTCAGTTCGTTCTAAAAGAAACGTGACAATGGCAGCCAGAGATGCGTCACCTTTTTTGGGCCGGTCCGCCATTTTGTTTTCATTCGTGTTCGGATAGCGCTTGCGTGTGTACGTCTCGGGTAATTCATAGCATTCATTGCATTGTTTTAGTTGAGTTTTTACTGTTAAATTTGTTATATCGTTAAGTTTTTGTTTTTTGAATCTGTTATATTAGTTTTACTGTGACGGTCGTTACTAAATCGACATGAGTTCAGGAGAATTTGGTGAAGGACCCGGTCCTTCAACATCAAGTGGAAAGAGACGTCGCCGACCCATAATAAACGTAGCAGGTACGTACAAATAGGTACAAATGCGACGACGTAGCCTTTCTATTTCTTAAAGCGCTCTTTTTATGTGACCATGTGGTATTTATTTTCTAAAACAATATGTATTTATGTGATGTAGTACTATGGTAGTATATTTTTGTCATTTATTTACAGGCCCATCTTCTGGAGCACCTTTAACGTCACCAGTAAAAAAGAGAAAACCTACCACTTTGTCGGTCGGGGAACAAGAGATTATCATTAATGTATACAAATATGTCAAAAACACCTGGCCCGAAGACGTGTATCCTTCAAACGTTAATATGGTAGAAAAGGTTTCGGAGATCTCAGGAGTCAGCAAGAGCACTATATATCGCGTATTAAGCGTGTATAGAGATTCCCATAAAATACCAGAAAAGGGAATAATTAATAAAAGAAAAAAGTCTGTAATTGACAAGTTGGACGATTTTGATAAATCGGCTATAAGAGCGAAAGTGCATCAGTTCTTTCTTGCAGGAGAATTACCGACTTTAGACAAAATTTTGCTCAGTATAAATCAAGATGACCAGTTGCCAAACTTGAGCAAAACTTCCCTGCGACGTGTGTTGCGCCATTTAAAATTCAAATATATAAAGAGAAACAGAAAAAGTGGTCTAATAGATCGCCCAGAGATAGTTCTGTGGCGTACCAGATATTTGAGAGAAATACAAATATTAAGAAACGAGGGACGTAACATTTTTTACCTTGACGAAACATGGATTAACGCAGGTCATACTATGGGAAAGGTATGGGAAGACACCACAATTGAATCTTCTCGTCAATCACGGTTAGAAGGCTACTCTACTGGCGCGAAAGCCCCTTCGGGTAAAGGAAAGCGATTAATAGTTGTACACGTTGGCAATGAAAATGGCTTTTTGGAGGGATGTGATTGGGTATTTGAATCATCATCTACTGGTGACTACCATGAGAGTATGGACGCTCTCCATTTCGAGGACTGGTTTAGAAAAGTAATAGAAAAACTGCAAAGCGGCGATGTCATAGTTATGGATAACGCTAGTTACCACTCCAGACGTTTAGAAAAAACCCCAACAATGTCTTGGCGGAAACAAAATATGCAGGAATGGCTAGAATCTAAACAGATCGCATACGTGCCCTCGGACACAAAGACCCACTTAATGGAAAAAATAAAGGCAGTTAAAGATAACTATCGAAGTTACGTCACCGACGAGATGGCAAAAGAAAAAAGCATCACAGTGGTAAGGTTACCTCCTTATCACTGTGAGCTTAACCCCATTGAACTTGTGTGGGCAGATGTGAAAGGGTACGTTGCACGAAAAAATACAACTTTCAAGTTAAAAGATGTTAAAAATTTACTTAAAGATGGTTTAACTCAAATCACGCCAGATAAATGGAAAAACTGTGTTCAGCATGTCCTTAAGGTTGAACAAAAAATGCGTGGCATGGATGATAGAATTGACCAAACTGCAGATCGCTTTATAATTAATGTTACAGATAGTTCATCAAGTGAAGATACGAGTGATGATTGCACCGAATAAAAATAAAGTTCTTATATAATATTAAAAATAAAGTTTTATCTTTTGCATAAGTACGTACTTATTCGGTGTCGTTATCACTCGAATCTTTATATGTGTTATAAATTAATGTTTTTTGTTGTTAAATGAATAAAGTACTTTATAACAATAGATGATTTTTCTTCTACAGCGATCTTTCACATAACTTTTTAATAATAGTTAATAAATATATATTATATCAATCATTATAAAAAAATCATTATAAATAAAGAAAGTACTACATATAAAATGTGCCTATATATTGAAGGTTTGTAACCCCTGGTTAAACGACCGAAAGGTCATTGTCCGTTTTTCTCAATCGATTTGGCACATACTATAGTAAAAAGAGCCTTTTTTCTTTTTGAAAAAGGACACAAGGATTTCAGGATTTTAGGATTTCACTTTGATTTTCTCCTGTATCGAATATACCATACAAATAGTTGTTCCGTGGGGGATTCAAACCCGCGACTTTCAACTCCTTTGTTTGCCATTACGCTACGGAGCCGTCTGTCGTTATCATCACTCACCACCATATGAAATACAGCTGCATTATGCTGTTATTTAGAGCTGACCCATCATGCCGCCATAATACAGCTGGTGGATGGAGGGTGGATTTAATATAATTATGGTAATAACCATGTACACACACACACACACACATATATATATATATATATATATATATATATATATATATATATATATATATATATATATATCCAATTCCCATAATTACAGTCAGTTATATTTCATCTATAATTTGTTTCTTTACCGAAGGCAGATTGTAGCTTACAATGAATCATAGTTATTAGTCAGGTATATGAGTGTCATTTTTTTTTTCATTACAGACCTTCACAAGTCCACTGCTGAACATAGGCCTCCCCCAAGGAATGCCACAAAGCACGGTCCTGAGCCACCTGCATCCATCGACTTCCTGCATGTCTTACCAGGTCGTCACTCCATCTTGTGGGGGGACGCCCTACACTTCGCCTACCGGTACGAGGCTGCCACTCGAGAACCTTTCTTCCCCATCGGTTGTCGGTTCTTCGAGCTATATGGCCGGCCCACTGCCACTTCAGCTTACTAATCCGTTGGGCTATGTCGGTTACTCTGGTTCTACTGCGGATATCCTTATTCCTAAGTTTATCACGCAGAGAAACTCCGAGCATAGCCCTCTCCATAGCTCGCTGAGCGACCTTGAGCTTCCTCATACGGCCAGCAGTGAAGGACCACGTCTCAGTTCCGTAAGTCATGAAGCTTCTGTAGTTCTTCAAGAGAGCGTTGTCACCTTTCTTGAAGAACAAGACCACCGCACTTCTGCTCCACGCCTCCGGTGTAATGCCACCATGGAGGACGGAATTAAAGAGCTTCTGAAGGACTTCAAGTACCGGTTTTCCACCCGCTTTCAGAAGCTCCGCTGTAATTCCATCCTCGCCTGGGGCCTTGCCGTTTTTAAGGTGCTGGAGAGCCATTCTAATCTCGCTCAGACTGACGTCCGGGATATCTTCGGAATAGTGTCGAATAAGACTCGCTCTTGGATCGTTACTCACACTTGCGTGTGGCTCCAACGATGACGTGTACAGCTGCCCATAGAACCTCTCAATCTCACTCAAAATCTCAGGTGCCCCGGAAACGATGCTGCCACATTCGGTCTTCAGCTTTGACAGTTGGCTCTTTCTGGCAGACAGATCTCTGGCAAAGACTTTGGAGCCTTGGTTCCGCTCGATCGCTTCTTCAATACGAGCTGTATTGAAGTTGCGTAAGTCTCGCCGCATGAATTTGGAGATCTGACTGTTCAGTTGCCTGTATGCTGTCAAATCTGTTGAAGAATGTAGCCTCATCTCCCGTCTAACAGCCATGAGATTAAGAGTGTGATCGGAGAGTTTTTGTGTTCTTCTGCGGTGGGTCTTGCAGAACTTAGCTCCGACCGCATGGACAGTTTCCACGAGCTTGTCATTCATATCATCCACTTCATTGCAGTCTTCTAGGCACTGAAAACGGTTTTGTAACTCGAGCTGAAAGGTTTCGGGACTTTGGATTAGAGCACGAGGGGGACGGAGCGTTGACTTCATCAGACGAGACCTCTTCAACTTAACATTTAGGTTCAGTGTGCCTCTAACCATTCGGTGATCGCTGCCGGTTTTCAGCCTCGCGATCACTGAGACATCACCTATGACCTTCAGCGAATACCGTTTGGTGATTCTGAGTATAAGGTACGCAACCCTCGTCGACACACTCCCGATACTTTACAACGTTGTTAACGAGAGACTTGTGGACGATAAATCCGACACCTCCTTGGGACAGATGGTCGCCCTCCCGGTGATAGAACAAGTTGCCGGATTCGAGGATTACCGTGTCCTCCCCCGTGCCGTGTAGTGGCGGTCAAGAATATCCACTACCCCATATCCTCCCGTGGATGTCGTAAAAGGCGACAAAGGGAAACAGGCAGGAGATGGGCAGCAGCATCTTCCTGGTAACGGCATAAATACAATAAAAAAACTGCGGTTGCCAAGCCGCTCGCCAAGCGTGGCAACTATGGCAATATACCCCCATGAGCAATGACAATAATAAACGGCCCCCAGTCCCCGGCGGCCCCGCTATTCCTGGCTACGGTGGCGACCATGGTAACGGCGGGGCAGGGGGTGCTAAGAATCTCCGGTGGAGGTTCGGTTGCCACCTTAGACGACTCGACCTGGCAACGTACAACGCACGCACCCTGAAGACTGACGAGAAGATCGTGGAGCTGGAAGAAGAGATAGACAAGTTGCGCTGGCATATTATAGGATTATCCGAAGTCCGAAGAGAAAGTGTATGTTTAATTATTAGCTGAAGAAAACGTATTTACAGATCAATAGAGTAATATGTACTACGTAGTTATAGTTATATAATAACATTGTATTTCAATGTTCCAGATGATAAAAGTCATCTAAAATCTTAACTCGTCATTAAACTATAGATAATATTGAGTAAACAACAGTTTAATAACGAGTTTCGTAAGTAATACGTAACGATTTACTTAAAATTAAAAATATCTTTATAACAGAAAATTCAAAACAGGTTGGGATAATTATACGACTATACGACCTAAAAAAGTTTTTATAGTTGTAATTTTCGTTTAAATAATTTAATAATAAAGTATAATATCTTCAAACAACCTGTAAGACGCAATGCGAAACAGGGCCTGAAACACTTTGTCCAAGTCTCGCCTGTGCTGCGGTGCGGCAATGAAAAACATAAACTCCTCTGTCTTGCGGAAAGCGTAACTTCTACTTGGATCAGTAAGAATATTTAGAAGTCCAATGCAAGAACTTGTGTATAAATATAATATAGGTGCAATAGCATTATAACCTAGCTTTAGTACCCTCTGGTAATACATTTATTTTTTGAGGGTCTTTTTAAAAAAAATATTTTAACAGGACATGATGTGTTGTATTCCCTTCAACTCGGAGTTGAGCTACTTTTTATATAGGAGAGGGGGCTAACGAGCATGCGGTTCACTTAATGGTAAGTCACTACCGCCGCCCATGAACAACTGCAACACCAGGGGAATCAGGGGAATGGCAGATGTATTGCCGGCCTATTAATAAAAGAGTAGACTCTTTTCTTGAAGGTCCCTAAGTCGTATCGGTCCGGAAAAATCGCTGGTGTTAATCGATTCCACAAGGAAGTTGTGCGAGGAAGAAAACGTCTTCTAAATCACACAGTGGTGGACCACCAATCATCCAGATGGTGTGGATTGTATCGGGAGTTCTGCCGCGATGTGCGTACGTGAAATTTGTCGGCTGGGATTAATCCGAACAATTCCTCAGAGCACTCCCCGTGGTAAATGTGAAAGAAAATGCAAAGGGATGCAACATCTCTTCGCAACGTCAATGAATCGAGCCGATCGGAGGACTCGATCGTCGACGATTCGAGCCCCTCTGCCTAGAGATGGGAACAGTATTCCATGTGAGGCCGAACCTGTGCCTTTTAAAGTTGCAGGCGTTATTCCGGCATGAAATACTGTCCCGTACTGCTGAGCACGCCAAGCTTTTTAGAGGCCAATTTGGCCTTCTCTTCCAAGTGGTCACAAAACTGCACGTCACTCGATGTGTCGAAGCCGAGGATTCCGATACTGGCTGAGGCAACAAGGGAAGTGCCTTGAAACTGAGGAAATACGATAAAGGGGTTCATTTTAGCGGTAAACGCGCAAATTTGTGTCTTCTGAGGATTAAACTGGACTATATTTAGTCGCCCCCAATCCGAGACTTTGTTCAGCAAAGACTCGACTTCAGACACAAGTTTGTTCTGGTACTCGGCGACGTTTTCCCGAGAAATATTGGCACGGCCGGTGTATAGAACATCAGCAGTGCTGTCATCCTCATAGAAATGAATATTATATCGGTTTTGCAACATTTGATATGCAGAAGAAACAGCGTTGGTCAGCGTTGGTGATAGCAGTGATATGCAGCCTTGTAGAACACCAGTGTTAATAGGCTTGTAGTTGGAGCATGCACCGTCTGCAATGACCTTGATGCTCCGATCTGCAAGAAAGCTGGTAATCTAATTGCACAATTTTTCGGGAAGCCCATACGAAGGGAGCTTCGAAAGAAGCGCTTTGTGCCAAACCCGATTGAAGGCCTTGGCAATGTTCAAACTAACAGCCAATGCCTCCCTTGGACTCTACTGCCTCCGCCCATCTATGAGTCAAGTAGGCCAGAAGATTGGTGATCTTCTGGTCTACTTGACTCATATGACTACTATCTATCTACTAGATACATAAACAGAAAAAAGAGTACCGCAGAATAGTGGTAGTATAAAGAAACAGAAAAAAAAAGACTACTATCTATCTACTTGACTCATTGAGCGTCTAGGCCGTCTGATCGACCCCGACGAAAACCGTATTGGCCGTCACTATTCAGTTGGTGATCCTCAAGGTACCTCATGAGCTGGAAGTTTATAATGGATTCCATTATTTTGGAGAACAAGAAGGTGGTGGCGATAGGCCTGTAATTTGACGGGTCTGAGCGGTCACCTTATTTAAATATCGGGTGGACAAAAGCTGTCTTTTATAATTTCGGGACTACACCTATGGAATAGGAGTACCGGAAAGACGTGTTGGAACCGGTGCCAACTCTAGAGTACTCGTCCTCAGCACAATTGGGGGGATTCCGTCAGGCCCACTCGACTTGTGGATGTCCAGGGAGAGGATTGCTTTGCGAACCGAGCGCTGTGAGAACCGCACATCCGGCATCGAGCACGCACACCGCGGAATAGTGACGCAACCTAAAATGTCGGCTTTCTCTTTCGCGGCGTGGGCCAGTGAGTCGTCCTCCCTGTGCAAAGATGATAGTGATGGCTTAAAGAAATTCCCTTGGACAGCCTTGGCGAGAGACGAGAATGCACGGGTTCCCGAAGGAAGGCGAACCAGTTTCTCGCTAATTCTGCCTATATGCTCTGACTTTGCCTTGGCAATAACTCTTTTGAAGGACGTGAAGGCGAAGTTATACTTCTTTTTAAGCACGCTGGTGTTTACACCCCGAGCCGCCGAAGCCTCAGCCCAGGCCTGATAACATTATCTTACAGGAGCGACCATACCAAGGCTGAGTTCTGCCTCCGATGGGTACTACAGATGATGGAATAAATAGTTGCATTCTCTTCATCACTACATCAGTGACAGAGTCAGCAACAGGGATTGGACCATCCGGCGAGAAGCAAACCCACCCCCATGGGTAGGATGCAAAAAAGACCACATCCCGTTCCAATCCGCAGACTTGTAATGCTGAACATGGCGGTAACCTGCAGAACGCAACCGCGAGGGGTGCGGGAGTGGCACCACACTCCGGCTCAGACAATGGTCCAAAGAGCCGGGAGGACCATCGACGGAAACCTGATATCCGTCCGGATGATAGTTTAGCGGAAGGTGTATGATCCTCCATATCTGGGATCCGCGTTTGCCAAGGCAAACTCATAAACAGATCTCCCCGTATGATCGGTTAAACGTGAACTGAGCCATTCGGCGTGGTGGGCGTTAAAATCGCCAAGGATCACGATCTCTGCAGATGGGACCTGTTGTAGCAAGGAATCTGTAGCCATTTGGACGTGGTCGATGAGTCGGTCTGTTTCGGCATTACCGCTATGGGACCTATAGAGGCACCCGTAGACGCGCGAATGTTCGTCGCTGTCTACGCGTAGCCAAAGGATGGGTAAGTCCGAACCTTCAAGACTGCCGAGGCGTCGAGATATAATACGCGGGGTAGCCTGTCTACCCACGCTCAAGATTGAAGTAGCGGGGTTGTGGATGCTCAGCGAGGGATTCTCTAGGGGTGCTGGTACCTGCAATACCTGCCCGGGACAAACTAAGCAACAAGACCAAGGCAACCCAAACGACAACAGCAAAAGCTGCCGCGTGGCTCTACCACCGTTAGCTAGTCAAACAAGCTAATACCTAGTACAAACTACCATAACTCACCACATCGAAAATCGATTAAATGTTTAATAATGAGAAGCTCAGTTTCCTTCACTTCATTTCCGATTTGTTCGCTTAAATAGCAGCCCAGATAATACCATATGAAGAGCTCAGCACTTTTGGAAATTACAAGCCATGGCAGGATTTTCTGAAATAAAATTGTTATTATAACTATTTTAGCGCGAAGTATTTATAAATATTAAATTAAGAAATCTTTCTGAAGCAATTTAACTTAACATTAATTTACAAAAAGTTCAGCAAAAGTTGCCATTTTTCGGCAATGAACTTTTTCTTTATAATATTATCCGTTTTTAGGGTTAGCTTTGTTCACTTAGTGTTTATTGAAATTAAAAAAATTAACACGAGTTTTATTAAATTGCTACAGCATAATCAGCAGAGCCATGTTAGCTCAGAGACTAAGCACCCGTTGTAAACTCAAAACGCTAACAACCAGTGTTCGATCTCCGACCGCACTAGTGAAATTATATAAAAGAGATTTCCTATCGGAACATGTGAGATACAGACATCAACTATGTCTGTGCTGCGACATAACAGACTGTTATTTTGGAACTGACTACTGGAACTGTTATTTCAAAAGAGGAGAAACTGTTGGAACAGGTTTCTAACTTTACCTAGTATAGCCCACTCCTACAAAATAGCGATACAACGAATACGAGCAGGCTGGGACAAGAGGATAACTTTGCGTTTTCTTCTACATTCTTTCTGATATATTTTTTATTGTCGATATCGTTTGATAATATTTTTTATTTATAGATTAATAGTTTCACCATCAGCAATGGCCCGTTGCCGAGCCAAGGCTTCCTCTTATCTTGCAAGAGTTATGAAGATATTATTAAATTAATTCGGGTTTCATCACGATATTTCCATTACATAACAGACATGTTATAAAATCAGCGGGTTCTTAGGTAGATAAACTGTTTTAGCATTGCTGGCGGAATTCGTACTTGGATGGCTCGAGCACTACGAACATCCTGAGATACCATGGCACATAATTACCTATTTTACCTTAATTTTTAATAAATAATATTTTTAAGAAGAGTTGATGCCAATATAATAAGTCTTTACCTCTGTCACAATGATCATCGTAACACCAATAACTGCGTTTGAAAACATCAACCATACGATGAGAAACACCTGAAAAGTTTATCTGATAAGTAAGAATAATATAAAAAGAAACGACTGCAACGTCGGATTAGTCATTCTGGAAAAAAATGACGTTATTATAATTCTCTGTCATCCCTTCTCTGTGAGGTAATCGTCTCATAACTCAGAAGGATTTTTTTTGCTATAGTTGCCACGCTTGAGAGACATGTCAAGAACCACTGTTTTTTATATGATTATGAGTTGTTATGTTGCAGTTTCCCTATATTGCCTCTTACGACATCCATAATGATTTGATAATTTGAGAAAGTGAATTCTAATAATATAAAATATTAAATATAATATTTTGTCAAAGTAAAAAAGTCATTGCATAAATATTTAACATAGAATAGAACAGAATATTTTTTATTCAATATTGATTACAAGTAATTCTTATTGAAAGTCATTTTTTTTACTTTACCACTGGTTCGAAAAAACCTATATCCTGGAAAAAACCACCAAGAAACCCAGCTGGACTTTTTTTAAATAAATTTTACAATATAAATGGTTACAAACTATTTACAACATTTATTTTAGAAACAGCAACCACCTCATTCCCTCAGCCATGTATTCATTTGTATTATAATAACCCTTTTTATACAGTTTTGTTTAATTAAATATTTATACGTGGTTTCATCACATTACCCATCCATTTAATTTAAAAACACATTGGTTGTTGTAAATTTAATATATTTGTTTTTATTGCCACTTAAATGTAGATTATTAACGTTAAACCAATGCACAAATTTTATATAGCATTATTCACTTCGTCACATTTAAATGATTGACGTTCAAGTTTAAAAATTAAGGAAGTATCATCAGCAAATAATACTATATCATGATTATCCTCTACAAGGGAATGTAAGTTATTGATATACACTAAAAATAGGAATGGGCCAAGTATCGAGCCTTGAGGGAGTCCCATTTTTACGGACGACCCGGAACAACTTTTGCCATTGATAATAACTTTCTACATTCTATTAATTAAATATGAAAAAATACGTTTAAGGACTCTGACTTCATCCTTGACATCATACTAGTGTAGCTTCCTGATTAATATCTCATGGTGAACACAGGCAATTGTAAGGTAAAGCATTGGACAGACCACAAAATATACCCAAAGAATCCTCTGAATTCTCCCTTGCACAAAAATATGTTTTTTTTTAGAATTTTTTTTAAATTAGTTTTGCCCAACTCCGTCGTCAGTAGTCGAGCGACCTCTTATAAACCAAATTTTATTTTTATGAAGTAATTCATTAATATTAAAAAAATCTTAACATCCGATCTAAAATATTTTTTCACAAATTTTACTTAACGTTGTTAGTATAGAAATTGGTGTAAAATTGGCGGGGTCCAATGTACTACCAGATTTAAATAAAGGTATGACTTTACTATGTTTCATTAGATCAGGAAACACACAAGATTCGACGCGACGAAAATTCGTGGCCAGATAAGGTAATATCATCATCGTGTTCTTTAATATTATGCCAGGCGGAAATTATGGGAAACTCTACAGCAGAAAAGGCCTATGTCGAACAGTAGACTATTACAAATAAAGAAAGTAATTACTTGCGTGCCATGATTTATTTCCAGTAAACGAATACAAGAACTAATGTCATCGTAAAATAGACAAAGACTTTTCAAATCTACTTTTTGAGGATTAATTTCAATAAAAGAAACGTTTGGATTACATAAATATGCAAAGGAACGCTTTCTTTTTTGCAGTGGTTCCAAATATGATACGTTCGGATCCATAGCACGTCCTCTATTAAAGGTCAACAACTGGGATAGCTTAATGTTAATAACTTTGAGAAACGCCAAAAGCAAAAATAAGTGAATAATTAAATGCACCATCGTTAAATAAGTAGGAATTTTGAAGATTAATACGTATGGTGGATATCCGTAAATAAATTCGGAAATTATTAATATTACAAAAATAATTGACATTACAATAATCCACAGACGCAATTTAATTGATATCATCTCGACACTGTGGTTACTTATGTTAAGTCCTCGGAACAAGCTACGAATGATATTATAAATTTGTACAAAGACTTCATCTTCATTACACAACTCGATGGTGATTATTAAAACGTTTACTATTAAGTTATTGGTTCCGTCAATCTCTGGTAAGTTATATTTAATGTGTAAGTGAACGTTAAAATTTACAGAAAAGAAGTATGACACAATTGCGGCAGATACAATTAGAATAGACCAGAAGATGGTAAATAATTTAGTCCAAGATTTTTTATCGACTTCCATACACTCAAATGGTTTTCTCAAACCGAAAACACAATAGACAAAATTAAATACACGAAAATAATCGTAAAACATTTTACACTTCATTGCTTGAAAGAAACAGTAAGAGTTGTATAGTGTATTTGTTCAATTATGAGTAAAACTATCCAAATGAATTTTAATGATTTATAGCACAGTTATTAAAATATATTTATCAGTGAAATGTTAACGAATTCAAAATTATATCTTTGCATCGATAATAACTAGTTTATTTTACTAAAACCACTACAAGGGTCATCGCAAATGAATTAATGGGTTATCAGAAAATCAGAAAATTGGAATGAAGACCAAATATTGTGTTTTACATTTGCTTAAATTGCTTAAGCTTGATACGTTGGATGGTAATTAAAATATAATTACTACCCAATAAATGAATGCAACAATTTACCTTAACCATATCTTGGCCGGTATTGATATTTTTGAAAAAAAAAACAAGTCACAGCACTCATACTCATACTCGCAAAAACCATACGCTCTGTAAATTAACGATTCTCTCACTCACACCGCCTATAAACCCTTGGTGTTATAGACGGTGGCCGTTTAGCCATTTTCCACCTTCGTTGCATATTGGCATCGCCACGGGAACGCTTTCGCACATATCCGCGGTCCTACCAGCACGGTGGCCTGGTGTCCTCGGGAGAGGACTAGTCCTCCCCCATCTTCTTCTCAAGTAAGGCACATCGGAACACATGGCACGCGTTCTGCCGCGCCTTCATCTTCACCTGCGCAAATGTTGTCCCCGTGTACGATGCGCGAAGGCCATGGGGCCATGAAAAACGAGCACTCAGAAGTACTAGCCTTCTTGACCCCAGCGGCGGATCTAGTCTATGGCTCCACCGTCAACCAAGATTCGGCTGCGGAGGGTAGGGAGAAAGACACCTCGCAATACCGACACTCTCCCCCCGCATCAACGGTGCAGCCCCTTCAAAGTAGCGGAGGATATGGCGAGTGGCGCATCGCCATACCAACACTCCTGTTCCTCCGCGACTTTACCTCGGCTGCAGCGGTAGGGGGGAGGACACCCCTCTCGCATAGCCCACTAATACACATCCGAAATGGGCTCGCCAAGGCCACTCTGAGTGTCCACCTTGGGTCGTCACTTCCTCCTAACCCTGTGGGTTTCTCTTTGTTCATCGCGGGTGACCAAGCCACGGCTACTAAGCCCACCCGCCGCGACAAGGCGGAAATCCGTTCAGGGGGGAACCTAACCTAAGCCCAACCTAACCTAAGCCCAACCTAACCTAAAGGTATCGCGGACTTTATTTTAAATGGAAGAAAGATCTATATTTTTGTAGAACATAGTATTTACGTATCTATTACGTACGTACCATTACGCCAGAGCACGCGGATAAAGCAGTTCGGGGCTCTTTGTTCCGACTTGCTTAACAAAAATCAATATTTAAGGCTAGCTGAAAGATGTAGCCTAGTGCTAGATAGCCTATACTGTTCCTCGTGAATCTGACTATTATATATATATATATATATATATATATATATATATATATATATATATATATATATATATATATGTAATCAGACTGGTAGTTCCAGAGATTTGCGTGTTTAAACAAACCTCTTCCGCTTTATTATCTTTATATATAAAAATTACGTGTCACGTTGTTTGTCCGCGATGAACTCTTAAACTACTGAACTGATTTCAATGGAATTTTGCACATTCTGTGAAGTTTGGTCCAACTTGAGAGATAGGATAGTTATTATCCTGATAAGTGACACTGAATATTTTTTTATTACGAATTTAAGGATTTTTTATATGAAGGTTAGTCGAAAAGGGCAGAACAACGTCTGCCTGGTCAGCTAGTATTAGTATAGATTCTATCTCATTCTCTCCTATCTATACATATAATAAATCTGTAGAAAAGTCGTGTCTGTAATTGTAATATATTCTTGAAAAAACAAGTCCAGGGGACTAAATAAAGGGTTCTGAAGCCAAATTAGTAGTTTTTAGAATTTTGTCTGTCTGTCTGTCTTTCTGTCTGTCTGTCTGTCTGTGTATTCCGGATTCACGCAAAAACTACTGAACCGATTTACATGAAATTTTGTATGTAGGTAGTCAGTAACCCGGGGAAACTTATAGGCTACTTTTTATCCGATTACGGAACTTTAAAAAAGAAAGGTTAAGAATTTTATTTCTTTTAGATGTTAATTTTCTGTTATATCTTAGTTATAGGCGGGAAAACGGATGTTTTTCAAATAAATACCATATTTGAAAATAAAGTTTAAAATTTAGTTATAATCTTGATAAAATAATTTGAAACTACGCTGATTTCGTATTCAAAACAGCGTCATCTATCATCAAATAGAAAAAGTAGTATATTTTGCCTTCAGTTACTAATAATGAAATAACATAAATAACTAACATTTATATGATTCAATTATTAGATATTTAAAACTATTAAAAAATCCTAACGTTCAGTTTTGTAGTATTTTTGTTATTTTATTCTAAAAGTGTAATAATTTCAATAGGTTATTGTGACGTCTATCAAAAATATGAAAATTGGTAAGATATTTATTTCAGTCTATAATATTAAAATGAATCGCTGAATGTGTTTCTAAGCGCAAATCTCGGGAGCAGCTGAACCGATTTCGCTAATTCTTTTTCTATAATATTCCTTGAAGTACGAAGATGGTTCTTACGGAGAGAAAAATTTAAAAAATTGCCTGAAAATGTCTAAAAACAACACTTTTCTATATTCTCATACAAAATGTTCGTAAGAGTACTTAAAAGTCAATTTGAACTTTAATACCATACATATTTATATTATTATTGATTTATAAATTTCTCTCTTTTTAGTGTCGCTTTTCCATCTATTCATTGAGTTTCAAATAACAACGATGCTAAAGAAATTTTCACTTCAAAAAAGTAAATTACAACTCCAAACTCCATACTACAAGTTATTTATTCTGTGCTATAAGTAACACTATCAGTTTTCCAGCCTCCTCTATATTGGGCCATTTATATTATTCTATTAAATCGAAGTTCACGCAAGTGAAGCTAGGTACTTGGAAGAAGCTAAATATATACATAAATCCAATACTATACAATAATACAACGAGGTAAATAAGTTAGAATATGAATGTTTTTGGACTCCTACTTGATCAAAATAAAGGTTTGACTATTACCTACTCTCAGTAAAATGGCGTTACTTCAATTTTCTTTGAATACCATTCATTTTATCTTGTATTTTCAGTTATCTTATCAACATAACGTTCAAAGCGACCAGCGATTAATTCTTGTGTCTGATAAACAACAAATCTAAAGTCAATCGAACGAGGCATTGCTTTATTGTGTTTTAAAATAACTACTTTATATTATTTAATTTTGAAACAAAAATAGAAATCGAAGATGTCAAACTGTAAGTACTAAATTTATTCAGCCATAACGTATTCTTATTTAATTGATTCATTTTAATCTTACTTTGTTGTCACAAATACTAATCTTACAGAAGATATGACTAATGCAAAATTAATAATCTACTTCGACTTGTGCCTTTATGACATTAAAAAGTCATTTGATGAAAATGTTTATTCTTTTTCTTTTTTATTAGCTAGTTATTACTGTCCTGTAAAAGAATCCATCATCCGATTTTGTACAGTGGATGACGTAAAAGGTCGCTTCTTCGTAAGACATCCATGGGAATATCCAGGAAAATCTTATGATTACATGACTTTCCAGACCCTCCACCGGGCGGCCCCCCTCCATACTATAACTACCCACATCCACCGGCGCCCGGGGCCTTCACCTACGTGCCTACGCCAGTCATGATGCCGGTATATCCGCCAACACACGCTGAGCAGCCCCCCTACGGCACCAACCATATCTACCATCCACCAGTCCAAGCATCTCATGAACCGGTAGTCGTTATTCAAGGTGAAAATTAAAGAATGTTTTGAAACTTATGTTTAATAAACCTATAATATGATTCAATTAAGGAAAAGAAATCAATGACCAAAAATATTTTTCTTCTCATTTCGTTATTGTTTTTGCTCGGAGTTCAGACAGCGAGTCGATAGGGACGAAAGGTTATAATGATTGATAATGAGCAGTACCTCAAATCTTCTATGAGGATGTTGCTTACCGATCACACAGCTAAATTATGAAAATTCCGTCCGATTAGGATAAGGATTCTCAGTTTGACAACTTCGGTTTAAGCTAAGGGTATCCTTGTCACTCTCTCACAAATTATAAACGGCATTTTAATATTAATAATAAATTATTCACAATAGTTATATTTAATAGAAATAAAATCTAAGGCTACCAGGTTTTTTTTATAATTGAATGAAAACCTACATAATAGTAAAGTTAATTTTGTAATAAAATAGGTACTGCAGTCTTATGATAGACAGACTTGCAGGAGTGTACTGTCACCAGCTTCAATACCCCTTTAAAATAACTTTTTCTGTAAAAAATTTATAATGAATGGTAGATTAATGAAAGAGAGTATAACTACGTTACATAGGCATACGTTATACATTGTCACACACTTTTCTAGCATTATCCATTCCCATGGTCTTCATGAAACACCAAATCATAAATAATTTGGTGTTTAGTTAAACGAACTGATATGATGAGAATGATGCGGATATTACAAATTAATCAATAAGTGTATGTGTATATAAATACGTCTTAAACCTAACGTACCTACCTACGTCCTAAACATACCGTTTCAAGTGTTTTTCTAAATTATGACTCATAAAATGGCTCCTCAGATTCTGGACCGGTGATAGACTGGGTACCGACTACACCAAATGAAGCCAGTTCCTTAACGGGCCGGGCGGTGGTCGCTGGTAAAGAGGGCTGGGATAGTAGTCCACTGTGGATCATCAGAGCTCACCATAACGGGGAGTTTGTGCCTGGAAAGCTGGCCGTTCAACATCGCTCTGCATACATACCATACTGTGGAAAAGAAGTACCTGTACATAATTTTGAGGTAGGATTCAAGGATAAGGTTCATTATAGAACTAATACATAGAATATGCTAGCTATAATCCGCTAGAGATATGATCTAATTTGAGAAGGTAGGTTTGGTTAAGCTGCCAACATTTTTGAGAAAGACAAAATATTTTGAAAATTTACAAATATTGTTCTTCCGTTACTAAGACATAGCATGTACTAACTATGCGTTCTCCTGAAAACAACCAAACTTAATTAGTTATTTACTTTAAGCCAGACGTAAGTATTCTAGAAGTTATAAAGTCAAATTCAACATTTTTTACACTAAATTAATTGAACACCGTATGTAATAATAATAGTCACAGATTGGGGATTTCGTACTAGCTCTAATGTCATACGATGGAATCCACCAAGGTTGAGAAGGTCGGAGAGGAGAGGAAATGTGAATAAATCATCATTCAATCAATAGAATTAAATAACATTATTCACCCATCTTTTGTTTGATCAGCTTCAGTGGATTCCAACATAAAAATCCGGCAAAAGGATTACTTTATTTTACTAGCTCTAGCCTAGCTCTGCGCAGCTCTGGTGAAATAATAAACAGAGAGAGGTATTTTGTACTTACTAAAAAAGCGAGAACATATACATGCTACAGCTATATTAATCGTATAGTTGTAATAAAATGGGTCGGTTCGACCAGGTAAGGAGCACCCTCTCACAGAATACCAGCGTAAAATAGCAGCTTAATGCTTCTGTGCTTCGTTTGGTGAGTGTAGAGAACCGGATACCCTTTTTACTGGAAAAGAGGCATTCCATCTTAGTACTCACGGCTGACAACACATCTGCATTTTAATCGCAAACGAAGATAGATGTAGATGTCCATGGGCCACAGCAACCACTTACCATCAGGTGGACTGTGTGCTCGCTTGTCAACCTTATCCTATAAAAAAAAGAATTGTGCGTTGGACCCGAACGAAGGGGACGTACTAGAAATGTGCGCGAGGGATGTCTACTAGTATCTAAGCTATTAGTCAATAGAACTCTTCGGAGAGCGTTAGTGAAAGTAAAAGCTGACTTCAAAGACTTATCATTTTAAATATATCGATAGCCAAATTTTGTTTACTTTCCAAATAAATAAAAAAATATAATTATCTAATTTGGCATGGTCTCATGACGATGTCATAAAAGTTGATTATTTTTGGACAGATTTATAATTGTTAGCTAAGTTGTCTGATAAAAGCAATGCTATTCTCATCCTACTTAGTATTAAATTTTTTGCAGCATAATAATAATCCTGCATACTGCATATAATTTGTTTATAAACTTCAGGTTCTCTGTGCGCCTCCTAATGCCGTGCGCTGGCTGCCTGCAAGCAATGGACAGGTCCCACCAGGAGCAATAGCGGCTGGAAATACGCACAACGCCGAGCCTCTGTACATCGGAAGAGTACCACACATGCGCTCCATCACACCAGGAAAGGTACTGTATTTACTCAAAAATCAAATTTTATACATTTCTATTCAGTGTAATATTTTTTATTCTTGGAAATAAAAAAACAGGTTTCTCCATCTCAACATAAATTGTCTAGCAACTTCGCGAAAAGCTCTCAGATCTTGTGGCCTCTCATAGAACCATCACGTATTTATCCAGGTATAAACTAGACCTGCTACTAATATTCGGCTATAATTCGATATTCAGCCTATTTGACTACTTTTATCCTATTCGGTCAACGGCAACGAATATCGAAAACATTAGTGAGATGTTTTGTTTTAGTCAGATAATTGGTAAAATGAAAATATAGATTTATTTTATAAAAATGTATTTTCTCGTAATCATTAAAGTTTTAATAGGTATATAATTAACTTCCCTACGTCTTATTTATTTATTTGCTTTATATTATATAACTTATTTATAAAAATTAACAACTAGTACGTTAGGCGCTGCACAAACCTAGACACTTTTGTTTCTTGCGTGAGATACAAACTTCCAATGAATATTTTATTATCATTTTTTATTTAATTTAATATATTTTTTTTTAATTTAATATATTGATAACATCAATATGAAATCAGCCATTCCTTGCGCATATGCAGACACTTGTTGTGTCCAGTTGCTTCCACTTGACACATAACAACCGCCAACAAAAAAGTGTTCGGTGTAGGTAACTGGAAACGTTAAATCGTCAGTTGAAGACACAAGCAACACAAATCATTTCAATTGTACGGCGCTGACATTGACGTGGTTGATTTGCCTTTAAATATTGACGGCGACGACGTCTACGTCAACTTGTAATCGACATAACAAGGAAAGGTAATGTTCTTTCATCGACACCCAAGGTGAAACTTACGGAAAACAAGCAACGAATTGTTATCAGTGCCCAGAAGTAGTAACCAGCGATTGTGTCCGATGGCCGCTATCGAACACACCAACTACGGTTTCCTGTGATGATGTGCAGTGTCGGTAACAAAAAGTATCCACGTTTGCGCAGCGCCTTAGTTAGTACTATAAAATGAACAAAAAAATATTCATTTAAATAGAATAATATAGAATAATTTTTATTCAATATAGATTACATGTGTAATTCTTATTGAAAGTCATTCTTTACTTTACCACTAGTTCGAAAAAAAACCTCCGTCCTGGGAAGAACCAGCAAGAAACCCAGCGGGACTTTTTTTAAAAGCAAATTTTACAATAATGAATATACAAACTATATAAGTACAAAATCTATTTTAGAAACAGCTTGGAAGCGATCACCTCATTCCCAGGGGTTATTATCAACCATGTATTCATTTATACTATAATAACCCTTTTTATACAGTTTCAACTTTACAAAACATTTAAACTTGCTAATAGAGAGAGCCTGTACACTTTCCGGGACCTTGTTGTAATAGCGTATACATTGCCCCAAGAATGAATTACTGACTCTGTGGAGTCGAGAAACTGGTATCACTAGCTTGTGTTTGTTCCTAGTGTTTACAGAATGCACATCACTTTTTTTACTAAAACTACCTTTGTTTTTGTGAACATACATTAAATTTTCGTAAATATACTGAGAGGCCAAAGTTAATATATTTATTTCTTTAAATTTATTTATAAGAGACTCTCTCGGTTTTAGGTTGTAAATATCTCTAATGGCCCTCTTCTGTAAAACAAAAATAGTTTCTGAATCAGCCGCATTTCCCCATAGATAAATAAATGACCAGGCAATGATTTTCGTCAATTTTGTAATTAAATTTTAGTGAGGTTAATGTAAATGGCGAATCATACAGTAACTATTAGAAGCCTCAGCTTGTTGTTTAAGAAAGATTAAACACGTTTTATATTTTTAATATCATTAAGTATATTGCTAGCCACCACAAGTGAAGTTGATAAATGAGAGGAGGCATGTATTATAATAGGCTTTAACTTTAAATTTTATATCTACAAAGAAGGAAAGAAAGGAAGAAAAACTTTTCCGGCTAGAGCCTAAATATGGAATGAAATTAAAACTCTTTTTAATCGACGTAAAAAAAAATCATTTTCAAACGTCAACATTTTTTATAATCTACTACCTACCGTTTCAAAATGAGGTTCCTCTGTCCAAAGAAGAAATAGAGAAAGAAACTCCGCAGAATTATCCACGTCTTTGTAATGTTTTTTTGAAGCCAATAATATGATATTCTTAATCTAAGTTAGGGAATAGACTCTAAAGTAATCAACGCACATCCTTTAGTCAAATTACACAACAAAAAAAAATCATTAAAAAAAATTAAAGGTAATAAATATGTTGCAAACCCAAGGAGACCAGTACCTACAAGTAGCACCTGTTCACAAGTATATGCATCCATTATCAGGATTGTTATCTCTGTGAATGTTTAATGTCGACGATTAAAAGTTGGCATATTTATAACGGGAAATGAAGCTGCAGTCTTCAGTAGATTCGACAGTATACAAGCAACTGAACAGACAAATCTCAAAATGCATGCGGCGGGACTTACGCAACTTTAATACAGTTCGTATTGAAGAAGCGATCGAGCGGAACCGACGATTAAAAGCTGGCATAGTTATAACGAGAAATGAAGCTGCAGTCTTCAGTAGATTTCACGGCATACAGGCAACTGAACAGACAAATCTCAAAATGCATGCGGCGTGACTTACGCAAATTTAATACAGCTCGTATTAAAGAAGCAATCAAGTGGAGACAGGGGTCTAAAGTCTTTGCTAGAGATCTGTCTGTCAGAAAGAGCCAATTGTTGAAGCAGAAGACCGAATGTGGCAGCATCGTTTCCGGGACATCTGAGATTTTGAGTGGGATTAAGAGGTTCTATGGACAGCTGTACGCGGTATGATCCAAGAGCAAGTCTTATCCGGCACTATTCCGAAGATATCTCGGACGGTTTCCGAAATGGTTTTAGCACTATAGACCACACACATACCATTCGGAAAATTGTATAGAAGACCGAAGAGTATAATCTGCCACTTTGTCTTGCGTATGTGGACTATGAGAAGCCTTTGTTCCGCCGAAATTTGGGCGCTGCTGCAATCTCTTCAGCGGTGCCAAGTGCTTGACTGTCGGTATATCGAAGTGATGAAGTGTTTGTACAGTAGGGCTACGATGTGGCTATCTGAGTACAGAACTAGAGTACGAAACCTATCCAACTGCAGAGAGGTGTAAGACAGGGTGACGTTATGTCCCCGAAACTCTTCACCACTGAAATGGAAATGAAACGGTATTAACATCAACGGCGAGTACATCCCTCACCTTCGATTTGCCGACGAAAATATCGTTATATCGAAATATCGATATTTATTTTAAGAGTATCGAATTAATATCAATTTCGATAAATTTTAAAATGTTGTATTAATCGACAATACATTAAGCAACAAAACCAGCTACAAAAGCATTCATATACTATTGTGGTTTTTTTTCGTCATCCAACTCTCAGTAATAATTTTTTTTTGCCTTATCCTAGTATGTCATCCAAAACATGACGATATATCGTATATTTATCACGCGATGTTTATCAATACTGTTTAAAAATATCGATACGATATAATGTTTTTTTTTTGCAATAACCGCCCAAGTTTGTAGAGAAGTTCCAGAATAAGTAATATAGGCAAATGGTGCAGAAAAATTAATTTAAAAAATCGCAAACATTCTGTCCTTTTTATATTTTAAATTCAAAATGCGTGCTGTGATTTTACTGCGCACGCATGTACATTCGTAAGGGTCGATCGGTAGGCAAAAACGTTGTTGCCCATAAATTACATTCAATTTGGGATAATTTAAAATCAAAGTAGAAGCCTTATTTACTCGTATTTTCAAAAACTGCAATAACGGTTTAATGATTTATATATTTGAACTTAAGTTTAAAATTTGACTACGCTTTGAAAAAATCGATATTTTTTATTCACATGATGTATCATCACTGACATCATGACATATCACTATGACGTATGACCCTGAGCAGAGAACACAATTAATCTCTACCGAAGTCCTGAGTATCCGTCACAGGCCTGGGCTGGGTTTGCTTCTCGCGGGGTGCTAGTGTAATTTTTGGTATTCCTTTTTGATTCAAAAATGTTAAATGAATCATAGTCATTGCGGTTTTTTGGTATTTCATGCGTAACTAATAACTATAAAGCTGTTATTGAGACAATTTACAATTTATCTTAATAAAAGCCTATTTTACTTGATTGTTATCCAAAATAAAAAAATAAACAATACAATGTATCTGTGATGCCCTTAAGTATAACATATATTTTTTATGTGGCAAACGCATATAGAGGTTCATATACAAACTTCTGAGTGTTTTTGGGAGTTGAGCGATGTAGTCCCCTTAAATCTGAAAGAGCTTATAATTAATTTAGGCGGGTTTAGGGTACTGATTTAACGCCAGGAAACATTTATTAAGCGCGGATTTTATATTTTTCAGATACATCCGAGCCACGGTTGCTGTTACATATCATTCGGCGGTAGCGAAGTATCATACCAGCAGTACGAAGTTCTCTGTAGCATTGTTGGTTGATCATCTTGAAAAAAAAACTTCAATTCGCCATTTTTTATGTATTTAATAAATGAGTGATTTTTGGCTTTTTATTTGTGAGCCACCCATTCCATGTTAACAAATTTAATGTCGATAAAAAATAAACAGTGCAATTTACTTTATTTCCGCCGTTTCCTCCTTTCCTTCTTTTTTTTTTGAAGGTGAGATCTCTTTAGCCGGATTCATAAAAGGATTATTACGCGGTATCTTCAACATTTATGAACTGATTTAAATGGTTATTTTTTTATTAAATAAGGTTAATATACTCCAGAGGATCAAAATTTATCTAAAAAAAGTAAAAACTAACGTCAAAGAACTGAAAATATCAAAATGATTTCCACATAATTTAATAGCTTTTGAAGTCGGAGCTTTCATTTTTAGATATATTGTCTGCACAGCTCGGACAGTTGAGACCAGTTCGTTTTCTGACCACGCCTCTTGTTTACTAATAAAATTAGTACGACTTATTTACGTCCATAACATTTTAAAAGTGATGCAAAATACAACAAACAAACTACACAAGAAGAAGGAAGATAAGAAAGCCTAAGGTTTAGGCCTTAATAACCGCCGAAGAAGTAGGCATTTAAGAAAAACCAATAAAAAAATTTGGACCACGATACATTATTCAAATACTTTAGATCAACAAAGCATGTTATATAAAGATTACCATTTTAAATACGTATGTAGTTAAGTGTAATATTACAAAACATAATTAAAATATATTTGAACTGATTTTTATGATTGGTGCAGTCATAGACTTAGAATATACAGTATATTCTAAGTGTATGGGTGCAGTGCGGTCGCGGTAACTTTGTAGCGACATCTTCGTAAAATAGTAGTCTGCTATTGTCTCCTTGTGCGAGAGCGGTTATTATAAATACGATTTCTATTACGTAGGCCTTATTAGCCGATAGGCTTTATCATCCACAGGCACTTTCTTATGTGGTAGACTCACGGCTGCTACTACAATACAACAGCAGGACGAACGGGTCACTCGACCCGTTAAAGACCACGCTCGCACAGAGTGTACATCAGTGGCGATAACAAGAGTGTAAGAACCCTATTACATGCCAAGCGCGTAGGTATGTTCTACTAGCACCTAAAAATCATGATTCCAACGTTTTGTCGCGTAAAATCGTATCTAACAATCATATTGAACAAATAAATTATATAAAAAACACATTGTTAGAAAGATAAATTATTGTTGAACGTATTAATATTTTCTTTTAAATCGATTAATTGCTATTTTTACATAAAAAAGTGGTTTTAGTGGCTTATGGTGTGGATTTTTCAAGTCCTCCAGAGTCCAGTAGAGTGTTAAACACGATAACTTTTGAAAATATCAATTGCTTAACTCAATCGATTCATTAAGCTCTTGATCTATCATATGGGAAGCCATGGAATATAAATGGCAGTTTAATGTAGCTTTGTTTAGGTATAATTAATTTTTGCGGCTGAGAAATGTCGAAATTTTCGGTGTTTTAGCAGCCTTGTATTAATTTATTTTACTAAATAGACTGCCTCACTCACTCACTTCGGCGTCACCCGCCGTCGTGAGTGGATACTGTATCGGTTGCTTGCAGCGGCTCAAAAAGATCGCTGTATAAATACAAAATATTCGAAAAACCAAATTTCATACATATTCGATTATTATAAATAATCAAAGGTTTTATTACAATATTTTAAATGCACAAAAAATACCAGTGCCGTGTAGTGGCGGTTAAGAATATCCACTACCCCATATCTTCCTGTGGGTGTCGCAAAAGGCGACAAAGGGAAACAGGCAGCAGATGGGCAGCAGCATCTTCCTGATAACAGCAAAAATACAATAAAAAAACTGCGGTTTATGCGGCGCAAATACCCCCCAAAGAGATAAAGTTACTAAAAGACGGCCCCCAGTCCCCGGCGGCCCCGCTATTCCTGGCTACGGTGGCGACCATGGTAACGGCGGGGCAGGGGGTGCTAAGAATCTCCGGTGTAGATTCGGTTGCCACCTACGACGACTCGACCTGGCAACATACAACGCACGCACCCTGAGGAATGACGAGAAAATTGTGGAGCTGGAAGAAGAGATAGACAAGTTACGCTGGCATATTATAAGATTATCCGAAGTCCGAAGAGAGGGGGAGGAAACGGTAATCCTCGAATCCGGCAACTTGTTCTATTACCGGGAGGGCGACCATCTGTCCCAAGGAGGTGTCGGATTTATCGTCCACAAGCCTCTCGTTAACAAAGTTGTAAAGATTGAGAGTGTGTCGACGAGGGTTGCGTACCTTATACTCAGAATCACCAAACGGTATTCGCTGAAGGTCATACAGGTTTACGCACCAACCTCGGCACACCCCGATGAGGAGGTGGAGAAAATCTATGAGGATATCTCTAGAGCCATGTATTCCTCCAAAACCCACTATACGGTGTTAATGGGAGACTTCAATGCAAAACTAGGCACAAGAGAGAACGGCGAGCTAAAAGTAGGGAAATTTGGAACAGGGCAATGGAACCCAAGGGGCCAGCAGCTGGCCGACTTCATGGAGAAAGAGGGACTCTTTATGATGAACTCTTTCTTCCAGACGCGGCCCCACAGGAAGTGGACCTGGTCGAGCCCCGACGGTTCGACAAAAAATGAGATTGACTTCATTATGACGACCAGACGACAACTGTTCAGTGATGTCTCAGTGATCGCGAGGGTGAAAACCGGCAGCGATCACCGAATGGTTAGAGGCACACTGAACCTAAACGTTAAGTTGGAGAGGTCTCGTCTAATGAAGTCAACGCTCCGTCCCCCTCATGCTCTAATCCAAAGTCCCGAAACCTTTCAGCTCGAGTTACAAAACCGTTTTTAGTGCCTAGAAGACTGCAATGAAGTGGACGATATGAATGACAAGCTCGTGGAAACTGTCCATGCGGTCGGAGCTAAGTTCTGCAAGACCCGCCGCAGAAGAACACAAAAACTCTCCGATCACACTCTTAATCTCATGGTTGTTAGACGGGAAATGAAGCTACATTCTTCAATAGATTTGACAGCATACAGGCAACTGAACAGACAGATCTCCAAATGTATGCAGCGGGACTTACACAACTTCAATACAGCTCGTATTGAAGAAGCGATCGAGCGGAACCAAGGCTCCAAAGTCTTTGCCAGAGATATGTCTTCCAGAAAGAGCCAACTGTCAAAGCTGAAGACGGAGTGTGGCAGCATCGTTTCCGGGGCACCTGAGATTTTGAGTGAGAGTGAGAGGTTCTATGTTTAGCTGTACACGTCATCGTTGGAGCCACACGCAAGTGTGAGTAACGATCCAAGAGCGAGTCTTATCCGACATTATTCCGACGATATCCCGGACGTCAATCTGAGCGAGATTAGAATGGCTCTCCAGCACCTTAAAAACGGCAAGGCCCCAGGTGGGGATGGAATTACAGCGGAGCTTCTGAAAGCGGGTGGAAAACCGGTACTTGAAGTCCTTCAGAAGCTCTTTAATTCCGTCCTCCATGGTGGCACTACACCGGAGGGGTGGAGCAGAAGTGCGGTGGTCTTGTTCTTCAAGAAAGGCGACAACGCTCTCTTGAAGAACTACAGACCGATTTCCCTTCTGAGCCGCGTCTACGTGCTATTTTCGAGAGTCATTACGAATCGTCTCGCGCGCAGACTTGATGACTTCCAGCCTCCCGAACAAGCCGGTTTCCGAAAAGGTTTTAGCACCATAGACCACATACATACCCTTCGGCAAATTGTACAGAAGTCAGAGCAGTACAATTTGCCACTATCTCTGGCGTATGTGGACTGTGAGAAAGCCTTTGATTCCGTCGAAATTTAGGCGGTGCTGCAGTCCTTTCAGCGGTGCCAAATTGACTGTCGGTATATCGAAGTGCTGAAGTGCTTGCATTGTAGGGCTACGATGGCTATGCGAGTACAGAACCAGAGTACGAAACCTATCCAATTGCAGAGAGGTGTAAGACAGGGTGACGTCATATCCCCGAAACTCTTCACCGCTGCATTGGAAGACGTTTTCAAGCTTCTGGACTGGAAAGGATACGGTATCAACATCAATGGCGAGTACATCACTCACCTTCGATTTACCGACGATATAGTCCTTATGGCAGAATCGCTGGAGGACCTAAGAACTATGCTCAATGACCTCAATAGTGCTTCCCAACGGATAGGTCTTAAGATTAACATGGACAAAACAAAGATCATGTTTAATGTCCATATCACACCTATGCCGGTAGTTGTTGGGAACACTAAGCTCAAAGTTGTTGACGACTATGTTTACCTGGGACAAATAGTCCGACTAGGTAAGTCCAACTTCGACTGAGAGGTTAATCGACGAATTCAACTCGGTTGGGCAGCGTTCGGGAAATTACGGCACATCTTCTCGTCAGGTATACCTCAAAACTTGAAAACGAGACTGTACAACCAGTGCGTGTTGCCAGTAATGACACACGGAATTGAGACGTGGTCCTTCACTGCTGGCCGGATGAGGAAGCTCAAGGTCGCTCAGCGAGCTATGGAGAGGGCTATGCTCGGAGTTTCGGATAAACTGAGAAATGAGGATATCCGCAATAGAAACAGAGTGACCGACATAGCCCAACGGATTAGTAAGCTGAAGTGGCAATAGGTCGGCCATATAGCTCGAAGAACCGACAACCGATGGGGAAGAAAGGTTCTCGAGTGGCAGCCTCGTACCGGCAGGCGAAGTGTTGGGCGTCCCCCGACTAGATGGAGTGACGACCTGGTAAGATATGCAGTCGGCTCGTCGATGGATGCAGGTGGCTCAGGACCGTGTTTTGTGGCATTCCTTCGGGGAGGCCTATGTTCAGGAGTGGACTTGTGAAGGGCTGTAATGTTGATGATGATATAATAATAAAAAACAGTCGAATTGAGAAACTCCTCATTTGTCATGAATTCGGTTACTATAATAAAAAACTTTTTTTAAATAAATATTTTATTTCGATAAAAGTACAAATAAACAATAATGCATTAAGATAAGATAGGTGTATTTAAAATAACAGAGGAAGCATTATCTTGCCATGTGTGTAGGCGCGTCCTCTACAACCGTTACGGACGCAGGTCCACCGCCAAAGCCGCCACCATCTGGATACGGCTGTTCCACCACGTTCACACCACCACCATCATCTCCGCACAAACTGCAGCATAGTCCCATATTTCTAGAAGAGTAGTTTTTTTATCATGATCATTAGTTACTAGTCTCCGAGATAAATGTACTACGAGATATTATACGAGGGTGACACTGAAAGTTTTTAGAACTAGTGAAAGTAACAGCTAAGCTAAGCTTTAATGATATATAATTTACTTTTTAGTGCAAGGTCCCTGGACCACCAGACGTCACTTATCTTCTGACGAACGAAATGTACAAAAATTGATTAAAATAATATATAAAAATGTAGCTTCATAATGTAAGTGAAATTGAGTAATTTTTAAGAGCTTTAAAACGTCTGTAGAGCGATACTGCCAACGGAAAGTTTCTGGGATATTGATGACTAATTTTTAACGATATTATCTAACGTATATGTAAAAAAAACAGCTGGGAGAATTAACGTGCGGTGAGTAATGTTCTCGACTACTTGATACCTGGAAAATGGCCGTCTGGCCAAGCTAGCAGGTAACACTACTCAAACTTTCACATTTCGTTCGTCAGAAAATTAGTGACGTCTGGTGGCCCTGGGATCTTGGACCATTTCGGTTTTACAAATTAGCGGTAATTAAAATGTGAGCGTTACAAAGTCGCAACACGAAAAATCTGCAAGAGGACTGTAATCGTCCACGTCTGAAGGTAACGTAAGCGCTGTGCGCTAATAAGAGAGTATCTTGCCAACAGATTTAGGTAGGTAAACATAGGCAATGGTGTAAGTAACATACAAAGACACTACATGACCACTTATTAGAAAGCAAACTTTGTACAACATGGATATACTCTATTATCAACATCATCATAAGTGGATGTATAATAAATAAATAAATAAATCATTGGCCACAAATCAAGGATAGTCAAGCCCCTTCACAAGTCCACTGCCGAACATCATGACATACAGTCCGGAGCCACCTGCATCCATTGACATCTTGCATAATTTCTCTCCAGCGAGCTATGGAGAAGAGTTTCTTTGCGTGATAGACTATAAAATGAGATAAGCTGAAGTGGCAATAGGTTGGCCATATAGCTCGAAAACCCACAAATGATAAAAAAGAAAGATTCTCATGTCAGGACGCCTACTAGATGGAGTGACGACCGGGATTCCGAAAATGGGATGGGTTAGCACGTAATGTTATTAAAGACAAGACGAAGGTTTATCGTGTATCTCATCACAGAGAACTATGAGCTTATATTACAAACAGACACTTAAATTTTATTTATTCTTATTGAATTGAATGTTCTCCGTCATTCCGCAGAAGTCCACTGCTGGAGATAGGTCTGTCCCGTTGTAGGAAGGATGAACAAACAGATAAACGAACCAGTTTCCGATTGGTGCTTTCATAAGTTTTTTTTTATAGGATAGTGTGACAAACGAGCACACAGTCCGCCTGATGGTAAGTGGTTACTGTGACCCATAGACATCTACATCTATCCTCAATAAAGATTCAAAATACAGATGCGTTGTCACCCGTGAGGACTAAGATGGAATGCCTATTGTCCAGTAAAAAGGGTCTCCGTTCTCTACACTCACCATACGAAACACAGCAGCGTTAAGCTGCTATTTTTCGCTGGTATTATGTGAGAGCGTGGTCCTTCCCCGGTCGAGCCGACCCATTCATGCTACAACTATACTACTAATATAGCTGCAGCATGACTCTACCACGTATAAAATGTTATATACTAGATAGATAAACAAGCTTTAAACGATAGCCACGGGCCAAAATGTGGTATTTATCTCTCTGTTTTGGAAATATTTCTACTGTAATGCTTTCTAAAAAGGATTTCGTCTATCACGACAACGCTTCAGCACACTCCATCTGGAGAACAGTCGCGTTTTTGACTGTGGTAATTGCAGAGATAATAAGTCGTCCGCCATACAATACCAACCTGGCATTTTACAATACATATCTATTCCAAAAATCAAAGATAAAGTTCTAGAGACTACTTTAACCGTTTCCCTGTCATATGAATCATATATGATTGTTTAACTATTGTGTCTATATCGCAGACAGGGAACCTGTTAAGTACAATAAAAATGTTAGCTACTTCTTTCTTTGCTTCGTTTTTGATTTTCTAAAAACCAGTGCCTATACCTACTAGTAAAAACCAGTGCGTATAGCAGTGAATATCCTCTTTCTTGGATTATTTATGTTACGCCACCAAATTATTTTGTTGTTTTTCGGCTATAATATCCAGCTTTTAAAATACATAAAGAGTAAAAAATAAAAAATTGCCTTTTATGTACTAATACTACTTATAAAGAATATGAAATTTTAATACAGGGTCAATTGCGTGTTCACTAATCTACGGACCTATTTGATAGCACATTAGTTTTACAAATGCCAGTGTGGGATATTTTAGATTCATGCCTGATAGTGAACTGTTAAATACTGGTGAATATGAAAAAGAATTTCCTCCCTTAGCATTTTATTTAATGTCTCTAAAGAAGAAGAATTGTCATGTACTGAATCAGACTACATTTCGCAATTCTTTACATTGTCAGTAAAGAAATGCGAAATCTATAAAAGAATTTCCTTCAAAATACAACAATTATTAGTTAACTACTATTACTACTTACTTGAATTATTTTACACAATAACACCTTTTATTACAAATCACGTTTTCGGAGTGTTACCTTAATAATTAATGAGTTACTGCACGGGCCAAGAATTGATGACGATCAGTCCACATAGATAAGATATATTAGTATATTCTTTTTACACCTCTGTCGCAATATTTCCGATAAATAACCTATCGTATCGACATACTTAACAAATATGATTAGATTCATTGGAAATCCGCTATCCTCCCTTTCTATGTAATATTTATATTATTTTTGAGTGATTTAATTTCCACATTACATATATGTTCAATCGATGATGCTCGACCAGAGAAGGATCACACTCTCACAGAATACAGCGTAAAATAGCAATTCAATGCTGCTGTGTTTCGTATGGTTAGTGTAGAGAACCAAATACTCTTTTCACTGGATACGAGGCATTCCATCTTAGTCCTCAGGGGTGACAACGCATCTGCATTTGATTCTAAATCGAAGAAAGGTGTAGCTGTCTATGGGCTACAGCATCCACTTACCATCAGGTGGGCTGTGTACTCGCTTGTCACCCATATGCTATAATTAAGTGTAAATATGACGATATCTGTATCGAGTCTCGATCACATACCAGTGCGTTCTAAGTTTCTGCATCATGACTTTTTTTTATAGAAGAGGGGGCAAACGAGCATGTGGCTCACCTGATGGTAAGTGACTACCGGCGCCTATGAACAACCGCAACACCAGGGGAATTGCAGATGCGTTGCCGGCCTTTTAGATAGGTGTAAGCTCTTTTCTTGAAGGTTCCTAAGTCGTCCGGAAAATTCGCTGGTGGTAATTGATTCCACAAGGAAGTTGTGCGAGGGAGAAAACTTCTTCTAAATCGCACAGTGGTGGACCGCCAATCATCCAGATGGTATGGATGGTAACGCGAGTTTTGTCGTGATGTGCGATGGTGAAATTGAGTGGCTGGAATTAGTCCTAACAATTCCTCAGAGCACTCCCCGTGATAGATGCGATAAAATACGCAAAGAGATGCAACATCTCTACGCAGTGCCAGTGTATCGAGCCGATCAGAAAGAACTCGGTAGTCGACGATTCGAAACGCTCTGCGCTGGATGCAGTCAAGTGGAAGGAGATGGCACGGCCCAGAGATGAGAACAGTATTCCATGTGGGGCCGAAGTTGCGCTTTGTAAAGTTGCAAGCAATGTGCCGGCATGAAATACTGTCCCGCTCTGCTGAGCACGCCAAGCTTTTAAGAGGCCAATTTGGCCTTCCCTTTCCAAGTGACCACGAAACTGCACGCTATTCGATATATCGACGCCAAGGATTTCGATACTAGCTGAGGCAGCAAGGGGAGTACCTTGAAACTGAGGAGATACGACAAAGGGGTTCTTTTTAGCGGTAAACGCGCAAACTTGTGTCTTCTGGGGATTGAACTGGACTAGATTTAGTCGGCCCCAATCCGAGACTTTGTTAAGCAAAGACTCGACTTCAGACACAAGTTTGTCCCGGTACTCAGCGACGTTTTCCCGAGAAATATTGGCACGGCCGGTATATAAGGCATCACCAGTGCTGTCGTCTGCATAGCAATGAATGCTACCAGTTAGCAACACGTCATTGATATGCAGGAGAAACAGCGTTGGTGATAGCACGCAGTCTTGTGGAACACCAGCATTGATAGGCTTAAAATCAGAGCATGCACCGTCTACTACGACCTTGATGCTCCGATCAGCAAGAAAACTGATGATCCACTTGCACAATTTCTCGGGAAGCCCATAGGAAGGAAGCTTCGAAAGAAGCGCTTTGTGCCAGACCCGATCGAAGGCCTTCGCTATGTCCAAACTAACAGCCAAAACCAATGCCTCCCCCTTGGACTCTACTGCCTCCGCCCATCTATGAGTCAGATAGACTAGAAGATCACCAGCTGATCGACCTCAACGAAAACCGTACTGGCGGTCACTAATCAGCTGGTGATCTTCAAGGTACCTCATGAGCTGGCAGTTTATAATGGATTCCATTATTTTGGAGAACAAGGAGGTGATGGCAATAGGCCTGTAGTTGGACGGGTCTGAGAGGTCGCCTTTTTTAGGGATCGGGTGGACCAAAGCTGTCTTCCATGAATTCGGGACTACACCTTGGGAGTAGGAGTACCGGAAAAGACGCGTTAAAACCGGTGCCAACTCCGGAGCACACGTCTTCAGCACAATGGGAGGGACTCCATCGGGCCCACTTGACTTGCTGACATCCAGGGAGAAGAATGCTTTGCGAACCGAGCGCTATGTAAACCGCACATCCAGCATGGAGCACTCACATCGCGGGATGGTCGGCAATGTGTTCCCCCCGTCATCTAGAGTCGACTTGGACGCAAAAAGAGAGCTCAACAGATCGGCTTTCTCCTTTGCGGCATGTGCCAGTGAGTCGTCCTCTCTGTGCAGAGATGGCTGACAGAAGTTTCCTTGGACAGCCTTGGCGAGAGAACAGAGTGCACGGGTTCCCGAAGGAAGACGAACTAGCTTCTCGCCAATTCTGCCGCTCAGACCTTGCCTTGGCAATGACGCTTTTGAAGGGCCTGGAGGCGTAATTATACTTCTTTTTAAGTGCGCTGGTGTTTACATCCCGAGACGTTGTAGCGTCAGCCCAGGCCCGGTAGCACTCCTGCTTATAACGTGATGCTATTTTACAGGAGCGACCAAACCATGGCTGGGATCTGCCTTCGATGGGCACCACAGAGGATGGAATAAAAAGTTCCATACCCTGAAGTACCACATCAGCAACAGAATTGGCAACAACGCTGGGATCATCCGGCGAGAAGCGAACCCGCCCCCATGGGTAGGATGCAAAAAAAGACCGCGTCCCGTCCCAATCAGCTGACCTATAGTGCCAAACACGGCGGTAAGCTGCAGATCGCAACTGCGATTGGAGCGTGAGTGGCACCGTACTCCGGATCAGACAATGGTCCGAAGAGCCCAGAATCGACGGAGACCTGATATCCGTCCAGATGAAAGGTCAGCAGAAGGTCCAACAGGGAAGGTACATGGTCTTCCACATCTGGGATCCGCGTAGGCGAAGTAACCAGTTGTGTTAGACCATATGCCAAAGCAAAATCATAGACAGATCTACCCGCATGATCGGTTAAACGAGAACCAAGCCATTCAGCGTGGTGGGCGTTAAAATCACCGAGTATCACGATATCTGCGGATGGGACCTGTTGTAGCACGGAGTCTGCAGCCATTTGGACGTGGTCAATGAGTCGGTCTGTGTCGGCATTACCGCTATGGGACCTATAGAGGCACCCGTAGACGCGGGGATGGTCGTCGCTGTCTACGCGCAGCCATAGGATGGACAGGTCCGTACCTTCAAAACTGCCGAGGCGTCGAAAACAGATGCCCTCTCTGACGTATACGCAAACTCCAGCCCGGGCCACAAAGGATTGTTCCAATTTGTACCCCGGGAAGGAGAGATATGAAGTATCAGCCGGAGAGGACACCTGAGTCTCGGTTAAAAAGAGCAAGGCCGGCTTCGCCGTCTCTAGATGGTAATGGACAGCGTTAAGGTTGGAATGAAGTCCCCTGATGTTGCAAAAATTCACGGATAGCGTGACAGGGGTCGCCTTGGTTGTATTGCTCCGCTTGCCCCGAGCAGCATTAGTCGCGAGCGGATTTTGCCGCTCAGGAACGCTCAGGAGTGAAGTAGTTTGGTCGTGGATACTCAGCGAGGGATTCTCCAGGGGTGCTGGTACCCTCCTGGGGTAGTCTTTTATTTAATTCCACTACTATGTTGATGGGGGGGAGGGGAATTGCACTCACCAAGCGCAACGATATTCTGTGAGGTCGTGGTACCACCCCGGTTTGAGCTGGCCCATCCGTGCGACAGCAAAAGCTACCGCTTAGCTCTACACTTCTCGGACAGTCTGCTACTTCAATGTGATGATGACGGTGAGTCCAATGATGATGAACAGCAAAAGTGACTAATAACGACATGCAAGAATGAGAATGACAACTATCTTGTAGATATATCTGGTGGATCAACTTGATGTTACACATTTCTTTTAAACATTTTACGAACGGTAGCATGTGTCATAGACGCAACTCTACAATTTAGATCCCATTTACGTAGCAGGATCGAAGCTAGACGCAGTCTGCTTTATATCACTTGGAAGCTCACAATATGACCCACAAAATCATCATTGATTTTAACATTGTAATTTATAGTCAACTAAAAAATCTTCAGTGCATATATGTTCTCATTATCCTCTAGAACGCAAATTAAGTGCATCCTTAAATAAAAACCGGGCAAATGTGTGTTGGGCTACGCACAATGTAGAGGTGGGGTTCCGTAGTTGTCTGTCACAATACGTGGACTTAGAAGGGACCATCTTGATATTACTCGTATGTGTATATTCAGTACGCGGTTTGACCGCTATAAAAACTAAAAATGGGCCCAAATCATACGATAGTAGCTGAAATACTCATTTTCCAAGCAGACATCCAGGGAGTGGTATACAATAAAGATTTTAAAAATTATACAATCTACATCAAATCATTCACATACCAAGTCCGTATAATAATGGTTATAGTTCCCTATCCATTAGTTCCCGGCAATACAAACCTAATACATAAATGACTGTAAGAAACCTTTCCATATACCACCACTGCCCTAAACTATACTGAGGGTAACGTAAACCAAGAGTACCACGAAAGAAATTGTAGGTCTACAATAACTACTAACTAAAAAAGTGATAAATCAGGATCGCTCTCTGCCTACTCCGCAAAGGAAAACCATACGAAATACGGCAACTATTTTACGCTGGTATTCTATGAGAGCGTGGTCCCACACGGTCGAGCTGACCCATTCGTACTACAACTATAGTACTAATATACCTGCAGCCTGGCTTTACCACGTAAAAAAAGGTTTTAGTTTTTTTGAGATTCAGAGGAGAATTTATTGATCGATTATAAAGATAAGGGTTCAATATCACGGGACAGTATTACGCTACGCTACTAGAAAAATTAAAAGATGCGATTAAAGAAAAAAAGAAGGGGAAAGTGGTTCACAAGAGTCATGTTGCGATGGCTTCCTTACATTAGTGCGGCTTCCAAACTGTAAACCACCCTCCCTATACTCCAGATTTGCCCCCTTCGGATTATTATTTGTTCCCAAATATAGAAAAAGGGCTTCGGGGCAAGAAATTTACAGACGACGATAAATTGAAGTCGAGAATTTCTGCCTACATTGAGGGCCTTAACAAAACATATCTTTCGAAGGTATAAATAAGTTTTTTAAAAGGTCTGAGAAGTGTATTAGGGTTAATGGAGAATATATCGAAAAAAGCGCGAATTTTTGACCTCCCCTCGTATATGATTTTTTTATATGATAGAGTGACAAACAAGCACACAGTTCACATGATGGTAAATGGTTGCTGTGACCCATAGACATCTACCTATATATATATTTATCCTCATTAAAAAATCAAAATGCAGATGCGTCGTCACCCGTGGGACTTGGATAGAATTCCTCTTTTCCAGTAAAATGGGTCTCCGGTTCACTACACTCACCACACGAAACACAGCAGTGTCAAGCTGCCATTTTACGCTGGTATTCTGTGAGAGCGTGGTGCTTCCCCAGTCGAGCCGACCCATTCGTGCTACTACTATATACTACTAATATAGCTGCAGCATGGCTCTACCACTTATAGTAGTGCTTCAATGACAAAACATCATAGAAATGATGAAAATGAACCCTTTAGAGCATTGGCAGGCTAATTTCTAAAAATAATACGATTGATGACCGAATTTTGATGAAATAAAATTGTTTGTAAATGGAAATCCATTTTATCAAAAATAAAATTTTAGGCCAAATACGAAAATATTTATTACATACGAACTACTATATTTATTACTATACGCGCACTTGTAATTGCATTCCTATAGAGCTGCGTCTCGATAAATATCTATAGAAGAAAGAAACTATTCCGCCATTAAATTCAATCGTATTTAGTATAAAATACCATGATGTTTTTTTTTTTAATAATAAGGGTAACAATCAAGCACACAGCCCACCTGATTATCAGTGGCGTAGCTATGTAACTAAGGGCCCCGGGGCAAAAATGAAATTGGGGCCCTATTTAAACTAAACTAAATACTTTAAAGCTACTTTAATACTACTTCACAATCAGCTCCTTGTCACCCACTGCAGGGCATAATAAAGCAAAACTACTTACTACTAACTGTTATGTGTAACGCATAAATAATGACGAAGTAGATTACAGTTAATAATATAAGCAGACAACATAACAGTGGAAGAACCACACGGCAGCTTTTGCTGTCGCATGGGTGGACCAGACTAGATGGAGTGACGACCTGGTATGACATGAAATGAAGAGCTGTAATGAAAGGGTGGACCGTCTCGAACCAAGGAGGTACCAAGACCTTACAGACAACCAGCGTGAAGTAGAAGTTTACTTCGCCTGGTAAGTGCAGGTGTTCGGAGGCCTAACCCCTCTCTCCCTTAACATGGCAGTGTAATTAAATGAGAAACCATCCCAGGAGGGTACCAGCACCCCAGGCATTGGAGAATCCCTGGCTGAACATCCACGCCCAAGCTACCCTACACTTCCTTAGCGCGGGTGCTCAGGCTGCCTCGCGTATCCTGGGGAGGTGGGGAGGGGGTGAAATTCTGCACAAAACTAATACTGCTCGTGGCAAGTAGACCAAAAGATAAGATAGATAAGATAAGATAAAGGTGACCCCTGCCACGATATCCGTGAATTTCTACACCATCAGGGGATTTCATTCGAACGTTAACAAAGTCCACTTGGTACCATCTGAAGACGGCGAAGCCGACCTTGCTCTTTCTAACCGAGATGCAGGTGCCAGCTGATTCTTCTCTCCTATCCGGGGTACAAATTAGAGCACCTTTGTGCATCGGGCTGGAGTTTGCGTATACGTCAGAGAGGATATCTGTTCTCCACGCCTCTGCAGTCTTGAAGGTCAGCGAAGACCATCGTCGCGTCTACGGGTGCCTCTAAAGGTAATGTCAACACAGACCAACTCACCAACCACATCCTAATCGCTGCAGACTCCGTGCTACAACAACTCCCATCTGCAGAGATCGTGATCCTTGGTGATTTTAACGACCACCACGCAGAATGGCTTGGTTCTCATTTAACCGATCATGCGACCTGATCGACGGAGACCTGATGTCTCTGCGACGCACCTCTTGGCTCATTGAACCATTGTTCGATCCGGTCTATGATGCCACTCACACTCCGATCGCAGTTGCGTTCTGCAGATTGCCGCCATGTTTGGCACTATACGTCGGCCGATTGGGACAGGATGCGGTCTATTTTTTGCATTCTTCCCTTGAGGAAGGGGGCGGATATGCTTTATGCCGGATGATCCCAACGTGATTCTGTCGCTGATGTGGTACTTCAGGGAATGGAACTCTTTATTCTATCATTTGTGGTGCCTGGTTTGGGCGCTCCTGTAAAATTACATCGCGCTATAATATAAGTGCTTCACCAGCGCTGTTTAAAAAAGTATAATTTCGCCTTCAGGTCGGTACTATACGGTTTACACAGCGCTCGGTGCGCATAGCACTATCTCCCTAGACATCAAGTCGAGTGGGCCTGATGGAGTTCCTCCCATTGTGCTGAAGACGTGTGCTCCCTAGTTGGCACCGGTCTTAACGTGTCTTTTCTAAAACTCTTTATCCCTAGGTGTAGTCCCGAATTCAAAGAAGACTACTTTAGTGCACCAGATCTCTAAAAATAACCCAAAATCGACCACTCAGATCTAGCCAACTTGTTCTACAAAATAATGAAAACCATTGTGAACTGCCAGCTCATGAGGTTGAGGGTCACCTACTGAAAAGTGACCGCCAGTACGATTTCCGTCGGGGTTGCTCAGCTGGTGATCTTCAGGTTTACCTGATTCATAAATCGGCGGAGGCAGAGAGGGAGATCCTGGCCGTTAGTTTAGCGAAGGCCTTCGATCGGATTTGGCACAAAGTGCTTCTTTCGAAACTTATTATGTTATTGATGTTTTCTGTCAAGAAATCGTCAGTAGCAGCCCGGAATCAGGAAGGTGGCGGTGTTTACCGTCATGCCTCGGAAAGCACGTAAAGCTGTTGGTCCTGGACCTGATCTCTCTCCAGACGTGTCTGATTGCTGTTTAATAATACGAGTGAAGGAATGGAGGGTGCGTCTGTACTTGCACATACAACAGACACTATAATCCTGTCCTGTGCAGGTGGCTTGTCTCCGTCGAGGCCACCGTGACCAAAATTGGCTCTAGAGATCATTAATTACACCTGCAGCGTCGTTCTACTTAACCACAATCAAAATGACAATAGCGCAAAAGAAGATCTCCGTGTAGTGGCTGAGAATCCATCACAACACTTTGTAGTATGTGGTTAAGGATTAAGATCATTCATTTCTCAATATATGAGATGTTTCTATGAAGAATATTTCTGTGTATTTCTCAATCTTGACATTTGAATCAAACAATTGAGTTATTTTAAAAAAAAAGCAATTATCAATAAACGTTACGCCGAACGATACGATTTTAAATTTTATGTCACTTTTATTAAGTCTCGTAAGCTGAGATCGTATTAATATCTTACGGAGGGGCACACTCAAATGATCGGGACTAGAATATTTCGGACTGAGTTACAATAAAACCTTTTTTTTAGAATTTGAATGCTTGCCTCTTAGAATCTTTATGACATTCAAACAATTAAAAAAATGTTTTAAAACAAAAACTATGTTGGTTTAAAGTTGAAACGTTGTTGACAGAAATGGAGCTTACGCATGAACATTTCCGTGCCATAATTTATCACAATTTTCGTCGCGGCTTATCTCAAGATAAATGTCTCAGCGAACTTGTTTCGATTTATAATGTTAAAGCACCGAGTCAAACGATAATATAACGCTGGTATGCCAAGTTCCGACGCGGTCGTGTGTCGCTCAGCAGTGTTTCTCCTGCAGATCGATCAAGAACAGCGGTTACGTCTGACACATTGCAGTTGTGCGAACTATTACTATATTAGATGACCGTCATGTGACATACGAGTAGATTCGGGCTGTTATCAGTAATCAAAATTACTGCAATTCAGTCGATATTACTTAATGAGCTGTGTGTAAGAAAGATAGTTTCCCGCTGGTTTGTCCACAAATTGTCCGAAGAGCAAAAGGCGGCTCGTGTAGATTGGTGCCGGAATACTCTGCAACGCTTCAACGGAGGGAAGTCAAATGCCATTTATAATATCGTCTCAGGTGACGAATCATGGATTTATTCATACGAACCTGAAAGAAAACATCAGTCAGCAGTTTGGGTCTTCAAAGACGAGGTCAAACCAACTAAAGTGGTTCGCTCCCGCAGCGTGTCCAAGAAAATGGTCGCTACGTTTGTCTCGAAAAAGGAGCATATTGCCACAATTCCTTTACAGGAACGCAAAACGGTTACCGCTGAGTGGTATATCACGGTTTGTTTGCCAGAAATGATAGCCGAACTCCGAAAAAATAACCCGAAACGTCGCATCATCTTACATTACGATAATGCGAGCTCCCATACGGCTCGGAAGACAAACGATTTTTTGAAGCAGGAAAACGTTGAGCTGATGAGCCATCCTCCGTACAGTCCTGACCTGAGCCCAAACGATTTCTTTGCATTCCCTAGAATTAAAGATTCATTACGCGGTCAACGGTTTGAAGACCCCGAAGCAGATGTGGAAGCGTACAAATCAGCCATTTTGTCAACATCAACTTCAGACTGGAATTACTGTTGTAATGATTCTGTACGCGCCCCTAGCTGTCCCTACAAAGGTCGATCACACAGGGGCCAATAGCTGTAGACTCGACGAACAACTAAGGACGGGGCCGAATGGCCTGGTGGAAATGTTCTATCCTAGTACAATTAAGGGGAAGGCTAGTCGAATAGAGAGTACTTACCTTTATCTGAGGCGACGACTGTCTCAGGGCTCGGTCAGGCCGGAGGTGTGTTTGTATGTAAGTGTAGTGGTGTTTTGGTGGTGTGGGTTGTGATAGACCTGACTGGACCGTTGAAGTCGGCAGCAGCCCGGATTTCGGCACCGCTCCAAATTGTGGTAATCTCCAGCGGCGTCACCCACAGTCACTTTCTTTCTTCTTCACGATGTCAGTCTATTAACCTTATTCTAGTTCAGTTCAGTTCAGTCTATAACTAAATCCCGTTACTTATAAGCAAAAACGTAACACACCGCACGAATACGAATGTTCGGAATACGAATGTCACTTCCGTTTCGCGTGGCAACAAATTATTTCTAGAACTTAACACGATCTTCTCTAGTGTCACAAAGTTCAGCGTTCAACCAACAACGGAAAATGTCTCCGAACTATATCAAATGCCGCACAAGCAAATTTATATTGTCAAATTATATACGCTATCAAATTAGAATAACCAAATTCGCGGTAAATTAGGCGCGCACAATCCACAAATTCAGACGTTGGTCGCAATCAATATTAATTCTAAATAACTAATCAAACCGGTGTCTATTTATCTAGACTTAACAAAAAGCTCGTCGTGGCAACAATTTGCTAACAAAACCGACTCTAAAAAATGGAGGTTTCCCGGGCGACTTCACAACGTGCTATCGACAGCATTGCATTCGAGCAACTCTGTTGCACTCACGTTCTGCGCTCGCGCCCTCTACCCGACGACGCACGGGAGTGGAGCCAAGGTGACCCTTACAAGTCAGCGGGCGGAAACGAGTGTGAATGCAAATTTCAAATGTTAATTGTTTGGCCTAAACAGATTCCTTTGTACGAATGTAAAAGTGCATTAAGTTGAACGGAGAATACATCGAAAAACAATAAAATACAATTTAGCTATACCATGCATTTGATTTTTCTTATTCCCGATCATTTCAGTGTGCCCCACGTACGACCCTAGCTTATATATTTCTTATTTTCGAAATTTCCTAATTTAAATTATTTTAATTTTATTAAATAAAATTTTTACATAATTTGTTAAAATTTTAATATAAGTATTTGGAAATCGGAAGTATGTTTATCCTAAATAGACTCATTTAAGGAGGAAGCTCAAGGGTGGCCCGCGAAATTCTATTTTTCTTGCGTTTTTTGGAATTTGCAGGTCAGGGTTAGGTTGTATATTTAACAAAATATGATTCGCGACCGTAGCGATTATGTGTTTACAGAATTATTATCATTAAAATCACCAATACAACCCTGTAAGTTCATATTAGCCCTTTGAATGAGTTTTTCTGGAAATAGCCTGAAATTCTGTAAATATATACTCGTTACGGTCGCGATATTCATATTTTGTTAAACATATAACCTGACACTGACCTACAAATAGCAAAAAACGTAAGAAAATTTGAATTTCGCGGGCACTCATTTTATACATTGTCTGTGGCGCTTGACACGCCCGGCGTGTCATAAAATATTTGTTCGCCGCCACAGCTAAAAGTTGTCGAAAATTGGTGCCGCAACGAATCGGTTAATGAGGGGTAGTGGACGTCTTGAATCCTGAAACCTTAAGATACACATATATATACACAGATTTGACGCCTGAGGCAAAACTGGCAGCGGTGGAATTTTTAGGCTCTAGCTAAGGAGCCAGAACTCTGGAATCGATTACTACTGTGAGATATTATACGTTGTTAGAATGATGTTTTTATCACAAAAATATTTTGCAGAGAAGTATACAATTTTAAAATATTTTTTTATATTTATAATTTCTCATAATGTTAATTGCAAAATATTACTTATTTTATCGAACCGTTCGTTATCTAAAAACGCTTAGGTACTTCGTTTTGATATTTTAGTGTTTGTTATGTACTCGTATATATCAGAGAAACACCATCGTTTATTTTGTTTAACTAATAAATTCGCTACAATAATATTTTTTACGAATGCTGAAATCCCAGAAATAATTAAAAAAAGTTCGCGATCATTACTCATCTTATCTTAATGCTAAAGTCTATATTAATTCTCACAACACATCAGCCTTAGAATTGTTACAATAAAAAGTATTTAGGTACTTGTATTAAATGAAAGTAACATACTTATATTGAAATTCTATTTTTTTGTTAGGTTTGCTTTTGGCAAATTACTTAAAATAAAAAATAAAATAACTCAAAGTATGCAAATTACAACATCTATTATGAAATATATTTGATTTCTTTTTTTTAATTTTCATCATAAAAAATAACTTATCTTGCTGCAAAGTATAACACGATGCAGTGATAGATTTCTCCAGCATACGATATTAAGTTTATCACATTGCTATTTGTATCGATTTTTGCTTCACTTGGAAGATACTAGTAGTGATGGCAAAAAATGTAAAAAACTGTTTTAAACGTATTATAGTGGTATGTTATTTTTTACACCACAGTAAAATACATCAAATAATATGCATTATATATATTAGTAGTTGCGTATACGTACGTATACATTAGTAGTAAGAACATAGTATAAAATAACCATGTAATATATACTGTCCGGCATAAAAAACGACTCACAATGATTTTTTTGTATAAATAATCTTGAAATTCTATTTGTGTTTATTTTCAGCCAGGAACAGGCCCCCAAAGACCCTACGCCTTACCCTAGCAATACTACGTAATAGAGACATGACTGCTGTTGAAGTCAGGAATCGCCCTGCTGAAGTTCGAGATGTGTATGTAAGTGACAGGACTATCAGGGTATTAGCAGACTTGCATACGCACATGAACAAGTCAATTGGGATATGGAACAGTGGATCCAAGTACTGTTCACAGATAAAACGAACTTTCGAAATTCAAAGTGAGTCTTTTTTGTGCCGGTCAGTGTATTTATAAGTTAAAAATGAATCTTGTGTTATATAGACTTTGAAACCATTTTTTTTTATAGGATAAGGATGACAAACGAGCACACAGTCCACCTGATGGTAAGTGGTTGCTGTGGCCCATAGACATCTACATCTACCTTCATTTGCGAATTAAAATGCAGATGCGTTGTCAGCTGTGATGACTAAGATAGAATGCGTCTTTTCCAATAAAATGGGTCTTCGGTTTTCTACACTCACCATACGAAACATAGCAGCATTAAGCTGCTATTTTACGCTGGTATTCTGTGAGAGCATGGTCCTTCCCCGGTCGAGCCGACCCATTCGTGCTATACTAGTAATATAGCTGCAGCATGGCTCTACCACGTACAAGACCATCCAACCGATGTACCCAAAAGCGGTTTCATTAGAGAGGCAATAACACGAAGATGGTTTAGACCACTAATACAATGCATTAGGCACTATATAAAAAGTTAATAAATAAATAAAATTTCGCTTTTTTTTTCAAGAAATAAACAAAATGTATTTATTTTTTTAGCGTAGCGCACACGCCTGGTATCCTCTAGTGTTAAATAAATTGCCAAGCATGATAATCTATGAGAAAGGCCTATGTTCAACAGTGGACTTTGATAGGCTGTAATGAATGAATGAATGAATGAATACTTGAAATATTCCTTTAACTTTAACTTTAACTTAACAGACAGTCACCATGGATACTCCGAAATTATGTTTTACTTCGAGCGTAAAATAACATTAAATGGTTATAATTTTAACTCAATATAACATTAACAATAAATGAAAATGCGTTACGATAAATAATAAATATACATAATAAAAAAAATCACTCCCATTTAAAATTATTCTACTTTAAACAGATATTTAATTTAACACTATAATTCAATGCTGAGGAATAAAAACAACATTATAAATTATTATCAATAAATTAAGCCGTATCTACAATGTCTTCATTAAAAAAAAGTAACTAAAACGGGTTTTGGCATCATACTTTAAATACTTTTCTTAAAACTATATATATATATATATATATATATATATTATTTCATTACATTTTAAATCTAGAATTGTATTAATATTAAAGTACAAGATTACACGAAATATGTCGTCGTAAGTGTGAATATCATATTAAAAACTGAAAATAAACACAAATGATGTCTGTGGAAAATCGTACTTTATATTGCAAATGCTATGGAAGAGTGGAGTATCCTAACACAAGTTTATATATTTACTTAAAGGGATACCCCACACTCGGTTATAATTAATGTATGATCATTTATTGAATAAACTATTTTTATTTTTATTTACTTTTACTGCAAATTGATTAATTTATAGTTTATTGGGCGTCAAATTTGCGCACGTTTTCTTTACAATTTATGGAAACTTAATAATTTAGTAATTTAATAATAATGGTCTATTTGCTTATACTTGCCGTATACTTACTTTCTGAAACATAATATTGTTTACTTAGTGTACTCTTAATTTGATTTGATTACTCACTTTTTGATTGTCAAAAATGCAAGCTTTAAAAGATTGTACAAATTAAATATGACAATTATTAAAACATTTTGATAATGTAAAATAGGTGTATATTATAATATATAAATTATCGTATTTTTATAACATCGTACTAAAATATTCAATATTTACATGTTAAAATTAAATTTATACTATATACATGATACTACCCATAAGAAAAATAACCGACTCCTTACTCTGTGACTCTACATCACTACTTTTGGGGTTAAGTTTAAATCACTTTATTTATTTGATTTGTCATCAATACTTAGGTTACATACAGGTATACAAAGGTTCACAAGTAACTATTTATACGGAGGTGGAGGTTGATTAATGATGACAGAAGGGGCATGTTGAGCAGGAACTTGAATTACATGGTGATGAACGACAGTGCGAGGGGGCTCTTTACAGCAGTCGCAGCAGAAGCCCGGGATACAGCAGCAACAACAAGGACGGCACGAGATGGTACAACCCATCCTGAAATATAACAATTCAAGTTTAAAAAACTGTGAATAAAACTTAAGGACAATGGAGAATGTCAGTGTACATAAAATATTTTAGAAATATATCGCTTAAATTAATCCTCTAGTCGCATTTCAGGTCTAACTGGCACGCCCCGCTTTGTGGTAAACATTTTTAATTTTTAAACATTGGTCCAAAGATGACGCAAAATTGATTTGATTTTTAATTAAATTTAATAAAAATCAATAGAAAGATGTGGAGGTTTTAGTATGCCTATCTCTATTCTATGTTGAAAACAAAAATCAGACATAATCCAGAGATACGACTTATTATGAATATCTACAAAAATATGACCACTAAAACGCGCAGATAAGAAAATAAAAGTCAATGAGACCAAAACTACAACAAATAACGTAATGATTATTTCGGACAACAGTCCCAAATTCTATGAAAATCAAGGCAATATACAAAAATACGCCCAAGAAAAGTGTTTTCGGTTCTCATCTGTCGCTGATTGGTCCCGTGTATTAACATTGTGTCCTAGTACACCTCCTATCTTATCGCATAAGCGTTACATCGGATACAGATAATGTAAGATAAGTGAATGTTTCTGTGTTTACGAGTACACTTGTCTTGTGGCATTATCATCCTGTACAAGATATCCTGAACAAGTAATAACTACACATGGAATATAGCGGATATCATTTTGTTAAGAGTATGAAGATGTCCACGTAGCTGCTTAAGTTAGGATTACCGGACCAACTAGTTGTACGTCCTAGTTTTAATCCCGGTTGGGAAAACAATAATGCAAGAACTTTCTGCGACGTAGACTTTCGAGTCTGTATATTGTAATCGTTCCTGAGTGTGTGACATTGAATCTAAGCATTGCTTAGATAAATCACTCAAGCGTTACAACGGACATCGGTACGTAGGACACTCAATAAGTTTTAAGATATACAAAAAGTATTCTAGATACTATTAATATTTATTTTACATCTTTTCAAAATATTCTCCATCATGCTCTATACAAAGTTCCATTCGCCTAAACCAACTCTGAAAACACTTTTGCCAGCCTTGATCTGACAGGTTAGGAAATCGCTTTATCGTAGGGAGCCACGGCTTCTTCGGCGCTTGAAAAAACTTTAATTTTTTCTTTGACTCTTGGGAGCAATAATTTAAAATAAAAATTTGGTACAGGCGACTTCAATATAAGTTATTAAGAATAACTCAAAAACTATTGGTCTGATCTTGATCACATTCATATGGGACTACACGAGAAGTACCATCGAAATCGGTTCACCCAGTAAAAAGTTATGAGGTAACACACATAAAAAAACATACAGTCGAATTGAGTACAGTCTCCTTTTTAGAAGGCGGCAGAAAAGAAATCACAAGGAGCTAAGTCAGGGCTATAGGGTGGGTGACTTAGAGTTTCAACACCAGATAACTTTTGTTCTAAGGGAGGTATGTGAATAGGCGTTATCGTGATGCAGCATGATTCCCCGAAGCCCGGTCTTTGGTCTTCTCTCCCGCACAGCTTGAAAAGCTTTGGGTAATGTATCTGTAGTATACCATTCAGAGTTGACTGACCTACAATTTTCCAGCATTGACGTCGACAAATATCCGCTCCGTGAAAAAAAACTAGCCACCATTTTCTTGTCGACGTTGCGAGGTCTTTGCAGTTTTGTCGATAACTGTCCTTCTGAGTAGACCCATATCGATGATTGCCTTTTATTTTCCGGATGATATTGATAGATCCACCAGTAGCGATTTATGAAACACGCCTAGATACCCCGTTTTCAAAATGTAGACACATTTCATGGCACCAATCCACACGAGTCTGTTTTTCGCTTTCGGAGAGCAAACGAGGGATCCATCGACAACAAAGCTTCCTGACTCCAAGATGTTGATGTAGGATGGTATGAATGCTCCCCGAACTAATGCTTACAATCTTTTCGTATATGTCATTCGTGGGTCTTCTCGCACAAACATTTCAGTAGTCCATACATTTTCTGCCGTTACTTCTGTTTGCGGGGCCCCGGTTCTTTGGTCGTCTTTAAGATTAATTTTACGCCTTTTGAACTCATCAAACCATCTAAAAATTGTTGCGCGTGATGGAGCTGAGTCCCCTAATGCTGATTGTAACCGTTGTAAACTTAATTGTTCGGTTAAACCAAATTTAAAATCATAATAAATCATAGCACGCAAATTTTCACGGTTAAAACGGTTTTAAATTAAAAGCGCGGGAAGCTTTGCAGGAAAATTAATAGTACTTTGTTCTTTTTTAATATTGAGCAATTGGCTTATGGAGTTTTGTTTTTAAATAAATTTGCTTTTTAGAAACATATAACACAGGTGCGTTCCATTTTTAAATTTCAAGCATCTCAAAACTTCTCGAGTGTCCTACGTATAGGTTATAAAAAAAGAGTGTCATTTTTTACGCATATACTTGCGGCATTATAATATTATGTTCTGCTTCCATTTGAAGATTTCGTACTTCGCATAATATATAGAAGTTGTAGCAGATATTGGTCAAGGAGCAACAGTACTATCACCATTATCGCATCATACGCGTAGTACTGCCGGTTATTATGGGGTATCGTGGGCACAATACTGTATGCTAAACCCATTGAGTTATATGTACTACGTACTAGAAAAGCCATTCCAAACAAAAATTGTATCCCACTCTATGTCTTCGCGCATGCGCGGTAGTAGTAGTCGCGCATGAGCGAAGACTTTAATTTGATATAAAATAAGATATTAATATAAAATAAATAGAAGAATTTAATATAAAATATCTTAATTTAATCTAAACGAACATATTTCTAAATAAAACGTAATAATAATTATTTTATGGAATTCACAAATCTTCAATTTACGCAATATTTAGTTTTTATGGACTGCACTACAGTTCAGTTGAACATAGTCAATGTTCGGAACGGCTTCTCTAGTACGTAGTACATATAACTCAATGGCTAAACCACAATACCTAGTAAACGTATTTAAAACATTTGAAAATATTGTACACCATTTCAACGTTTCGTACTCATTTGTGTGACTGATACATAAATAACGTCGTGCACTAATTAATTCCAAATTATTAATGTGAAACTCATTTAGTAACGATTTTTAAACAGGTTAATTAAGAAATAATAATTTTCTGGGAAAAAAAGATCCATTATAAGGTTTAGTATAGTGGCTATATTGTTTTCGTTCGACAATATGTCCTATTTTTTTAAACAATGTTTGATTTAGTAAACATTGTGATTTTATTTTATTTGTACTTAATACTGCAATTGACTTTATTATTTTAAGGCAAAAAATTATACTATTTCCGAGGTCAAGAGAAAACAATTATCGTTGTCATTTTTGTTTCATTTCTTGTTGCGTGTTTCAAACAATTTTATGATAACATTTCTATTTACTTACTTGAAATTGGCACAAAATGTTAATGTACTTATAACCAAAGTGAATTTTAACTGAAGTATGTACCTAGCAGTTATTAATTAATTTTTAAAAGCATTTCTATGACGTGGTCGTCCACTTCGGGGAATTAAAAGTTACTCACCTTTACAAATTATCTGGCTTGAGGATAAGGATATGCAGGCTGTTGTGGCGGGTATCCTGGATATCCTGGGTATCCACCTTGCGGCGGCGGTGGGTACGGATAGCCTGGCGGAGGCGGTGGCGGCTGTTCAATGACTACTGGTGGATGGTGTACGACCACTGTCTGAGGCGGTTGTTGTTGCCCACACGCGTTTGGACAAAGGCAAGGAACCAGGCAGCAGGCGCTCAAAGCCATACAACAGGGGTTGCAGCAAATGTCACAGTCGCCGCAGTCGAACGAAAAACAGATCCCCATCGTAGAGTTATTAATTCCTTTAAGTAGAAAATAGAAATGTTGTAATCAAAACCGTCCTACAAAAGGCTTTATATCTGAGAATGTAATCGGTGTTGATTTATACCCGGCTTGAGAATTTTTTACCTTAACTGTTACGAAATAAATGCTATATTTGTTTTTACACAGAGCGCGTCACTGACTAAATTATCATTGGTTGCCGATGCTTTATCTTATTGATAATAGTTACAACTTCGAGTGACGAAACACATGTTGTTTCGCGAACACCTCATCTGCACATTCGTCGACCGCTGATAAACGATAATGTGCCCAAACGCAATTACTCGTTTCATTATAGTCTTAGTAAATAACCTAGATCATATTTGCATGGCACTAAAGTAACCTACAAGTTAATATTTCACGGTGGTAAAAGGCTACTCTCCAGCCCATAAACATATAACCAAATTCGAAGAAAGAAGGTCGCGGTAACGTTGTCATTTGTCATCCCTGAGAACTAAGATGAAATACTTCACAGCGTACAATTATACTGGCTCACATTATCCATTAAATACACAGCAGTGGGTATTTTAAGTACAGCTAGTATTTAGTACAGCAAATATTTTAGTGCAGCCACGCAGACGTTCTCCTAGGAAGAAAAAAAAGCCCTACCTACCTACTAACCCTTTCGCTGTCCCGTGCACTACATATAGGTCATAGCTAATGTTTTACTATTGTGTCTGGAAACCGGACAGTGAACGTGCTAATATACAATTAGCTTACTTGACATTTTATAGTAGGATACAATTCTTGAACACGTTTATTTGCAAATATGTTATGAAAATAAAGGAAAAAATGTTGCAAGCAATATAATAATATATACATGCGTATGTTTATAGTGTTCTTAATCGTTAATTACTGGAAAGTAGGTAAATTAGGGGATTATTTCTAATAGATAAAATTGTTTATGATGAAGATAAATAAAATACCAAAAATGTACCTTATACGTTGTAGAGAGGATAACGTGTACAGAGTAGACAAAGAACGTAGACTCATTCTCTGGATAATGTCAAGCAAATAGCAACATTATACCACTGACTTAGAGTATCAATATGTACTGTACATACCACCCACAAACACATTGCAGTTGTTAATTATGGCTAATTTTTCACTCGTCAAATAGGTAAAAGTTATCCATCAAAAAAATTATAACTTGACTGAATATAACAGTGAAACAATTGAACTATTTATGAAGATTAATGAAGTCATCCTATTGGTGGATTTTTTACGCACTGCTAGCTACCACGTACATTGACAAGCAGCTAAGATTTGGTTGTCCCACAATTTTTGAGATGGTAATGACCTAGTGTTAAAGTCCACAAAATTTTTTGAATATTTCGTTTAAGAGACTTCTACCACTCTTACAAAATAAAGAGTTCCATTAAGGATTGTTTCCTTTGACATCATACCATACGGTAAGTATCCAATCCTTCAATCTTATTTTTAAGCCAAATTATTATATGAAATAATTATTAGAAATCGGCCGGATAACAAAAATGCTTATTAACCCACTTTCAATAAATTTTAGCGTGTTCTTTCATGGATAAATTTAAAGGAATGTAAAAAAATGGTTTAAATTCTCCTATTGTAGGTAATTGTTATGCGTACTTGTCACAATCATTTCCGTTCGTAAGATTGCGTTCTTTAATACTGCGAAAAAAATTCCAATTGTATGGGAAGGTTATTTATATGGGGGCACGTACAGAGCTCCGCGTCATTGTGAATGGGTCACTAATATGTAACTTAGAAATTGGAAGAAATTGTAGTGGCATTTGACCCTTTTATAGAAGATAGATTTGTTTTATGCATGCTAATGCACGCCCCCGTACTGCGGCCGTAGTTGTCGAGTACCTTCGAGACGTTTAAATCAATGTTATTGGGTGGTCAGCGTGCTCTTTCGACCTAAACCCCACAGCCCATGGGGTATATATGGGATAAGCTTGGAAGACAAATTAAGAAAAGAAATCCTGCGCCCGTTAATTTCAGAGATCTTAAAAACGCATTTGAGGAAGAATGGAACGCAATCTCTCAAGATAACTTTGTTAGGAGTATGCCAAGGTAACCAGAGGCAGTTCGAAGAGCTAGAGAGGGCAACACTAAGTACTGATTATAGCTCACGTTATAGCATTTCCTAAGCATTTATCAAAAAAAAATGTTAAGTACAAGTGGTAAAATTAAAAATTTTATACAACTGACTTCTATAAATAAAATTAAAACATCATCAATGTAGTCGAAGTCAATCAAATACGCATTATTAAAGATAACTCAAAAACTACTGGTCAGATCTTAATCAAATTTATATGGAACTACATGAGAAGCATCGGCTGTCAAATAAAAAAGAATCATCAAAATAGATTCACCTAGTAAAAAGTTCTGAGGTAACACACATAAAAAGAACCTCCTCGTTTTTTTGAAGGCGGTTGAAAATTATTGTAATTTTTTTTCTTTTTTTCTTTATTTGGTAAATTTTTGTCATTTCATGATTTGTTTTTCAACGTTTGCAATTTTAATTCAGCGAATAATAAGCAATACATATCTAAATTAATAAATTTAATTGTCACCCACGTTTACGTTAGTTATATACACTTTTTTTGAGGTCCTCTAAATTTTTCCATGAGTGTATCAATAATCTAAAAGAAATCTAAACAAACATAACCAGTAGGTATAAGTGGACGATCAAATACATTTATTAAAGAAATAAGCGACTAAACTAAATTACAACTTAAAAATAAAAAATAAAAAAGTACCTACCTTCTTCTTATTAATTGCAGTCGATATATTATCAGCGTCTAATTAGAATTTAGAACTTCAAAACACAGCAGCGACCTGTTGTTTTCACAATGTAAAGGAAACAAGCGTGAATCAACCGCTCAATACGATTTGTCACAGTTGGAAAACTATGACTACATTAACGCCTGCGCAGTGTACACTGAGTAGTCATAGCTCACTACACTGCAAACGTGTTACATTCTCAGTCACTGCACGCAATATGAAAATAAAAGGGAAATGCCGTTTGCAATGACGCACAATTCGCCATTGTAGTGGAAAATGAGAGCGAAGTACGTAACTTCGTCAACCTTGTCTCGAGTTGTTAACAATTCCAACGAAATGTATTACGACAGTTTGCATCTATTACAATAAGCGGTATTTTTAAATTGTTAAAGTAATTTTGAGTACTTATTTAAATGCAATACGTAATACATGGACTGTAACGGTAGGGTGTAACGGTAACGGCAATATGTAATATGATTTTGTTTATGTTTGTGATTATTATAAAATTAATTAATTGTTAAAGCGTATGCGTCTGTACTGAACTGTACTTACTTTATAAGATAAAATATAAGATAAAAAGGCGGAAGAACAAATAAGTCAATTCCGATTATCCACCCTGTCTGGGATGGATAAATCGACACGCGTTTCCGAATATCTACCCTAAGGTGGATATTCGGTTTTTTTTAGGGCGGATAAACGGAATAACTAACAGTTTAAACTGTAATGCCCGTCCTATCAATATTCGTCGTTAACCTCTTTTAAATTTCAGGTTGTTATCATAGAAGAGTCAATATATTATAGGTATTATTGTTCTGCTAAGGCAAGTCATTTTGTCATATGGCCATTCTCATTTTTGCAAATTTTTTTTTTGTGCAATTGTATTAAAAAATGAAATACTTGTATTGTTTCTAGAATACCTATCTACAATTAATTGAAGTAGGTTATATTAACAGGATTTTTTATTAAAACTTAAATAACATAAATATTTTTTTAATCATCATTAAGAAAGTGACGAAAATGTCACCTCCATGTCGTGTGCAAAATCAGTTTATGATACTATAGGCTAACATAAAATATATATATCAATAATAAATTAATTATTTCCTTTTTTTACAAAAAAACATGGAAAAATCTTTCTAAAAAACACAAAATAATTAAAACTCAAGTGAAATAAATGATGCCAAATATTTCATAACTTTTGTGCATGGAAAAATTATCACCTCCATGAATAAACTTTTGAACGCAGCCACAATTCAATTAATCGGTAAATACAGTTCCTGAATGAATACAGACAACAAATACAACGCCATCTTGAAAATTTTTGACTGTTTGTCTGTGCTGGGATAATAATTTTGGAGTAAAAACCTATAAAGTAAGATTTTTTTTAAATTAGCATGCTATTTCAGTCACTTTTGTGGATTACTTATCACAAAGTATTAATTTAATTAAGGTCTATTGAATATCGTAAAATGATTTTTTTATATTCTACTAAGCCAGCGCTTATCTACGATCCCACCTGATGGTAAGTTGTGATGTAGCCTAAGATGGTGAATCGCACTGACTTAACAAAAGCCTATTCACTCTTGCCTTGAAGACACCCACACTGTAATCGGATGGAAAGACAGATGCTGGCAACTTATTCCACTCCTTTGCTGTACGCATGATGAACGACGTGGCGAACCATTTGGTTCGAATGCGTGGTAAGTCAACAACGAAAGGGTGGAGACTGGCCGAACGTCTGGTTGTCCGATGGTGGAAGGGAGAGGGTGGAATTAAATTATGTAATTCCTGCGCACACTCTCCGAAATGCATCCTGTAGAAAACCGAAAGGCTGGCTACTTTACGTCTGTGTTCGAGGCTGTTAAGATTGGTTTTAACCAAATTCGGGTCACCAATAAGCCTCTTAGCACGCCTTTCCATTGAGTCCAAAGCTCCTAGGCGGCATTTTGCAGCAACAGCCCATATATGGCAGCAATACTCCATGCACGACCGGACTTGCGCTTTATATAAAGTAAGCAGCTGTCCCGGCGTGAAGTATCGCCGCACCTTTGCAAGGACTCCCAGCTTCCTTGAAGCTGCTTTGGCCTTGGACTCCATGAACCGCCCGAAGTTCAAATTTGAGGATATTTCAAACCCTAACAACTTTAGTCCGTTGGTATATTTTAGTGATACATTTCAAAAAGAAGGAGCCAAGGTGAGCTGGCTCCTTTTTGCAGTGAAGAGACACGCTTGTGTTTTGGAGGCGTTGAACTTCACAAGATTAGCATCGCCCCAATCGGAGACTGCCTGTAATGTGAGATTCACACGCTCTACCGTAGCTTCTCTTTCGGACTGGATTTGATCCCGACTGGCCCGAGGACTTGGTTGGTATCTCTCAACAACTGTGCTATCGTCTGCATACCCATAGATACCGGGCATAAGCAGATCATTTATATGCAGCAGGAAGAGAGTTGCGGATAGAACGGACCCCTGAGGAACACCGGCGTTAGTGGCTATAGGATCGGATGAGCAGCCATCAACGACGACCCGGAGAGACCGTTCACTCAGAAAGTCCTTTACCCATTCAATCAGACCAGGGGATAAGCCGTACGCTGGAAGCTTACCGAAAAGTCTAGTGTGCCAAACTCTGTCAAAAGCCTTCGAGACAATCAAGGGAAACAGCAAGTGCTTCCCCACTGTTCTCGAGTGCCTCGCCCCATACGTGTGTGGCATACGCTAGAAGGTGCCCAGCTGACCGATTTCGGCGAAACCCATATTGCCGGTCACTAAGGAGGTCATTCTGTTCTAGGTATGCCATTAAGCGGGCATTCAATATACGCTCCATAATCTTGCAGAGTATGGAGGTAATTGAGATTGGACGATAATTGGCAGGGTCGGCACGGCTGCCTTTTTTTGAAACAGGCTGCACGTTGGCCAGCTTCCAGGATTTTGGCACTATTCCAATACTAAATGAGAGGCGGATCAAGCGTGTCAACACAGGAGATAACTCAGGTGCACAAGCCTTTAGGACTATGGCTGGTATACCATCTGGTCCACTAGCTTTATTCACGTCTAGACACCGCAAGGTTTTAAGAACCTCCTTATTCGTTATACGAATCTCCGACATAGAGGTCCCGCAGTGATGTAATTTTGGTGGAACGTTGTTGCCACTGTCCAGACGTGAATTGTAGGCAAAGAGAGACGCGAACAAGTCCGCTTTCTCCTTAGCCGTATGAGCTAGTGTGCCATCCGGTTTTACCAATGGAGGCAGTGTAGGCCGACAGAAGTTTGTTTCGACCGATTTGGCGAGAGACCAAAAAGCTCTAGTACCGGATGGTCTGGCAAAGAGTTTTGCGCCAATATGTTTAATGCGATCGAGACTAGCTTGCCGTAATGCTTTTTTGTAGGACTTGGCGGTCTGGTTGAAGGTTCTCTTCTTGGAGCTAATATCCGAAGCTTTGCGGTTTCGAGCGGCAACCCAGGATAGGTAAGCTAAATGCTTGCGCTTTTCAGCTTGAGCGCATTCAGCGTTAAACCATGGGCAAGCTTTGCTACCGGTGGGAGCGTCGAGAAGGGGATAAAGTACTCCATAGCTTGACGCAACACATCCGTTATCGCAACCGCGCAGCTCGACGGATCCGCAGAAGAGAAACAAACCTCCCGCCAAGGATAAGATGCAAAAAAGTGTCGCATCTCATCCCAATCAGCTGACTTATACCGCCATATTCGTGGAACACCTTGGGACTCGTAATCAGGTGGAGAATATGACGATACAGATTTCACTAGACAGTGGTCAGATGTACCCAAAGGAGAAGTAACCTGTACTTCATATCTGTCTGGTTCGGTAGTCAGCAGAAGGTCCAAGCAATTTGCTGTGTGACCGTCTACATCGGGTACCCTAGTCGCCACCTTTACCATCTGAGAAAGACCTAGCGTCAAAGTAAAATTCCACGCTTCTCTTCCAGCATGGTCGGTCTTTTGCTATGGGAACAGCCAGTCTTGGCGACAAGCGTTAAAGTCCCTCAGAAAGACCAACTGCGTAGTAGGATACCGATTTAGGGCCACGTCAGCAGCCTCACTAAGGTGATCAAATAACCGTGTTGTCTCCTGGTCACCGCTGTGCGATCGATAGACACAGGCATACCTGTATCTACCATCACCCAGATTGTCTAAAAAATGGGGTCTTCAAGGTGACAGAGACGCTGAAAGCAGATGTCATTGCGGACGTACACACATACTCCGGCACGTGGATGGAATTTGTGCTCCAGAGAGAATCCAGGATAGTCAAGGTACGCCGCACTCATTAGACATTCAATTTGCGTCTCTGTCAAGAAAAGTAGGTGCGGCTTTTCAGTCTCAAGATGGTGATGGACTGCGCTGAGATTAGAGTGCAATCCTCAAATATTAGTGAGGTGCACTTTTAGTGAGAGGACGTGCAACCGCTGTTTAACACTACTTTTCTTTTTTATGTTCATATTAAGTGTTGAGAGTGAATAAGGATGGAGAATGACAGTTGAGCGAGGCGTTGCATTAGCAACCAAACGATACTATCAGAGTTACTGTACCCATGGGAGCTTGATCTGGATGATGGGCCACTATAGCCGTTATATTGGTATTTCGTCATTTTTAGTAATCAGTATTTAAGATTATGAAAAAACGGTATCTAAGCTTAAAATCTCACTTCCATGGATGTCACCTACGTGGATTACGGTTATCCACGGAGGTGACTTAACGTCCATGGATGTGACAGTACTGTCACTCTTCGGTAATTTAAACATTATCAATGTGATTAATTGTAATATGTAAATATTTCTTGATCCAGAGTAATTATAGCACAAAAAATCAGGAATAGATCAATCACAAGACAAAAGAATGCAAGAGGCGACGTCGGAAAAAACAAAGCCCAGTCCACAGTTGTACGAACGGGCTAAAGCTACAGAAAGAGAACGTTATAGAAATCTAAAATAAAATTATATCTATTGATCAAATGTCAGAAAGCAAACAAAAAATAAAACAGAAAAAAGAATGGCGTAAGAGGCAAAAAAATTGTAGAATAAATGGAAAATGCAGGGAAAGATTTTTATCGAGTTCGCGTGATGATCGCTTAAAGTGATATTGAAAATGATCCAGTTTCAGTTAGACATTTAAACATTAGGCATTCTCCTAATGTTTCAAGCATACATTCTCTTCCGGTCTTAAGAGATGATCTCGTTTTGTCTGAAGCCGTATTTCGTCATCTTACAGAGACCTATCTCCATCAGTGTTATAAAATTACTCGCCTAGAATACTTAATTCATCAAGTAGTTGTAGTAAATACTACATCATACCAAAACAAAACTAGACTTCATACTTTTAAGACGACTTAGCTGTGCAAAATGTGATAGAAATTGATCTCATAATCGAATAAGAAAGTCATATACACAAAGTGCCATCGTTGAAGAATCATGCATCACATAGAGTGCCAGAAAATACTATGATAATAACTGAAGAATCTCTTCCTAGCCCCAATCATGATATCCCACATGAACTGCAAGAAAATACTATGATAGTAACTAAAAAACCCAAAACATTTGACAGAACTCTAATACAGCTGTAACTTCTTTTCGGGAATTGATCGAAGGCAACTGATTATATTGGTTTACAGAAACACAAACATATTTTACACTGGTTAAATTGTCACTGTACTGAATTATAATTCTCTAATCTTTTACGTGGTAGAGCCACGCTGCAGCTATATTTTGGTTGTAGCATGAATGGGTCAACTCGACTGGGGCGTACTGGGACAACGTAAAATAGCAGCTTAATGCTGATGTGTTTCGTATGGTGAGTGTATAAAACCGGAGACCCTTTTTATTGGAAAAGAGGCATTCCATCTTAGTCCTCAGGGGTGACGATACATCTCTATTTTGATTCGTAATCGAGGATTGATGTAGATGTCTATGGGCCACGACAACCACTTACCATCAGGTGAATTGGGTGCTCTTTTGTCACGCTACTTCTATAAACAAAAATTTTAGTATTATATCAAGTTTGATTCCAATTGACAAGTGTGATGAAGAATACACGAAGTTCGGTTGGCCACAGTGTAAACGATATTTCGGATTGTAGTTATTACTGTTACTTTTATCACATTGCGGTCGAAGAAATGTTAAAAAAAATATTATTACGTTCATTCCCTCATCTTCGCCAAAATTATTCTAATGAAAAAGATTCATTGCTTGGTTTTATTTTTTTCTAAAAATGATTCAGTTGATACTACTTTTTATTATTTTATTATGGTTTGTCATTTATAATAATTTAAATGGTCTCAGTTACTTTATTTCGTAAGAGTTTTGCAAGTTATATGCTAACTAAATAATGTTGATTAATAATAATTTAATTACTATTAAAAGGTTGCTTATGTGACCACATAAAACCGAATAAAAATTTTGTTAACCAACATGTGTTCCTATAAAACTTATTAGGAATAGATATAATTAACATAATTTTAACTAAGCGTAAATACGTAGGTACTTAATTAATACTAAACTGATTAGTTATATACAGATAATAATTAAAAATATAGTTTTTTCGTCCATAAATCATTAATAATTTATTTAAATTATACAAATATATCACTACCGTGGAGTTGTGTAACTTCCATGGAAAGGTGTTTTCATTTTTCATGTTTTTTGTGAAAACTACAGTGAAAATAGCTAGGCTTTTATGTGCTCCATTTAGCAAGATAAGTTACCTTTCATTTCAGACTACTTTGAATCATATCAAAATAAAAAAAAATTTTTTAGAATTTTAAGTCCGTTTTTGAGAATGGGCCATATTTATCCAAGTCGACTAATTTCCGCCAATTATCAAATGTGATAAACGTGTTAGTGTAATAAAAGGTATAGAAACCGTGTTAAAATCATCACTTTTTTCGTGGGGAACGACTGATAATATCGAATTGTTACCAACTCGACCACGTACTATAGTTATCATTGCAAAGGCTTGTAACATTTTTTTTTCTTTATTTTACTACAATTTACTTTTTTAATACTTACGCATATCCCCTTCGCCGACGGGTTATGTCGGACTCGCACTGACTAAAATCCCTTCATCTTTGCCGAATATTAGCAGGCCACGAGAACGTTTGTTGATTTCAGTACAACTAAAGTAATCAATATAACTTAATGGATTAGTAAGGGAAGTTACAATGAGCCAGCCGTATAGTCCGATGAGTCAACAACCGATGGGGAAAAATCGTTCTCGAGTGGCAGACCTGGTAAAATATACAGGAAGTGGATGGATGAAGGTTGCTTAGGACCATGTTTTGTGGCATTCCTTGAAAGAAGATCAACCTATATCTAGCAGTTAAGTCGTGAAAGGCTACAATCATAGTTCAAAAATTATCATATATAAATTCTATCTTCAAAATAGAAACAAATCAAATCAAAATTAACTATGACCAACGCCTCACGGTGACTGAACACAAGGTTACAATGCTTTTTTTGCGGTAGTACATTGCCAGGCTAAACATTACAAGGTTTCAATCAGACTTGGATATAAAGATAGTACTACAGTTGAATGAAATAGTTGTAGTACATAATCTAAATGCTATAAAATGCCGTGTAGTAGCGGCGTAAAGAATCCACCATCCCATATATCAACCCGTGGTTGTCCTAAGGGGCGATAAAGTTAATAAGAGGATATAGACAAACAAATATCCCCCTACGAAGCAACCTCTGCAGGGCTAGCATGGGCTGGGGACAAAAAATTATCCACCGATTATATCCACTGAGGAGGGATAAAATTATGTTGTCCTTATGCTAAAGCACGGCAACGAGGAGAAGTATATCCTTGTTTGACATAACGAGTAGACATATATCCCCCGTTCGCAGCATGGGGCCAAATGTAAGATAAAAAAATATGCTTTTTTAATATTTGAAAGGGACAATTTTATCCTAGTTCATTAGACGTGGGTTTAATATAAAATTCATACAAAAAATCTATCTAAGTGTATCTCCCATTTTATTTACTGCCGATATTATATCCACCGGTGTGCCCATGCTCGAAGGTTGGATAAAACTAAGCTAGAGGATAAACATTTTCTCCTTTCCCCGGGTATAAAATTGTCTCCTGCCCATGCTAGCTCGGCTGGGAAAGGCCTATGTTCAGCAGTGGACTCTTGATAAGCTGAATGATGATGATGATAATAACACATTTGACATTGAAAACAAAGTTAAATTACGTGTAATTAATAGAATAAAGCGTTACTTTCCGTAAACTAAAAACGAATAGCACATTTCTATATGCGCAACGTTATCATCGATCGTCCACTAATTTTAACAAAACTCAAATGAGAGGCAGACGTTAGTATAAACTTTATTACTACCCAGTCCATGATAACGTAAAAATACGTCATAGATACAATAAATTTATTATTTAAACTTAACCATAGTCGATTACAATACAGGAATATTTAGTAACGTAAGCAGTAGCTACTTTTATTTAAGCTACTGTGGCTATTTTGTATTATTTTAAAACTCAAACTTCTACAAACGTAGCAAATCATGAGCATAATCACAGTAATCTTAATATCTTATCATAAACGTCACGCTCAATCAATGCCAAAGTTAGTAGTGTGTGGAATTTCAGTCGATTTTGTCACATCAACTTCGAACTTTATAGTTTAAAAATGTGAAATAAATAATGAGTACAATGAGCGAAGAAAATATTGCATTACTATCATTGACTAACACACGTAGAAAATATACGGAATCATTAAGCACCGACGAATTAAATAGTTCCACCCACGGAAATAAACAACATAACAATGGCAATAAAGCATTTGTGTTCCTTCGTCTTCTCAGCCGGCCAAAGTGGAGACCTAAATTTAGTAAAATGCGCAATAATTTGCAAAAGATCAACTGTTTTAAGGGATCCGAGGAAGAGGAGAATGCGATGATAGAAATACAGAGCCAAAAAAGCATAGATATTGGCGTTGGTTTCGCAAGGAGAGTTTCGCTTTTTCTTTTTACTAGAAGGTCGGTGTGTGTCCATCCTTACCATCCTTACACACCAGCTCAAACTACAAGAAAGATTTATATAAAAATCGATGAAAAATAAAATAAAATTTTGTCTTCAGAGAACCACTTTCTAAGAAATTTGTTTGAAACTGGACTGAGAAGGATAAAAATGACAAGGAATATTAATGAGGTTACAATATTTATTCTTCAGAATCTCGTTTAAATCAATTTGTAATGACACGGAAAAAGAAAATAATGATATTACAAGTGCGCAAAATGACATTGCTTCATTGAATTTTCGACTAGGTACTTGCTAATTTTTAATACACGGGGATTGGTATTCATAGAACTGTTAACATTATAAAGATTTTATATTAACATTGTATTTAAATTTGACAATACAAAATATATTGGAATAGTTTTTTCTATTTCATTTTTATTCTAGTTCGGCTTAGACAATAAAGCAGATCGTACTATATCATACTAACCCATTAGATCTACGAGTCAAATTTTATAGTAGCAGATCAATTTTTTTTTTATAGGATAAGGGTGACAAACGAGCACACAGTCCACCTGATGGTAAGTGGTTACTGTGGCCCATAGACATGTACATCTATCTTCGATTAAAAATCAAAATGCAGATGCGTTGGCACCCGTGAGGACTAAGATGGAATGCCTCGTTTCCAGTAAAAAGGGTCTCCGGTTCTCTACACTCACCATACGAAACACAGCAGCGTTAAGCTGCTATTTCACGTTGGTATTCTGTAAGAGCGTGTGGTCCTTCCCCGGTCGAGCCGACCCATTCGTGCTACAACTATACTACTAATAGCTGCAGCATGGCTCTACCACGTATAAAATGTCAGTAAACAATTTCACTGCAATACGCTGAGGCTTTTTAATATTTAAAACCAAATATAACATTTAAAATATTAATTTTCAGAGCTTTTAAATTGGCTTAAATACAAATAAGTACATACATAAACTTATTGATTACCATCACACAAAGGCGTCGCCAAGCAGTCGGCAAGCTAACCCCCTAGACTCAAACAAGTAGTCAAAGCATGTATGCAAAGCAATCAGTCTCATTTTTATAGTCAAGAGCTCGTGCAGCTTTACACATTGAAAATTGTACCGTTTTTTAGTTTTAGTTTAGGTTGGCAACCGCAGTTTATAACGCTTAACCCTCTCTTGAAGAACTACAGACCGATTTCCTTTCTGAGCGGCGTCTACGTGCTACTTTCGAGTCATTACTAATCGTCTCGCACGCAGATGCGACGACATCCAGCCTCCCGAACAAACCGGTTTCCTAAAAGGTTTAGCATCGTAGACCACATACATACCCTACGGCAAATTTACAAAAGGTGTACGAAGATTACAATCTAGAGTCAGTACAGTCTAGAGTCGAGTACAGTCACTTTGTCTGGCGTATGTGGACTATGAGAGAGCCTTCGATTCCGTCGAAATTTGATCGGTGCTGCAGTCCCTTCAGCAGTGCAAAGTTGACTGTCAGTATATCAAAGTGCTGAAGTGTTTGCACAGTAGGGCTACGATGGCTATCAGAATACAGAACCTGAGTACTAAACCTACCTAACTGCAGATAGTGTGGGTGACGTTATATCCCCGAAATTCTTTACCGCTGTATTGGAAGGTATTTACATCAATGACGAGTACATCACTCACCTTCAATTTGCCGACGATATAATCTTTATGGCAGAATCGCTGGAGGACCTAAGAACCATGCTCAACGACCTCAATAGGCACTATTATATATACAATAGTGCCTATTGAGGTCGTGTATAACGTCCATGTCACACTTATGCCGGTAGTTATTGGGAGCACTAAGTTCGAAGTTATTGTCGAGTATGTTCATCTGGGTCAAATAGTCCGACTAGGAGAGTCCAACTTCGACGGATTCAACTCGGCAGGGCAGCGTTTGGGAGATTACGACACATCTTCTCGTCAGGTATACGGTATACCTCAAAACTTGAAAACAAGATTGTACAACCAGTGCGTATTGCCAGTGATGACTTATGGATCTGAGACGTGGTCCTTCACTGCTGACCATATGAAGAAGCTCAAGGTCACCCAGCTAGCTGTGCTCAGGATTTCTCTGCGTGATAAACTTAAAACTGAGGATACCCGCAGTAAAACCAAAGTAACCGACATAGCTCAACGGATTAGTAAGCTGGAGTGGCAATGGGCCAGCCATATAGCTCGAAGAATTGACAACCGATAGGGAAGCAAGGTTCTCGATTGGTAGCTTCGTGAAGGAGAAGTGTGGGACGGCCCCCCACTAGATGGAGTGGTGACCTAGTAAGACGTGCAGGAAGTTGATAGATGCAGTTGGCTCAGGACTTTGTGGCATTCCTTGGGGGAGGCCTATGTTCAGCAGTGGACTTATGAAAGGCTGTAATAATGATGATTATTATTATTATTACAATAGGCGCGAGCTAAGACTCGCAATAGAAGTGTAAGGGTGTTATCACACTGATCGATTGGTGTGGTAACACCCTAAAACTTCATGTGCTCTTGTATCTACACTTTTCCATCCTCTATATATTTACTTACCTCCTCTTGGATCATCAGCTGGCGACGCCCTTGCCGTCACATAGATTCTTTGCTACCGACTTCAAAAAGAAGCCGGTGAATTCGACTAATGTTTTTTTATGTGTGTTACCTCATAACTTTTTTCTGGGTGAACCGATTTCGATGATTCATTTTTTCTTTAAAAGCTTCTCGTGTGGTCCCGTATAAATTTGATCAAGGTCTGACCAATAGTTATTGGGTTTTTCTTAACCTATATTGAAGTCGGTTGTACAAAATATTAATTTTAAATTATTTAAAACTACTAACTACTAGCAAAACAGTATTTTAAGCTCCGGCTACAATTTGTACAAAATATTTGCGCAAACAACATGGTGCACTGCAAAACGTCTACACCATAGCAACTTGCATGCGCAAATAGTTTGTACAAAGTTTTCGCAAAGAACATGTGTGTGACGTTTCACTCGTCTTAATGTACATGCTTGCTTGTTCAAATTAGAATTTGTGCAAGTAAGGTTGAGCCTTTAGGTTTCGACAAGAGTAACATGTAATAATAAATGTTTATAGTATAGAATATGACGGTCTCGTTGGTCTTTTGGCTATGTTTCACCGCCATGCTTAGGAAAGCACGTAAAGCCGTCGGTTCTGCGCCTGATCTCACGCCTGTCGTGTCAGATTACCGTCACATCCGGCTATGAGGACGAGGAAATAGAGAATGCACCTGTGCTTGCGCATACACTGCACTATAACCTGTCCTGCTATGGCTAGTCTCCGTTGACTGGCCGCCGTAACTGAAATTCAGTCTGGAGGACATTAGTAGCTAAACTAATTAGCTACCTAGTGCTTTATATCTTCAGAAAAAAAGTAATACCTATTAGCAGAGATAAGGTTTCAATAACAAAGAAATGAAATACTATAAACAAATGAATAATTAATATGAATAATTATGGACTAATAATAATAAATGATATAATAATAAATCTTTGCGTCCTCCTCTGTTCTAATTTTCTAATTTGCTATACCCAACAGGGTCCATATTGTGATGATTTAATTTATTAATTTGTACATTATGGAATGCAAATAAATATTGAGTATTGAGTGACGTAACCCTACTTATTAACTATCACACATCGGAAAAACTTGATATCATGAGTCCATAAAATTTCCCTGCTAGACATAGAAATCTTGCGTTGTATGGAGGATTTGCTTTAACCGTAAAATTTTATTATTAATTTTTGTCGTAAACGAGATAGTTTAGCCGTTTTATTTTCCTGGTATTGCCCGAGCCGAGATTCGAACCCGGGACCACACGGCAAACATATCGTTCTATTGCATTTACGATCAATAGAACAACAAAACAGTCCAATTTTCTCAATATAGTAAATAGGCCTAAGGAAATATTTATTTGAAACAACAAGAAAAATTTTAACATTATTTATTATCATATTTTAATATTGTAATCAAAATAATATGCAAATGACTTAATTTAAATACAATTAAAAATATTTCTGATGTTCCAGTTTGAAGGATAAGACACCCAGTATGCATGTGAGGTATTTTACCTTAGTCCTCAATATCTGGGTGTCATGGTTGATCAGTGTTTGTCATGAAATACTCATATTGAAAATATGCGCACTAAAATGTAAAGAATTTCACAGCAAATATCAAATTTCACTGGCGCCGCGGCTATGTTGAATGTTAAGTTACGAAGCAATTAGCTAAATTTTAACTTAATTCAAAGTGACTTAATTATGTAAATAAAGTAAACAATGAATGATAATGGTATATTCTATCCTAAATATTAAGTTTAACATTGTGTTATTTTAGTTAAGTACACTAAACTACTGGCTTAAATGAGATTATATTAGAGGTAGTAAAGTTACAGCTGATATCTTTCTCTACTTCTCCTTACTTACTTTCTCCCATTTCTAAAAGTATTATCGATACATGTCCACGCAATATTTAATTTTCAGGACATACATATTTCCTCACGATTTTTCTCTCACTGCCGAACAGCATTTACTATATTACAATTAACAATTTAAGTGGTGTTGTTGGGGATCAAGCCCAGGTTGTTATGTTATAAGGGCTACATACCTACATGACATTTTTTATTAAGATTTTTGGCTTGGATGCTTGTCCTTTAAGTCATGGCTTCATTCGGGATCTTTATACATTTTCTGTATCAAGTGTTAATAATCCTTTATAGTACACTGCTTCACAATATGTTGATGTAGTTTTTGGGAGATTTTGACGATAACTTGAGTCAGCAAACAGTTGGCTATAGTATCTCAAGGCGCCTAAGCAGACAGACACCTTATGTTGAGATTCATATAACCATCGGAGCACTTGTTTCACCGTTTTCACTAATAGTTCACATGCGCAGATATTTAATACACAAAATCGCACTTTTACATATCAAAACCCACTTCAAACCATTATTTAAACAATAATACAGGAACAGCAATCCGCCGTCGGTCAAGTTCTCGCCAAAACTCTACATGACGATTGAACATTGAACTAAAAATTTAAATATTGCATAAATTAAACCCGCTTTCAAAATACTCGTCATAAAATTATACTGATGGATATTTAACATGTCGCTGATATTGAGCTCATTTACTTCTTTCCTAACTCCTTGCTTCTAAGTGTGGCTGCTTCGATCGCGTTGATTAATGTAGCTCTGAAAAAAAATACACATTCTCAGTTGTAATACAAAAAGTAAATTTTAGAGTTAAGTAAAATCTGGAGCAAAAAAATAACACTACTAATACTTTATTAATATTTTTGTCAAACAAACAGTTATCGTCATTTATTTACATAAGCATCATTACTGTTTATTATATCATTGTTTTCCCCTGATCTAACATGGCTCTCACTATTTTTATTTTATTTCTTACCATAAATCAATTTTTTAATTGCAACTATTTTTTAAACTTCTCTACTTTCATTTATCGTTTCTTAATAGTGTATATTTCCCTAAATTTATATCAAGGGTGTTAAGACGATCTTAGAGTTTTTGCTTAAGATTTTTTCAAACTTTCTTACTTCTCTAACTATACAAAGTGACGATGAAGTTATCACGTTAAATGAAAAGACGTATCCTACACAAAGTTCTTTAAACATACACAACTAAAATATATATATATCAATTAACATTCTGGTCGCGGTGGCTTTTTTTTCGTTTTAATATTAAACAACATCATGTAAATGCATCAGATATCATCTGATGAATACTACCACAACCTTGATATCACGTTTTGGCTGGTGTGTAGGGCCTCAGCCATCGATATATATGTACTACGTACTAGATTTCGCATTCCGAACATACACTATGTTCAACTGAACTGTACTGCAATCCGTACAGGGTGTCATTTAGTGGTTTCAACCTACTAGTTAGTCTGTGGTTTTAATATTCATGCAGGGTGGATCGTCGCTAATAATACAAGATTTCAAATTAAAGTTTAAATTAAAAAATGACCGCGCAGACGCAACGCGCTTAAATCAATTGCGTATGCGCGTCTCTACTATCTCTCGCGCATGCACGAAGACATAGAGTAGTGCACATTTTATGTTTAGAATGGCTTCTCTAGTACGTAGTAAAGGGTTTTTCAACAAGAACTTTGTTTTCTAAAACAAAATAAAACAAAGAGTTTAGATGAAGATGATTCAAATTTTTATTGTATTACGAAGAGAAAAGTTTGGCAATTATGAATGAAAAATGATATCTGGCAAATGTCCACCACGACCACGCTGACAGATGTCGATTCTTTCATCAAAGTTTTTAATCACTTTTTGGCAAAATGGCGGGTTTATTTCGTTAATCACGTCACGGATTTTGAGTTTTAAGGCCGCGATCGATTCGATTGGCTCCGTATAGACTCTGTCCTTAACATAGCCCCACAAAAAATAATCCAGTGGTGTTAAATCGCACAATCTGGCTGGCCATTTAACAGCTGAATTTCGTGAAATTATGCGATCGGGAAATTTGGTTTGCAATAAATTGATCGTTTCGTTGGCTGTGTGACATGTGGCACCGTCCTATTGAAACCACATGTTTGTGATATCGATGTCATCAATAATAGGCCAAAATTGAGATGTTAACATCTCGCGATAGCGTGATCCATTGACCGTTACCGCATTTCCAGCCTCATCTTCGAAAAAAACGGCCCAATCACGCCTCCAGACCACATAGCGCACCATACAGTGACACATTGAGCATGCAAAGACTTCTCAATAATCGCTTTAGGATTTTCAGAAGCCCAAATGCGGCAATTTTGCTTGTTGACATACCCTGACAAGTGAAAAAGGGCTTCGTCTGAAAAAATGATTTTTTCAGAAAAAGCAGCGGGCTGTTCCAGAATGAATTGAGCGAATCTACGGCGATTTTAATGGTCGGTCAGCTTCAATTCCTGCACCAGTTGAACTTTGTAAGGCTTCAAAGCCAAATCCTTACGCAAAATTCGCCATGTGGTGGTTTTGGATAACCCCAATTGTTGAGAACGTCGAGGAATTGACAAATTTGGATCTTCTTCAACACTGTGGCTCACGGCTGCGATGTTTTCGGTTGAACGACACGGTCGAACACGCGTTGGTATTGGCGCATTTTGTACCGAGCCTGTCGATTCAAATTTAGCGACCAAATTCTTAATAGCGGTCTCAGAAGGACGATTATGTTGTCCGAAAATATCACGAATTTTACGAAACGCAAAGACATTTAAGTAGTAGTAGTAATAGACCGGACATCAGCAGCAAAATTGTCGTCTGTAACTTATGTCCTATAGGATATATCTCCGTTAGTCTTAGTGACATCGTCATAAAGTCAAGACGCATTCTTTTCATATCTTTAAAAAATATTTTTATAGAAAATATGCCCGGTTGTGCATTAAGATATTGTAAGTCACGATATGGAGCAAAAAATGAACGTGATTTTGGTTTTTTATCGTAAGTATAACGTATATTTACCGAATAATCTTTAAATTTTATTATTTCTAGTAGATTTTTCTAGAAAATTTATTTTTATTGTACTAAGCGCCCTCTGTTATCCTGTAGCGTCACTATTTATTTAAAGTTAGTGATTGACGACGTTTATCGATTGGGGTTATCGATAAAAATATTATACAGGATGCCGATTTAATCATTTACAATATTTAAGGAGGTAAAACAGTCAAAGATACTGTACCCATACCAACAAAAATGAGTAGCATATACCAACTATGCTAAGTGGCCTACTTTATGTGGAAGGGTGGGAAAATTTTTTTAGGCATGATGATGAGATTTTCTGTGTTGCTTATGAACATGCTGAGGATACTTGCTGTGTTGATGTTTAGCAATACAGCAAGTCTTCTCTTTTACATACCAGGCGTCATTGTCTGGTGGTATTCAAGGACAAAATCATTATAAATCCTGGCTTACAGTGATAGGAGATGCTATAGGCTTGTGACATTAAAAAAAATTGTACTGTTAAAGATATTAGATACAAGAAGTTGTAGGTTAAGCTTGAGTTAGGAAATAAGGTAAAAACTTAATATAACAATTTTTATTGATGTGGGTAGTGTCTTTTAAGTAGTGCAGCTGATGAAATTGACAAAATAATATAAAAAGAGAGGAAGACGTCTCCATACATTCTTGGGCCCAAGTGTTAACAAGATGAAAGTACCATTTGAAAGCGTATATATAAACAATTAATATCCGAAAAGATATGTCAATCTAGAAGCTGAGTTATTGTAGAATAAGTAAAATATAGATTATCTATTACCTACACTGTAACAGGTGATTTTTCACTGTTATTACATTGTAACAGGTTATTTTTCACTATAATTACTTAAAGATATAAAAGCAGGATCAGTATAAAATAGAGGCATAAAAAGTTAAAGTGATTTTTTTCGTGTGATGGAAGTCATGATAAATAGATTTATACAATGAAACAATCATTTTACTCCCTTTTATTATATTTTAAAGTATTTCAAGCTTAGTAACCATCAACAATATTATCGATACTTTGGTATCGAAAGGGTAACATTCCTAAAACAGTCAAATGTCACCTTTGTAGAACGCTCCATAGAGTATGGTAATATTTAGAAAGGACCCTCAGAACCTAAGAGTATATATATGATAACAACGTTTAGTCAGAACCATAGTTAAGAGTGCTCAGAACAATTATTATTTAAATGTTATTTATATGAATTATAAAACTAATATTTTATTAGAATTAGTTTTGTTACTAAATTACGCTTCTCTAAATTAACAGAATTTACTTTAAATGACGAGTTTCCGTCGTTACGCCCTAAGCGTCGCGTTTACGTCACATACTTTAGTATTATTTCCTTCGCCGCGTGAGTGTAAGAGGCAACTACAAATTTATAAAATATTAAGTGGGTACAATAGAAATTTTTGTTAGTTTTTATATAAAGGGTAAGTAATTACACTGTCTTTAAAAGTTAATTCCTTATATTTTGCTTCGTAACAATTTTATATACTTTATAAAATTTCCATTTCAAATACTGTGTCGTTCACGTATCACTATATTTCTATATATATACTAGTTCACGTATGTCTATATTTAATAGACAGAATGAACTGAAAATTAAATACAAGGTGTGAATGATCACTATAAATCTTGTGTAATTAACACAAATTTTCATATTCCACAAAGTTTTAAAATAACGTTTTATGTTATAATTTCGATATAATATAATGAACATTATGGCGAAGTTGTTTTCAACATTAATTAAACATTTTGTTCAACCAACTTCAATATAAATTATTAAGAATAACAATATTAGACAGACCTTGATCAAATTTATATGGAACCACATGTGAAACACCAACTTTCAAATAAAAAAGAATCAATGAAATCAGTTCACCCAGAAGGAAGTTATGAGGTAACACACATAAAAAAAACATAGAGTCGACTTGAGTACCTCCTCCCGTTTGAAGTGAGTAGAAAAATGGCGTTGGTCAAAGATTTCATAATAATTTTTTTTTTGAGGCTCTTACTGAGTATATCAATATAATCTTTGTATATAAAAATTACGTGTCACATTGTTTGTCCGCGATGAACTCCTAAACTACTGAACTGATTTCAATGAAATTTTGCACACTGTGTGCAGTTTGGTCCAACTTGAGAGATATGATAGTTTTTATCCCGATAAGCAATATTTTTTATTACGAATTTAATAAATTTTATAGGACACAGGATCATCGGAGAGGGCCGAACAACGTCTGCCTGGCCAGCTAGTAATATTATATATTTCTTTTCTTTATGAAAATTGAGTGTTTCTATATCTTTGTTTCTTTCTTCATAGTATTTATTTGATTTTAACATTTGACGATTCGTTAGATTTGCTTTAGTTGTAGAAGTGACATAATATGTTCTTTTTTTCTTTTCAGTGGAATTGTTTGGTTTTGTTATTTATTACTGTTCTAACCATTGAACTTGTTTACGCAATTTTTGTTTAATAAATTGTTTGATGTTTGATGACTTTTTTTGACTCACAAAAATATTGTTTCAAATAATAAAATTAATCCCTCCCTCTCCTTACAGTTTCCTTCCACTGCTGGTCATGGGCCATGGAAATAAAGGGGAGCACAGAATTTTGCTGCCACAAATATCACCCACCTTTGCAACCCTGCCCTAAACATCGCACGGAGTATCCGCATTTCACCGAGATTAAATTTAGAAAAAATGTTTGCTTTTTTCCTCCAACATTTTTTTCTTATCACTATTACAACAAACACCGTTACATCCTAAAAATAACCCACTGAACATAGGCCTCCACTATATACCCTCATAGAGGGTATACTTATCATAGTTGCCACGTTCTGTTCCACGGTACACGTACCTCGTTACTGTTACACAGTATCAAGGTACGTGTACCGTGGAACTGAACAGTGCATCAGTCTCCTCTTACGAAACCCACGGAATGATAAATGAATATTCATACACCGCCACTACACAGTAATTGGTAATTTCTCGAAACATTTCATTTATCGACAAATCGTCTTGCAATCGTCTTTACTCTAGCGCTCACTTGACCTTCATACAAATAATTCGATATTTTAATTGTTAAAATTTTTTAAATTTTTGGATTAGAACATAGTAATGACTCTAAGTTATATTTACCATCTTTAAAAAAAATTGTCTTTGGCCTGACCTACTATACTCTTAGGCTTGACCATAGTTCTGACTAAGTATGTCCAAAAAATGTCAAGTTCTAAGAGGTTAAGCGTCACCTACTGGGGAATAGCTAAAGTGTTGTCTTAATAAATGATAGTGTAGTTTTGCTATTTTTAGCTAGAGGGCGTCACACACGCACGAGCTTAAAGTTTTTGTATAGAAATTTCTCCAATGCCCGCTCTATAGTATATATATTTTTTAAATCTCTTTGACGAAACGTAACTTTAACAGAACCACCATTTTCATAGTGGATTTTAATTATTTTAATGCGATTTTCGAGCGAAATTGAATTCATTGTAGCAATTGCCAAAGCATCTACTACGAATAGGTCAAAAAACTAAATGTCAAAACTGTCATGTTTTTGGTGTTGCCCCAATTGAAAAACAAAGTTCTTGTTGAAAAACCCGTTACATATAACTCAATGCTTCTGGCGGTCATTTTGAGTATCGATCCTGTCTCTGCGTAGTAACACGATATCTACCCGTGTGCCGTTCAGCCACATCCCCAGTACTGCGATAACGTGACCACAACCTTGATATCACGTTTTGACTGGTGTGTAGGGCTTCAGCAACGACGCGTTGAATAGCACCATTTTCTAACATGCCCACGGCTTGTAACATTTCATCTCGACTCAAATAACGACGTGACATGACTCTTAAAGCTCACACGGCACATTAAATTAAAAAAGAAAAACAATCCAAACCCCATTTCATTAATTAATATCAGTAGAACAACTTTAATTTTCTTTGACGTAACGAGTACAACTTCGCCGCCGTATTTTGTTATTTGTATTTACATTTTTAAATGTTGAAAATAGAATAAAAGAGGTTTCAATCTGTATATAAACTTTTTATGGAAACTAAAAAGATTTTAAGCCATAAAGTCGTAAATAATTTAGGATTAAGGTATCCCTAGATTCTGTTGATGCGTGTATATATATATCTCGATCCATGTATATATAATATATCTCGATCCATGTATATATAATATATCTCGCTCCATGTATGTATATATAGCCTAGCATTGGGTTAGTGTTCATCCTATCTTCTTAGCCGCCAGCAATCAATCCTCTTAGAACAATAGGTTAGACAATAGGTCTCTGCATGACCTCATAACGATACAGGTGTACCATAGGAATTTGAAATAGTACTGGTAACAGTGGTATATTTAATTTCTCCTTTACTGTAGTCAGTGCTCTAGAATATCTTACCTGTTGCTAAGGTTGGTAATGTTATCATTTTAAGACTAGTTCCAAAACATTATCCAAAGTCCCTTCCAAATTCTTTTGGTTGTGATTACTAGTTTTTTGGATATTGTACTACATCTCCTTTCTTATTATAATTTAAAGAAAATTGTGTTTTTATTAAAATAATAATCTGGAAATTATTTGTTTACATATTAATTTAAACTTGACCGCCGTGTAGTGGCGGTCGAGAATATCCACTACCCCATATCCTCCCGTGGGTGTCGTAAAAGGCGACAAAGGGAAACAGGCAGGAGATGGGCAGCAGCATCTTCCTGATAATAGCCAAAATTACAATAAAAAAAACTGCGGTTGCCAACCCGCTCGCCAAGCGTGGCAACTATGGCAAATACCCCCCAATAAATAGAGCAACAAACAGACGGCCCCCAGTCCCCGGCGGCCCCGCTATTTCTGGCTACGGTGGCGACCATGGTAACGGCGGGGCAGGGGGTGCTAAGAATCTCCGGTGGAGGTTCAATTGCCACCTTAGACGACTCGACCTGGCAACGTACAACGCACGCACCCTGAGGACTGACGAGAAGATCGTGGAGCTGGAAGAAGAGATAGACAAGTTGCGCTGGCATATTATAGGATTATCCGAAGTCCGAAGAGAGGGGGAGGACACGGTAATCCTCGAATCCGGCAACTTGCTCTATCACCGGGAGGGCGACCATCTGTCCCAAGGAGGTGTCGGATTTATCGTCCACAAGTCTCTCATTAACAACGTTATAATGATCGGGAGTGTGTCGACGAGGGTTGGGTACCTTATACTCAGAATCAACAAACGGTATTCGCTGAAGGTCATACAGGTTTACGCACCAACCTCGGCACATCCCGATGAGGAGGTGGAGGAAATGTATGAGGATATCTCTAGAGCCATGCATTTCTCCAAAACCCAATATACGGTGTTAATGGGAGACTTCAATGCAAAACTAGGCACAAGAGAGAACGGTGAGCTGAAAGTAGGGAAATTTGGAATAGGGAAACGGAACCCAAGGGGCCAGCAGCTGGCCGACTTCATGGAGAAAGAGGGACTCTTTATGATGAACTCTTTCTTCCAGAAGCGGCCCCACAGGAAGTGGACCTGGTCGAGCCCCGAAGGTTCGACAAAAAATGAGATTGACTTCATTATGACGACCATACGACAACTGTTCAGTGATGGCTCCGTGATCGCGAGGGTGAAAACTGGTAGCGATCACCGCATGATTAGAGGCACACTGAACTTAAACGTTAAGTTGGAGAGGTCTCGTCTAATGAAGTCAACGCTCCGTCCCCCTCGTGCTCTGTTCCAAAGTCCCGAAACCTTTCAGCTCGAGTTACAAAACCGTTTTCAGTGCCTAGAAGACTGCAATGAAGTGGACGATATAAATGACAAGCTCGTGGAAACTGTCCATGCCGTTGGAGCTAAGTTCTGCAAGACCCGCCGCAGAAGAACACAAAACTCTCCGATCACACTCTTAATCTCATGGCTGTTAGACGGGAGATGAAGCTACATTCTTCATCAGATTTGACAGCATACAGGCAACTGAACAGACAGATCTCCAAATGCATGCGGCGGAACTTACGCAACTTCAATACAACTTGTATTGAAGAAGCGATCGAGCGGAACCAAGGCTCCAAAGTCTTTGCGAGAGATCTGTGTGCCAGAAAGAGCCAACTGTCAAAGCTGAGGACCGAATGTGGCAGCATCGTTTCCGGGACACCTGAGATTTTGAGTGAGATTGAGTGGTTCTATGGGCAGCTGTACACGTCATCGTTGGAGCCACACGCAAGTGGGAGTAACGATCCAAGAGCGAGTCTTATCCGACACTATTCCAAAGATATCCCGGACGTCAGTCTGAGCGAGATTAGAATGACTCTCCAGCACCTTAAAAACGGCAAGGCCCCAGGCAAGGATGAAATTACAGCGGAGCTTCTGAAAGCGGGTGGAAGACCGGTACTTGAAGTCCTTCAGAAACTCTTTAATTCCGTCCTCCATGGTGGCATTACACCGGAGGCGTGGAGCAAAAGTGCGGTGGTCTTGTTCTTCAAGAAAGGTGACAACGCTCTCTTGAAGAACTACAGACCAATTTCCCTTCTGAGCCGCGTCAAGTCCTGTTTTCGAGAGTCATTACGAATCGTCTCGCGCGCAGACTTGACGACTTCCAGCCTCCCGAACAAGCCGGTTTCCGAAAGGGCTTTAGCACCATAGACCACATACATACCCTTCGGCAAATTGTACTGAAGTCCGAAGCGTACAATTTGCCACTATGTCTGGCGTATGTGGACTATGAGAAAGCCTTTGATTCCGTCGAAATTTGGGCGGTGCTGCAGTCCCTTCAGCGGTGCCAAGTTGACTGTCGGTATATCGAAGTGCTGAAGTGTTTGTACAGTAGAGCTACGATGGCTATCCGAGTACAGAACCAGAGTACGAAACCTATCCAATTGCAGAGAGGTGTAAGACAGGGTGATGTTATATCCCCGAAACTCTTCACCGCTGCATTGGAAGACGTTTTCAAGCTTCTGGACTGGAAAGGATACGATATTATCATCAATGGCGAGTACATCACTCACCTTCGATTTGCCGACGATATAGTCCTTATGGCAGAATCGCTGGAGGTCCTAAGCACTATGCTCAATGACCTCAATAGTGTCTCTCAACGGATAGGTCTTAAGATGAACATGGACAAAACAAAGATTATGTTTAATGTCCATGTCACACTTATGCCGGTAGTTGTTGGGAGCACTAAGCTCGAAGTTGTTGACGAGTATGTTTACCTGGGACAAATAGTTCGACTAGGTAAGTCCAACTTCGACCAAGAGGTCAATCGACGGATTCAACTCGGCTGGGCAGCGTTCGGGAAATTACGAGACATCTTCTCGTCAGACATACCTCAAAACCTTAAAACGAGATTGTACAACCAGTGCGTGTTGCCAGTGATGACTTACGGAACTGAGACGTGGTCCTTCACTGCTGGCCGTATGAGGAAGCTCAAGGTCGCTCAGCGAGCTATGGAGAGGGCTATGCTCGGAGTTTCTCTGCGTGATAAACTTAGGAATGAGTATATCCGCAGTGGAACCAGAGTAACCGACATAGCCCAACGGATTAGTAAGCTGAAGTGGCAGTGGGCCGGCCATATAGCTCGAAGAACCAACAACCGATGGGGAAAAAAGGTTCTCGAGTGGCAGCCTCGTACCGGCAGGCGAAGTGTTGGGCGTCCCCCGACTAGATGGAGTGACGACCTGGTAAGATATGCAGTCGGCTCGTCGATGGATGCAGGTGGCTCAGAACCGTGTTTTGTGGCATTCCTTCGGGGAGGCCTATGTTCAGGAGTGGACTTGTGAAGGGCTATAATGTTGATGATGATATAATAATAAAAAACAGTCGAATTGAGAAACTCCTCATTTGTCATGAAGTCGGTTACTATAATAAAAAACTTTTTTTAAATAAATATTTTATTTCGATAAAAGTACAAATAAACAATAATGCATTAAGATAAGATAGGTGTATTTAAAATAACAGAGGAAGCATTATCTTGCCATGTGGGCGAAGTGTAGGGCGACCCCCCACGAGATGGAGTGACGACCTGGTAAGACATGCAGGAAGTCGATGGATGCAGGTGGCTCAGGACCGTGCTTTGTGGCATTCCTTGGGGGAGGCCTATGTTCAGCAGTGGACTTGTGAAGGGCTGTAATGATGAATGATGATGATGACATATTAATTTATACAATATTATAAAAAATGTATAATATATAACATTGTATTTTGTTATGTTATCTTTTATCATATAAATAAAACAAATTTTTAGGCTAGTGAAATTGTCCAGGCTTGACTAGTAGAGAATGAATCAAGGCATTGTCTATCCACATCCATTGTACCCTTAGATTTTTTTCTGTAAGGTGACCTATGTATTTTATTTTCATTGAATACTGTGTGAGCTAACAGTACAGGAATTTGTTGTATAAATTTTGGTTTCATTTAATTTGGTTTTGTTGTAGATAGCACAGAAAGACGCCAATTGAAATTTTGAAAAAGGATTATTAATATCAAAAAATAAAAGCATTATCTTTTATTAATTTTGCTATACACATCACTTATCAAAATGTGTAGATAGTTACAAGGAGAGATTGAAACACTATAACTTCTGCTCACTCGCTAGCCGTACCTATAAGTATACGTTACTATAAGTCTTATCCTGAGAATAAAAGCACTAATTACTCTCCAGTTAGAGAACTTTCGTTTTACCAAATCTTAACCCAGGTATAACTGTCTATCTGAGAGTAAATTGCTATACCGCCCAAATTCATGGAGTAAACAAATTATCCCAGAGTATTTTAATGGCGGCCGCTACATTTTAACAGCTGTTTTCGTATCCTTTGTCGAAAAAGTAGGATATTTTATCGTTGTGCATTTATAATTGCTTGTATTTTTGTGATAATTGTAGGGATTATTTTTTAAAATAATGCAACGTTTACGAAATATGATCGAAGATTCTGCCAATTTTTGCTTCATCGTAACCCCGTCTTTTATTTTTTATTTTCAATGGCACAAAATGTTTTTCTACTAGTTCTAACAACAAATTATTTTTCGAAGGTAACCAATTTGGGCTACGTTCTTTTTCTGCAGACATTTCATTTCAAAAGATAAGAATAAGATTAGAAGAATAATCAACTGACAACTCAATAAACACACAATTGGTGTTATTGTTCAGTGACAATTGATACTATTTTAATTCGGCAAAACTAAGTGGGCAGAAAATCTTGCATTGCGCTAAGTAAACAATTGTATTTCGATTTTAGTTGGCTTACATGTTCATTCATTTTTCATTCACCAACTCTAGAGTAACAATACCCCGTATTGGCTACTCTACATTTGTGTTGGAAAAACGCAAACGAAGTTATCTGAGAGTAAAACCAAAGAGTAAAATTATTCTAGGGTTACTTACTCTGGAGTAACATGTTATTTGGTCGAATCCACCCTTAATTGAAAGATTGATGTAGTGACTTGCTGAAAGCTTTTAGCATAAAAGTTTCGTCTAACATACCAAATAATTATGCGTACAAGCTTTTCACATTCCTACGTGTTCGCGCCAAGCGCTAATGTCAAGAAATGACGTCAGAGAGCGCGCGCGCCTCGGCGATACCGGTTTGACGTCCCGTCGTGTCGAGGACGCGCAAGGGCAAATATCAGTCTAAATTCAGCGCTGCTATAGGCGGCACGCTGTCTTTTTGTCGGGAACTCGGAGGCGGAATACGGCACGCGCATCTAGGAAATATACGGTTTAGGATACGTAATGCGCATTCCTTGCTTGATAGCTCCACCCGGGACTTATTGTATCTAACTCAGAATCTGTATAAGTGCATTCGACAATAATAGCTAGTGCGGTATTTGATATTCTAGAAATAACTGTGGCCACGCGAAACGGTAGTGACCTTTGATCCGTACGTTCTGTGTTCGTTTCGCGGGTTAAGCGTTATAACAAACGAGAGTTAGTGGCTTCTGTAAGGTAGTTAATCGTACGACAGAGTTACTGGACTGTCATCGAGACTAACGAAGAAAGTGACGTGAGGTGGAGAGGTGCTGAGGTCCGAACTGCTACAGAGGGTAACGGTCTAATAAGGTTAATAACACTACCAGCCACACCCAGATACACATCACTGACCCTTACTTTCCTAGCACTATACAACCACGTGCGACCTGACCGAATCCTGAGGAACCAGTCGCCTTGGATAGAGGTAAGTAAGCTCGGTTTAATAGAATAGAACGCTCCCCCTTGATTGTTTATTGTAATTAGAAACTTTCCACATTGGCCGTTAGGAGGCCCGACCTGCACCTGCTTGTAGGTTCTTCCCTCTATGGGCTCGGGAGACTCTACTGTTAGATAAGCAGCTGCTGGCCGTAACATTTGGTAGCAGAGCTTGGTTCCGGGATCGATTCCCGGTCGATACCGACCATAGTGTTTGATAAAAATTAAACAATTTTGGTGGCAACAACCTCCCGTTGGGTTGATTGGTTTAATTATGTGTCTATAATCACGCCGTCCGTAATACGTAAAAATATATTTTTTTAAATTATATACGTAATAATAAAATTCTTTTCTTTTGTGGCTTGCTTTTTTGTTGTTAGCGGGTAAATTTGAAAAGCCGCGCCCGTTTAGTGCGCAAGCGGGAGTTTGCGTCATGTAGGTAGATGGTTATTTTTACGTAATCGGTTAATTATCGTTGTCGGATAGTTCTAGTGGATTGCTATCGAAGGGTCGATTTCCGAGCTAGGCATTTTTTGTTGATCGACCGTGATGTGTATCTTCGTTTGTATTGTAATTTGTATTTGAACTAAAGAGTAGTAATTTGTATTTACGCAATTTGAATTTAACTTGATTTGATCGCACTAATATTTGTTATTTGTTAATTTGATTTGTGTCTTTTCTTTTGTACTAACTTGTATTTGGTTTGATAAGTAGTAATTCTTATTTGTGTAATTTCTATTCAACTCGATTTGATAGGAACTGCATTTGTTAGCTGTAAATTTTTTTGTATTTGTTTTTGTAATTGTGCTCGAGCCGCGTCGTAATTTGTATTTAGTAGTGACGTCATCGCCCAAGCTGCTAATCCGTTGCCTGCGGACTGAGTTACGCTGGGCCACCAGCGCTCATACTTTGATAGGTCGACCGGATAGGGTCCATAAATTGATGAAGCGGTTCGAGCAGGTCGATACTCGAAGGGCCGCAGTGGAGGAGGCTTACGCTGAGCTCGAGGATTCGGATGTGGAAAAGGGAGTCCTGGACTCCTGCTTCGCTGACTACAAGCAGTTCTTTTCGCTCACTGACGAGTTGATCGAGGCTGAAGGCAGGTATGCCGAGGAGGCGCGTGAAGCTCGGATGAGTGGCCTGCCCGAGTCCTTTCGGAAGCAGCCTCAGCCGGAGCTGTTGGGACGACTCCCAACTCTGGACTTGCCAAGGTTCTCCGGGGTCCTTTCCGAATGGCTGACCTTCGTTGGTCTTTTCGACAGCCTAGTGGACGCCCGGAGTGACTTGACCCCGAGCCAGAAGATCCTCCTTGCCTCACTGGAGGGGGAGGCCCTGGGCGTCGTCGGCCATTTGAGATTGTCGGACGACGCCTACCAGACTGCTCGAGACCTCCTAGCCAGAAGGTACGCCAACGTCCGGCGAATTGCGGACGAACAGGTTAAGCAGCTTCTAAGCCTCCCGCTGCTTAGTGACCGGGCCAGACTACGTCCGGACCTGTTGGATCCAGTCTTGGTGGCCTGTAATACGTTGAGGCGGCTGGATTTACCAGTGGGCGAATGGGCTTTTTTGTTGCTCCGCATCGTGCTGTCCCGTCTACCTCTCGACCTTCGAATACATTTTGAAGAGAGGTACGGCGCGGACGAGGCCTCCTATATTCCGCCATTCTATGACCTGCTGCTGTTTTTGGAGGAGCAGTGCCGGCAGATTGAGAACGCGGCGGGCACCGTTGACGACTTACGAGCCGTGCCCAGTGAGAGGCGGAATCTGCCGGGCAAGTCGTCGTCAACCCCCCCCCCCCCCCCTGCTCCTATTGTCGAGCATCTGATCACCGGGTAACGTCTTGCCCGAAATTATTAGGTAAGCCGGTTCCGGCGAGGCGAACTATCGCCAAGGAGCGCCGCTGGTGCTACTCATGTTTGGAAGGGCACCTCCAGCGAGACTGTCCGCACCGGCGGCCCTGTCTGCAGTTCTGTGCCTGGGTGCGAACGGCGTCTCCTCTCGGGGCCCTGCCAGTCCCTCGACCCCCACGGGCGGGGGCGCACCGCCACGCCCTCTGACGGGCGACGCTCGGCGCCCGCCGGCTAGCCACCAGGCTCCTAGGTTTGAAAGGGGTCCCTCCCCCGACCAGTCGGGGGGTAATTCCCCCAGGGGCGGGGGTGTCATCACCCCCCCCCCTCAGCGTGTGGAGAGGAACTTCACGGCCACTCATCAGTCCGCTAGACCCTTCTCACTCCCGTTAGCTGAGTGGTCGCGACTGGTGTACCACTGGTCCCCATTTGATGGAGGCGGCGCTAGCTAGCTGCCGCCTTAGCTCCCACCACGGCCGCCTCCACTGAGCCTTAAGCCGTCAACAATCCACTTGTCAAAATGTTCTGTTGCCGACGGCCTCGGTGAAGGCGTACAACCCGAGTGGCGACTGTTAGCGGTTTGCGCTCTATTGGTCTCGGGTTCACGCGGTGTAGCCTCCACTTGGTGGTGGGAAGCTTAGGACCCCCCTGGAGCGTTGAATCACGCTGTCAGGGGGTATTAGATTTGGTTTGGTCGAGCACTTAGTTAAAAATTCTTTAAATTAAAATTAAAAAGGCTTTAGTTTTCCGTGAAATTTTCATATTTGTAGCGGTTGTGATTAAAATATTGAATTTAAAATACTCTTTAAATGCTGCTGCATATGTTTTGTAAATATACTTGATCACTGTGTTTGTTGTTGCACGGAAAATTGAAAGTGAATTACGTGCCCTTTTGAATGCTTGTGCGTATGCTTTGTAATTGTATTTGATTGTTGCGTCTGTTTGCTGAAAAGAAAGTTTCAATTCATTTGAGATTGAATGACGCGATTTGGAAAATTAGGTATATGTTTTGTGATAGTGTTTAATCATTTTGCTTTGTGAAAAGGAAGGCTGAAATTAGATAGCCCTATTTGTGCCGAAGGGAATAAGAGTCAATTCTCTTTTGGTTTACATTTTGTTGGCACTGTCTAAGATATTTATTTGAAATGAGAAATACGGCTGTCCCTTACGTTTATTGTTTTATTTAATTTGTCAAGTTGACCTATGTGCATCGGTGATTAATTTAGTTGAATTGATTCTGTAGTTGAACATTGATGCTTTTGAAAAATTTGTTGAGATATGAGTATAGGACTGCTTGTCTAACAGGCTGGCTAGTTGTAGATTATCAGATGGAAATCAGCTGTCGCACCATTTGGTAAATGATTATATGGTGGATGGCTTGGTTATGCCTACTTGTTTGAAAATTCATACTAGGGACTATCTGTGCGTTTCGTTCGGCTCTCCACAGACGACGTTCATGGGGGATTTGGGGGTGCTCTCTGCACTGAAGCTTAGGAGGTCCCTCTGGGCCGCTTCGTGTCGCGTCGCTGTTTGCAGACCTGATCCGGTCGGATTGCGGAACTAATCATAGGAGCGCAGATAGGTGTTTGAAGGAGGTCGTCGGACTTCTGTCTAGGAATAGGACTTATTTATGTGCTGCGATGTCTAGGAAGGGCATCCAGTTCAACCCTCCGGCTAGCCCACGTTGGGGCTGTAATTTTGAGGCGTTGGTTAGGATTGCAAGATCTGATGGGGTGCCTAAGGTGGCCTAGTTTGGTTGTAGATTCGGTCTTGCAACTTACCGTCGCGACCCTGTCCCGCTGACCGGTTTGCTCGCGGACCTAAATCCTTATGTCCGGGACGGGGGTTTGTTCGCGCCAAACGCTGATGTCAAGAATTGGCGTCAGAGGGCGCGCGCACCTCGGCGATACCGGTTTCACGTCCGGTCGTGTCGAGGACGCGCAAGGGCAAATATCAGTCCAAATTCAGCGCTGCTATAGGCGGCTTGCTGTCTTTTTGTCGGGAACTCGGAGGCGGAATACGGCACGCGCATCTAGGAAATATACGGTTTAGGATACGTAACGCGCATTCCTTGCTTGATAGCTTCACCCGGGACTTATTGTATCTAACTCAGAATCTGTATAAGTGCATTCGACAATAATAGCTAGTGCGGTATTTGATATTCTAGAAATAACTGTGGCCACGCGAAACGGTAGTGACCTTTGATCCGTACGTTCTGTGTTCGTTTCGCGGATTAAGCGTTATAACAAACGAGAGTTAGTGGCTTCTGTAAGGTAATTAATCGTACGACACGTACGCCCGGAGTGACTTGAACCTGCTTGTAGGTTCTTCACTCTATGGGCCCGGAAGACTCTACTGTTAGATAAGCAGCTGCTGGCCTCCACATTGCCTAGACTTTGTACCTACAAATAATACAACTAAATTTCTAAAAATAATGGACTGGATATTATTGACAGCTTCCTCACTACAGAAACAAGCTAGCGCTTTTTAAGAATAGTATGAGTAGTATACAGATTGCATTATACATGCTTTTTAAATTTTAGTACAGTTTTAACATTTGTTTTTTAAATTATGTCATTATTTTTTAGTTTTGTTAAATATTCTATTTTTCTATCACTTTTGTTTTATATAATTTATAATTGCAACAATAACATTGCAAAATATTGCAAGAATATTGTTTCTGTAACTTAGCATTAGATTATGAATGCTGTGGTCTTTTATAACGGAACAGGCACATTAGTTATAATTTATATATTATATTAGAGCTAAGCGGTGGCTTTTGCTGTCGCACGGATGGGCCAGCTCGAACCGGGGTGGTACCACGACCTCACAGAATACCAGCGTGAAGTAGAGGTTTACTTCTGCGTTGCGCTTGGTGAGTGCAGGTGGCCGGAGGCCCAATTCCCCCCCCCCCCTATCAACATGGTAGTGGAATTAAATAAAAGACTACCCCAGGAGGGTACCAGCACCCCTGGAGAATCCCTCGCTGAGCATCCACGACCAAACTACTCCACTCCTGGGCGTGGGTGCTCAGGCTGCCCCGCGTATTCTGGGGGGGGCGAAATTCCGCTCAAGACGAAACCTGCTCGGGGCAAGCGGAGCAAGAAGACAAAGGCAACCCCTGCCACGCTTACCGTGGATTTCTGCAATATCAGGGGACTTCATTCAAACCTTAACGCCGTCCACTACCATCTGGAGATAGCTAAGCCGGCCTTGCTCTTTCTTACCGAGACACAGGTGTCCTCTCCGGCTGATACTTCGTATCTCTCCTACCCGGGGTACAAATTAGAACACTCGTTTGTGCCCCGGGCTGGAGTTTGCGTGTATGTCAGAGAGGACATCTGTTTTCGACGCCTCGGCAGCCCTGAAGGTACGGACCTGTCCATCCTATGGCTGCGCGTAGACAGCGACGACCATCCCCGCGTCTACGGGTGCCTCTATAGGTCCCATAGCGGTAATGCCGACACAGACCGACTCATCGACCACGTCCAAATGGCTGCAGACTCCGTGCTACAACAGGTCCCATCCGCAGAGATCGTGATACTCGGTGATTTCAACGCCCACCACGCTGAATGGCTTGGTTCTCGTTTAACCGATCATGCGGGTAGATCTGTCTATGACTTTGCTTTGGCATATGGTCTAACACAACTGGTTACTTCGCCTACGCGGATCCCAGATGTGGAAGACCATGTACCTTCCCTGTTGGACCTTCTGCTGACCTCTCATCCGGACGGATATCAGGTCTCCGTCGATGCCCCTCTGGGCTCTTCGGACCATTGTCTGATCCGGAGTACGGTGCCACTCACGCTCCAATCGCAGTTGCGATCTACAGCTTGCCGCCGTGTATGGCACTATAGGTCAGCTGATTGGGACGGAATGCGGTCTTTTTTTGCATCCTACCCTTGGGGGCGGGTTTGCTTCTCGCCGGAAGATCCCAGCGTTGTTGCCGATTCTGTTGCTGATGTGGTACTTCAGGGTATGGAACTTTTTATTCCACCCTCTGTGGTGCCCATCGGAGGCAGATCCCAGCCATGGTTTGGTCGCTCCTGTAAAATAGCATCACGCTATAAGCAGGAGTGCTACCAGGCCTGGGCTGACGCATCAACGTCTCGGGATGTAAACACCAGCGCATTAAAAAAGAAGTATAATTCCGCCTCCAGGTCCTTCAAAAGCGTCATTGCCAAGGCAAGGTCTGAGCACATCGGCAGAATTGGCGAGAAGCTAGTTCGCCTTCCTTCGGAAACCCGTGCATTCTGGTCTCTCGCCAAGGCTGTCCAAGGGAACTTCTGTCAGCCATCTCTTCCATCTCTGCACAGAGAGGACGACTCACTGGCCCATGCCGCAAAGGAGAAAGCCGATCTGTTGAGCTCTCTTTTTGCGTCCAACTCGACTCTAGATGACGGGGGGAACACACCGCCGATCATCCCGCGATGTGAGTGCTCCATGCCGGATGTGCGATTTACACAGCGCTCGGTCCGCAAAGCACTCTTCTCCCTGGACGTCAACAAGTCGAGTGGGCCCGATGGAGTCCCTCCCATTGTGCTGAAGACGTGTGCTCCGGAGTTGGCACCGGTTTTAACGCGTCTTTTCCGGTACTCCTACTCCCAAGGCGTAGTCCCGAACTCATGGAAGACAGCTTTGGTGCACCCGATCCCTAAAAAAGGCGACCGCTCAGACCCGTCCAACTACAGGCCTATCGCCATCACCTCCTTGTTCTCCAAAATAATGGAAGCCATTATAAACTGCCAGCTCATGAGGTACCTTGAGGATCACCAGCTGATTAGTGACCGCCAGTACGGTTTTCGTCGGGGTCGATCAGCTGGTGATCTTCTAGTCTACTTAACACATAGATGGGCGGAGGCAGTAGAGTCCAAGGGGGAGGCATTAGCCGTTAGTTTGGACGTAGCGAAGGCCTTTGATCGGGTCTGGCACAAAGCGCTTCTTTCGAAGCTTCCTTCCTATGGGCTTCCCGAGAAATTGTGCAAATGGATCACCAGTTTCCTTGCTGATCGGAGCATCAAGGTCGTAGTAGACGGTGAATGCTCTGATTTCAAGCCTATCAACGCTGGTGTTCCACAAGGCTGCGTGCTATCACCAACGCTGTTTCTCCTGCATATCAATGATATGTTGCTAACTGACAGCATTCATTGCTATGCGGACGACAGCACTGGTGATGCCTTATATACCGGCCGTGCCAATATTTCTCGGGAAAACGTCGCCGAGTACCGGGACAAACTTGTGTCTGAAGTCGAGTCTTTGCTTAACAAAGTCTCGGATTGGGGCCGACTAAATCTAGTCCAGTTCAATCCCCAGAAGACACAAGTTTGCGCGTTTACCGCTAAAAAGAACCCCTTTGTCGTATCTCCTCAGTTTCAAGGCACTCCCCTTACTGCCTCAGCCAGTATCGGAATCCTTGGCGTCGACATATCGAATAGTGTGCAGTTTCGTGGTCACTTGGAAGGGAAGGCCAAATTGGCCTCTAAAAAGCTTGGCGTGCTCAGCAGAGCGAGACAGTATTTCATGCCGGCACATCGCTTGCAACTTTACAAAGCGCAAGTTCGGCCCCACATGGAATACTGTTCTCATCTCTGGGCCGGGGCACCCCAGTGCCAGCTCCTTCCACTTGACCGCATCCAGCGCAGAGCGGTTCGAATCGTCGACGACCGAGTTATTTCTGATCGGCTCGATACACTGGCACTGCGTAGAGATGTTGCATCTCTTTGCGTATTTTATCGCATTTATCACGGGGAGTGCTCTGAGGAATTGTTCGGACTAATTCCAGCCGCTCAATTTCACCATCGCACATCGCGACAAAACTCGCGTTACCATCCATACCATCTGGATGATTGGCGGTCCACGACTGTGCGATTTAGAAGAAGTTTTCTCCCTCGCACGACTTCCTTGTGGAATCAATTACCACCAGCGAATTTTCCGGACCGATACGACTTAGGAACCTTCAAGAAAAGAGCTTACACCTTTCTAAAAGGTCGGCAACGCATCTGCAATTCCCCTGGTGTTGCGGTTGTTCATGGGCGGCGGTAGTCACTTACCACCAGGTGAGCCGCATGCTCGTTTGCCCCCTATTCTATAAAAAAAAAAAAAGTATTTTATTGAAATAACTGTGTACCTTTTGTATATCTAATGTATGTATATCTAAATAAATAAATTAGAAAAGTACCTTAATCTTCCATTTTCTAGAGCTGTCACACCACATATTGTAGAGCCACCTGGTGAGCAGACTTCATCCTTTAAAAGGCCAGGATGTTTGTTTGTTTGTAATACCATCTGCCCACTGCCAATTAGAACCTGAGCAGCTAAGCGTAATGCCATTGCTCTAGGTACACCCTGTTTCACCGCACCATCTGCTAGTGCTTCTATTACAATGTACATCTGGAATTAAACAGTATTTTTTTAATTTAATACAGCTAATTAAACAATTATTATTAAAAGCCATGAGTCTTGTGGATAACCAGGACTTTAATATTTTTGAACTATGTTAAAACCCGATGGTTAGTTCAAGTGGCTGATGGACTGGACTGATTTGACAGACAAGAGCTTAAGGTTTTGTTAGTCAGTCAGATCTGTTTAAACGCTTTTATCAAAAATGGTATCAACAAGTGTCTTTTTAAATTTCGTACTAAAAAGAAATATAGCACGTTGTTTTCATATTCCTTTAATGTTTTCAGAATCTGAGCTATGTTCAAAATTTCAAGCCTTTAGCTCATCGGGAAATGCTAAAAATTTAAGTTGCAAAATTCCACCCGGAACGACAGACAGACAGATAAACAAGAAAGTGACTTAATTAAAATGTGGTAGCAAAATGTATATTACTCTTTTGGCTTACAAAAGCTGGTCCACAACCGGGTAGGGGTCCAGCAGCATTCATTAATGATTCGGAAACTTCTTCATAAATTCCACAACTACTTAAAAGCTTCTCTAAAATTTCACACTGCTCTCGTGTCACACTACTGTCTGGTGTATACAAACAAACGCCTGCGCCTACACTCATTGGTGTATTAGGCATTATTCTCACAACACTTGAATCCTTTGACAGAACTTTTATGGCCTGAAATTTAAAAAAAATATATGCATTTTTTTTAATATGATAAGGGTGACAAACGAGCACACAGTCCACCTGATGGTAAGTGGTTGCTGCGGCCCATAGACATCTACATCTATCCTCTATTACAAATCAAAATGTAGATGCGTTGTCACCCATGAGGACTAAGATGGAGTGCCTCATTTCCAGTAAAAAGGGCCTCCGGCCACCTGCACTCACCAAGCGAAACGCAGAGGTAAACCTCTACTTCACGCTGGTTTTCTGTGAGGTCGTGGTACCACCCCGGTTCGAGCCGGCCCATCCGTGCGACAGCAAAAGCTGCCGCGTGACTCTACCACTGTTAAATTGCATAAGCATGCAATCGTTTTATTTATATAACTTTCATAATTCAAGGTAATTATGCACAAATTTTATACACAAAGAAGTTTTTAGGCATGGGTAATACCACTTTTAACCTATATCAATCAATCTCTTATATCAATCGATTAATATCCACGTGTATTCAGTACAACACCATGATACGCGATTTTTTAATGCATTTGGTTTGCTTAGATTTAAAGATACATTATATTATCCAAGTATGATAATATGTATTGCAGTATTGGTTAATATCTCTATGATACTCTAAATATACAAGTATGTCCTACAACGAAGATTTGAAATAGGTACATCTGTCACAGCAGTATCTAATACACAGTTTGCTGCTCGATATATACTCATAGATATTGGATATTGTAGCGATATATAGATACTATATCTATGTATGATTTGTATCGCCCACTACTAGAAGTTTTAAATTTAGTGTTATGGAAAAGAGAGAGAGCAAATATTTCAGCTTCCATCATTTTTTAATGTGGTAGAGCCACACTGCAGCTATATTATGGTTGTAGCACAAATGGGTTGGTTCGACAAGGGAAGGACCACACTCACAGAAAACCAGCATAAAATAGCAGATTGATGCTGCTGTTTTGTATGGTGAGAGTACAGAACCGGGGACCATTTTTACTGGAAACAAGAGTCAGTCCTCAGGGGTGACAACACATTTGGATTTTGATTCTTAATCGAAGATAAATGAAAATGTCTATGGGCTACAATATTTTAATGAAGCTACAGCATCCATTTAAGATCAGGTGGACTGTGTGCTCGTTTATCACCACTATTCTATAAAAAAAAAGCTCAGTAAAGTAGCAGGTAAGCACATGGTTTAGAAGCTTGTCCACGTGTATGTCCAATTTGTTCAGAGATGAGTTGATCTTAGTGTGAGGGAATTTTTTAGAAGACAAAGAACATCAGTCACGGCCCATACATGCTGTCACCTGGCTAGAAAACATCGCGAACATGACTACTGTATGGATTAATCCGTTCCCCCTGGGCACAATCTAAATCCTAAATTGAAAATATATTATTCAAAAGCCGAAGATCATAGAACGTTACACTTATGTATTTCGTCGCTTTTGCAGTTATGATGTAGCCATGACTGCATCCATGACTACAACATCAGCTAAAACGATTGAAATGAAAAATATGCAGTAATATTAATATATACTTAACTAAATAAGTCAAGTCAATGGCTAAAACCTCAAAAATGAATCAATAACCTTTCTAATCTTTTCACTGCTAAGTATCAAGACAAAGGTGCTTTGACTTTTGCTCACACTTTGACAGCTCTCGTGTCATAATACCACAGACTGCATAGAGACACTCATAACACGTTCCGTTCTAAGTATAAGTGCATTCTATATTTACTGTCAACCTATCATTTGCAACTAATTTCGGAATACTTTCCGTATCCTCATCTAAAAATGATATTATTGATAATACACTACAAAAATAAAAAAAATCTACAATAAAATCTAGTGTTTAAAAAAAGTAAACGCATAATGGTAGTGTTACTTTAGTGTTATGATGAAACGTGTGCCGCAGATAAAAACGGGACGGGTTTAGATGCATTCAGAACCTATAAAAAGTAGTAAGGAAATGAAGTTTTTCGTTACAAAACTAAATTATTTTACCGGCTTCAATAAAATAAGTTGGAACCTGTAATTTAATATACACGTAAGTCACTTTTTTTGACATATCAATCATTGGTGGTTGTTTCATATTTTGGTCAAGTCATATTTAGCCGATGTTCTTTAAAAAACTTTCATTATATAATTTTCAATATAAAAGGAGGTATTTGAAATGCAAAATTACAAAAAACTATAATGAAATGAAAATTATTAAAAGTGTATACAAGAAATTAATCTCTGGGGTTGTTTCACAACTAAATTATTAAAAGCATTATTGAAAAATAAATGTATTTTTATTTATTTTTTAATGTTTTTGTGATATTCATAAATAAATAATTATTTATTCTATAATACATTCAAAAGTTAAATTTTAAAAGATTTTCCTCAAATAAAACCTTGCATGATAAGACAGAGTGAGGCAACTCATCATGTCCAAATAGAAAGATGTCAAAGCAGAAAATTTTGTAGGCACAGAGCTGATATAACATTAGTAGTTATGGTTTCGAAGATCACATTTGTTACTATGATTTAGGATGAACCACAAGTAAAGTTAGTAAAAACTAAGAGAATAGTTGGTATATTCTCCCTTTCATAACCAACCTACTACTACTAACACTACTACACAATGTGTACTACACAATTAACAATTTTGTTAGTATTCAAATTGACATTGTAATTTTGTAGTTATTGATTAAAACAAACCTTATGCAATTGATCAATAGAGACACCAGCCAACATTGAGATAAAAAGGACATTTTTACTAGAAGCATTTGGAGGTAAGGTGTTAAGACAGTCATTAATGGCATCATTTAGTACACCGGGTTTCACACCAAGAAAAATAATATCACACTTATAAAATACTTCTCCATTTTTAGTGGTGATATTAGCACCCATTTCTTCCCAAGTTTTTAAGTTAGACAAACGGGGGCCAGATACCCATATTTTTGATGCTGGGTGTGTATCTGAAAAAAACATAATATTATTTAAATTAAATTAACAGTGGTAGAGCCACGCGGCAGCTTTTGCTGTAGCACGGATGGGCCGGCTCGAACTGGGGTAGTACCACGACCTCACAGAATACCAACGTGAAGTAGAAGTTTACCTCTGCGTTTCGCTTGGTGAGTGCAGGTGGCCGGAGGCCCTTTTTACTGGAAATGAGGCATTCCATCTTAGTCCTCACGGGTGACAACGCATCTGCATTTTGATTCGCAAACGAGGATAGATGTAGATGTCTATGGGCCGCAGCAACCACTTACCATCAGGTGGACTGTGTGCTCGTTTGTCACCCTTATCCTATAAAAAAAAAAAAAAAAAGTAACTGTGTTAAATACTTATTGTTTTAACAAAGTGGAATCTGGAACTAATGAAGACATAAGAAAGCCAGATTCTTTAAAAATTTTGATTTTTGGAATTGAGTATATCAAAATTTTCTTTTTGCATAAATATATTTCCAAGCAGGGGGACGCTAATCATCTTTCTCTGTTCCTCTTTTAGATATAGTCACTGAAGGTATGAAAATTTTTTTGTTACCTTCATGACCAAATACTTAAATGCTGCTCAATTTTATGATTCCGTTAAGTCTCGTTCTGTCTCTATCACATTAGAATAATAATATTTATTTTACTTATTTATTTCTCCCACTTTTACACAGTTATATTTCTTACATAAATAGTTCAAGAGTTTTAGGTTGTTGTGGGAGACAGGAGCCCAAACTAGGTTACCCCGTGCTATGGGTCTCCTGGGTCTTGGCTTTAAAAGATTACAACATTAAGTCACAATGACTGTGCCCCTACGAGGCATTTTTCGGCAAATTGAGTAACATTTGAGTGTTTGACTTTCATTGAATTAAATATTTATATTACACATATTAATATTTAATTAATTTAAATAAAATAAATATTTTAGCCATGGTAGCTCAGGGGCTAAGCGCCCAACATAAACTTCAGAGTACACGAGGAACACCGGTTCAATCACCGCCTACTACATGCTCTGCGGTGAAGAAAAACATCACAAAGAAATCTACTGAGAAATAATATTTTGGGGACATGTGAAGTTCACCAAACCAAACACGCATTGGGGCAGCACGGTGGACATATCCTTGCCCTAAACCCTCTCAGAAAATAGAGGAGGCCTGTGTCCAGCAGTGGAACCTATATAGTTAAGCTGTGATTGATTAATATTTTAATTATTAATACAATATTTTAATGAAGATCTAGTTGTATTCACTCCCATGACTGACTTGACATTGGTAGAATTTTATTAAGAGAACGCATAATGCATATATTAAAGAATATTGAGAATAATGTAATTATATTGGTAAAATTGAAGCATCACAATGGGAGTATGTATACATAAGAGCAGAACAAAAAAATTTATATTTCTTTGTTATGATACTTACAAGGTAATGAAAATTATAGAGGTAAAGCTGTTTACAATCATCAAAATTAGTTTTGACGGCAAATTGTTGTGACTGTAACATACATATTTTGTAACTTATTTAATAACTAACTGTTCCCCGTAACTTCGCCCACGTGTAATTTAGGGTCTGTGCTCAGAAACACAGTTTTCAAGAAAGTTGTAAACAAAATTATAGTTTCCTTCAATAATCTTACTAGTTTGACATAAACATATACATTTGACATGTTACATTTTATTTGAGCAAGTTATGTTATGTTAGTGTTTCATATTATTATTCTTATTCTTATTTTTGTAATTTTCAATTAAAAATAATAAAATATAACATATTACACAGTAACTATTTCCCTGACAATACTTATCTTGACAGATGAAACAGTAACAGCCACAGTCATAGCGAACATCTCAAAAACTAGTTTAACCTAGAAAATCTAATATGTTCTTTTGTTCCAGCTTTTGACTGCAGAGTTGCTGAACACCAGTTTTGGCGGAAATATTAAGAGGATATGCCCTACCCTCTGCCCTTCTATTTTAAAAACAAATGTACTAAATTTCTTCAAATTACCGCACAATTATGAAATTTTCAAAAATTTATAAAAAGTATTTATTTCAGAGGGGATAGTGGGGCAGGGTGTTTTAGAACCACTTTGCAATTTTATCTAAAGCAATATACATAAACAAATAGCATCGTTTTCTTTACACACTGTAAATACATACCATTTCTTAAAATTCCTTTGAAAATAGCTGTGGACATATTACCTCCACCAATAAAACCAATATTGTATGACAATGACATAGTTTTCTTAAGTTTTCTTTTTTCTGTAGAATATAAACTACTAAAACTATAGCTAAGCTTTGAGCTTTGTAGCTTGCTACATATATATTTTATCTATGGAGCTTTGTCAACCAAAGAGTATAGTAACTGTCCTATACAGGAATTGTCAACTCAAATGATTCAAGATTCAGGCTGGCTTTTCACTATGGGATATAATATATATTATATCCCGAAATATAAATTATATCCCGCAATTGGCGTTCACACTGTGAGATATATCTTTTAACCAGTGTGCGTTCGTCATTGGGCATTGGATTACCCCCCTTTACCCCGTACACCGTTCTGCGGGGGCGCGGAACGGTGTGCGGGGTACAGGGGGCAAAATATAATATGAAAATATCGCTCGGTCGATCGAAAAAATATTTATAGCTAGAGATGTAATATATATTATAGCTAAGTGTAAACGGTTCCATATGAAATGTATGGTGAGCGATATTAATTTATATCTCGAGATGTAATATATATTATATTATATCCCGTAGTGAAAAGGGGGCTTCAGGCTGGCTTTTCACTATGGGATATAATATATATTATATCCCGAAATATATATTATATCCCGCAACTGGCGTTCACAGTTCACACTGTGAGATATATCTTTTAACCAGTGTGCGTTCGTCATTGGTCATTGGATTACCCCCCTTTACCCCGTACACCGTTCTGTAGGGGCGCGGAACGGTGTGCGGGGTACAGGGGGCAAAATATAATATGAAAATATCGCTCGGTCGATCGAAAAAATATTTATAGCTAGAGATGTAATATATATTATAGCTAAGTGTAAACGGTTCCATATGAAATGTATGGTGAGCGATATTAATTTATATCTCGAGATGTAATATATATTATATTATATCACGTAGTGAAAAGGGGGCCTCAATTACTGATTACTGAGCACTTCTTATTAGTTTGTGTACATCACAGAACACAATTACTCTTTAACACACTTTAATAGGGGAGCAGTGTTGCCAACTGCTAGCTTACCCAGTTGCTAGACATTTTTCAAAATGTTGCTAGATTGCCAGCTTTTTTTACCCCAAAAAGGTGCTAGAAGTAGCTAAATGTTACAGTACGTAGGTAGATTACAATAAAATGTCAATTTCTGACCATCATTTTTAATTTCCAACAAGAGAGTTAAAAATGTGTTGTGTACAGTTACAAGCAATAATATGTAAACAACATAGGACTATATTATATGATATTTAATGTCGACTTTTGTGGCACAAATAGTTTTGTTTCGGAACGGTTAAAAAGTTCTATGTTCTTTACATATTATTGCTCGTAACGTACAGTCACGTTATTGAATAAAAAAAAATAGATTTAAAATTAATCAACCAAAAAAGAAGATATCGATATTTGGGGTTCAGTGTCTTTCGTCGTTGATTCCGAATATTTTTCAGCGGTATCCATTTTATACTTTATAAAACACGGTTATAGCAGCATTTACCACTTTTCCTGAGGGAGTCACTAATGTAAAGGATTGAGTTCAAGAGTTATGAAACTCAACCAACCTTTAAATTCGTCCATATTTTCCCACTTCGGTCTATATTTCTGTGCGTATGCTTTTTTTTTCGAAGATAAATCCATTTTCAAATAAAATTAGTTTATATGGATAAAACAAAACAACACAAGGTGCGATACGAGTAGTGTGTACTATTTTGGTTAGTGGTAGGTTAGTGAGTAATCTGTCGTAACGCAGCAGGAAACGGAGAATTCCCGGCCAACACCGACTTCAATCTACCATCGCATCTATGACCATATATTCGCGTTAAATTTTTATTTTTTATTTCGAGACTCGGTACCATACTCTACGAATCTTGATAGCCTCACGTCTCATGATGAAATGAAAAGTTGCTAGAAAAAGTAGCTAAAAAGTTTAGCTACCAAAAAATAGCTATATCTAGCTTATAAGTTGCTAAGTTGGCATCACTGCAGGGGAGGCAACTTTGTATGAAAGCTGAAAAATCTGCACACAATCATGATTTTGTCAATATGCGTGTTGGCCTTGTAAAAATAAAGCGAGATAAAATATCGCTGTCTCTTTCTTTAATGTTGTTTTAGATTGCCATTTTAAAAATTAGATAAACAAATCCATATTATATGGGAACAAAATATAAATATTAATTCGGTGTTAAACTTTTATTGGTTTGCTCTTTAAAGTATAACTACATACATAATAATCTGAGATTTGCAGAATTAGTTTACCTATTAATTGATTTAAATTAAATTATTAAATATTAGCAGAATTCTATCAAAAGAAGCTATGAATTAATAGAAGAAAAAATGACATTTGTTTGTCAACGTCTTTCATATTGAAAATATTTAAAAAAATATTTTTTGAAATTTATTAAAATTTATTTCATAGGTTTAGTTGGCAAGCCGTAAAGATGGTTCGCGGCTACCGCACGATCTCCCGCGAGGCGGCGAGCCTCCTTGCCGGATTGCCGCCATGGGATCTGGAGGCGATAGTCCTCGCGCGCCTGCACGAATGGCGCGCGGAGGCACTATGCCGGGGGGAAACCCCGCTGCCGCGGCAAGTTGTCGCGCAGCGGACAGACTTCCGGCATGATCTCATGGCGACATGGAGAGAGCGACTGTCGCAACCCCGTGCTGGGCACGCCACTATAGCGGCGATAAGACCCCTCTTTGAGGAGTGGCTTGAGAGACGCCACGGCGTCCTCACCTTCCGCCTGACGCAGGTCCTCACCGGACACGGTGTGTTCGGGAGGTTCCTGCACCGAATCGAGCGGGAGGAAACGCCCGGGTGCTCCCACTGCGAGGATCGACCGGAGGACACGGTGGAGCACACCGTGGAGGTGTGCCCTGCTTGGGCGGAGCACCGCCGTGTCCTCGTAGCGGCGATAGGCGGCGGCGACCTCTCGCGTCCGGCCCTGGTCGAAGCCATGGTCCGGAGCGAGACGGAATGGGATGCCGTCGCCACCTTCTGCGAAGCAGTGATGCTAGCGAAGGAGGTGGCGGAGCGGGAGAAGGAAAGAGCAACAGCTTTCCTTCCCGGCCGCCGCGGGAGACGCCCCGGGCGTCGGGGGCTACGTCGTGGCCCCCGGCCACCGTAGGCGCGGGCCTGTGGACGGCGAGCAATGGGTAGCTCGCCGTCCGTCCGTCTAACGACGACAGGCCGTGTCGACGGCGCGTTTTGTTCCACGCGCGCCTCAAAGAGCTGTCAGCAGCGTGAAGGGGCCCGCAAGGGCCGACGCCTGCCGGGGCTGCGGGCTGTTCGAAAGAGATACCGCGGCTCCGGAACGTAAGGGCACTGAAGGAACACGGATGGTTTTTAGTCAGTAAAAGTCTGACACTCCCTTCCGCTCCACCCAGAGCGAAAGGCGTCATTAGATGATTTTCCATCCGCAAAAAAAAAGGTTTAGTTGGCAATATTTATTATTCATTTTTGCTTAAATTCAGTTAGATGGACTTCATTTTCGTATGTACGCGAATATACAGTTATGATATCGTCGTGAATGTACAGTAAAGATTTTTTGTGAGATGTTAATTCTGTATAAGATATTGATTATAAATGAATTCATTATTTCAAAGTTTTATGCACGATTTGTGATCATCATCGAAAGTAAGTTAAGTGTTGTGCAAATAAAAAGCACAAAATCATCTGATCACTTTCTGCAAGTTTCCTATGATAGGAAAAGAAAAACTTATGACAATATTGTGGTAAGGCTATTAACATTTCGAATTTATTGGCCGTTATTTATAGGTTTTATTACTATATTGACTCGAATTGTATCTGTTTGAGATCACGTATTTGGGCTGAGTTAAGTTTTCATCATGAGAATTTTGCTGATTTAAATTTACATTAATGTTCTGTGAAGAATAACTCTCTGATAATAACATGTGTTATATATTAGTAACGTGCGTGGAAATATTATGTGCAAAAGCAATAAAAAAACATCAATAATAATGTGTAGTTCATAAAACAATGTCTTCCAGAAAATAAAATTACATAACTATACTTATTTACAGTTTTATTTTATCCCATATACTAATCTAAAGTATATTCGAGTAATTTTGGTGCAACCTCTCAATTATATGGGAATTTACCTCATAGGTTTGTGAGGATTGAGCCAAAATTACTCGAATAAGCCTTAAATAAAAAGTTTAAAGTTACAGAATACAAAGGTTTGAAATTCCCGCTAAAAAAGTTTTACATGGGCGTCCACCGTAGCGCTTTTCGTATACACACATAAACACGTGTTTCCGTTTTTTACTTAGAGTATTCAACTAACAGGAGACGCCATGCGCATAAATTTCCAAACAAAAAAGTCTGTCACTTCTAGCGGGAGACGAGGTAACGCACACTAAGCAAATCGTAAACATTGGGCCACGTCGTTACGCACGCACACAGCATAATATGAGCACACGATCAAGCAAAACGCACACAACCTTGAAAATCTCTCATGTCTCATCGTTACAGTGCATAAGCCATAAACAACTAGTGCGAGGGCCTTGTCGATATTGATATGTCGATGAAATTTTATGCAAGTTACATTAGCTAATTAAATAAAATAAAAATGAACAAATGTTTAATGTGTAATATTACATTCAAAGTAAATTTAAAAAATACATAAGGTACAAAATAATAATACAAAATTACCAAAATTAAAACAAATTGAAAAAGTATTATATTATATTTTAACTGGTTTTAAAAGTGAATATGTTTGGTATATATGTGACGAATACACTTTTTGGGATCACTTTTTTTGCGAGGTAGCTAATTCTAGTGCTTGCATATTTTTCCATCACCAAGTTTGCCAGTTCAATGTTATGTGGAACGTAATCATTATCGAAATAATGTTCCTGTATGCTTAAAAATATATAATATGCCTAGTGTATGAAATATTTTTACCATTTTTAGGGTTCCGTACCTCAAAAGGAAAAAACGGAATCCTTATAGGATCACTTTGTTGTCCGTCTGTCTGTCTGTCTGTCTGTCTATCAAGACCCTTTTTCTCAGGAACGCGTAGAGGTATCAAGCTGAAATTTATATCAAAAACTCAAGTCTACTGTCCCTTGGGGCTGTGAAAAAATCAAACTTCTAAGCCAACGCAATCAAAAGATACAGCCGTTTATGCCGCAAATTTTCGATATTCGCAAGGGAATCAAAAGTCAAAACCTACAGGGTACTTCCCGTGAACTGAGAATCTTAAAATTTGGCACGAAGCAACGTATTATAGCACAGATAAAGGAAAAATTGCGAAAAGCATAAATTTTTAGTTACATCATATAATAAAAATATTTTTAATAATTTTAAACTCATATACCTACGGATTTGTTCGGAACCCTCGGTGCGCGAGTCCGACTCGCACTTGGCCGGTTTTTTTAATGTCATGATCAACCGAAAAGGTTATCTGTATAGGGGTTTTGAACGGTCTAATTTTACAGATTTTATCCAACCTATAGAGTTAAACCGTTTGAAGGCTTAGGGTTGAACTACATCTGGCAGCACGGAATAGCACTTTCCTGTGCTTCTATCCTTTTTGGTAGCACAAAAAAGTTGGATTGGAAGTATGACCGCTCAGATTAATGAATAGGTGCACATAATTGCTCACTAAATGCTCAATTCAAATCTGCAATTGCTCACATTATTAATTTATTATTTAATTAGTTATTAATAATATAAAATACAGAAAGTTGTTTGCCTATTATACTTAAAACTTATAAAATTTTATTTGAATAAATAACTGCTCATAATTGCTCAAAAAATGCTCAATCTAAATCCGCTAATGCTCACATTATTAATTAATTATTTAATAAGTTATTAATAATTTAAAATACAAAATTGTTTTTTCCTAAACCGCTCAGACTAATGAATAAGTGCTCATAATTGCTCACTTAATGCTCAATTCAAATCTGAAATTGCTCATGAAATTAAGTTAATATTTAATTAGTTATTAATAATTTAAAATACAAAATGGTTTTTGTCTATTATATTTAAAATCAATAAACTTACTTTTTTTAAATAAGTGTTCATAATTGCTCACAAAATGCTCAATTAAATCCGCAATTGCTCACACTATTAATTAATTATTCAATTAGTTATTAATAATGTAAAATACAAAATTGTTATTGCCTAAACCGCTAAGATTAATTAATAAGTGCTATAAATTGCTCACTTAATTCTTAATTCAAATCTTCTATTGCTGACATTATTAATTAATTATTTAATTAGTTATTAATAATTTAAAATACAAAATTGTTTTTTCCTAAACCGCTCAAATTAATGAATAGGTACACATAATTGCTCACTAAATGCTCAATTTAAATCTGCAATTGATCACATTATTAATTTATTATTTTATTAGTTATTAATAATATAAAATACAGAATGGTTTTTGCCTATTATATTTAAAATCAATAAACTTATTTTTATTTTAATATGTGCTCATAATTGCTCACGAAATGCTCAATTAAAATCCGCAATTGCTCACACTATTAATTAATTATTCAATTAGTTATTAATAATTTAAAATACAAAATTGTTATTGCCTAAACTGCTCAGATTAATGAATAGGTGCACATAATTGCTCACTAAATGCTCAATTCAAATCTGCAATTGCTCACATTATTAATTTATTATTTTATTAGTTATTAATAATATAAAATACAGAATGGTTTTTGCCTATTATATTTAAAATCAATAAACTTATTTTTTTTAAATAAGTGATCATAATTGCTCACGCAATGCTCAATTAAAATCCGCAATTGCTCACACTATTAATTAATTATTCAATTAGTTATTAATAATATAAAATACAAAATTGTTATTGCCTAAACCGCTCAGATTAATGAATAGGTGCACATAATTGCTCACTAAATGCTCAATTTGAATCTGCAATTGCTCACATTATTAATTTATTATTTTATTAGTTATTAATAATATAAAATACAGAATGGTTTTTGCCTATTATACTTAAAACTTATAAAATTTTATTTAAATATATAACTGCTCATAATTGCTCACAAAATGCTCAATCTAAATCCGCTATTGCTCACATTGTTAATTAATTATTTAATAAGTTATTAATAATTTAAAATACTAAATTGTTTTTTCCTAAACCGCTCAGATTAATGAATAAGTGCTCATAATTGCTTACTTAATGCTCAATTCAAATCTGCAATTGCTCATGAAATTAAGTTAATATTTAATTAGTTATTAATAATTTAAAATACAAAATGGTTTTTGTCTATAATATTTAAAATCAATAAACTTATTTTTTTTCAATAAGTGCTCATAATTGCTCACGAAATGATCAATTATAATCCGCAATTGCTTATACTATTAATTAATTATTCAATTAGTAATTAATAATTTAAAATACAAAATTGTTATTGCCTAAACCGCTCAGATTAATAAATAAGTGCTATAAATTGCTCACTTAATGCTTAATTCAAATCTTCTATTGCTGACATTATTAATTAATTATTTAATTAGTTATTAATAATTTAAAATACAAAATTGTTTTTTCCTAAACCGCTCAGATTAATGAATAAGTGCTCATAATTGCTCACTTAATGCTCAATTCAAATCTGCAATTGTTCATATAATTAAGTTAATATTTAATTAGTTATTGATAATTTAAAATGCAAAATAGTTTTTGTCTATTATACTTAAAATCAATAAACTTTTTTTAAATGAATAAATGCTCATAATTGCCCACGAAATGCTTAATTAAAATCCGCAATTGCGCACACTATTAATATATTATTTAATTAGTTATTAATAATTTAAAATATAGTGTAGTGGCGGTCAAGAATATCCACTACCCCATATCCTCCCGTGGGTGTCGTAAAAGGCGACAAAGGGAAACAGGCAGGAGATGGGTAGCAGCATCTTCCTGGTAACGGCATAAATACAATAAAAAAACTGCGGTTGCCAACCCGCTCGCCAAGCGTGGCAACTATGGCAATATACCCCCCCATGAGCAATGACAATAATAAACGGCCCCCAGTCCCCGGCGGCCCCGCTATTCCTGGCTACGGTGGCGACCATGGTAACAGCGGGGCAGGGGGTGCTAAGAATCTCCGGTGGAGGTTCGGTTGCCACCTTAGACGACTCGACCTGGCAACGTACAACGCACGCACCCTGAGGACTGACGAGAAGATCGTGGAGCTGGAAGAAGAGATAGACAAGTTGCGCTGGCATATTATAGGATTATCCGAAGTCCGAAGAGAGGGGGAGGACACGGTAATCCTCGAATCCGGCAACTTGCTCTATCACCGGGAGGGCGACCATCTGTCCCAAGGAGGTGTCGGATTTATCGTCCACAAGTCTCTCGTTAACAACGTTGTAAAGATCGGGAGTGTGTCGACTAGGGTTGCGTACCTTATGCTCAGAATCACCAAACGGTATTCGCTGAAGGTCATACAGGTTTACACACCAACCTCGGCACACCCCGATGAGGAGGTGGAGGAAATGTATGAGGATATCTCTAGAGCCATGCATTCCTCCAAAACCCAATATACGGTGTTAATGGGAAACTTCAATGCAAAACTAGGCACAAGAGAGAACGGTGAGCTGAAAGTAGGGAAATTTGGAATAGGGCAACGGAACCCAAGGGGCCAGCAGCTGGCCGACTTCATGGAGAAAGAGGGACTCTTTATGATGAACTCTTTCTTCAAGAAGCGGCCCTACAGGAAGTGGACCTGGTCGAGCCCCGACGGTTCGACAAAAAATGAGATTGACTTCATTATGACGACCAGACGACAACTGTTCAGTGATGTCTCAGTGATCGCGAGGGTGAAAACCGGCAGCGATCACCGAATGGTTAGAGGCACACTGAACCTAAATGTTAAGTTGGAGAGGTCTCGTCTGATGAAGTCAACGCTCCGTCCCCCTCGTGCTCTAATCCAAAGTCCCGAAACCTTTCAGCTCGAGTTACAAAACCGTTTTCAGTGCCTAGAAGACTGCAATGAAGTGGACGATATGAATGACAAGCTCGTGGAAACTGTCCATGCGGTCGGAGCTAAGTTCTGCAAGACCCACCGCAGAAGAACATAAAAACTCTCCGATCACACTCTTAATCTCATGGCTGTTAGACGGGAGATGAGGCTACATTCTTCAACAGATTTGACAGCATACAGGCAACTGAACAGACAGATCTCCAAATGCATGCGGCGAGACATACGCAACTTCAATACAGCTCGTGTTGAAGAAGCGATCGAGCGGAACCAAGGCTCCAAAGTCTTTGCCAGAGATCTGTCTGCCAGAAAGAGCCAACTGTCAAAGCTGAAGACCGAATGTGGCAGCATCGTTTCCGGGGCACCTGAGATTTTGAGTGAGATTGAGAGGTTCTATGGGCAGCTGTACACGTCATCGTTGGAGCCACACACAAGTGTGAGTAACGATCCAAGAGCGAGTCTTATTCGACACTATTCCGAAGATATCCCAGACGTCAGTCTGAGCGAGATTAGAATGGCTCTCCAGCACCTTAAAAACGGCAAGGCCCCAGGCGAGGATGGAATTACAGCGGAGCTTCTGAAAGCGGGTGGAAGACCGGTACTTGAAGTCCTTCAGAAGCTCTTTAATTCCGTCCTCCATGGTGGCATTACACCGGAGGCGTGGAGCAGAAGTGCGGTGGTCTTGTTCTTCAAGAAAGGTGACAACGCTCTCTTGAAGAACTACAGACCGATTTCCCTTCTGAGCCGCGTCTACGTGCTGTTTTCGAGAGTCATTACGAATCGTCTCGCGCGCAGACTTGACGACTTCCAGCCTCCCGAACAAGCCGGTTTCCGAAAGGGCTTTAGCACCATAGACCACATACATACCCTACGGCAAATTGTACAGAAGTCCGAAGAGTACAATTTGCCACTATGTCTGGCGTATGTGGACTATGAGAAAGCCTTTGATTCCGTCGAAATTTGGGCGGTGTTGCAGTCCCTTCAGCGGTGCCAAGTTGACTGTCGGTATATCGAAGTGCTGGAGTGTTTGTACAGTAGAGCTACGATGGCTATCCGAGTACAGAACCAGAGTACGAAACCTATCCAATTGCAGAGAGGTGTAAGACAGGGTGACGTTATATCCCCGAAACTCTTCACCGCTGCATTGGAAGATGTTTTCAAGCTTCTGGACTGGAAAGGATACGGAATTAACATCAATGGCGAGTACATCACTCACCTTCGATTAGCCGACGATATAGTCCTCATGGCAGAATCGCTGGAGGAGCTAAGCACTATGCTCAATGACCTCAATAGTGTCTCCCAACGGATAGGTCTTAAGATGAACATGGACAAAACAAAGATTATGTTTAATGTCCATGTCACACCTATGCCGGTAGTTGTTGGGAGCACTAAGCTCGAAGTTGTTGACGAGTATGTTTACCTGGGACAAATAGTCCGACTAGGTAAGTCCAACTTCGACCGAGAGGTCAATCGACGGATTCAACTCGGCTGGGCAGCGTTCGGGAAGCTACGACACATCTTCTCGTCAGAAATACCTCAAAACCTTAAAACAAAATTGTACAACCAGTGCGTGTTGCCAGTGATGACTTACGGAACTGAGACGTGGTCCTTCACTGCTGGCCGTATGAGGAAGCTCAAGGTCGCTCAGCGAGCTATGGAGAGGGCTATGCTCGGAGTTTCTCTGCGTGATAAACTTAGGAATAAGGATATCCGCAGTGGAACCAGAGTAACCGACATAGCCCAACGGATTAGTAAGCTGAAGTGGCAGTGGGCCGGCCATATAGCTCGAAGAACCGACAACCGATGGGGAAGAAAGGTTCTCGAGTGGCAGCCTCGTACCGGTAGGCGAAGTATAGGGCGTCCCCCCACAAGATGGAGTGACGACCTGGTAAGACATGCAGGAAGTCGATGGATGCAGGTGGCTCGGGACCGTGCTTTGTGGCATTCCTTGGGGGAGGCCTATGTTCAGCAGTGGACTTGTGAAGGGCTGTAATGATGAATTTAAAATACAAAATTGTAATTGCCTAAACCGCTCAGATAAATTAATAAAAGCTATAAATTGCTCACTTAATGCTTAATTCAAATTTTCTATTGCTGACATTATTAATTAATTATTTAATTAGTTATTAATAATATAAAATACAAAATTGTTTTTTCCCAAACCGCTCAGATAAATGAATAAGTGCTCATAATTGCTCACTTAATGCTCAATTTAAATCTGCAATTGCTCATAAAATTAAGTTAATATTTAATTAGTTATTAATAATTTAAAATACAAAATGGTTTTTGTCTATTATATTTAAAATCAATAAACTTATTTTTTTTAAATAAGTGCTCATAATTGCTCACGAAATGCTCAATTAAAATCCGCAATTGCTCACCCTATTAATTAATTATTCAATTAGTTATTAATAATTTAAAATACAAAATTGTTATTGCCTAAACCGCTCAGATAAATTAATAAAAGCTATAAATTGCTCACTTAATTCTTAATTCAAATCTTCTATTGCTGACATTATTAATTAATTATTTAATTAGTTATTAATAATTTAAAATCCAAACTTGTTTTTTCCTAAACCGCTCAGATTAATGAATAAGTGCTCATAATTGCTTACTTAATGCTCAATTTAAATCTGCAATTGCTCATAAAATTAAGTTAATATTTAATTAGTTATTAATAATTTAAAATACAAAATGGTTTTTGTCTATTATATTTAAAATCAATAAACTTATTTTTTTTTTAATAAGTGCTCATTATTGCTGACGAAATGCTTAATTAAAATCCGATATTGCTCACACTATTAATTAATTATTCAATTAGTTATTAATAATTTAAAATACAAAATTGTTATTGTCTAAACCGCTCAGATAAATTAATAAAAGCTATAAATTGTTCACTTAATGCTTAATTCAAATCTTCTATTACTGACATTATTAATTAATTATTTAATTAGTTATTAATAATATAAAATACAGAATGGTTTTTGCCTATTATACTTAAAACTTTTAAAATTTTATTTAAATAAATAACTGCTCATAATTGCTCACAAAATGCTCAATCTAAATCCGCTATTGTATCCTAGTTCCTAAAGGAACTCCATCTGTGATTGGTCATTTTTGCTGGTGATGAGAGGGCTGGTTCTTTTCTCGCTAAGCACACCCATTCAGTGGGGAAACGCAAGCAGCGTTCTTGGCACTATACCGCGGGGAGTTGGACTATATGAAAATTAAGTTACTAGTTTTTGTTTTTTTTTTATAATTTTTATTATATAATTAAATTTTGATTTTAATGTACAGTAAAAGCTCCTTATTTGTGCTTCCTCCATTCGCGTTATTAACTGCGACACAATTCCTATATTCGCGGCTAAAGATTCCTTTATTCGCGGCTCTAATCGGTACATACATATTAATAAAAAGGATTCCAATAGGTATCCAACCTAATATCCTTTGTAAATGCGTCGTCAAATGTAACTCGAAATAAAGTACCGAACCGAGGTATAGCAGTAAGGTACAAATTTAAAGATTTTCATCAACATTTCACGTATTTTCTATCTCAAAACCACCGTGTTCATTTTATATTGTCGTTTGTATGTTTCTCTAATTATTTGATATAATAAATAGGTAGTTTTAGGCAGTATTCTAGTTTTAAATAGCATTAATCCATTTTAAATTTACGTATTTTCAAACTTATTAAGATTTTCTTAATATCTCCTTTTTTCTCGCTGATTTTGCTCTCTTAACATCCGCTACTGTCCACAATCGTCGAATCAGTTGAAACCTGCAACATAAAACAACTAATTTAGCCAAAACTCGAAATAAAGTACCGAACCGAGGTATAGTGGTAAGGTACAAATTTAACGATTTTCATCAATATTTCACGTATTTTCTATCTCAAAACTACCGTGTTCATTTTATATTGTCGTTTGTATGTTTCTCTAATTATTTGATATAATAAATAGGTAGTTTTAGGCAGTCTTCTAGTTTTAAATAGAATTAATCCATTTTATATTTACGTATTTTCAAAGTTATTTAGATTTTCTTATAATCTTTACAGTTATTAAACTATTTTAGTTAGCAATTTTTTTTAATTTAAACCTCTTTTAGGTCGCGCGCTAGCAGGGTTGCCATTTAATGGAGAAAAGGTGTTAAGGAAAAAAAACGTCTTGTTTTATTTAAGACTTTAATTAAATTGATCTTTATTTTAAACTTAATTCTAATATATACCTAGTGTCACGACACTTCGGTTACACGTCACTACCATTTAAATAATTTATAACATTTATTTCAATAAGTTATAATTAATAATACAACAATAAGTTATAATATTTAACGATATGACGTCTTGGGCGGCTGTCCCTTTTGTTGAAGTAATAAATCAAGTGGTAAATTTTGAAATTTGCACTGATCGTGGCAAAATTAAACCAAGGCGTGATCCTGTTTGGACGGATATTTGTAAAATTAGGAAGCTTCCATCAGGAAAGTATATAAAAACACCAATAAGTTTATATTTGGAATTTACACAAAATCGAAACAGCATCTTTGAGCGGTATCTCAAAGAGCGTGGTTTAAATATTCCTCGGTCTATTGAAAATAATTATCTTTTCTCCCCAGAAAATGAAGATGAAGATTCAATTGAAACCGCCGAAAATAAAGAAAATTTTATAGGTTTCAACATCACATTTACAAAAGAAGAGTGGTTAAAAATTAAGCCAATTGAAAAAAGTGATTGCAATAATAAAAAATATTATGCTTTACAAAACGGTTGGACTACTACTGTCGCAAACTTGATTTATATTACACAAAAACTACCGTGTGCCTTTAGCTTTCCTCGGCAATCCGTTTATTACCTTATTAATGAAAATAATATCGATAAATATATTCTGAAGATTTCCGGGTTTTGCACTGAAAAATTATGTAAAGCTGCTATCTTGGGGGAGTGTATTTTTACATTTAATAATGATGAAAACGTAACTATGCTAATACATACAGCGCAGACACGTAACATTCCTCATTCTAAAAATCGACATGTTACTGGAGAACAGAGACGTGAATTTGCGAAAAATTTGGAGCTGCAAAAAGGAGAGCTGTTTAAAAGAAATCTTATTAAAAAGTACCAACAGTATGGTGAGCAGGCAGCTCCTATCATTCCAAATGCACCTGTCCTTAATAAAATCCGCCATGAAGGTAAGAAAATCCGTCTTGGTGTCCAAGGGAGCTTATGGGACTCATTAAAACACTTGAAGCATAATAACGTGGAATATCGTGATGTAATTAGGCAAGTGGGATTTGATAAATTTTCCATACTCTATTGGACCCATCAGCAAACTGATTTATACAACGATTTATTAACACTGAAACCGGAAGTGTCTTTAGACGCTACGGGGAGTGTAGTTCGGAAGATTCCTTACGCTGAAAACTACCATCATGGCCCGATATTTTTATATCAAATTGTTATTAATATCGGTTCTTTAATAGTTCCAGTTTGCCAGATGTTAACGGAAAGACATGACACTAAAATAGTTGCATTTTGGCTTTATGAGTGGATTTCAGCAAAAGCTCACGTGCCTTTCGAAGTAGTAACAGATATGTCGGATGCTTTACAAAATGGAATATGTATAGCGTTTTGTAACATGTCATACAAGGAATATTTATCAAACTGCTACAGGTTTTTATTGAAGAAGAGCAAAATTTTACCACGAACATATTTAAGAATTGACATTGCTCATTTGATTCTTAGTGTGTCAACACATAAAAAAATTTCGTCAGTTAAATTTATAATTAAAGATTTTTATTTAAGAGCTATTGGTCTGATGAGCACTATGGAAAATTTCACAGAAATTGAAAAAAATATGAAATCATTATTAAATATAAGCCAAAATGAATATGGGTGCAAAAATGATATTCAATGGATACTGGTGAAATTGGAAACGTTTGAATTTGATGAAATGGTCATTGACTACAAAAAAAATAAAAACAGCAGTAGCTGTGAAAAAAAAAATCTTTGCGACAGCCATTTGGTTTGTCATGATGAAGAAATTGAAAGTAATGATTCTCATTTATTAAATTCACCGATTAATCTTGATTTAATAAATTATATTGATAAACTTGTTACAGAAACTCATAATAATATTAATTCTAATGACTCTGTGAATTTTGATGACATTAACCCTTATTATTCAGTAATTGTATTAGAAAAATTAATATTCTTGTTCAAACGATTTCCGTCATGGACAAATGTCATGCATAAGCATTATGGCTCAGAACATTATGTTGCAACTTCTTCTCGTTCTGAGAATTATTTTAAATACGTAAAAGAAAATGTATTAGATGACCGACAACCAACCCGAGCCGATATGTTTATAATTCAACATATCCAGACTATTCTACCTAGATTAATTGAAGCTAGTGCTGCTTATGATAAGCAGCTAATGACTACTAAAAAATTATTAAATAAACCTCAAAAAGTTGGCGATGAATCCGTGCTGAATTATCAAGAAAATTGGAAAAACAAAAACAGACTTGACGAAAGTTTAGATCCAGATTTCACTGAAGAAGCAATTTCTAATGATAATGAATATGAATATGAAGCAATAAAAAATAATGATAATGAAACTGAAACTTTTAAAAATGATCAATCTCAAGGACTTATTTTAAATCATACATCTGATTCTGAATTTTCATCAACCCCTGTTGCAATTTGTGTCGAAATACCAAATGAGAAAAATAGTATTTCATCTAATAAAGATTTAACTTTGTCTAAGCCAAAATTCCATTCCACCTTTAAAACATTTCCTGATACATCAAAACCTTCAAATATTTCAGCCAAAGAAAACGAAGAAAATAGTTTTTCGATTGTCTTGGACGAGAAACCGATTAAATTTAAAATTCACGAAACTCAGAAGTCAGTCAAACGAAAACAAATTTTAACAAATACTCCATGCCCAACAGTCAAACGAGGAAAATATGTTGTTCCATTTCCATCATAAAAGTCTTACATCAAAATGCAGCAGCCAAAAATTCCAAAAAAACTAAAAAGCGGCAAATAATTCAAAATGGATGCATCAGTCACCCTCGGAAGGTTGGTAAGTTAAAATTATCAATAAAAAATACTTGCCCATTTGATAGTATAGTTGAACTTTTTTCTTTTGCTTATTTAAACTTCAAAAGCTTAAAAAATTATATAGATAATCAAAAAAGTAAGTCTGAATTCCTAGAATTGTTATTATTTTATGCTGAATTTGGAGCTACTGCTGCGTTCAAAAGTAAAAGATTTAATTTATTACGCAAGATATATGGAGAACATAATTACTTGATTGACTGTCAAGATGATGTAACTGAATTAATTCAGAATTTACTGATACATTATGAATCTATCACTGAACAGACATTTTGCGTGAGATGTAAATGTTCTGAAGCAAAAAAAAAAATCAGTATTAAACGTTAACGCTACATTAATATGGAATAATGACTTTGATTTTCTAGAAGAAAGTATTTTGAGTGATATAGAAAATGAAAAGTTTTTCTGTAAAAAATTTAAAGAACATGTAACCGGTCGAACACTAAATTTCGATTCATACTTATGTTTGAATCTGAATAATTTTTATGAAAAAATACTTTCTTCTGAAAAAGATACAACAAACATTTTCAAAAAGTAATTTGCGGGAAATCCCTATAAATTTAAATATTCGGAATAAAAAATATTTACTGACTGGAGTGATTGAATTCCAACCATCGAGTATACCAAATGGTGTTGGACATTATATAGCTTATACTAGGACAATTCAAAACAAATGGACCCAACTAAATGATTTAAAACAGACACCAACAGTTTTAAAAACTAAACTACCTGATCTTCGAATAGTTTTAGTACTTTATGTCTTAGTGTAAAAAATCTATGTATAAGATTTACTTGATTATATATTTTTGTTTACAAAAAAAATCTTATAATTATAATTTTAATAGGATAAAAACCAAATAACATTAAAATCAAAATTTAATTATATAATAAAAATTATAAAAAAAAAACAAAAACTAGTAACTTAATTATCATAGAGTCCAACTCCCTGCGGTATCGTGCCAAGAACGCTGCTTGCGTTTCCCCACTGAATGGTTGTGCTTAGCCTTTGACCGAGAAAAGAACCAGCCCTCTCATCACCAGCAACAACGATCAATCGCAGATGGAGTTCCTTTAGGAACTTCACCGCACGTGGACCTCACGAACCGATAGTCTCCATTTATATTCTCTATTTATATATTATCTATTTATATAAATTCAATCAACGTCAACCTTAAAAATACGTCGTAGTAAATGTATACAATAAATAAGAATATTCTGGCTATAATTTTTGAAAAAATAAATCAAAGAATTATTATAAAGATTTGGCAATATTTAATCGTATGGTAATTATGTTATTTATCGCAAACTAAATTTCATTTCATTTCAAAATTAACTGGACACATAAAATTAAAATTAATAGGAAAAATAAAATATCTGAAAATACATTTATTACGGCCTTTATTTAATTAGAGTCTAGTGACAACAACCATAATATCTCGTATAGGAATACAGCATGTAAATTACAATTATTATTATGCAAAAGTTTTAGGTGATGTTCATGGACGTATAAATAAGGCGGACTGAATCTCGCTATACAACTCAGCGAGGCACCCATAATAAGTCAGCTCGCGTGTACGTACAAGGGGTCACGCACACATTCACACTAATAATAAGTCTAGCGCCCGCCACCGCCATTACGCAACAAACGTCGTTCGAGAGAAGTAGTTGGCGTAAGTAAAAACAAAAATCAATATGCCGTCTTGCGTCGTTAAATTTTGTAAAAATCATAGTGGTTTTATCAAAAAACATCAAGGAATCACCTTTCATAGGTGACTCAGTAATTATAATCACTTATTTGAGTATTTTATGTCTTAAATTAAAATGCTATTTTTGGAACACAAAACATGAGTCACGTGATCAGTGTTGTTAATTATATTTATAGGGAAAATTACCCGAAATTTGGCGAATTGCTATTTTTACCCACGTCGGCACGGATACGGTTTATATGTGTGCCCAAAAACATCTTAAGGTTGTTTTATGTGTCTTTTTTTGGTATAATTTTTCTGAAAAATTACCCGATCGATTATAATGCAGTTATATGCATTTTGTAGTAAGTTAATATTAGGATATCTGCCGGGTAGCATTGGTCATTATGCAACAAAAGAAAAACTAAATGCCAAAAATGCACCGCATTTCTTTCATAAATTAATAAATTTGAAAACTTTAGGAGATTTACGTTTTCCATCTAACGATTTATTTAATATTTGTTGTACTTGCGAAATGGTTGTACGAAAGATTATAAAGGAAAACATTACAATGTACAATGGAAGACAACAAAAGTATATACTTACAAAAATATTAGAAAAGTTTTTTGCCAATAGACTCCGGCTCCGTGGCGTAGTGGCTTAGCAATGAGTTGCAACGCTTGGGGCCGTGGGTTCGAATCCCGCACGAAACAAGTATTTGTAATAATTGTTCTGGGTCTGGATGTTTGTTCTTGTGCAACATATGTTTGTAAACTGCCTCCACGATACAGGAGAAAATCCAAGTGTGATGGTAACGTTTAAAAAAAATGACAGGGTTTTTGTAAGCTTGGAATTTGAATAAAGATTTGGCAATATTTAATCGTATGGTAATTATGTTATTTATCGCAAACTAAATTTCATTTCATTTCAAAATTAACTGGACACATAAAATTAAAATTAATAGGAAAAATAAAATATCTGAAAATACATTTATTACGGCCTTTATTTAATTAGAGTCTAGTGACAACAACCATAATATCTCGTATAGGAATACAGCATGTAAATTACAATTATTATTATGCAAAAGTTTTAGGTGATGTTCATGGACGTATAAATAAGGTCTATACGTCCATGGTGATGTTACAAAAATTAATTTTATAATATAATATAATATAAAGAAGATTACAGAAATACAAAAATAGAGAATAGAGAAAATTATAAAAAAAATTAAGATAGTCCAATACTTTACATAAAATAGGCAAAATTAACTTTGTACATTTAATTATTATTAACTAATTAAATAATTAGATAATAGTGTGATCAATTGCGGATTCAAATTAAGTATTTTGTGAACAATGAGCATTTGTTCAATAATCTGAGCAGTTTAGGAAAAAACAATTCTGTACGTTTAATTATTAATAACTAATTAAGTAATTAATTAATAATGGGAGTAATTGCAGACTTGAATGGAGCATTTAGTAAACGATTATGAACACTTGTCCATTAATCTGAGCGGCTTAGGCAAACACAATTTTGTATTTTAAATTATAAATAACTAATTAATTAATTAATTAATAATGTCAGCAATTGCAGATTTAAATTGAACATTTAGTGAGCAATTTAGAGCACTTATTCATTAATCTCAGCGGTTTAGGCAAAAATAATAAATTATTAATAACTACTTTAATAATTAATTAATAGTGTAAGCAATTGCGAATATAAATTGACCATTTTGTGAGCAAATATCATCGCTTATTCATTTATAAAAAAGATCATTGATTTTAAGTATAATGGGCAAAAACAACTTTGTATTTTAAATTATTAATAACTAATTAAATAAATAACTAATAGTGTAAGCAATTGCAGTTTTAGATTGAGTATTTTGTGAGCAATAATGAGCAGTTATTCATTTAACAAAAGTTTGTTGGTTTTAAGTATAATGGGCAAAAACAGTTCTGTATTTTATATTATTAATAACTAATTATATAATAAATTAATAATGTTAGCAATTGCAGATTTAAATTAAGCATTCAGTGAGCAATTATTAACACTTGTTCATTAATTTGATCAGTAAAGAAAAATACAATTTTGTATTTTAAACTATTAATAACTTATTAAATAATTAACTAATAGTGTGAGCAATTGCAGATGCAGATTGAGTATTTTGTGAGTAATTATGAGCAGTTATTCATTTAAAAAAAGTTTATTAGTTATAAGTATAATAGGCAAAAACAATTTTATATTTTAAATTATTAATAACTAATTAAACAATGATTTAATAATGTCAGCAATAGAAGATTTTAATTGAACATTAAGTGAGCAATTTATAGCACTTATTAATTTATCTGAGCGGTTAAGGCAATAACAAACAAACATATAAATTGACCATTTTGTGAGCAAATATCATCGCTTATTCATTTATAAAAAAGATCATTGATTTTAAGTATAATGGGAAAAAACAATTCTGTATTTTAAATTTTTAATAACTAATTAAATAATTAATTAATAGTGTCAACAATTGCGGATTTGAATTAAGCATTTCGTGTGCAATTATGCGCACTTATTTATTTAAAAAACAGTTTGTTGGTTTTAGGTATATTAGACAAATTAATTTTGTACATTTAATTATTAATAACTAATTAAATAATAAATAAATAATGTGAGAAATTGCAGATTTGAATTGAGCATTAAGTGAGCAATTATGAGCGCATATTCATTAATCTGATCGGTTTAGGAAAAAACAATTTTCTATTTCAAATTATTAATAACTAATTAAATAATTTATTAATAGTGTGAGCAATTGCGGATTTTAATTGAGCATTTTGTGAGCAATTATGAGCAATTATTCATTTAAAAAAAGTTTATTGATTTTAAGTATAATAGACAAAAACTATTTTGTATTTTGAATTATCAATAACTAATTAAATATTAACTTAATAATATGAGCAATTGCAGATTTAAATTGAGCATTTAGTGAGCAATTATGAGCACTTATTCATTCATCTGAGCGGTTTAGGAAAAAACAAGTTTAGATTTTAAATTATTAATAACTAATTAAATAATTAATTAATAATGTCAGCAATAGAAGATTTGAATTAAGCATTAAGTGAGCAATTTATAGCTTTTATTAATTTATCTGAGCGGCTTAGGCAATAACAATTTTGTATTTTAAATTATTAATAACTAATTGAATAATTAATTAATAGTGTGAGCAATTACGGATTTTAATTGAGCATTTCGTGAGCAATTATGAGCACTTATTTAAAAAAAAATAAGTTTATTGATTTTAAATATAATAGACAAAACCCATTTTGTATTTTAAATTATTAATAACTAATTAAATATTAACTTAATTTTATGAGCAATTGCAGATTTAAATTGAGCATTAAGTGAGCAATTATGTGCACCTATTCATTAATCTGAGCGGTTTAGGAAAAAACAATTTTGTATTTTAAATTATTAATAACTAATTAAATAATTAATTAATAATGTCAGCAATAGAAGATTTGAATTAAGCATTAAGTGAGCAATTTATAGCACTTATTTATTAATCTGGGCGGTTTAGGAAAAAATAATTTTGTATTTTAAATTATTAATAACTTATTAAATAATTAATTAATAATGTGAGCAATAGCGGATTTAGATTGAGCATTTTGTTAGCAATTATGAGCAGTTATTTATTTAAATAAAGTTTTATAAGTTTTAAGTATAATAGGCAAAAACCATTCTGTATTTTATATTATTAATAACTAATAAAATAATAAATTAATAATGTAAGCAATTGCAGATTTGAATTGAGCATTTAGTGAGCAATTATGTGCACCTATTCATTAATCTGAGCGGTTTAGGAAAAAACAATTTTGTATTTTAAATTATTAATAACTAATTAAATAATTAATTAATAATGTCAGCAATAGAAGATTTGAATTAAGCATTAAGTGAGCAATTTATAGCTTTTATTAATTTATCTGAGCGGCTTAGGCAATAACAATTTTGTATTTTAAATTATTAATAACTAATTGAATAATTAATTAATAGTGTGAGCAATTGCGGATTTTAATTGAGCATTTCGTGAGCAATTATGAGCACTTATTTAAAAAAAATAAGTTTATTGATTTTAAATATAATAGACAAAAACCATTTTGTATTTTAAATTATTAATAACTAATTAAATATTAACTTAATTTCATGAGTAATTGCAGATTTGAATTGAGCATTAAGTGAGCAATTATGAGCACTTATTCATTAATCTGGGCGGTTTAGGAAAAAACAATTTTGTATTTTAAATTATTAATAACTTATTAAATAATTAATTAATAATGTAAGCAATGGCGGATTTAGATTGAGCATTTCGTGAGCAATTATGAGCAGTTATTTATTTAAATAAAATTTTATAAGTTTTAAGTATAATAGGCAAACAACTTTCTGTATTTTATATTATTAATAACTAATTAAATAATAAATTAATAATGTGAGCAATTGCAAATTTGAATTGAGCATTTAGTGAGCAATTATGTGCACCTATTCATTTATCTGAGCGGTCATACTTCCAAGCCAACTTCTTTGTGCTCTTTTTGGTCACTCAGAAACGTTATTTACTAGAGCAAGAAAGAGAGCGGGAGTGTATAGTTTCACCCTCAAAAAGCCGATTGTAAACCGGTTTCAAAAGTTTATCTATCATTCTTGACAATCCATACTAATATAATATTATAAATGTGAAAGTGTGATTTTTTGTTTATTTGTATTTGTCCTTCCTTTACGCAGCAACGGAATGGAGCAATTAAAAAAACATTAAACATTTGCTATCTCTTGGCCGAAGTTTACGCTTAAACAAACATACTTTTTTTCGTAATTTTACTTAGGATTGAAGAATAATTAATGTCGTCGTAAAAAGCGGTAATATTTTGTGTTCTATAGTACAAAAGTGTAGTACTCTGTATATATTTAATAATAATAGATTATAAATATAACACTGAGATTATTTGTTTGTCCTTATTTATTTATTTAAGCGCTAATAATTCGTGTCTCATCTGAAAACAACAATTTGGTTGACACCATCTAAGACGATATACTTGTAAATAACATTTTAAGATGAATAAATATCATTCACTAAACCTTCCATTTCGATTCGTTACATGTTTTAAATTTTATCCTTCATAATGTAAAATAAACCTGTAGCAAAATAATAAACTTTTTTCCAATAATTTCAAAGTCGGTACAGTAGTTTCATTTAGTTTCCTTTTATTATTTGATTGGATTACGAAAACCGATTGGTCAAAATGCAAGGAACAAATAGTGCTTGTTCGTTTAGGTACCCAGGTTATATGATTGCCACATGCTTTTATCCAAACTTGGCGCCTGTAAAGATCTTTTGGAAAACTGTAAAACCAAAGATCTTTTTTAAACATTTTACAAAAAAGAATTTTAAATAACACCTTGGTATTATATATCAAGGTATTAAGTATAGTCAAATAAAAACATCGACACTAAAGATTACAGTGAACATCACTATTATTGCCTTGATGATACCGTTTTATATACTTGAAATTACCCTTCTTTTCGTTTCATAACGTAACATAATGAAATGAAAATATCTATTTAAAATGTTTTATATACAATAAAACTATTTAAATTGGTGTTTTCGTTTCGTTAACAACATTTATAGATTATTAATGTTGTTTGAAATAATATAGTTTTGCAAATGGATCACAATAATATTGATGAATTTAAGACTATTCAATAACACGATTTTGTCTTGTGTAATAAGACCAAAGAGAAACGACATTTGTCTACAATTAAGCAAAATTTAATTATGTCCTAGTGGTGCAAAAGACCTTACTATAGTATTAATACTTTAAGTTGGCAACACACCCTGCTCAGCTAGATGAAAGGTAACGTCGTCTTTTTGTAAATTTGTGGTCTGTAATCTTTTTTTACAAGAAAACAAACTGCAACTCGGCATTTTTCTGGAGGACAACTCACGCTTACGACTACTTGTTAACTGATGCCGTACGCGGCGCAACTAGTTTTATATAACGGGAATGATCCGCGCTCTCGTACTTTTGACAGCGGGGAACGCTCTCCAATATCGTCTCCTGTTAGTTTAATACTCTAAGGTTTTTTAGTATGAAGTTGGCGTTCTTCTCTTGATAAAGAGTAATTGTGTTCTGTGCACTTTAACAAGAGGTGTACATTATTTGAAATACTTCATAAAATACTTCTTCTTCTTAATAACTGGCTTTACGGCTCTGGGATCTAGCTCTTCTGAGCCTGAAGTTACAATATATTATAATAATTATCCTTTATAGTACATGGCTTCGCAATATGTTGATGTATCACATTGTGCAGCCCTTCGGAGATTTTGACGGCAACTTGAGCTAGCAGACAGCTGACGGCAGGCGATGGTATCTCAAGGCGCCTAAGCAGACAGACACCTTATTTTGAGAATTACATCACCATCAGAGCACTTGTTTCACAGTTTCCAATAATAGTTCACATGCGCAGACACTTAATACACAAAATCGCACCACTTTTACATATCAAAGTCCACTTCAAACCATTATTTAGACTATAATACAGGAGCAGCAAACCGACGCTGGTCAAGTTCCCGCCAAAACTCTTATTTGAAATATTATGCTCATATTCATAGATAATATACTATATATATATATATATATATATATATATATATATATATATATATATATATATATATATATATTATTTTAGAGTTTATGGCCTGGTATCTAGACCTTTAGGCCAAGTCTTGTGTATTTTTATTCGGTTTATTATAATTTCCCCACTGTATTTTTGATGAATTTATATAGAGGCACTTAATAAGATCTATTTTTTTACATATCACTCAGGCGGCGGGAGGGATCATAGAGAAAAGTAATATATCAGGCATAGAATTATTACGCATAGAATACTAGTAGAGTAGAGTAGAGTAGAGTAGAAAGTGAGGCAACTAAAACTAACGCGAAACCGCGTAAGTTTACGACGCGCCAGTGCGCAACGTCACGTCTTACGGAGAAGAGCTCGCGAAAAATAGTAAAAATGACCGTTTGTATTGTAAAATATTGTCACAACAGTGATAATAAACATAAAAAAGTGATGGTGTTACATTTCACAGGTAAGTTCATATATTTAATTCATTATAAATACGTAAAAATAAAAAAAATACTTACCTAAGCTATAATTATACAAATGTTGCTAGTTGTGGGGAAAAAAATACACAATTTTCTTTTAAAAATATTTATTTTCCCTTTGTGTTTAAAACATTTAATCGCAACGCTCTGTGTAAAACTCAAATGTTTATATACAGATACCTATCTCTCTAAGTATTAACTAGGAGTGGGAGATACAAATCGTATATAGATACAATATCTATATATCTGTACAATATCCAATATCTATATATCCGACGACAAACTAACTATGTATTAGATATTACGATTTTACGATACCGTGTTGATATGAGTCATCGAAGAATATCTAATATCTACTCAAAACCGAAACCGCCGAAACGTAAAATATCTAAATATATACATTGATTCGGATACCGAACAAACCGGCGCGATAGAATATATAGCTAAAACAGATATTACGACTATTTTACAACGAAAAGGTGATACGCTTATGCCTAATATTTTTAATATTAATCCTTATTTGTAGTAGCATACGATTTATTATGGAACACATCATTTTCAATATCCATTCTAAGTAGTATAATTTTATTATTATTTTGTTGTGTTGCACTGTTTTCAAAATAAACTATTTTAGATCTTATTGTGTATTTAATAGAATGTTATTTTTGGTAATGTAAATTAAAACTGAGAAAATTATGAAGGAAAGTTTACTTCACCGATTCTGAAAAATTATACCCACTTTCTAAATATGGGATAATTTCTTTTGGCGTAACCATAACCACAAGTGTGGCATAATATATGAAAGTTTAATTTATATAGTAATAGCAAATAAATGTTGCAATCCTTATTTTTAAACATGTAGAGCCTAAATTTAAGTGTAATAAATTAAAATAATATATTCTTTAGAGTGAAGGAGTAAAAAATACTTTGTAATAGCGCCACCTACTAGATTTTATATGTAGTGATTTTATCGAACAAAAATTGATTAACTCTTAAGGTGGTACGTGCGATATACGCTAGATGGCACAAACACGACACGATTAAATTTAATATTCTATTTCATTATCTCGCAGGATAAATCCTAATGATATATGTATGTTACTTTTTATATTATAAGATACTTTAAAAATATTTTTATTACGTAAATAATACAATTTTTTTTTATAGGATAAGGGTGACAAACGAGCACACAGTCCACCTGATGGTAAGTAGATGCTGCGGCCCATAGACATCTACATCTATCCTCGTTTGCGAATCAAAATGCAGATGCGTTGTCACCCGTGAGGACTAAGATGGAATGCCTCATTTCCAGTAAAAAAGGCCTCCGGCCACCTGCAATATATCTATAAATCTATATATGGAAATTCGTTTATAAATCGCATATCACCATGTGACTACCGACTTCTATTCAGAATGAAGACGGAAGATATCAACAAATATATAGGATATTGAAATATATAGATACAAAATCGGATTTTCATATCCAATACATAGGTACGATTTGATATAAGGTAAAAGTGATATTACCCATGCCTAGTATTAACATTATATTAACAATGGGTGCCTATTTAAAACTAATACGGAGTGATCAGCTGATCGCGATCCGTCGACGCCATTTTAACGCAACTATTTTATTTTAATTGCTTTGTTTATTGACTAAGTCGAAGTTTTAGAGTATAGAATATTATTTTTTTTATTTACAACATAGAGATTATTACTAAAAACGCCTTTACTAACCAGATGTCACTTTACACCCAAACATTCACCAGATGTCACTTTACACCCAAACATTAACCAGATGTCACTTTATACCCAAACATATTTTAACCGACTCCCAAAAAAGGGGAGTTATCAATTATTTAGTAGTTAGTTATTTTTATTTTATGACATCCCCTAAGATAATAATAATGTTCTCCAGACCGAATTTCGATCACGGTGGCCAGGCTCAACGGAGACTAGCCATCGGTGCAGGACAAGATAATAGTGCCCAAGAGTAACAGCAAGCACAGGTGCACTGTCTATTCCCTTTCTCTAATAGTCCAATGACACGGTAAACCGACACGATCGGAGAGAGCTCAGGCGCAGGATCAACGGCTTTACGTGCTTTCCGTGGGACTTCCGTCCCACGAAAATGTAGATATACACACCATTGACTTCCTGGACTAAATGCAAATTATAATTTTAAAGTGTCTAGGTATAAAATGATAATATTAATATTTTTTGTAGGATAGGGTAACAAACGAGCACATTTCAATTTCAGCGTGTATAATGAATCAATATGTGTGCATATCTTTTAAAATAAAAAAAAATTAAAGCTGTTTAGAAATAATAGAATTCTGAGGTCACCGAATTGAGAACATCCTTCTTTTTTGAAGTCGGTTAAAATTGAACATTACACGATGTGCTTATTGTACTCGAGCAAATTAATTGTGTTTAATAATATTCTTAAATTTTATGACGTCTGCATTTTTGTACCATCAAAATATGTATAATAAAGTTATATTAGTACCATCATTATCGTGTTTAATTTATTTCATTTTATATTCTCATAAAATACGTCTTCGTACGTAATACGTAATCTTTATTATATCAATTATTTAAAATTAATCAATAAAATAGTGATTTGCACAATTTGATTGCAAACGCCAGAAACTGGTATCACTGAATGGCGTGAATGTTTGCGTGTGACGAGCGTAGGCACATTCGACTCGCGCCCACTAACGTAATGAAGTTGCATCATTTTAACGTTCGTGTTTTGTACTAGACTGCGTTTCTATGCGTAATAATTCTATGATATCAGGAATAGAGCCCATAGATAAATATATATGTAGCCGATAGAGCCCACTCGCCGTAGATTGAGGATTGACTAGATAAAGCATTCGCGTATGCTTTTGAGATAGAAATAGGCGGGAGGTACTTTCACTGGGTTACCAGATATCGTTCCATTTCCCCCGTTATGGGTTTATTTATATTCATAGCACTTACGTGCATACAAAAAAGTTAATTGTTACCATAAAAAAATGTTCTTTTATAATTCAGATGATGAATTCATTTCTCTTGAAAATACATTCTGTGACTAAAAACTACGGGCGGAAACGACGTAAAAACAGAATCATCCTTCTGTATTCAACGGCGCAACTACGATTTTACTGGACATTCAATAAACTCTTTGGATTTCGACGGCACTAAGTGAAGACGCTACTAGCACAAAGTGTGATATTGCTAATAAATAACAATATGTTATGTATGTACTTAAATATTAATTAAGAATAAAAATATTAAATAATAAACAAAAATTTCCTCGTGTCGAGTTTTGTTTTTACAAAAAAAAAAATCAATAATGTTTTAACATACCATTCCATCACAAGTTCAGTGCTGAACACAGACCTCCGAAAGGAAAGGCTTTCCACTTTGGTTTTTAGTACAAAACACTGTTTTGAGGCTACTCCCGCGATTTCCTGCATGTTTTGTTAAGTTAGTGTCTTGTGTGCGGCAAGTTGTGGCGTACAAGAGAATTTGTCTGTACATAGAATGATATTACCCCGCGTCGTAAGTAATAATACAAGATGGGGATGGAGCAGCAGCACTTTCCCGATGAAAACTTAAAATAATAAATAACTGCGGTGGCCAACCAGCATAACGCATATTTTCATGCAGGCGTAGCAACTATGGTAAAAGTCATCCTATGACTTACTTATGGTTAGATGGATTAATCATGTTACCTGATGGTTAAGGTGGTAAAATGTTTTAGTTAATATACGTTGTGAGGCATCAACAAAGGGTTTGTTTTTGTAATATGTTGGTATATATTTTATATTGGTATATAAAATAAAAACGAATGTTTCATAATATTCTATTTTAATTTACCATGCAGTGTAAGATTATCTGCTACCTCATATCATTCCATGGGTGGTTTATGAGGCGACATAGGGAAACATTAAAGAAGATAAACAGCAGCATTTTCCTGATAACAGCTAAAAAAAAACAGTGGTTGACAACCCGCTTTCCAAGCGTTGAAACTGTGGTAAATAACTATAATCATGTTTATGTTCAACAGTGGACTTTTTGATAGACTGTAAAGATATATATTCTATTCATATGAAAATATATAGAAATATTAACAATGTTACATTAATTAAAACAAATGAAAACACAATTATATATTAAATATAATTCAATAACATTAAAATAAACATACGATTATTTATTTATTTTTCATCACATTAATAAACAAATTTAACAAAATTTTTTGCCTTCTTTCTAGAGCATTCGTTGTAATTCTTGGTTTGAGTAGCTTTAGAATTTCGGTACGACTTTCCATTGACGTCAGTGGAGTTTGGTGTTGATACGTATTTTTACAGAAAGATTACACTATTATAAGCACACACACAAAGTCTCAATATACGGAAACGCGTAATTTTTGAGAAAAGAATAATTGAAAATCAATTATTCTTGCAATGTTTATGTCTAATCTGCTAATAAACTGGCGCCATTTTGTAATGTCATTGTCGACGTCAATAGGGATGTCGATTCTTTCCGAAAAAGGTCGTTTTTTAAATCGATTCAAATCGTAAGCTGATGTATCGATTCCTAAAAAATCGATTTCTAAAATATCTATATTTTTTTCATGTTTGCATTTATAATGTAAATATATATCCATTTTATGAGAAAAAAATCTCCTTCATCATAAAATATAGGGGGACTGATTCAGAAGGATTTCTGTATCTATTTTGAGACTGCTACCTCTCCGGCGCTGCGGGAAGAGCAGCCTCTACGCCTTAGCGTAACAAATCGCAGGCATCCCTCAGGCAGGCGGAGGCTGCTCCCCCTACGCGCCTCCGGCTCTATAAAACCACTCTAGGGGTAGGACAGACTCGTACCAGGTGGAGTCGGGGTCAATCAATTCGGTTCTTTGACATAAGTTGAACCTAACCTATTTTATTTATCTGCCCTAATAGGTACTGTTAAATAAAACAAATTTCAATAAGAGATCATTTATCATGGTATCTTTCTTGTTTTTCATAAAATGGGTTTATATTTACATTATAAATAGAAACATTAAAAAAATATAGACATTTTAGAAATCGATTTTTTGTGAACCGATACATCAGCTTACGATTTGAATCGATTTAAAAATCGACCTTTTTCGGAAAGAGTCGACATCCCTATTGACGTCGACAATGACATTACAAAATGGCGCCAGTTTATTAGCAAATTAGACGTAAACATTGCAAGAATAATTGATTTTCAATTATTCTTTTCTCAAAAATTACGCGTTTCCGTATATTGAGACATTGTGTGTGTGCTTATAATAGTGTAATCTTTCTGTAAAAATACGTATCAACACCAAACTCCACTGACGTCAATGGAAAGCTAAGCCAGAATTTCTCAAAAATGTGCATTTGTAAACTTGATTTATACTTTTGCATGGCAGAAATTCTTGGGTGCTGGTTGTTAGAATCGGATTAGAAGGGTGTGTATATATATATATATATATATTATGCCTTGTATATAATATATTTTAATGGTATAAATAATAAGGTACAACTCCTAAATTATACTTAGTTAGGTAATACTTATCTCTTGTCAAAAACATCTTTATTACATTATTTATGACAATTAAATAGAAATTATCATAATTATTACATTTATTTCTTAATTTATTTACACATTATTGTTTATAACACCTTTATAAAAGGGATTAAGGGTGGACTAAATGTCCCATTGGTAGGCACTCCCAGTCAGTTTTACAATTATTATTGCATAATAAATTATTCATTTGTATATTTAGGTCAGGACTTTAAATTATTTATTTATTTCTTTTATTTAAATCTTTATTTGCATATACATGGTAGTACAGATAAAGTTCCAACATTTGTAAATGAGGATTCATGTTTAATCAATCCATCTATAAGTAAATATTTTGTCTTTGTCATGCAACCAAATTATTACAACTCATAATAATACAGAATGTTAGCATTTGAAAATAAAATAAGCAATGCTAGTCAATTTTTAATACATACAGAACAATGTCAAAAATCATAACTACTAACAAGGTCAAACTTATATCACTTATGGAGAAAGAACAACAATAACAATAACAAAGAATAACATTTTAAAAAAATATCTTAATTATATTATAAATTACATAAGTTAAGTATATTTAGTCCACCTAAAACAATGAGGCTCATAATGTTTGAGCATATACTGATAAGTTTTGTTGGTTACCTGTAATTATTACCAGTAGCGATTATCCAACAGTTACGGATAGCTGATTCCTTAGAAAAGCTGTGAAATAATATATTTAAAAGAAATTAATATATTAAATATATAGTACACTTTTATATCAAGGCATTTAACAAAAAAAATCAAGTATGGATATCTGTGCATAAATACAATACCTATAACAATTAATACAATATCAATTGATTTAATTAAATAGCAAGTATATGTAAATCTAATGATAATATTACTCATACCAAACATTTCAAAAAATTATGTACATATTAAGCTTTAGATATTGTTAATTAATACATTTACAGCCTAACATAGTTATGTCCTCCACAGCTGAACATAGGCCTCCCACACAGTTTGTCTTCAAATAACTGCAGTTGCCAATTCTCCTGCCAAGCTAGGCAACTATCACAAAACCTATAACTTTTGACTTTTGATACTGACTAATGGTAACATTAAGTATATTATCATCAAATTTTTTCTACATCATTAATTGAGAATATTATCTTATGTTGTTATGTTATTGTGTACCTTAAGATTAAGATTATTATATTATTTTGATTATTATATTAGATTACTTATTTATTTATTATTTTATCTATGTTTATATTTATTTTTATATTAGTATGACATATTTTTTTTTAATAAATATTGTAATGTAACTGTTGCTAATGTATAGTAGAATTAATGGAATGCAATAAAGTTTTGTGCATCTGATTTCAGGCAATACATATTTTGTGAAATTAAATATACTTTGCCCAATGTTTATGTACTTGAATCCAAACATGTTTTCAGGTTGATACTAACATATTATTTGTGACGTCTATATAATATGGAAAATGATTGAAGAGTTGTAGGGCAATAAGGAGTTTCCTTTAAAGCTGAACATAAAAGTGTATGTGTATGTATAACATTATGTGATTCATATTTATGGACATAACTACTAATCACAATAACAATTATTATTCAACAATGCGAAAACATTATTGTACTCGTTGATATCCCTAAAGTTTCTATAATCCTACCAAATCAAAAAGTACACGTTTGTTATGACTTTAAGCTTTCGAATGACCGTTCAAATTAAGGAGCATTATCATGAAGAATTTACAATTTGGGAGTACAAATATTTGACAAAATACATCACAAAATTCATTAAACACAAGAAATGTTACACTTTATATTCAAAACAATAGATATTAATCAGTACAAGTAGCAAATGTAAGCACAAAACAAACTTATCGGTAAGTTTATCAATTTTTCGTTGACTGATGCTGTTGCATCCTAAAATGCTACAACTTACCATCTTTTTAACCTTACCTAATAACTAAAACCCACAAACAACACTAAATTCAATCACATATTTGCTTATAATATCAATGTTATTCACAAGAGCTTGACATCGTTAATGTCAAATAAAGGAGGGAAAACAATCAAAAACGCATACCTAGAAAAAGACAAGAAATATAGATTTGCTTCTCCCTTACTCTTATGTACCCACCCTACCCCAGCCTACAAAAATGAGGTAAATAAAATTAAAAAAAATACCAACAGACGTATTTTAAATACCACTTTCCAAAATTGTTTATTATTGTAATAGCACCCCCGTAGATTGTGAATAAAAAATAGGTAAAGATCGCGCATCTTATAACGTCGATAGCACTTGAAATAATTAAAATTTAAACGTACCGATTAATGCGGGGCTCTGGAAAGACACAAAACCAAAGTATTTGGAATCTTCGACGCCGGTGGAATTTGAATCATTTGAACATAATAATAAAATAGTGTTTCCTAAAATTAAATTGAAGGCGTAAGGTGTAAATTAACCATGTGTATAATTTCAAACGTATACTTCTGCAACTTTGTTTTAAAAATTGTTATTATATATTGTTTAACTTTTTGTATTTTTATTAAACAAAAATTAAAAAATAATTAATGAAAAAATGTATAGCATTCGAATGTATTTGAAGTTTTAGTATAAGGGAAGTTATAATATAGATTATATTATATAAGTTACTATAGATATTGCTAATTAAACAATTCTTAATATTACACAAGAAAAGAGCTGACGTAAGGCATTCCAATCAAGTCACGTAAATATTTTTTTGATAATTTGATGTATTAATGTATAAAGATTTAAAGCAAGTTACTAATGCATGTATGTAATTTTTACAATAATAAACTTTTTGTTATTATTTTAATACTAGTAAGTGTATGCAGGCATAATTTTTCTTCGATATTTTGTATACATTTATTGGGTTATTAAAAATGTAACACTTAATATTTGCAGTTTATTAATTATTTTCTTCAATGTCTTAAAAAAACTATTATATAATCATAATTATAATATTATGATTTTAAATCACAGATTTTTTCAATTAGACAATATATTTATTTATTTAAACACAGAAAATATCTGCAATAACTTCTAGATGGCGCAAGTTGCAATATATATATATATATATATATATATATATATATATATATATATTCAGCTTAATGTATTAATTAAGATTAAGATAGAAACGTATAAGTTAACCTCTTACACGCAATTTACTATTCAAATAGAGAAAATAGAGATAGGCGTGAACTTGCCGTGAAAGATCCTCCGAAGAAAAACCCTAGATTATATGTGCCGCGCATGCGCTAACACTCTATGTGCATTCGGCAATTGACAAAATAGGTTTTATTAAATAATTGCACTTAATATTGCATTTTATGGATTTTCGATGGTGGTGAAGTTTAATTCACGAAGGGTGAAGTTTTTTTAAGCCGCAAAACCTACAAAATTTTAATTATTTCAAGTGGTATCGACGTTATAAATTGCGCGATCTTTACCTATTTTTTATTCACAATCTACGGGGGTGCTATTACAATAATAAACAATTTTGGAAAGTGCTATTTAAAATACGTCTGTTGGTATTTTTTTTATTTTATTTACCCCATTTTTGTAGGCTGGGGTAGGGTGGGTCTCTTATGTCTAACTATGTACGTGCATTCCTTTCACACCAGATGACGTCACGGAATGTTTAGCCTATAAGATACAAAGTCTATGCCATTCGCAGAATTTATTGAAGATCGCTAATGTCATATGATCGGATAAATAGCGCCATCTATTATCGCCATCCACAAACTAGTCATTTATATAGCTAGCTATAGGTAGGTACTATGCATAGGCTATTTTACTACTTTAGTTTCCTTCATCCCTACTATTTTACTTGTATTCAAGTTGATAGTTTTACTTGATTTTATTTTTTCTCTTTAAGAAAATCATAGTAAAACTTTATCAAATTAAAAACAAGCAAATTAGTAAGGAAGCATCAATTTCAAAAGATTATTGGATACAACAAAAAAAAAGCAATTTTTTTTTATAATATTATTTATTTATCTTGTATTTATTTATTTTTTTATTTTTTTTATAGGATAAGAGTGACAAACGAGCACACAGTCCACCTGATGGTAAGTGGTTGCTGCGGCCCATAGACATCTACATCTATCCTCTATTACAATTCAAAATGTAGATGCGTTGTCACCCGTGAGGACTAAGATGGAATGCCTCATTTCCAGTAAAAAGGGCCTCCGGCCACCTGCACTCACCAAGCGAAACGCAGAGGTAAACCTCTACTTCACGCTGGTATTCTGTGAGGTCGTGGTACCACCCCGGTTCGAGCCGGCCCATCCGTGCGACAGCAAAAGCTGCCGCGTGGCTCTACCACTGTTAATTTACTTTTAACTTAATTTCTATAAGCTTTCGCTGCTGCTTTAGTTTCATCCTCACCATGGTATGCGATTTTGCCAGACAAAATCCGGTTTATTGAACGGCACCAACTATATATAAGAACATGAATAATTGTGTTTTCATAATAATTTTTTAATATTTTTTTATGTGTTTCACAACTGAATGGGAAATCAACAAATATGTCAGTGAACACTTTTACTTTACATTTTAAGCCTTTTTTTGGAACATCTTTTTTTTTGTTCCATTTCTTTGGATGGGTATACTAAAGAATTTTTACCTTTTTTATATTCTTTGGCCCTTATATATTCATTTGATTTGCTTTCGGGGTCGCCATACATGTCTTTTTCACAAATTTTGCAGCTCTTTGATACATTTTTAATGCATTTCCCCAGGACCCACCCACACACATAATTGCCCTCCCTGACCAGCATCATTTACATTTGTATTTAAATTGATGAAAGGCACCACAATTTCGTCTTCCATGCTTTCAGAAAATTGTGGTGTTTCCTTATCAATGGGACTGGGAATATCAGAAGTTGACACAATATTTTCTCTTACAAAAAAATCTAGATTTTGCAAGCAGCTATCGTCATCTTCTTCGCAGTTTGCATGTAGAGAATGGGGTGAGTTAAAATTATTAATTAAGAGGGACTTAAAGGCCCCTTCAAATGCAACAGTGTCTGGTGCAGTATTTCTTGCTCCATAACTTCTGATATTCCCAAAGAAATTCTCTAGTGGGTCCTGGTTGAAATTACGTGTTAGCATAGCATCAAATGAATATGTTTGGGACACCAATATCCATCAATAATTGTTGCATTCCTTCAATTGTACGTATGAAGTTTTTTATAGATGGTATAGCCTTTGTTTCAATCAAACGGATTTTGTTATTTTTTCCTTAATTTTTTTTAATAAATGTTACAGTTTTTAAAACTTTTATGGCATTCTTCCCCAAATCATGGTGTGAACTAAATCGTCGTACACATCCTTTATATGTTTTGCCATCAGGCACATGAAATGTATTAGAATTTAAAGAGTCAAACAGATTGTCTATTAATTTTGTAAATTTTACCAAATTTTGGCATTCTCGCGGAATGTCTCCTCTTGCCACGAGATGTCCGGCAGTCGTAGCTACCGTGTGACTGAAAATTTGGGCTGCTGATTTCACTTTCATTTTTCTTATTTTGTCGACATAGATGTGCTCATCTGTGACTTTCAGCAGGCATTTCACCTCTCCATATGATTTATCAGCTTCATAAGTTTACTTATAGTAATCCCATTTAACGATTTTTTCCCACTTCTCTTCAAAATCATAATATTTTAAATCTTTTGTAAGTAAATTGTTTCGGACTCCTTTTAATAAATGTGGAACATCAAATAGAGGGATTACTCTTTTTTTCCCTATTTCAATGACTTCATTCTTCCATTCCTTTTCTTCTCTTAAATATCTTTTTCTTGTATCTTCTACCAATTTATAACACTCACATTGACTGTGCTTTGATCACAAACAGTACATATCACCTTTAATTACGTACTGCATACATATTTAATGACTTTTTGCAAAATTTCTTTTAAATGAGCCTTATTTATGGAGTTGGTGAAATAATATGCCACGGGTTGCTTAAATTTCTTTCTTAATCCCTTCACCATGAAGACCAATACATGATCTGCAATTTTCTTGCCATCAAATGTAAACCCCCTAAGCCGATCTTTTGCAGCGTTAAAATGGATTTGAGGCGATATTGACATTTCGTCGAAAATTAAGCTACGGTCTTCTGGAAATAAATCCTTGACGGTATTTTTAATTTTCATAAATATGCATTTATTCAGCCCCGGCTCTACTTCTATTTTGGTCAAGTCTTTTTAAAGACTTTGTGGATGTTTTGCCAAAAGAGGGTAGCTTCTTCGACTCTTCTTATATAAAGAAATTTAGAGCACTTTTTCTTCTAGAGAAAATCTGCGACCAGAAGGTTTCTTGCCTGTCTGGGTGTACTGCATTTTTGTGAAAATTTTTGCTGCTATTGTCATATTATTTGTCAGTTTTTTAAATAAATGATTTGTAGACATTTTTCTAGCACTGGCTATTCTGGATTGAAGGGTTTTGTTTTTCTTTTGTGATCTGATCAAGTTCAATTGCAAAATTTTAATTTTTCTTCTTGTTGTTTTCAGCTGGTTTAACGAGAATGACGGCAACTCCTGATGCTGATGATTATCTGTATAAAAACACAATTTATTTAGTCCCAAACTAAGTATACTAGCACTTATATGCTATATGTATTTATCTGATGTCATCAGCTTTTACAAAATTATGGCCAATTATTATCCTATGTGATTTTTAGTTGAGATTGGGTTCGGTTGATTTTTAGGGAAATACCATGTGTTTCTCTTAAAAGTGCACTCTGTTTCCTAACCTCTAAAAATAAAAATAAGCTTACTATTGCTTTTATTTATTGTCTTCTTCTGCAGTCGGCAATAATTGTGTTCTGAAGTAATAATTCTGACAGAATTATCTGTAATGTGAGAGAAAAACTCATGAGAAATATTGATTTGTTAGTGTGTTGTTTTTAGATTTAATTTAGTCCTAACTTTATGTATATAAATTTATCAACAACATGAATGCAATAAATAATTGGAATTATGTAAGTACCTGTTGGTGTCGGTTTTAATATAGCAATGCTGCTTTCTCCATTCACAGGGTCAGGTACAACTGTAAAACTTTCTCTGAAGTACCAACTTCATTAGAATTGCCTGAAAAATAAGAGGATATGTTTAAAGTGTAATGATGAGCACAGGTACATAGGAAGATCGGGTCATAAATCACCACACAGGTCTGCTCGAGATTTTAGAGTAGTTTGTGCACAATCCACAATATTTGCAGCAACACCAAGCTCTTCAATGTTGTTGTTTTATTTATCATTGAAGTTGTAACTTAGACTAGAATCTAAATGGCCAATAACTGTATTGAGCCCAATAACTATAACATTTACAGTATATTTTATTAGGTTAGGCCCAAAATTAATTATGATACAGTTGTACTTAATTTGTTATAAAAAATAACTAAATAACCAGTGGGCGATAATGACCATTTGAAGATGTTGATGGCACCTAGACTATTAATCCCCTTAAAATGTAAAAAAAAACTTATTTTGCTTTTCTTTAATTGCTGTCTTAAGTACCTGTCAGTATCGGTTTTAATGTAGCAAGGATGCTTTCTTCATTCACGGGTCCAGGTACTAGTAAAATTTTCTCTGAAATACCAATTTCATCAGACTTGCCTGAAAAATAAAAGAAAAACAATATTATTTATTTTAAAAATAAATGAAAACATAAAGTTAAAGAATTTTTAATTTGAAGTGGAACAAAAATATATATTAAGTTTTATTTTTCCACCACACAGAATAGCCACCATCAATATATTTTCTCATCATTATAAGAATATAAAATGAACATAATATGAATTAAAAAATTACCGATAAACACAAAAATAAAACAATACTAGGAATGCAGCCTACACACTAATCAACATATCAAACATACCATTTCATATAATAAAAGTAGTTATTCATTATTATTATTTATTCGGCTAAACGAATTCATTGCAGTTAATATTAAATACTATGGAAAAAAAACCTTGCAATCCTTTAAAGAAAATCTATTTACGAGAGTTTCAATCATGATTATCTACAGAGATGTGCAAGATAGTTTAATAAAAGTATTTAAATTAAAAAAAAAAACATAGGGTATAATGTGGGATGATGCATGGTACTGTATTTGTACTTGTTAAAAACATGGCCAAAATTTTTTCCAATCATTTTGGCCATGTTTCTTGCCTAATGTGGGAAGGATTTCAGTCAAGTATGTAATATTAGCAAAATGCTAACTTCAACTCATGCCCAGTACCACTAATGTATAATTTTACATTGGTTGGTCGGTACATTTCTACTAATGAGTAGAGATGTACTGACTAGTTGGAAAAGCCGACTATTCGGCCATATTTGTAGTGAGCGATTAGTCAGTAAGAAACGCCAATTAGTCAGCCTATTATATTAATTATTTATACTTTAAATAAATTAAATAATCTGTACGATAATTGAAATTAAATCTTAATGTTAATAACAATGAATTATCAACAAATAATTTTTATTTTAGAATCAGTCTACAGCTTGTAATATATTTAGCAGTAATGAAAAAATTACTAAAATAATTATAATTTGATAATTATCTATTTTTATCATTAAAAATGTATGTAATTTAACTAGGGCAAAAATTGTGATGTACAAAGGTACATTTTCCCATAATAAAAAATATTAACTAATTTATAGTATTTTATTAGAGGCAATTTATGGTGTAAAAACACCAGACACTGCCCTTTCTGGCAGCAATCTATTCCTTACAGTTTTGTATATATTGCCAATTTTGGAGAAGAGTCTATCGCTATACACAGAACTAGTTGAACAAAAGAAGTACACTTTAGCAAAAAGCAAGATTTTGGAATATCTTGAACTGTTACAACTCCGCCATTCAACTCTGCAGACAACAAAGTGCCATGGAGATTGCTGATACCAACCGAACTCAGCTGAAAGCAGTGATTGGCTTGACTGACTAGTCGGCCAATGTAAAAGTCATCCTATCTCTAATAATTAGTAATAAGTTATAATGCCCTTAGTTGAAAATTATGTAAATCTTACCAGGAAGATGAAGTGATGGCACAGCTAGAAAATTCAACTGGTTATTACGGTTCCTATCCCTGTCTGTAAAATGGATATCACAGATGACCTTCTTCCTATACAGTTCATAATCAGCAGGACTATCTAACTTCCCACCAGCTATATGAACCAAAGCCTTAAAACGGTCAGGATTCTTTTCTGGATGTGGAAATTGATGGTAGGAGTTCTATAAAAAAAAAAGAAAGACCACTTTTAATTTTTATCTCGAAAAATTTCAAGATCTAAAATAATTTTTCCTGAATAATGATGCATAACAATATTGACATCTTATCCAATAATCCTACTAATATTAGAAAAAAGCAGCCAAATGCGAGTCAGACATGCACACAAAAGGTTCCATACCACCTTATAATATTAAGCACTGCTTTTTTCAATACTTTTGTAACAAGAAATAGGGACCTCCTTTAATTTATAACTAAATTTGATTTATTATTATTTTTTGTTATAACAGCCATTGAAGTTCAAATTTTGTGAAAAATTTCGAGTGTCTTGGTTCAAAAGATACAGGTCTGTGACAGAAGGATGGACAGTGGAGATTCGTAATTGTATTTCTTTTAAGTAAGTAATTCTAAAAACTATGAAGCTCCACAGTTCAAAACTTTGAACAGTGACTTTAATAACATAACATCACACCTTGTTTCCCCAAAGGGTTAGGCAGAGGTGTACCCGTACCGAGAGCCTATTGCCATCAACCGGACATAAATCCGGACTACGGCCTACTACTAAGAAATTCCTTATGGTAAAACCCAATAACACTTGGCCTGACCATAGAATCGAACCCAGGACCTCATGCTTAGCGATAGCGCTTACGACCACTAGACCAACGAGACAGTCGAGGCGGGAGTGAGGTGTAGTTTTAAAAAGTATAAAAATAAACATGGATTACTGCAGTGGTCCATCTATAATGTAAATATTATCCTGTTTACCTATTATTTAGGACAAGCATGTAAGTTGAAGTTCACCGGGCACTATGGAAATCTATGGAGGAGTCGGGATGGCAGAGATAGAATTATGATTATACTTACTGTTTGAACATCCCAATGCACACCGTTTAGGCATGATACAAACAAATCACAAACGTCTATATCGCAAAGAAACAGCACAAAAAAAGCGTACAAGGTCGCAAAAAAACTGTTGCACTAGAATAGAGGAGGAACTAAAAGCTCAACTCACACAGAAAGGACTCAACTAAACGTGGATCGGCAGATTAATTTCACGAAGAAAATCAATTTTAAACAACTATGAAATCAAATCAAACAAATCAAATTTTAACCAAAAATAAACGCGTCATAACATTGCCGACATCTTAAGAATTTGCCTGTGAAATGTGCACTTATCAGGATTATTTCTATTATTGACACCACAGTTACTCACAGAACAAGTAATTATTTTGAAAAACAATTAATTACCAAAAATAACCACTATTATACTCTGAAAAATTACAAAATATCTAGGAGCTTATTTTTTGGGTGCCGACTTGTGCTTTCAGTATATAAAAAGTACTCTGTGACTTTGACTTGTGCCGACCTGTCATTCAAAATCGGTTATAGTCAAAGAGAATATAATCACTAAGTTTAGTTATAGTCATGAGATTTGCTATTCTTTTCTATTTTGCTATATTACCATCAATTTTCTTTTCCCTTGCACACTGGCCAGAGTTATATAAAGTCAATGATGTGTTGGTTTTTCATATACAAGGAGTATATATTTCACTCTATATCTTTTTCTTTTTAGCATAATTTAGCCCATTCACTAGCACCCATTAAATGAACTTTTCCATAATACGGTTTGTTATGCTGCTAACGTTCCAATCCACATTTTTGCTGCAAATATAACCTTTTATGGCAGCCCAAGCCATTTCAATTGGATTGAGATCTGGATGCTATGGAGGTAATCTTAAGACATCGTGACCGTGTTCAGCCATCATTTTGTCTATGTTGAATTTTTTGTATTTGTCTTTATTAATTTTAATTAGATTATACAGTTCGGGCTTAAGCAATGTTTACTTACGCTGAATACCTGTAAGAGATTGCCATAGTGCGATAAAGCCACCAATTGTATAAACCGCCTTTATTATTTTTATTTTACTCTGCGATATTATTATTGAGTGCCCAATAAAAATGTATATTATTATTAATATACCTACCCTACTTTAATGTATGGTAGTGAAAGTTAGGTGAGGCAGAAGAAGCACGAGAGCAGAATAAATGCTGCAGAAATGCGATTATTAAGGAGTATGTTAGGGATGAATCTGAATGACAGAGTGTGGCTTGCAAGATGATGTTGTGACCAGGATTAAGAAGGGAATGCTTCGGTGGTTTGGGCATGTAGAAAGAATGAATGAGGAAAGAGTGACAAAGCAAATTTATGTTGCAGAGGTGAACGGCAGAGTCGGAAAGGGACGCCCTAGGCGAAAGTTTATCGACCAAATTGGCGATATATTGAAAATGGGCCATATCAAGAGTACCTTTAACCGACGAGCGTGTATGCGTAGGTATATGGATGTGGAGGAAGCAAGAGAGGTGTGTCAGAATCGTGCCAAATGGAAGTCCATAGTCTCTGCCTACCCCTCTGGGTGACAGGCGTGAGTATTTATGTATGTATATGTATCTACCCGTTTATTTCAACCAATCCAGCAACTCCAACTACCTGGAAATTAAAGACCGTGCAGGGTCGAACTGTTTGTTGTTGTAGGGTGCGTTATCCAATAAAAAAAAAAACTTGCTTGCTATGAAACAAGTTTTTAGCTTGCTTACTTTATAGCTTGCTATAAAACGTAGTGATTATATACTCTTTGGCTTACTATAAATAAACGTTGTGCTTATATATATTTTTTGGCTACATATTTATTAATCTGTGGTAGAGTTTTGGCGGCAACTTGAACGGTGGAGGATTGCTGCTCTTGTATTATTGTTTGAATAATGGTTTGAAGTGGATTTTGATATGTAATTGTGGTGCGATTTTGTGTATTTAGTGTCTGCTCTGTGAACTATTAGTGGAAACCGTGAAACAAGTGCTCTGATACTCTGATGGCGATGTGATTGTCAAGATAAGGCGTCTGTCTGCTTATGCGACTTGAGATACCATCGCCAATTGTCAGCTGTCTGCGGACTCAAGTTGCCGTTAAAATCTCCCAAGGGCTGCACAATGTGACGCATCAACATATTGTGAAGCAGTGTACTATGAAAGATAATAATACATTGTAACTCAGGCTCAGAAGGGCTAGAGCCCAGAGCCGTAAAGCGAGTTATAAAAAAAATCTGTGGTAACGAGTACGGCAACACTGACAGTTTGTGGCTTCATTTTTATGGGTGAGGTGTCTGGTGTACTTTATAATAAAACAATTTGTTATCGTTTTAATTTTAAAAATGCTGAGATAGTGTTTGTTCTTGAAAACGCACAAATATGTGTTGTGGTAGTGATTTATTTCAATATAGTTTGATTGAAGTGTAGTGTCCAACATGTTTCGATGTATACCTTTGTTTAAATGTAATCGCCAAGTGGAATGTGTAGACAAGCGGCATTGCTCTTTGCCAACAGTACCTGAAGATATCTTAAGATATTCAAGAAGCTTAGAGGAACTTTTTTTGGATGCCAACCATATAAGAGATTTGCCCAAGGTATGTTACTGCTTGGCTTAAATTTATATCACTTGTGATCGTGGGCGTTTACCTTATCACTATGATGTGTAAATAATATTTATAAGCTGTATTTAATTTTGTTTTGCTAGCACCTAATGATTTGCATTTACAATAATTCTTACAATGAATACAGTTCTCCTTTTAAGTTAAGGTTATCACACGTATTTTGATATTTATTTAATATTTTAGTATTTATTTGTTTTTAAGTTCTATCTACTGTTTAGAATTTCATTAATTGTAAATCTGAAATATACTACTATATTGCAATTATTTTTGCAGAAAATGTAAATAAACAAGTTAACATAATGATTTCTTATGTTTACATGAATACTACACATGGAATAAAACTAATTTAATGGATTTAAACAATTTAAATTACTACCTGTGTTTTCGATAAAATTGGGATGGAGTTATTTATTATAATAAAATTTGTAATATACACTACCATCCAAAAGTTTGGCAGCAGCCAGGTAAAATCAAATAAAAGACAACAAAGCAGTCAATTGAATTTTTTATTAATATTAAATTAAAAATTAAACAAAAACTAATTTAAACAAAGTAAGAATTTAACATACAATATGAAAATTTATTTAAATTTTAGTTTCATTGATATGTCCACCTTTTTCTTTTATTATCTTCTTGCATATTCTAGGCATTCTATTAATAACCACCACCATGTTTGATAGTAGGCACTGTACAAGCTTCTGAAGCCCTCCCTTCTTTTGATCAGCATACAAACACACGTCTTGGACCTGAAAATCTTAAAACTGATTTATCCGTCCAAAGGATATTGACCTATTGTCCAGTTTTTATGTGCTTTTGCCCAGTCTGGTCTATTTTTCTTATGTCCAATTGTTAGCTTTGGTTTTTTAGGCACCAACACATCCTCTTAGTACCTCAAACATTAGACTTCTTTTAAACGTTGTTATTGAAATGTGTGTTGCTTGTGTATCATTCACATATGATAATCCTTTTGTTTTTGTGTGACCAATTGTAAAAGGTAGTAAAACTTAATTTTATTACTAACTTTTACTGCATATTGTCAGTGGTGTTTTTTTTTTGTATGAAAACAGATATCCTTCCAAACTTTTCGAGAGTAGTGTAATTTAAGTAAAACATTAATTATATCTTTTATGTGATAACAAATAATTGATATTATATTTCAAACATCAAAGTTACTTACTAACAGAACTTACTTAATCTAAATATTTTACCACAAACACATGTAATAATTAAAAATTCTCACTAATTTGAAAATATTAGCACAAGTCATATTTTACCAGTAGGAGATATACAAGTCCCAACATTCAAAAATATACCAAGTGTTATGCCATCTATGTAAGTTCACGCTTGTGTATTAATTTCATGCACACATATAAATTTGTGACTTTAAGAATATCTCAATTTTTAAATCAATGAAAACAGCAAGAGACATAAAAATGAATCTATGCTCTGTTCACATTACATAGATTATCTCTACTAAATTTATACAAATTGAACAGAAAAAAAATGCATTGTATTTGGGAATAAGAGGGCTACACTCCGCTCCACTCCAACCATTAATAACAATTAACAGAACTACAATAATAATCAGTTATATTTTGCAAGGGTCATTTTGTAATTGAAGCTATCACTATCACTACAGCCCATCGCAAGTTTACTGATTAACATAGGCCTCCCTTATATATTGCTGTTGTCTATTCACACTATAAAACTTACTCTAAACATGCTTTTATAAAGAAGTAGGTTCCCGGTACACATTAGTCGATACAGGTCTGTACCAACATATATGTACACAAAATTTATCCATGTTTTTTTTCCACTTACACAAAGAAATAGGTTGATTTCTTTTTGGTACTACCTGGACAGAATTATGCCAGTTTAAGCATTTGCCAGTATAAGGTATCTACTATAGGGGATTTTACTCTTAGAAGTAAAGCTGAGAAAGAAGCACGAAGTCTATCTGATTATTAATAAATGCTGTGGCATATTGACTATGGACTCAATAATTTATTCTACATGGTAGAGCCATGCTGCAGTATTAGTAGTATAGTTGTAGCATGAATGGGTCGGCTCGACCGGGGAAGGACCACTCTCTCACAGAATACCAGCGTCAAATAGCAGCTTAATACTGCTGTGTTTTGTATGGTGTGTGTAGAGAACCGGAGACCCTTTTTACTGGAAATGAGGCATTAGCATCTTAGTCTTCACGGGTGGCAATGTATCTGCATTTTGATTCGCAAATGAGGATAAATGTAGATGTCTATGGGCCACAGCAGCCACTCACCATCAGGTGGACTGTGTACTTGTTTGTCACCCTATACTATAAAAAAAATTTATTATCAATCAAGAATCAAAATTTAGATGCATTATTGCCTCTGAGGGTACGATTTCCCATTGACATCCGTCAAGTAGGGGGTTGATATTTTTTTTACAGCACATGCAAAGATTCAACATTCGGAAATGCGTACTTTTTGAGAAAAAAATTATTGAAAATCAATCATTTTTGCAATCTTTATGTGGTAGGGCCACTGATTATATCAAATTCTCAAATCATATTTAAATTACAGAATTATTTTATTACGAATTTATTTTATAACAGAGGGGGACTGATTCAGAGGGATTTCTGTATCTATTTTGAGACATCATTTGAGCATCGTCTCCGGTGCTGCGGGAAGAGCAGCCTCTACGCCTTTGCGTAATAAATCGCAGGCATCCCTCCTCGCCTCCGCAGCTTCGGTTTGTTGGTCGCCTTCGGCGACCAGCCTCAGCCGCTCCGGTTCGTTCGATGCCTATGATTTGTTACAGCACGCGGAGGCTGCTCTCCCTACTCGCCTCCGGCTCTATAAAAACACTCTAGGGGTAGGACAGACTCGTACCAGGTGGAGTCAGGGTCAATCAATTCAGTTCTTTGACATAAGTAGAACCTAACCTATTTAACTTGTTATCTGCCCTAATAGGTACAGTTAAAATAAAACAAATTTCAATAAGAGATCATTTATTATGGTATCTTTCTTGTTTTTCATAAAATGGATTTATATTTACATTATAAATGCAAACATGAAAAATATTGGTATTTTAGAAATAATTTTTTTGTGAATCGATACATCAGCTTACGATTCAAATCTATTTAAAAATCGATCTTTTTTGGAAAGAATCGACATCCCTACTTACGATGACAAGGACAATACAAAATAAAGTCACTTTTACGATAAACACCACATTTTAATTTTAATAGCTCATAATGAAAATAATTCTGTAATTTAAATTAATTCTGTAATGTAATTTAAAATAATTCTGATATAATTCGAGAATTCGATATAATATGTGGTAGGAATTGACATAAATATTGCAAAAATAATTGATTTTCAATAATTTTTTTCTCAATAAGTATGTCTCCGAATGTCGAAACTTTGTGTGTTTGCTTATAATAATGTAACCTTTCTGTAAAGAATAACAACCCCCAACTCGACGGACATCAATGGATAGCTAAACCCCTCTGAGGATTAAGACAAAATTCCTTGTTACTCTTGTGTCTCCTCACTTATCATACTAAATCAGCATTGGGCTCAAATTTTGTCCATTGAACTAACAGCTATGATGGACACTACAGACAGATTTACCTCTTTCTTGATTTCATTGTATTATACAATTGTATAATGCATTTTCAAACAAGCATTTAACTATTGCATAACATAAGAGTAACTTTTTTGCAGAGCATTGGTTATTAGGATTTTAATGGCTCACTGAATGCTTTTGGTGGTACTGCTGCATTCATTAAAACATTTTTTCACCTATATGATTTTATTTACCATCATTTAGCCAAATTTTTCAAAATATTTAGCAGCGTTGCAATAGTTTTAACACCAGATTTGTTTTCCTAATTTGTCATGCCCAGCTATCCTACATTCAACTAACTGTTGAAAAAAATATACACTTGAAAGTAACATATAAGGTAACAAATATTCAATATAATACAGAATAAACAATAGCAAATTTATTAAACGTTATTACTGGAATAATACTTTTTTCTTAAATCTTCATATTAAAATTAAGAAATTGGGCAAAATTAGTGCAAAATGTTAAAGCGGTTAAATAAAATTTGAACATTTTGTGATGAAGGCTCTTTGGGATAGGATGATTTCCGGAAATAAAAAAAAATAATTTTCTTGTAGTTTTACATGATCATACATATTTTAGAAAAACCTATAAACCAATATTTAATCAACTCTATTAGAATTTTATTATTATTATTATGTATTAATATTACTGATGCAACGAATACTGCTTTTACAAATACGAATACGAATATCAAACCTACTATTCAGCGAATACGAATACGAATATCTCGCCATGGTAATAGAAAACTAATTTATTTGATGATTTTTTATAGTTCTAATAATTAAAATTTATAATAGGCAAATTTTTATTTAAAAAACAAAAAAACTTGTAGATTATCTGAGTTTAGGGGATTTCTCTTTTCAGTTTGAATGTTCCCATCCGTTGAAAAAAGTCTTTACTAGGTGACTGTACATAGTTTCAGTGAAAAATATTTTTAGGCATCCCCAGTCATTGAGGCTAAGGGCCAAAAACACACGTATTTTTTACGCACCGACGACGCGCGTTATCCAAGTCCGCCAGTAATTAGATTTTAAATATTCGTGATCAGTATTCGCCGAATACGAATATTCGGTAAATGTCTACTATTCGGCGAATACGAATATTCGTAATAATTATATTGTAATAATGTAAATAATTTTTAAAAATATCTGGAATAATAATTAAAACAATCATTTTAAGTAGTTCTTAACTATGTACTATAATTTTTTTCTATAGGATAGGGTGACAAACGACCACACAGTCCACCTGATGGTAAGTGGTTACTGCGGCCCATAGACATCTACATTTATCCTCAATAAAGAATCAAAATGCAGTCACCTGTAAGGACTGAGTTGGAATGCCTCTTTTCCAGTAAAATGGGTCTCCGATTCTCTACACTCACCATACGAAACACAGCAGTGTCAAGCGGTTTTTTTCACTGGTATTCTGTGAGAGCGTGGTCCTTCCCCGGTCGAGCCGACCCATTTGTGCTACAACTATACTACTAATATAGCTGCAGCATGGCTCTACTACGTAAAAATTGTATTTGTTTCATTTAAGTATAAAATGTGTTACTATTAAATAAGAACATTTTACATTGATTGTTTCAGAATTTCTTCAGGCTTCATCGTCTGAGAAGACTAGGTCTTAGCGACAATGAAATTCACAAACTTCCATCTGACATACAGAACTTTGAAAACTTAGTAGAACTAGACGTATCTAGAAATGGTAAGTGTTGTTTAATTTGTTTTGTTGAACTATTTTATGCTCGCCTTGCTTACAAAATGGACTACAATTTATTAAATTATTGATAAACATACATAACAACAAATTTTAATAAAAATATTATTGATACTCATTTTTCTACAACAAACCAGAGTAATTTACTTTAATAGGTACATAATTAACAAGTACTTGAATAAGGGAGACATGCATTTGTTGACTTATGTCAGTCTACTAGTAGACTAGGAGATGGTGACAGAAAATATTCTCCCATTTTGTCCTGCATGCCTTTTTAAGAATTGATAACCAACCCTAAAATATGAAAGATATTATAATTATTTTATTATATAATTATAATAGAATTAATATTTATCTTTATTGGAAGTAGTTTGAAATCATGGAAAAGTTGTATTGAATTTTCACAACATTTTCCTAATATTTTCCACCCTTGGTCATACGAGGGGTGCATGCCAATTTTCGTAAAGTATTTTTGAGATAAAACAAAACTAATTTCTTACAACGGCATGCAATTTGTAAACACGGAAATGTTCTTTTATTTTTAATTTCTACGTAACCCTTTAAGCCCCGTCGGCCGTTGTGAATTGCATGCCATCAATTATTATAGCTTAAATTTGTTCCAACTACGTTATATTACAAAGCCATGCAATATAATGTCACGGAAAAATACTAAAATTCTTTACACAAAGAGAAGCCATTTTCTTTATGACGTGCAAGCGCGCAAGGGCTCGTAACCACTCTATCTTTCATATTTTAGGGTTAATTATCAATACTTAAAAAGGCATGCAGGAGAAAATGGGAGAATATTTTCTGTCACCATCTCCTAGTCTATTAACAGAGTAAGAAGCAGTTGCACGTGAGGTCTACGGTCCACGGTCAAAACAAGCCTCAAGCCTTGTTTATTGTTAATGTCTGCAAAAAAAAAAGATTGTATAGGGTTAACTAAGCAGGCGCGTTTAATATTTATCTACCATTCAAGACTGCATCACCTTGTTACTAGGTAGGATCGATTTACGCAAGCTGCGGTCATAAATAAGGAATTATATAATTATTGTTAAAACCCAGCTAAACTTTGAACTTTGTCAAAATGGTTAATTTCACCTTTACAGTAGGTACACTGTTTCTTCATAATATCGTGAAGCATTTTACAGTTAAATGTAGATACATATCTATGGCATGTTTTGAAATATAAACCGGATGTAGCAGTATTCGCGCTAATGCCGTTACTGAAAAGGCATCGTTCCTTTAAAGTCTACTGTTTGAAATTCATATGCGAACCGCGTACCTATTCCCAGGCCGCATAACAACGCGTACACCGTCGAATAGAAGCAGGTGCAAACAAAGTGTGGCATCGAAATTGAACTGCACATAATATTGTAAATTTGACAATGTTCACTGATTGCGGCGTGGATCGTTCGTACTGAAATTACAGCATTTCCTTACACACTATACGATATATAACACAAGCTATTGCTTGATTGCTTGTTTCTTTTGCAATTTGAAGTATAACTTGAATAAATTCAGTTGCACGTATTCTCGCTGGTCCTTTTATTTTTATGAATTTACTTTTCTCTTACGAATTTTGTTTCAATTTCAAAAGGATACTCACAATACGTTATTTTTGCGTTCTTCTTGTTATAAAATAAAACTTGATTTTGGTTTCGAACTAATAATTTTATCAGTTTTAAATTAAATACTTACGCATCCATCTGCCAATTAGCGGATAGACAGACATTAAATAGACTTATTTCTGTTTAATTTAACAGCAAAACAGACATAATAATGAAACAATTGAAATGTTCATATATGATTCATGGGACAGAGAAAGGGTTAATGTAAATCGTATTTCGTATAGGGTTGCAAGATCTCCATGTAGTAGCGGTGTAAGAATATCCACTATCTCATATCGTCTCGTGGTTGTCGTAGGAGGTGATAGAGGGATACAAATCAGGAGATGGCCAGCAGCGTCTGCCTTACAACAACCAGAAAATTACAAAACTGCGGCTTGATTCAATCTATGGGGAGACATATGTCCAGCAGTTCACTTTGATAGGCTGTAATTGATCGATGAATGTGTTTGGATGACCGTAATTATTTTATTTGTAGTAAAATATAAAACCGACCAAGTTTAAGACACATTATACGATGTAGTAATTTATTAATGGGGTGACTTGTTGAGCCAACCATGGTAAACCATATGGGGAGACATATATCTTCAGCAGGACTTTGATAGGTTAAGAAGGAGGCTCTGGCGACCATTGATTTGGAAAAAAAATATTCATATATGTCAATTTCTGACTACACGGACTTGCAATAATGGGTTCAGATTCGATGCTATTGGTTCTGCAATCAACAAATATAGCGGTTTTATGGCGGAATCTTTCAAGAAATATCGTGCTTGTAATCTACAGGGTTATTTTTCAAAGAGTTGCCAAATTTTAAACTTAAGTTCAAATATTTAAATAATGATATACCGTAATTGCAGTTTTTGAAAATACGAATAAATAAGGCTTCTCTTCTAATTTTATTTAAAATTATCCCAAATTTAATGTGATTTATGGGCAACAACGTTGTTTGCCTACCGATCGGCCTTTACGAAAGTGTGCGTGCGCAGTAAAATCAGTTAAAATAACGCATTACCACGCATTTTGAATTTAAAATATAAGGAAAGAATGTTTGAGTTTTTTTTTAATAAATATTTCTTCACCATTTGCCTATATTACTTATTCTAAATCTTCTCTGCAGATTTGACCGGTTATTGCAAAATAACCCTGTATATTAAAGCGAATCCTCACAGTCACCGTTAATCTCATTATAAAGAAAAGCTATTATGCAAATACTTCTTATATAAATACCATCACTACTAGAAGGTAATTACTTATAACTTTAAATATTATAGGAATTTATTTAAGTTGTATAACAATTTCGGTTTTTATTATTATAGTACGACCTGATTTCAGCAGCCTTATAGTATCGCTATCTATATATTACGTGAAGGGAATTATATGTACCCTCATTAAGGATTCGCGCACGGAGTAGTGTAAGATTTGGCATAGTTAAAGTTTAAGGAAAAGGACTGCAGTAAGCTAAAATTTATAAATAATATGTGTATGTATGTATAATAATATGTTTTTGTCGACATGCCTATAATATACTGGCTAGATTGAGAGTAAAGGTTTTGCGAAGCGTTGTTTCTTTGGTAACGTGGCAACCGTAGTTGTTTATAGGATTTTTGAAAAAAAAAATTATCGGGAAGCGTACCACATATTTGCGACGAGTTGCTAACGATCCCCTTACTTAATTTTCTTGTAAGTATTTTATGTTGTTTTGCATACATATTAAATAAAACATTACACATATTTATTGTTTGCGTTACCAACCCGCTTGCCAAGCGTGGCTACTATGGCAATAAACCCCCTACGATTAAAGTTACGAAGAGACGACTCCCAGTTCCCCGGCGGCCCCGCTATTCCTGGCTAAGGTTGGCTGGAGGTTCGGTTGTCACCTAAGACGATTCGACCTGGCAACATATAACGCACGCACCCTGAGGACTGACGAGAATATCCTGGATCTTGAAGAAGAGATAGACAAGTTGCGCTGGAATATTATAGGATTATCTTAGGTATTAGGAGGGGGAGGACATGGTAATCCTCGAATCTGGCAACTTGTTATATCACCGGGAGGGCGACCATCTGTCCCAAAGAGGTGTCGAATTTATCGTCCACAAGTCTCTCGTTAACAACGTTGTAAAGATTGAGAGTGTGTGAACGAGGGTTGCGTACCTTATACTCAGAATCACCAAACGGTATTCTCTGAAGGTCATACAGGTTTAGGCACCAACCTCGGCACATCCCGATGAGGAGGTGGAGGAAATGTATGAGGATATATCTAGAGCCATGCATTTCTCAAAAACCTACTATACGGTGTTAATTGGAGACTTGAATGCAAAACTAGGCACAAGAGAAGCTGAAAGAGGGACTCTTTATGATGAACTTTATCTTCCAGAAGCGGCCCCACAGGAAGTGGACCTGGTCTAGCCCCGACGGTTCGACAAAAAATGAAATTGACTTCATTATGACGGCTAGACGACAACTGTTCAGTGATGTCTCAGTGATCGCGAGAGTGAAAACCGGCAGCGATCACCGAATGGTGAGAGGCATACTGAACCTAAAACTTAAGTTGGAGATGTCACGTCTAATGAAATCAACGCTCCGTCCCCCTCGTGCTCTAATCCAAAGACCCGAAACTTTTCAGCTCAAGCTACAAAATCGTTTTCAGTGCCTAGAAGATTGCCAATGCAGTGGACGATATGAATGACAAGCTAGTAGAAACTCCATGCGGTCGGAGCTAAGTTTTACAAGACCCGCCGCAAAAGAACACAAAAACTCTCCGATCACATTCTTAATCTCATGGCTGTTAGACGGGAAATGATGCTGCAGTCTTCAACAAATTTGACAGCATACAGGCAACTGAACAGACAGATCTCCAAATACATTCGGCGGAACTTACGCAACTTCAGTACAGCTTGTATTGAAGAAGCGATCGAGCGGAACCAATGCTCCAAAGTCTTTGCCAGAGATCTGTTTACCAGAAAGAGCCAACTGTTGAAACTGAAGACCGAGTGTGGCAGCGTCGTTTCCGGGACACCTGAGATTTTGAGTGAGATTGAGAGGTTCTATGGGCAGATGTACACATCATCGTTGAAGCCACACGCAAGTCCGATGATATTCCGGACGTCAGTCTGAGCGAGATTAGAATGGCTCTCTAGAACCTTAGAAACGGCAAGGCCCCAGGCGAGGATGGAATTACAGCGGAGCTTCTGAAAGCGGGTGGAAAACCGGTACTTGAAGTCCTTCAGAAGCTCTTTAATTCCGTCCTCCACGGTGGCGCTACATCAGAGGCGTGGAGCAGAAGTGCGGTGGTCTTGTTCTTCAAGAAAGGCGACAACGCTCGCTTGAAAAATTATAGACCGATTTCCCTTCTGAGCCGCGCCTACGTGCTGTTTTCGAGAGTCATTACGAATCGTCTCGCATGCAGACTCGACGACATCCAGCCTCCCGAACAAGCCGGTTTCCAAAAAGGCTTTAGCATCATAGACCACATAAATTCCCTTCGGCAAATTGTACAGAAGTCCCAGGAGCACAATTTGCCTGTCTGGCGTATGTGGACTATGAGAAAGCTTTTGATTGCTTCGAAATTTGGGCTGTGCTGCAGTCCCTTCAGCGGTGCCAAGTTGACTGTCAGTATATCGAAGTGCTGAAGTTTTTGTACAGTAGGGCTATGATGGCTATCCGAGTACAGAACCAGAGTACGAAACCTATACAACCAATGCGTGTTACCAGTGATGATCTATGAAACTGATACGTGGTCCTTCACTGCTGGCCAGATGAGGAAGCTCAAGGTCCCTCAAAGTTTATCTGCGTGATAAACTTAGAAATGAGGATATCCGCAGTAGAACCAGAGTGATCGACATAGCCCAACGGATTAGTAAGCTGAAGTGGCAATGAGCCGGCCATATAGCTCGAAGAACCGACAACCGGTGGAGAAAAAAGGTTCTCGATTGGCGGCCTCGTACCGGCGGACGAAGTGTAGGGCGTCCACCCACTAGATAGAGTGACGACCAGGTGAGACATGCGGGAAGTCGATGAATGCAGGTGGCGCACGACTGTGCTTTGTGGCATACCCTGGGAGAGGCCTATGTTCAGCTGTACACTTGTGAAGGTCTGTAATGATGATGAAGATCGTTTGAAAGAGAATTCTTTTTTTATCTTAGCTATAAAATACAGCTCAACAAACAAAAACAATTAATTTTGAGTTTCCTCAAATGGCCACCGACCGAAAATGTGTTCATTGACTCAGTATGAGCTATAGGCACTGTCGGTAAATTGGGATAAACAAAAACCATTTATTATTTTAGTTACTGCAAAAAGACATTAATTATTTGTTTTTATTTTGATTTTTCAGTGCGACATTCGAATATACTTAAATATAAATGACTAAAAGTTTATGTATCGAGCATGTTGTCGGAACAATTTGTAGTCAAACAAAGCAGAGCGTAGAGTTGTATCGGTCAGCGTATATGATTTATGTTGCCTACTAGTGTACTACGCTAATAGAAATGTAAGAAATGCGTGCTTCATAATAAATCTGTTAATGTGCACCGGGGACGGCTCACGTGAGGTTTCCGTCGCGCGGCCTCGCAATGTTCCCAGTAAATCTCCACTTAGCGTCTTATTTTATAGCGCACACAATGCTTCAGCCGTGTGACATTCTTTTGTCGCTTAACTTTATTTTTAAATTGCATGTTACTTAAGACTAAAGTATTTAAGAATACCTCGGCGATTTGCGTTGGTAGCACGGTACCGATTCTCAGTAACTTCTCCGCATTCCAAACATGTTATTGAAAAAGCGATGAAAATGATGTGCTAATTGTGTTTATGTCCTCACAATTTTTAATGTTGTAAGAACGAATATAGAATAATTATGTAAAGTTTTTAATACATTCAAAACTTACTTGCATAAAATGCAATATGTATAGTCGAAAGCAAAATGTTCTAACCAAACATGCTTAGAAATATGTACATAAGCATATAATTTGTGATGCTAACGGTGAAGGTTGAGATGAAAAGTCTTTTGATGTTTGGAACCTTACTTCACAGCTTTGTTCATTATAATCTTGTAGATAGTTCGAGGCACGCATACATTTAGTATGTATCATCTAATGAAAACTCTTAAAGGTACCAATGTACAAATATTATCTGGGTGTAACATATTCAAGAGATCTGTTCACTGTTTAATGTCTTATTTTCTGGTCGGAATAAGAAAGTGATTAGTGTTCTCTATCGTAATATGTTAATTGAAAATATTATGTTAAATGGTACATATATACATTAGACGCATAATATGTTCAAATCAACTTAATGCCAACAAATATTTTATTTCTAAAATTATTCTTTCATTCGCCTAATGGACTATCAGCTATCTTTGACTAAAATTAGAAACTTTCTAGTGTACACTCGTCCTCCCTTATCCATGAAGTCTGCCAGTTTTTGGCCCCTTGCGGTCCGTAGTACAAGAATACAATCTGCCACTTTGTCTTGCGTGTGTGGACTATAAGAATGCCGTGGATTGCGTCGAAATTTACAGCGCTAGTATCTTCAGCGCTGATACTAACAACATAAGTAATATTATTAATAGCTACTACTTTTAATGCTAATTTATTACTATAATAGTATTTGATGTTCACAAGTTTCAAAAATTACACTTCTAATGTCTCCCATCGTATTACCTTATCGATTTTACGATACATTATTAGAAGTGAATGTCCTCTAGTATTTTAAGACAATATTTTAGAGAACTGCACAGTAATCATCAAAAACGTTTTGTGTGTACTGTTCTGAAACCTTATTATTATCAGCGACATTATTACTAAGGTCTTTAAACCATGGTATTACATTGTGTACGGTAATTTCCTTGCTCAGAACCACTGCATGCATGGGCGTGAACAATTTTAACCCTGGCCTGCCAACTTAAATTATGAGTTATGCTTTGTTTGTTCGTCGTCGTATAAACTTTTACGTTCCAATAAAATTTCTTGTTAATATAAAAATATTTAATGAATTTAAGATTGATTTGGAATTTAGGACATTAGTTATTAGGAATGTAGAAATATTATTATTTTCTTGTTAAATTGATTTACAGCAGCAACGTGGTAAGAAATACAAAACTAGGTTAAATTATTTAAAAAAATTGGGTAATCGAATAATTACTCCATTTAATGGTTACATTAGTTAATTGAGCTTTTAAGTAATTGTAACTGGTTTACAAAATAAGATCATTTATAGTATTACACAATGTCATGTTAATTTGATAATTTGACAATAACCTCACTCACAGTCACAGAATACCAGCGTAAAATAGCAGCTTAATGTTGCTGTGTTTCGTATGGTAAATGTAGAGAACCGGAGACCCTTTTTATTGGAAACGAGGCATTCCATCGTCCTCAAGGGTGACAACTGACAACGCATTTGAATTTTGATTCTTAATCGACCATAAATGTAGATGTCTATGGGCTATAGCAGCCGCTTACCATCAGATGGACTGTATGCTCGTTTGTCACCCCCAGTCTATAAAAAGAAAACCATTTGCAATCTACACTAATATTATAAAGAGGAAAGATTTGTTTTTTTGTTTGTTTGTTTGAATTGAATAGGCTCCGAAACTACTGGACCGATTTGAAAAATTCTTTCACCATTCAAATCCTACACTATCCCAAATGAATATTGGCTATAGAATATTTAAAAAAAGTTAGGGATCCATATGATAACTTCGTTATTGTAACCCAAGGTGTGAAAAAACTACCAAAACAATCCTTACATCGCGTACGCTGCGGAAACTATTGACTATAGCAAAGTGATGTACTACAACAGTATTATAGAAGACATCAATTTCTACAAAAAGATTTGCGATATAATAATGTTTAACTATTACAGTTATGTCACAATAACTACTTTTCCATATTAAAATATGCAATAGTGATGCCGAAAAAACCTTATATAGCGTACGATGCGGAAACTATTGACAATAGAGCAAAGTGATGTACTATGATGTAGTTTCCGATACTATATGTCTAACTATTAAAGTTATGTCCTAATAACTTCTTTTTCATGTTAAAATTACAATAGTAATGCCGATACAAATTAGGCCACATTATTCGTACCTTGGTATTAGTCCTTATATCACTTTGTATTTAATGCTATATCAGTACCTGTACCATGCATAACCACCAATTACGTTAACCATGTAATATAAGTAACATTTTTCACGTTTTAACTCTTTGTTAATTCAGTAACCGTCCGTCGTGATGTCTCTCTCGACGTTCGCATTTCGCGTGGCGCAGACGCGTGATATACGCGGGTGAAACCGCGGGATACAGTTAGTAAATATATAAAATATCATAGTTTTAAAATTTACAGATAACACATTTTTTATTTTTTTCACTAACACGTATACTGTAAAGCAATCATATTTAACATTTTGTACTGACACATGTTTTCATAACAAAACAGACTTCTCTAATTTCACAAAAATCCTTTACCCAAATGATAAACATTATTTGAAGAATTTGTTGTGTGTCATTCAAGTTTAGGTTCCTAGATGACACTGCTTATACTTTAACAACGGCAATTTGAGCATAATACTCATCATGACCTTTAAACACTATGAGTATAATAACACTTTAAGTCTATGCATGCATATAGTAAGTGGGAGGGATTAGGTAGATATCAAGGTGACTGTGTTGTGTGGTCGACGTAATAACCAGTTGATACTTGGTACAATACTGGCGTGCTCAATGACGATCCTTTTATGTGAAAAGGAAAATAAAACCAGACTATGTCTTTATTTTTGTTGTAGAGCCATGTTTCACTATATACAGTTTTTGGTTCAACACATCGGCTCGACTGCAGTACTAAGTAGTATTTTTAAAGTACTGTGACAGTACTTAAAAAAATCTAAAATTTTTAACTATTTGGAGAACTGCAAAGTCAAGGCAGAGTTAGGGCAGACAAATATAATGAGAATGAGTCATACCTATATATCAAGCCCGCGTTCGCGCCTTGACGCTGCCTCAAGTCAATGAGTGCAGCTGAATTGAATCCTTAGAAAAACATGAACAGGCGCGCCACTTAAAGATCGCGTTGAGATGCTTATCTTTTTTGTGATGGAATTTGTTGGCGGTAGACCTTACTAATGGACATTAACTTTGACAATCTACTCTTAATAGGGCTTCTCATCTCTCGACTTATATTTTTTTGTAATGAAATTTGTAGGCTGTAGGCCTTACTAATAGATGGACATTAACTATGACAATCTACCCTTAATAGGGCTTCTCATCTCTTGACTTATATTTTTTTGTAATGGAATTTGTAGGCTGTAGGCCTTACTAATAGATGGACATTAACTTTGACAATCTACTCTTAATAGGGCTTCTCATCTCTCGACTTATATTTTTTGTAATGGAATTTGTAGGCTGTAGGCCTTACTAATAGATGGACATTAACTTTGACAATCTACTCTTATTAGGGTTTCTCATCTCTCTACTTATATTTTTTTGTAATGGAATTTGTAGGCTGTAGGCCTTACTAATAGATGGACATTAACTTTGACAATCTACTCTTATTAGGGTTTCTCATCTCTCTACTTATATTTTTTTGTAATGGAATTTGTAGGCTGTAGGCCTTACTAATAGATGGACATTAACTTTGACAATCTACTCTTATTAGGGCTTCTCATCTCTCGACTTATATTTTTTGTAATGGAATTTGTAGGCTGTAGGCCTTACTAATAGATGGACATTAACTTTGACAATCTACTCGTATTAGGGCTTCTCATCTCTCGACTTATATTTTTTTGTAATGGAATTTGTAGGCTGTAGGCCTTACTAATAGATGGACATTAACTTTGACAATCTACTCTTATTAGGGCTTCTCATTTCTCGACTTATATTTTTTTGTAATGGAATTTGTAGGCTGTAGGCCTTACTAATAGATGGACATTAACTTTGACAATCTACTCTTATTAGGGCTTCTCATCTCTCGACTTATATTTTTTTGTAATGGAATTTGTAGGCTGTAGGCCTTACTAATAGATGGACATTAACTTTGACAATCTACTCGTATTAGGGCTTCTCATCTCTCGACTTATATTTTTTTGTAATGGAATTTGTAGGCTGTAGGCCTTACTAATAGATGGACATTAACTTTGACAATCTACTCTTATTAGGGCTTCTCATCTCTCGACTTATATTTTTTTGTAATGGAATTTGTAGGCTGTAGGCCTTACTAATAGATGGACACTAACTTTGACAATCTACTCTTATTAGGGCTTCTCATGTCTCGACTTATATTTTTTGTAATGGAATTTGTAGGCTGTAGGCCTTACTAATAGATGGACATTAACTTTGACAATCTACTCTTATTAGGGTTTCTCATCTCTCTACTTATATTTTTTTGTAATGGAATTTGTAGGCTGTAGGCCTTACTAATAGATGGACATTAACTTTGACAATCTACTCTTATTAGGGCTTCTCATCTCTCGACTTATATTTTTTTGTAATGGAATTTGTAGGCTGTAGGCCTTACTAATAGATGGACATTAACTTTGACAATCTACTCGTATTAGGGCTTCTCATCTCTCGACATATTTTTTTGTAATGGAATTTGTAGGCTGTAGGCCTTACTAATAGATGGACATTAACTTTGACAATCTACTCGTATTAGGGCTTCTCATCTCTCGACTTATATTTTTTTGTAATGGAATTTGTAGGCTGTAGGCCTTACTAATAGATGGACATTAACTTTGACAATCTACTCTTATTAGTGTTTCTCATCTCTCGACTTATATTTTATTGTAATGGAATTTTGGTTTATCATTTACAACAAACAATCCACACCATACACTTGTTTACTACTTCACTTTTTAAGTGAGCTATCTTTGTTGGATTATAGTTTTTAACTTCCTGTATATTCTGCAAAATCTTCAACTTCACTTAAGGAAATGATAGTTACCATTTCATTTCATAGCGTTGCCACAAGATCATAATAAAATTGTTTGCCGTCGAGGCATTGTACGCGGCGCAAATTCCAAGCGGTACTCTATGAGGTACCGTTTTAATGCCGTCGGCGAGGTCTCATGGACAGTGAATGTCTCACATCTGCAATACTATCATATCAAATATTAAAAAAAAAACTGCATATTATAACAATTAGATACAGATAGTAAACGTATACTGAATCATCTGTATCTAGTTGATACCTACAGGTAATAACTTCACTACTATTACTTGTTACATAACTAAGTAATAAATTGAATACAAAAGGCAAATGAGATTCTACTACAATTTTTTATTATTACACTTTTAATACGGTTTAGTTTTCGAGGGCTTCGAAAATAACGTCCATTAACTTTGATGGCCTGGTAACTTATAAGGAGAATCTGAACGATTTTGTCCTTAAAAGTAGGGTACCACCACTGCGCAGTGTATAATAATAAAATAAAAAATAATGTAAATATAATAGTTGATCTCTTTATCACAATCTGCTGAATATTCGATCATTATATGTTATTTTCAAATTTCAACTACGTACAAAATTTATTACGTTCTTTGATATTGATTATTATAACTGAGTAAGTTTTACTTAGTTAATAAATTACGTTTTTCGTTCATTCATTTATTCATGCAAGATTCCGCTAGTACTAGTAGTGTTTTTATCTTGTTTCATGTTGTAAAATTAATTTAAAAAATATTTTAAGGTACAATAAACTGCAAAAAATCAAAAAGAAAATTTGCATTAGAAGAAATCCCAATTCTGTAAATATCTTATACGGACTGTGTATTAGAATAAACCTAGCAAGCTAACAGCATAGCAAAGTGGCGAAGCAATCAGTTTTGTAGCGGTTTATAACGGAAAAAAAAATTCAAAATAGGAGGTTCAGATGCCTGGGTGATCAGTAATCGATTGCTGAAAACAGAATTTGAAAATTCGAAACCGTTCTCGAGATAATCGTGGGACAGACGGACAGACGGACAGACGGACAGACGGACAGACCGACGGACGGACGGACGGACAGACGGACAGACATCGTGAAATCAATAAGTGACTTCGCAAGCTTCGCCACTTAATAATGCCAATGCGCCACTACGCACGCCTATGTTTTTAATACAGAATTCTTACTTAATTCTTCATATAGTATGGTGTATTATTATCATCATGATAACTTTATTGATTGAATCTTTTATTTAAGTGACACCTTTATGTTATATGGATTTTTATAAATGTTAATGTTTGTTGGAATACCTTTCAGTTAAAGTGTAATAAAATACAGAACCCCATAATTGGAACACATCAACACTACCAATTGAACAAGTGAAATAGATACATAATGTCAATTTGGTCAATGCCATCATTTTACTTTAATAGTTTCATCAGAGCTCGTTCCCAAGCGGTGGAACTATATTGACACTTGAAATTTTTTTTATAGAAAATGTGTGACAAACTAGCACACAGTCCACCTGATGGTAAGTGTGTGGCCCATAGACATGTACATTAACTTTCGATCAGGAATCAAAATGCAGATGCGTTATCACCCCTAAGAACTAAGATGGAATGCCACGCGACCAGTAAAAATGGTCCCTCGTGCTCTACACTCACCAAACGAAGCACAGCAGTATTAAGCTGCTATTTTACTCTAGTATTCTGTGTGAGCGTGGTCCTACCACAGCCGAGCTGACCCATTCGTGCTACAACCATAATATAGCTGCAGCATGGCTCTACCACGTAAAAAATTAATTTGATTCGTATATTATATAACGCCATCTGATGGCGGATATGATGTAGGAATTATATTACGGTATATCTTATAAGATTATTACACAATTTAATTCGATTCGTATATTATATTATATTATAATTGCTGTAATAACGAAAATATCACCTCGTAATCGCCGTAAGAGGCGAAATTATCAAAAGACCTTGTGGCCTCCGAAAGGTGGCGATATCAGTCATCTAATATTTATTTCAGGTATAAAATCAACTGATCGGTGGCTGAAAGTAGCATCAAAGGTGCGTGACGTCTGATATGAAATGATTCTTAATCTCAAAATAGCTATAATTATTTTTGATTGATATCAAGATATTAGATCATAGATTTCATTTTCTGCCTAAGTCCATCTGGGTTGGTACCACCCGGCAGGCATTCCATCTAAGTCTTCAGAGGTGCCAACGCATCTGTAGCTTTCTTTCTTTGAAGTTGGTTGAAAGTGTTCATGGTTTAGTATCTGTAATGTTAATGCTGTTAGCTTATTCTGCTCTTACAGCTTCATCAGGCTCAGGGCCTGAGAGGGCGCGAGCTATAAAGCCATAGTCACTTACCATCAGATGCACTGTAAGTTAGTTAGTCGTTTCATTGCGCTTTTTGTTTCTACATGTGAAATTCGAAGAACAATTTTACAGGTATCACATAGTAAAATCGCAACAGGCCGCGAGCTATAAAGTCATAGCCACTTACCGTTAGATGCACTGTAAATTAGTTAGTCGTTTCATTGCGCTTTTTGTTTCTACACGTGAAATTCGAAGAACAATTTTACAGGTATCACATAGTAAAATCGCAACAGGCCGCGAGCTATAAAGTCATAGCCACTTACCGTTAGATGCACTGTAAATTAGTTAGTCGTTTCTTTGCGCTTTTTGTATCTGCACGTGAAATTCGTAAAACAATTTTATATTACATAGCAAATTCGCAATGTAGGCAGGTGTTGATAACAAACAGTCTGACCTGAGTTTCAAGTACCACGCTTTGGGGACACAAAGGTTATTAATGATAATGTTACGCTTACCTAGCCGCCACCGCTGTAATTGTCTGGCGTTAAATCCACGCACGATGCAGATACGGTCTGGTGAGCCAAGAGTCATGAATGACAATATCAATTAAGTTTATGTAAAACACGTAAAGTAGCTTTGAAATAAACTGAAGACAATTTTTTTTCGAAACCAAGAAAATAAAAATACTTATGTCAAACGTATTTCTTTATAATAACCTATTTTCTTACCAATAAAGATTATACAAATATTATTACAAAATTAAACTAAATATGGCCACAGTTTATCGGACTATATTTAAAACCGTCCAGAGCAGCCCCCCTCAAGCTGCACCTGCTTTCGTGTATGATGTAAGCGAAAACAGGAACCATAGTCAATACAGCTATAATACGTCTGTAGTGTTGAAATCATGATACAGGCGCACCTGATATATGTATCTGTGTTGGCAATACTTGACAAAATATTTGTTATCGGATAAAATTAACTGATAAACAAGCTAACAGTTCACCTTAATGGCTGCTGCAGGCTATGGTCATCGACAAACATCTATACAAGGAAGGCTACCGATATGTTTTTAACCCTAAAGGTTACACTAATAACACTGGCTCTGTCTGTATGTATACACATATAATCATCAAACCGGAGTCCAGCAGCAGCTGAACTGTTCGTTGGCAGTAAAATTAGGCAATATGGTAACACCAACCCTTTCAGTAGTCTTTTGTATTATATTTTTATTATACCATTTAAATTTTTTTGTAATCCCCTTCGATGTTTACCACTGCCTTTAGTATTGTCATGGTACAAATTGAGTAAAAGATAACAGTTGTATATGTATATAACTCACGCCTCTTACCCAGAGGGGTAGGCAGACTACGAACTACCATTTGACTCGATATCTATGCATACATGCTCCACGGTTAACTCTTCCTATATATTGCCAATTTTGGCTATATACATTCGACTCTGCCACTCACTTCTGCAGCATAAATATGCTTTGTCACTCTTTCCGCATTTTTTTACGGTGCCGAATCACCGGAGCATTCCTTTCTTAATACTATTTACAATGTCTGCAAGCCTCACTTTCTCCTTATCACACAATTTCCCACTCTTAATATTCAGAGTCAGCCCTAACAGACTTCTTAATGACCGCATAAATTAATAATAAATAAAGATAAAATCTAAACAATTAGACAAAACGAAAAGCTGGAATAGAAAACAAATTTATGTACGATTCTTTTAAGAGGCGATTCAAAACAAGAATAAAGGGGTGTTTTTTCGCCATCTCGCTAATGAATAGGCTGTATCAGTGTTTATTTATTTCAATAGCACTTAGGAAGTTTTTTAATGACTTTCTTGTTTTTTTCTTGTAGTAGTAATTGATACCTTTTTTTTTTACATTTCTTTGTTGTCACTACCGCTCTTAATTGATCTTAAAAATCATAAACGAATAAAATAAATATAATTTTTGTGATTTATATTGACACATGTACTTGTTTATTTTATAATTTCAGCTGACCGGTTACCCTTTACATCTTTATTATTATAGGGTAAATTTCATCATCATCATCATTACAGCCTTTCATTAGTCCACTGCTGAACATAGGCCTCCCCCAAAGAATGCCACAAAGCACGGTCTTGAGCCACCTGCATTCATCGACTTCCTGCATGTCTTACTAGGTCGTCACTCCATCTCGTGGGGAGTCGCCCTACACTTTGCCTACCGGTACGTGGCTGCCACTCAAGAACCTTTCTTCCCCATCGGTTGTCGGTTCTTTGAGCTATATGGCCGGCCCACTGCCACTTCAGCTTAGTAATCCGTTGGGATATGTCGGTTACTCTGGTTCTACTGCGGATATCCTCATTCCTAAGTTTATCACGCAGAGAAACTCCGAGCATCCTCCATAGCTCGCTGAGCGACCTTGAGCTTCCTCATACGGTCAGCAGTAAAGGACCACGTCTCAGATCCGTAAGTCATCACTGGCAACACACACTGGTTGTACAATTTCGTTTTAAGGTTTTGAGGTATGTCTGCCGAGAAGATGTGTCGTAGCTTCCCGAACGCTGCCCAGCCGAGTTGAATCCGTCGATTGACCTGTCGGTCGAAGTTGGACTTACCTAGTCGGACTATTTGTCCCAGGTAAACATACTCGTCAACAACTTCGAACTTAGTGCTCCCAACAACTACCGGCATAGGTGTGACATGGACATTAAACATAATCTTTGTTTTGTCCATGTTCATCTTAAGACCTATACGTTGGGAGACACTATTGAGGTCATTGAGCATAGTGCTTAGGTCCTCCAGCGATTCTGCTATAAGGACTATATCGTCGGCAAATCGAAGGTGAGTGATGTACTCGCCATTGATGTTAATACCGTATCCTTTCCAGTCCAGAAGCTTGTAAACGTCTTCCAATGTAACGGTGAAGAGTTTCGGGGATATAACGTCACCCTGTCTTACACCTCTCTGCAATTGGATAGGTTTCGTACTCTGGTTCTGTACTCGGATAACCATCGTAGCCCTACTGTACAAGCACTTCAGCACTTCGATATACCGACAGTCAACTTGGCACCGCTGAAGGGACTGCAGCACTGCCCAAATTTCGACGGAATCAAAGGCTTTCTCATAGTCCACATACGCCAGGCATAGTGGCAAATTGTACTCCTCGGACTTCTATACAACTTGCCGAAGGGTATGTATGTGGTCTATGGTGATAAAGCCCTTTCGGAAATCGGCTTGTTCGGGAGGCTGGAAGTCGTCAAGTCTGCGTGCGAGACGATTCGTAATGACTCTCGAAAACAGCACGTAGACGCGGCTCAGAAGGGAAATCGGTCTGTAGTTCTTCAAGAGAGCATTGTCACCTTTCTTGAAGAACAAGACCACCGCACTTCTGCTCCATGCCTCCGGTGTAATGCCACCATGGAGGATGGAATTAAATAGTATCTGAAGGACTTCCAGTACCGTTTTCCCACCCGCTTTCAGAAGCTCCGCTGTAATTCCATCCTCGCCTGGGGCCTTGCCGTTTTTAAGAGAGCCATTTTAATCTCGCTCAGACTGACGTCCGGGATACCTTCGGAATAGTGTCGGATAAGACTCGCTCTTGGATCTTTACTCACACCTCCAACGATGACGTGTACAGCTGTCCATAGAACCTCTCAATCTCACTCAAAATCTCAGGTCAATGCTGCCACATTCGGTCTTCAGCTTTGACAGTTGGCTCTTTCTGGCAGATAGATCTCTGGCAAAGACTTTGGAGCCTTGGTTCCGCTCGATCGTTTCTTCAATACAATATTGAAGTTGCGTAAGTCCCGCGGCATGCATTTGGAGATCTGTCTGTTCAGTTGCCTGTATGCTGTCAAATCTGTTGAAGAATGTAGCGTCATCTCCCGTCTAACAGCCATGAGATTAAGAGTGTGATCGGAGAGTTTTTGTGTTCTTCTGCGGCGGGTCTTGCAGAACTTAGCTCCGACCGCATGGACAGTTTCCACGAGCTTGTCATTCATATCGTCCACTTATTGCAGTCTTCTAGGCACTGAAAACGGTTTTGTAACTCGAGCTGAAAGGTTTCGGGACTTTGGAACAGAGCACGAGGGGGACGGAGCGTTGAAGTCATTAGACGAGACCTCTCCAACTTAACGTTTAGGTTCAGTCTGCCTCTAACCATTCGGTGATCGCTACCAGTTTTCACCCTCGCGATCACGGAGACATCACTGAACAGTTGTCGACTGGTCGTCATAATGAAATCAATCTCATTTTTGCGAACCGTCGGGGCTCGACCAGGTCCACTTCCGGTGGGGCCGCTTCTGGAAGAAAGAGTTCATCATAAAGAGTCCCTCTTTCTCCATGAAGTCGGTCAACTGCTGGCCCCTTGGGTTCCGTTGCCCTATTCTAAATTTCCCTACTTTCAGCTCACCGTTCTCTCTTGTGCCTAGTTTTGCATTGAAGTCCCATTAACACCGTATATTGGGTTTTGGAGGAATGCATGGCTCTAGAGATATCCTCATACATTTCCTCTACCTCCTCATCGGGGTGTGCCGAGGTTGGTGCGTAAACCTGTATGATCTTCAGCGAATACCGTTTGGTGATTCTGAGTATAAGGTACGCAACCCTCGTCGACACACTCCCGATCTTTACAACGTTGTTAACGAGAGACTTGTGGACGATAAATCCGATACCTCCTTGGGACAGATGGTCGTCCTCTCAGTGATAGAGCAAGTTGCCGGATTCGAGGACTACCGTGTCCTCCCCCTCTCTTCGGACTTCGGATAATCCTATAATATGCCAGCGTAACTTGTCTATCTCTTCTTCCAGCTCCACGATCTTCTCGGCAGTCCTCAGGGTGCGTGCGTTGTACGTTGCCAGGTCGAGTCGTCTAAGGTGGCAACCGAATCTCCACCGGAGATTCTTAGCACCCCCTGCCCCGCTGTTACCATGGTCACCACCGTAGCCAAGAATAGCGGGGCCGCCGGGGACTGGGGGCCGTCTCCTTGTTACTCACTTCATAGGGGGGTATTTGCCATAGTTGCCACGCTTGGCGAGCGGGTTGGCAACCGAAGTTTTTTTATTGTAATTTTGGCTATTATCAGGAAGATGCTGCTGCCCATCTCCTGCCTGTTTCCCTTTGTCGCCTTTTACGACACCCACGGGAAGATATGGGGTAGTGGATATTCTTGACCGCCACTACACGGCATTAGGCAATAAAAAAGGCATAGGGTAAATTTATTTAAGAAAATTATTTAAATTACGGAGGTAGAACAAACCTCAGGGATGTCATATTAATACATTACTGTATTTTTGTCTAAATCTATCTTCTGTTTGCACTGCCTTGTTTTGATTGCCTCGTTGGACTTGTGGTCGTAAGCGCGAGTATTAAGCATGAGGTTCAGAAAATCTGTTATTTGTTTTTTCTATCAAAAAATTCTTAGTAGCCAGCCGGAGTCAGAAAGTTGGCGGTATTTCACCCCGTGCCTCGGAAAACACGCAAACTCTGATCTCTGTCCAGTCGTATTGTATTGTATAATAATTTATACTTGCGATTGTTGTCACTTGGTGAAACTTCATCTTCGTTTTTGTAATTTGGGTTATGAACCTGGGTATGACCACGACCTCACAGAATACCAACCAGTAAGAAACGGCAGAATAATGTCCTCCAGACCGCATTTGAGTCACGGTGATCAATCAATACTTAGACTGGATATTTGTGTAGGTCAGGATTAAAGTGTTTGTGCGCTAACACAGGTGCTCTCTCTAATTCTTCACTCACATAGTTGGATGGGACGGAAATCCAACACGACCGCTGAGATCAGGCGCAGGACAGCAACGGCTTTACATGCTTTCCGAGGCACGGGGGGTAAAACTACCAACTTGCCCTGACATCGGGCTGCTACTGAGAATTATGCATCGAAAATACAGGATGAAGGTTTTAATTTAACTATTTAAGCGACTTTCTAGTTTTAACTTAAACATGTGATATTCCTTAGTGCACTCAAAAAAGGTAAAAGACAAAGCTTCAAAATGCCCGACTTCCGAAGCTATTATGTGGAAATTATTTTAATGATTTTAGTTTTTGAAGTCGTACTTTAAATTCTTACTTAAAATTTATTTTTTAAAAGCGAAAGTATTTAGTAAGAGCTGTGTTTTAGGATTTACTCCGGAATCCTGATCAATTTTTAAGAAAGTTCTAAACAATATTATGACACGTTTTTTTAAAACGGAACCCTACAAACCGAAACCTTAAAAAACCTAAACGGCAATATTGCCGAAATAACAGATCAATCCCAAAACAGTTACGGCCGATTAGGCACGGTGTAAACAGTATACCTACATAAGTTTAATAATTATTTTCTCGTTTGGAATACAAGAGGATAGTAGTTATCTGAAGAAATGTGTATGTGTATAATTAGTATAATTTAAGTAGAGATTTCATTAAAAAAGATAGTAAATTAACCCGCGAACCATCTCGAAAATGGGCTGAGGCCTATTTCACCTGTGGGACGCACGGTCTGTTACTTTACTTTTAATTCTCAAATTTAATGTTCGATTTTAAATCGTTCTTAAAGGAATAAGGTATGATTGTGTAGCGGGTGGAAGGAAAAGGGGAGATCTCCCGCCGGGCAAGGTGACTTGAGGATTATGAAGGTATGAAGTTGTAGTTTCCGAAGGTTGTTGGTTGCGTGTTCAAATCACGTCGGGTGGTAACCACTGTGGCGGGTGGAAGCAAAAGGGGAGATCTGGGATCAGGGTGTTCTGCCCGGGGAGTGGCCAACGCTCCGACTGGTAGTTCAGAGCTATTCTATATAGTATACTGTTTTAATTTTGGAACTATGTTAGCGCGATTTAGGCGTCGATGTTTTTCGATTGTGGCGCGACGACAGCGCCGCCACAATTGTATATATCCAATGTAGTATTTACTCGAACGATTATTGATGTGTAACATCTTTCCTCTGGCTTTCCCGTATTCTTTGGGAGTGATTTCGTGATAAGGGACGGAAGTGTGTAACAGGAAGCCGAGGAAGCGCGCGCTATTTGATTTGACCAATGAACGCGCACGGTGGTAGTGAAGTTTGCTGTTATATAAACTAAATTACATGTGTAAACTATATTAATAGATGTATTTACTGACAATAAATATCTGAAAAAAGTGCAGAACATTGAAATAAAATGCAAGTGAGTAATAATGAATAATTATTCCAATAAATATTTCAGTATTTAGCTTTTATAAATTTTGTGGTTAATTTCTATCGCTGTTCATTAGATATTTATAATTTTGATTAAAAAAAAACAAAGAGTTTTTTTAGGATATAATGTTAATTGTTGCTTATTACCAAGGTGATGTCAAATGTTACACATCAAAAATATGCGACTACTGTAAAGATTACTCGTTTTTTTTTATTATTTTACCACGTTTTTAATAACCAGCTTTCGTGTACCTATGTCCGTTTAGGTCGAATTTGGTAATGAATTTTAAAGTAACTTCCCGACGAGAGAGAGAAATTTGAATTTAAATGACAATGTAAGAATATGTATAAAAAAAACGTGGCAAAAGATAAAAATAAGTTTTTTAAAAATCAAGTTATCTCGTTATGTATTTACCTAAGGGAAACATATATATTTTAAACTTATTGATTTTACACATTGATTAATTTATATATAAACATAAACTAAGATCAAAAAATGTTATAATAATTCATAATTACACGTCTGTTTTGATGGGAAACGCGAAGTTCACGGTTTGTGATTTAATTGCGTTTTCAGCGACCCGTGTAGATGAACTAGATTTCCGGTTAACACAGAAACAGACGGTTTGTGTTAAGTGTGTATACAAACCTCCCGGCATTATTCACAGTTAACCGCTCTGCTCTAAATTTAAAGCAATGTCGATCCTATTTTAATTTTATGATACGCCATATAGGCTACCGCAAAATTTAATTAAATTTTGCAACTCCATCGAACAAATGTTAATATATTAGGTAATATTATAGTGTCTTTTCTTAAATCTGTTATATGTATATATGTTAAAGGTACTACGATTTTAAGTCTACTGTTGGAAGCATTCTCATTCATCATAGGATTTGCCATAATCGCCAAGCTTGGCAGGTCTTTAAAGTTGCCGCCCGTCACCGACTTGTGTATTTTACATCATGTAAGATGTACACAAGATCGTATTTCCTTCATTTATAAAATATAACATACCCATTACGCAATCTATGGGGTAAGCCTATGTTCAACAGTGGACTTTAATAGGATGTAACGGTAAACGTAAACTGCTGACTGATGGAATAATGACAGCGTAAAGCTATCCAAAATGCCAATTTAAAATTCTACATACTAATGATGGAAAAGCAGCATAATAAGATCGAGGGTAATCGGATTGGCGTGAACCAACTCGTCTGTCTGTTCAGAGTAGTGCATCTATATGGGTTAACATTAAAAACGTTTTTGGGTAGACCTACATAAATAAATTGTTATAATTCTTAAAAATATAAGATCTACCAGCGAACTTAAAATCAGTGAAAACTAAAACTCTTTCAAACAATCCAATTTAGGTATGTAAACTGCCATTCTTCTGTACGGTATATTTGTCATTCCATGTTGTGCTAAATGAAATAAATATCACGTAAAAAGTGGAAAAGGCATTAGAACTGTCTTAAGCTTTCTTTTATTCAATTGTTAGTTATCTAACATACTTTTGAAATGTTGTGCAGGCACCGCATTATGGTGAGACTGCCGCTTTCGGTACTGTTACGAAATAGATAAGAGTGATGGAATGACGCAATATAAATGATAATATTATCTGCTAGTGTGTAGCTTCCTTAGTACCTGGTACAAGCGTATTCCGAAGTAACGGCGTCTTATTGGGTGGGTACGTACTGATGTATAAAAGTCGTCTTCTTTCAAGCTTAACTTTGCGTGTTTAGTGTCTATATTCAGAAACACTAATGAACGTTTGATCGCGTGAGATCCCTTTAGGCATTCGAGCTATAGGTATTTATAAAGTAATAAACTGCAGGCTCTTCAAATGTATCTGTTTGTAAACAGAGAAACAGATTTAAGTGTTAGAGCACCAGGGTAAGAGCGTAACACCTCAACACTTGAATTACTCTATGTCTATGGGGTTGTTTCACCACTAATTTATGAAAAAGTTTTATTGAGAAATAAATGCATTTTTTTTATTTATTTAAGTGACATAAAAAATATGTTGTATAAGTAATTCGTACTTTCACAACAGCGTCTGTTCGATTAAGGAAATTGGAATATTTATTCTCCAGCTTACAGGTATGTTGACAATCTCCACAGCGATAAATGTCCTAAGAGTTGGTGCATTATTAATTTATTGTCAATGTTTAATATAGGTAATTAGTAAGTATTTCAGTCTGGTTAAAACTTAAAATAGTTTGGAAAATCCAAAAGAGCACGCCTCATGAGCGTTTCATTTAATTTTGGTGAAACAAATAAATTGTATTCCTGACTTTTAAAATACGTTTACGTGTATTAAATTAAATGCTCCCTTATTTTAACAGGTAGTGTTACCTGCAGGGAAAAATAATAATGTTTACCAAAATAAAACGATTACACAAAGTATAAAATCGATATAGGCTGTATGGTACATTTGTCCTTTGTCTATCAAATGCTAAAAAAATATATGACAGAGCCTTTAAAAATTTGTAGCAATAAAACTTACAAAAGTTCACAATAATTTTATAAACAAACTACGCATTCTAGGCTATTGATATAAAATAGGAAACCAATTGATGTAATTCTGAACCTAATAAAAAAACCCGGTCTCGATACGTCAATTTTTTCGGAAGTTATCGTGAACACATACAAAACATCATCCGGATGTCAACGTAAAAAGTTACAGTCAACGTAAAAAATTTTTTAAACCATTTCTTTTTCTAAGTAGCAATATAAAATTATTTTTTTTAGAAAATATAAGATGAATTAATTAGAGTGTTTTCTTGATATATAGCCACTCATATTATCGTATAAGTGCAATATGGTTATAATAGAGGAATTTTGAGAACACAAAATTGCTTAACCTTCACGTGTCGAGAGTAGGACACACCTATAACGCTTTGCGTTATGAGGCGTGCAATATATAATATTAAATATTTCACGTATAGGATTCGTATATGAGTAAGTTTAAAGTTTTTCTACCCTATGGCTACAAACTAGTCTACTACTACTAGTCTCGACTAATACTTAAAAAGTAATGACGATGTTATTCTGGCTGATTCGACCACGAACATATTTTCTGAATACCATTTGTCTAGGAATGATTAAGTTATCAGGTGCTATAAACATCAAGCTACGTGGTTATCAGACGTATGGGGGCGCCAAATATTAAATATTTCACGTATAGGATTCGTATATGAATAAGTTTAAAGTTTTTCTACCCTATGACTACAAACTAGTGTACTACTACTAGTCTCGACTAATACTTAAAAAGTAAGGACGATGTTATTCTGGCTGATTCGACCACGACCATAATTTCTGAATACCATCTGTCTAGGAATGATTAAGTTATCAGGTGCTATAAACATCAAGCTACGTGGTTATCAGACGTATGGAGCGCCAAATACAGGTTTTTTTTTAAAATAAAAAAGGTGGTATCCACGAGACACAACTTCCTCTCTATTGAAAAGTATGTACTTGCTGCCTGTGATTCCAATATAGGAAGGAAGAGAATGAGCAAAGAATATGCAAAAAAGACATGTTTGTGCAAAGGAAAAAAAAGTTAATAGCGAAACAATATTCTTCCTTGTAACAGAACAGTTAAAATAAACGTTCAAGTGTAAAAGTACTGCATGTCATGGTTAACGGTACCACTCATTATACTGAGGTTTAGATTTATTGCTCAGCTGGCTTTAAAAATGGACTATTTTATTGCTATCACGACCTAAAGCAAAGATAAGACAATGCTCGTTTGTTTTCATAAATTGTTGCAGACATACTGTAAGTAGGTTTAAAATAATGTGTCTGGAAATAACTAAATATCTAAGTGTTCTTATTTAACAAAATAAATGTGATAAACATAGTATAATATAATTATAATCTATAGAGCATAGTATAATCGAAGTTTGCGGCGTAGTGGCGTGAGCGCCTTCTTGGGTTATTCGGCTGTTGAACCTCAACAACGCGGTTTTGCCCACCGCACTATCACCGCTCCCACGCCAACGTCGCTGGCGTTATAGTCATTGCGAAGTATTTTTGAATTTTAAAATATTTTATATTAATATTGTTTCAGTTTGATTATAATTCACGAATCATAAGAAAGCTATTGATCACTAAGAAAGTTGCGTAACTATGACCATCTAAGCGTTTATAGTTCGCTTATTTTGCCATCGAATCATCGAACAGTGAGGTCACTTTTCAAAACCGGTTATTTTGCGTACCGATGTTATGCTCTGAGAATTTTATAAAAATAAGTATAGAATTGTTTGCAACAGCCGTTCCATACACAAAACAATGGTTATTTTAAGTAACCGACAAAAGTAAATTATGAAACGTTTATCTAATATTAGATTCATAACCAAAAATAAGAATCGGTTGACCGCGGTAAAATAATATCCACTCATATGTGCAGATGCCTTTGCAAATTGATTTTCTCGTGGATCCCATCACTAAATCTTGACCAAATTGATATGAGACCACCCCTAAAGTACTCTTCTAACAGAAATATTCATTATAATCGGAAAAAATTGGTAAAGAATTATCAGTGAACATACGTATAAAAAGTAATCCGACGAATTGAGAACCTCCTCGTTTTCTGGAAGTCGGTTGAAAATAAAGTAGAAACCAAATTGAGAGTAACGGCAGGTTTATGACTATATGACGTGTGTGACTAATCATGATGTTCGCTATTATTGCATAGTAGTATATTTAAAATTATATGTTAAAAGTGGAAGTAAAAAAAATATTATGTTTTGATAATTATTATTAACTATATTTTTTCTTCGTGTTAAATTTTAAACTTAATGAACAACGGCCAAATTTCTATAGGAGCTGGACTTAACTTTTATTTTTCATGTCCCAAAACAAACTATAGTTAGATTGGTTTGTTTTTATGTTGTTAACATCATCCCGTTTGAAAATTATACCTAAATAGCCACAATTTTTTATAATAACGTCAACAATACTTTTGAGGTTAGCATCACATATGTAATCTTCTTCAGTGATCAAAATAAGAATTAAATTTGTATTATTATTTGTATTATATACGATTGTGTGTGATGGTTTATGTTAGTGTAATAAAATAAGAAGGTATGTAAATATGTACTATTATTGAAGAATTCCACTTGCGGATCTTAGAAATTACTCTGGTATCAAGCTCAAATACGAGATGGCGGCGAAGTGTATCAATGCATATGTTATAATTAAAACATAGCAATCGCCGGGCTAGTTGTCGTTGTTGTGTAGCTGTAGTCTGCACGATGTCTGTCACAAATATGCAAGATGCAAACTCGAAGTCCAGAAATCAAAAGCACAGAATAATCGTTACAAGTGGTGGTTATCAGTCCGTAAACCAATGCCGAGGTTGAAGCAACAGAAGGAAATCTAAAATAGTAGGTACAGTACGTATCACAATCCACAACGAGTGAAGCAAATAAGATATATAGATATGTAGATTTTTGCCGATCGATGACCACAGATTATGTAACTTGATGATGACAAATGATGTCCCGTTGTACGTAATTGAACAAAACGCTTAGCTTACTATGAATGAACTAGTTGATTTGATGCCTACATACTAATTGAATTAAATTACAATTAACAACTATTCAGAATAACGTGAATACTTAGTCTTTGAATACAAAGTCCTTTCATACGTAAAATGAATCGTCATTAGGTGCGTTCCAGTGCGTTCAGAAATCATTATTTTAAATAATTTCAGAACAGTTACAAAAACCAAAATAAAAGGAACTTTTTTGTGGCTACTTAGAGAGGTATTTTTTGTGTTTTTTTAAGCCTGTAAAAAAATAAGGATATTTTTCATAAATATTTCATATAGTGACGCTATCGTTTCATTGTTTGGTACAATTTGGCCAACCTTCTATGTATAATATATGAGACTATCTTGACGTTAATTATTTATTCTTTAGGTATTGACCATCGTTATGATCCCATATCCGGCCAAGTGCGAGACATGATACTTGAGATAGATGTGAGAATTTACCGTAAATGCTAACTATACTGCAATCATCTATGAGAGAATGAGTATAATCAACCTGCCGGATCGGAGTTGCAAAATCGGATCCGGTTCCTCATTTTTTATTTTATACCCGGTTCTAAAATAGCTTGCCCTACCGGTTCTATCCGGTTCTTAGTGTATTTTAAAGTTGTTATTTTTCTTAAATTAACGTTATTCTTGACAAACTGTTTGACAATCGGTTAGTATGTATCTACAAAAACTTTTAAACACTTGCGCTTAAATTAAAAATAATAATTTAGAAGTCCATCCAGTCTGCCTAGATAGAAAACATTCAAATTAATTAACAGGAAATAACTATTATTAACCAAGTATCTATCAATCTAACTGTAAAAAATGTAACATTAAACTATACTCTTAAGTTGTATAAAATTTTTGTACTTTCTGAATTAAATATTTACAAAATCTGTTTTTGTTAATTATTTTATATTAAATAATTACTGGAAACTGGAATGACAATGAGGGCTAATAATTTTGTGCTCACCAGATGTCGCTAGTTGACACTGCGGTAAAGTTTTTTGTTACACAATGTCATTAATTGAGAAGTTGATTTTTAATAAAAGTTTATCAGTTTCTATAGTACTATATTAATACAGAATATAATGCCTCAGTGGTTTGCTCTTTAATTTTTTGCACATTTTTAACTTTTTTAAATTTTTCTAATTTTATGAATATCTGTGGTTTGGTTTATTTATTTTTTAATGTTATTTATATTAAATGTAGCTAATAGTACAAAAAGATACAATAAGTTTTACATTTTCCGAACAAATTAACTTCCCCGCTATGAAATCTCTCAAATATTATACCTCACTTTCTAGAAACGCCGCCCTGGTGGCAGAAAATGTCGTGGATGCCCTCACTATAATTAGTAATAGGTATTTTTTAAAACATTATACGAAATCATGATACAACTTATTTGAACCGGGGTGCTGCTCTACATAACCAGTTTTTAATAGAATCAGGCGTTACTTTGCGGAAATCCATTAAATTGTTTTGCCTACATCCGCTCAATGAAATAAAAGGATGTGTTTTACCTAGTTTGAAGAGCATCTCTCCCTCCCCCCCCCCCCTGAATTGCATGCACTATCCCCGTCACCACTAATCTCAGCACCACTACTTGGAACAAATAACCGCTGCGGTGGCTGACCGCTAAGATCTTAGCAGTCGGCCACTGCAGAGTCTACTTCACCTGAGGCTGCCTCGTGTAGAGGCGAAACACGTCGTATTGTCGTCGGTGGTGTCTTTCCTAGTGTAGTGGTGTTGGGATTAGCGGTGACGGGAATTAGTGCACACAATTGAGGGAGGGCGGGAGGTGCTCCTTAAACTAGGTAAGACACATCATTTTATTTAATTGAGCGGATATAGGCAAAATAATTTTTACCAACTTTAATGGAACCAGTTATGTTCAGATACCAAAAGAACCGTAATATCACGGGAATCCTAAAACCGGACATTCCCGGATGCATGCCCTTCTGCCGGACAAATGCCCCCTAGTTGCGTCGGTCCTATAGTTCCTCTCGGCCACTTGAATTTTAAGTGTAGCAAATGCGATAATTATTAAATACTTTCTCGTTTTTTTGCAGATTTAAGAAGTTACGATTTAATTTAACTTTTGGCCATGCACTTAAATTAAAATGCCGCAATACTTATTCTATTAACAAACGTTTGTTCTCGCATCGAATTTGAACGTTTAGCAGCCAAGGCGAGGCGTGAGCAAATATTGCAAACAATTGATCGTCTGTATTGTCTGGCTGGCCGCATCGCTGGTAATAGTACTTGCTGAAGCCGAATGATTCGCACAAATACAAATCATATTTTCTGTACAATTGTAACCTTACCATTGTGTTGAATGGTCTAAGATTAACACACTATAATATATTAACATGCTATACGTATTTTTAGAATATTTTTTGTTTTGGTAAATCACGATAACTTAGTATTAAAAACAAGAGCTATATAAATATTTTTTCTATAAAAATCGTAGTTATTTTATTTAAACTACATATTTCTAGTTCGAGCTATGCTCAATGTCTGAGAACTACCTTAAGCAGTTTACGGGTAAAACAAACCGGCCAAGTGTGAGTAGGAATCGCGCACTGAGGATCCCGAACAAATCTGTAGGTATATAAGTTTAAAATGATTAAAAATATTTTTATTATATGATGTAACTAAAAATTGATGTTTTCGCAATTTTTCCTTTATCTGTGCTATAAAAGTTGCTTCGTACCAAATTTCAAGATTCTGAGTTCAGGGGAATTACTCTGTAGGTTTTGATTCCCTTGCGAATGTCGAAAATTTGCGGCATAAACAGCTGTATCTTTTAATCGCGTTGGCTTAGAAGTTTGATTTTTGCACAGCTCCAAGGGACAGTAGACTTGAGTATTTGATATGAATTTCAGCTTGATACCTCCACGCGTTCCTGAGACAAAGGGTCTTGACAGACAGACAGACGGACAACAAAGTGATCCTATAAGGGTTCCGTTTATCCTTTTGAGGTACGGAACCCTAAAAAGGACAACAAACAATATTTTTTACGCAGTAGAGCCATGCTGCAGCTATAATATGGTTGTAGCACGAATGGGTTGCCGCGACCGGGGAGGACCATGATCACAGAATACCAGCAAAAAATAGCAGCTGAATGCTGCTGTGCTAGGCATTTCATCGCTGTCCTCAGGGATGATGTAGATGTAGATGTCTATTAACCACAGCATCCACTTGTCATCAGGTGGGTTGTGTGCACGTCTGTCACCTTTATTCTATAATAAAACCCTTCATAATACATAATTTATTATGTATATTTTTTAAAAACTACATCACACTACTCTGCTCCGTTTACTCCTAATTAAATAAACCTTTGAAATCTGTTTTTACAAAAGTGTATTTTGCGTAGCTAAAAATATTTTATTAGAATAATTGCGTGTAAGATTCGTGCCTTGAAGGTTCCGTATAAACTTAATTATGTATGTTAATAGTTTATCTACCCCGAGTATTTTAGGTAAGATAAGCACCCAACAACATTGCTCTAACGAAAAGGTAAGTCAGATTACAGGAAAAACTTAACTTTGCAGTAGAAAAAAATGCACTCCCATACATCGTTCTACATTACGGTCGATGCTCTTAGCTGCAAGTGCAACTAACGATTTTCGGATATTTCCCCTCCATGTGCTGTGAGATTTATATTTCGTGATTCTAAATCAACAGGAAGTAAGCTTAAGGTTTTGATAAGTGAGTTTGCGAGTATCAAAATATGTGACATTAGTGACCGTATCTTTTGATTGCTAGATTTAAAAGCTTAAATTTTTATATTGATCCTAATGGTTATTTGACCTTGGTAATCGATATTAATTAAACTATACCCGTTTCTGAAAAAATGAGTCTTGGCAGATGGACAGACGGACGGATAACAGTGTTCCTATATGAGTACCGTTTCTTCCTTACCTCAAGTATGGGACCCTAAAAATTAACAGTACTCCAAATAAATCACCGACAATTCTATTTTACTTTGTGTATTTATAAATGTTTTGAATGAACGATTGTAATAAAACATCAAATATGGTTGAATATCCAACCGTCTGTGTATAATTACGGGATTCAGTTCCCATTTTAACTTAATATATTTTTGTAATTAATCCAAACAGATATATCATTATAATAGGCTATCCCTGGAAATTCCTAAACGTAAATTTAGCAAATTGCAGTACAATACGTTTATCTGTCAGAAGTCATTTGATTCTTCTGGCATTTTCCATAGTCGCGTCTTACTACGCCCACAAAATAGGATGTCGGATGAGATGATGAACGCTACCACACGACTTTGTTAATTACTAAACTATTATAACAACTATATTACCAACATTCTGATCATTTCTTGAAAAGTCATTTATGTTTTTGCAAAAAAATAATTAAAGTTCCTGTTGCACCACCAGTTTTGACATACATAATATATTTTTATTTAGTAGGGTTTGTCGAACGAGACATTTATGAAGCGGATCTGGAAATGAAAATGAAAAAATGTTTCATGTGCATTGAAAATAAATAAGAAATTCATTTAAGCATAGTCAAGGACTCTTGTTTGTAGACGAGTGCTTCACTGAATGCAATTTGGCTTATTAAACATGCCAATAACGTGACGTAATAAATGATGTTCTTATCATGGCAGCACTCCGTCCGCATGGATATTATATATTGCCGCTTCTTATGAGATAAAGCTTAATAATATTTTGTAACCATTACAAATTTAAGTCTTTGTAATAATATGTAACTAAAAAACACAAAAGTTTTCTTTGCGCTCATAAGTATTTATCCATTTATCCTATTTATGATATATTATGCTCGACGTTAGAAAAAAATAAATTTTCGCTGGGATTACACTTTTATAGAAAAACTTGTAAAGTAAAACATTATCTTAGTACAAAATTTCACCTGAAGCGTTAGATGCGTTTTCGAGAACGTAATTACAAACAAATATTTATATATTGGTCGTATAATAAGTAAGTATAGTAGTAATAAATTAGGGTTACTCATATTCATTTTTTTAATAATCCGTTCTGTTTATGTCTGACAAAAATATAATTAATAATTTTAAAATAGTTAATAACCTTATGCTAAATGTATTATGCAATATATTAAAAATTATGCCATTAATTTTATTATAAATCACGAAGTCATTTTTATTGATATTTGTAGTGCAAAAAAGTTAATGTTTGCAGCGATATTACTATATAATCGATATAACACTTTATAGTAAAAAAATTCTTTATCGAGAACTCCGAGTGTTCAAAAACGTTCAAACTTCTCACTTATACATGCAAAATAGCACGGATATTGCAGTAGAAAAGTTCAGTTAATAAACTATACGTAGGGTAATCATTGTGTGGCAGCTCGGTGGAATTACCGGTTTCCATTACCGCGGGCGGCGGATCAACAGATTGACATCGGCCACCCTTTGTACTCACAACTCAATAAAACTATAATGGGATTCCATCAGGCCGGAATAAACCAGTCGAAACCAGCCGACCGCTCGCAAACTTTTATTGTGTTTATTTTTTTCGCGGCCTTTTGTTTATGCAACTTTTGACCTCTCACATTTGTGTTAAAGTGAAAAGAACTCTACTGTTGTACACGAGCGTTTTTGGTTACTTTTCTATGTTTTATTTTGGGAAGTTTTTGAACTACACTTGAATTACATAAGTTAATCTAAACAATGTAATTCATTTACCTACCATTTTACATTACAATATTAACAAGACAGATTTGTTTTATAAAATTAAAATGTATGTATGTTTGTTTTATAAAATTAAAGTGTATTGTACGTGGTAGAGCCATGCTGCAGCTATATCTATACTAATATAATAAAGCGGAAGTTTTTTTATTTGTTTAAACGCGCTAATCTCTGGAACTACCAGTCTGATTAGAAAAATTCTTTTTGTATATTATAGCCAGATTCATGTGGAATAGTATAGTATATCTAGCATTAAGCTATATCACTCAGCTAGCCTAAAATATGGATATTTGTTAAGCAAGTCAGAAGAAAAAGCGCTCCCGAAATGATTTATCCGCGTACGCTGGTATTATCGTCAGGGATACGTAAATACAATGTTCTAGAAAAATATAGATCTCCTCCAAATTTAGACTCCGTCTAAAAAGAAGTCCGCGAGACCATATGTCTATTTCTTATACATAAGCCATAATTAGGTATTTTATGACAAAAAATATTGAAAATCAATAAAGTGATTTATGAGCGTTATTATTAGGCATGGCCTATTCATCCTTACGAACGAAAGTTACAAGACAATTTTATGAAGATAAAGTTTGTTCTTTATACCATGTTAATTGGACGCATAGTTTAAGAGATAATGTAAAATTAAAATAATTCAATACTTGGCTGGGCGCGCGAACGACACATGGACCTTAGCCGCCCGGTGGGAACTGCGAGAACTGCTCAACCGGGAGGGGGAGGGAAAGTGGATAAAACTTAACTTCGATCTACATCATACATAATATGCCGACAGATAAAAGTACTCCATTAATTATGCCAATTTTTCCATCCATTGCTATCAAATAATTTTTTTTTTATAGGCTAAGGGTGAAAAACGAGCACACAGTCCACCTGATGGTAAGTGGTTGCTGCGGCCCATAGACATCTACATCTATCCTCTATTACAAATCAAAATGCAGATGCTTTTTCACCCGTGAGGACTAGGATGGAATGCCTCATTTCCAGTAAAAAGGGCCTCCGGCCACCTGCACTTACCAAGCGAAACGCAGAGGTAAACCTCTACTTCACGCTGGTATTCTGTGAGGTCGTGGTACCACCCCGGTTCGAGCCGGCCCATCCATGCGACAGCAAAAGCTGCCGCCTGGCTCTACCACTGTTAAAGTTACAAAAATATTTAATTGCAATTATAAAATGCTTGAACTAGGTCATGTCGCGCACCTCCAACACGTGATGACGCGGGTGAAACCGCGGGGCACAGCTAGTTAATAATATAGTTGTAGCACGAATGGGTCGGCCGATCGGGCAAGGACCACGCTCTCACAGAATACTAGCTTAAAATAACAGCTTAACAATTCTGTGTTTCGTATGGTGAGTGTAGAGAACTGGCGACCCTTTTTACTGGAAAAATAGGCATTCCATCTTAGTCCTCACGGGTGACAACGCATCTGCATTTTGATTCTTTATTGAGGATAGATGTGGATGTCTATGGGTCACAGCAACCACTTACCATCAGGTGGACTGTGTGCTTGCTTGTCACCCTATCCTATAAAAAAAATGTCTTAGAAGAACAAAGAAATATAAAGAATTATTTGAATTTGAAAATTGATCGCAGCAATTTTTAATTGAAAGGTGCGTACAAATTTTTTACAACACACACACACACACACACACACACACACACACACACACACACACACACACACACACACACACACACACACATATATATATATATATATATATATATATATATATATATATATATATATATATATAATATATAATAAAAATATATAATATATATAAATGTGTTTGTTTCTGTTTATATATAGATGATGCCTTAGCAGTTTCCTTAATTCCCGCAACTCATGCGACTTGAACCCCGCAAAATGTGTTCTATTGCGGAAATTACGTCTGTACCTACCTATATGGTTGTTGTTGTTTAGCAAACTTTTGTAATAATTCTATTTCCTACTAAATTGTCTTTAATAATATGGATCAAAAATAAACGTTACTTTGTTTTACTTCCGAAATAAGATATTAACTCGTAGTTATTGTATTCGCACTTGTTAGTTATCATAATCACATTAACATTCCATGATACCAGAAAAAAAAACGCAAAAAAAAATTGTAGGCTAAATGCCACCATAATTAACAATGCGAGACAAATCGACAAGTGAAGCAATTTCTTTTGTTTAATATAAGTAATATAACAGTATATACAGTGGAATCTCGATAACTATAATTTCAAGCATATTTTAAAAATTTCGATTTAATGAGTTTTCGACATAACAAGAATTTCGAGATGCAAAGGATTTATTGCTAAAATTTCGACTTGGAATGGCGCAATTTCTAAGTATAATTTTCGAGTTGCAGATTCATAGTGAAATAAAAATTGGACTAAATTCGGAAAAAAATGGTAATCCGTATTGAGCTACCATGTTATTTTGACACCGCATTGATAACGTCTACTTTTTTAGTAAAGTCGTTAAAATCCGTTTTTGTACTCATGATGCTTCTAGTTAACAACCACATAAGTATTGACCGATAATAAAGTTTTCTTAGCAAAATACTCACAATAGAACAGAAGTAACTAAAATTCCTTTTGGATTTTATTGCTATGAGTTCAGGGAATTCCATGTATCTAAGACGTCAAATTGTCGGTTAAAGGATAAAACTCGTTAAGTGACACTTTGACAAAAAATGCGTTTTTTTTTCTTAATTTTTAATACTATGAAGACGAAATCTACGACTAGAAAAAATCACTAAGTGTACAGCGTGCTTCATAACAAAACTGTATTCTGGAAAAAGGTTCTAAGTGCACATACATAATTATCCTTTTCAGGTAAAACTCATTTGGTAATTAATGAATTTTTCCCTAATAATAATACGGCGTTTAAAGATTATTTTTTACCAAGATAGTAAAAACTATAACTTGAAAGTGGCCTGTCTATTCTGAAGATGTACGAATTGCATGAAAAGTTTTGTATGGAAAGGAAGGTCAACCCGTAAAGCAATTTACATACAGGCGCATATTTTGTAACAACTATAATATTTAAATTTTTAAACCAAAAAAAGATCAATGTGCTACTTGTTTAATGTACAATTTAACTAATTTAGAAAAAAAAAAGGAGGAATTGGGGGCTGATTATTCTTTACATAATATAAGAAAAACCGAATGTCAGAAAGCAAAAACCAAAGATAAAATAAAAGCCAGTGATGATCCTACATTTGTAACAGCCACATTCGATCTGCAAAGTGTTTTGCAGTTGCCATACTCTGACGTTTCACTGTTTTACTATTCAATGAAAAGGTGTGTATGTAATCTAACAATTTATCTGGGAAGTGGAGAAGGCCACTGTTATACTTGGAGTGAGCTAAACTGAAAGCGGTGCAGCAATGAAATAGGTTCGACTTTGTTTAATTTTTTGTCATAGTAACAAGTGTTTCCTTGTTTTGTGATACCTGTGGTTCATAAAACCGCAACCAACACGTGGCAGCAGTGTTGTATGCAGTAAGAAAAATAATTCACTTAAATCAAATTGAGCTGAAGTGCTTACAATCTGGACACTCACAGATGGAGTGCGACTCGATGCACTCCGCAATCGAGTCAGTAAAGAAACACAAAAGTGCATTTATTTACCATGACAGACTGAGTAAGTATATTATCATCACCAAGATTCCAAAGCGGTAAAAATAAAACCGATGAGGCATATAAAGTGCACCTTTTAAAATATACCGATTTTTATGACTTACAGTCTTCATCTACAATAAAAAATATAACCAAAGATGAAAAAAGTAATATGACATCATGGCTCAAAAAGGTGAACGTAGTTGTCTGTGGTCGCAGAACTGTTACTCTTGTATTGTTGAGCTCTGCTTATTCTAAACTACCGCCAATTTCTAATGCTAAGAAAGCAGACTTTGTCAAACTTGTCAATGCCGGCCTCATACCAGAAGAGCTACGAGGGTGGATTGAAAAGTACTCGGCCTAACCAAGAAAATAAACACATACTAAATCAGTTATATTTTTATTTTTCTACATAATCACCATCAAGTTCAATACACTTTTGCCACCTCCCCTTCCAAGCATTTAGACCGTTGAAAAAAATGATTCTTCCTTAGAGTCAAAATATGCGTCTACAGATGCTTTGACCTCGTCGTTTGTCGAAAATTTTTGACCTCCCAAGTGCTTTTTTAGGTTAGGGAACAGAAAGAAGTCTGATGGTGCCAGATCAGGTGAATACGGCGGATACGGTAACAGTTCAAAGCCACAGTTGTGAATTTCAGCCATTGACTGTACTGACGTGTGAACACGGGCGTTATCTTGATGAAACAGGACTTTTCTTCTGAGCATTCCTCGACGTTTTTCTTTTATTTCCTCTCGTAAACGACGTAGTAAGGTGCAGTAGTAATCAGAGTTTATAGTCTGACCCCTTTCAAGATAATCAATCATAATCACACCTTTCGAGTCCCAGAATACTGAAGCCATCGCCTTATTTGCCGACAAAATCGACTTAGCCTTTTTAGGGGGTGGTGAACCAGGTCTTCTCCACTGTTTTGATTGTTGTTTTGTTTCCGGTGTACAGTAATGAACCCATGTTTCGTCTATAGTAACAAAACGATTCAAAAAATCATCTGCATCGGCTTCAAATAACTCCAAACAGTCGCGTGAAATAGTCAATCGCGTCCTTTTTTGTTCAACTGAAAGCAGTCGCGGAACCCACCTCGCAGACACCTTGTGGAAACCCAACTCGTTGACAATGATGTTTTGAGTTCGTTCATAAGAGATGCCTTTAATCTCGGCTATCTCTCTAATTTTTAATCTGCGGTCTCCCATTATTAAATCAAGTACTTTTTTAATATTTTCGTCAGTAGTTGACGTCGAAGGCCTTCCAGAGCGGGGTTCATCTTTCACACTCTCTCTACCACGCTTAAATTCTGCTATCCATTTTTTGACGGATGAATATGACAGAGCACAATCGCATAATGTACTGGCCATGTCATCATGGATGGCTTTTGATGATAGCCCCTTCTTATGGAGGTACTTAATGACGGCACGCTGCTCGATTTGCTCCATTCGCGGAAATTATGTCCGATTACTTTGTTAATAAATTTATAAAATCACAACTAATTATCGCACACGTTTCGAACTTCACACAATGAACTAGTCTGAACTGAACTAAATAATGTGGGTAGATTTGATTTTTAGAATTGAATGGATCTGTGTTAGGCCGAGTACTTTTCAATCCACCCTCGTACATTCGTGGTACAATAATTTACCCTCAACTGAACTTATTGGACCAGGGCGCTCGCCAGAAACAGATCAAAATGAAAGTGATGATGAAAATATAATTAATCGTAAAATAGGCTTATCTTATTTCATAATATGCTGAATTAATATTTCTTTAATAGTACATAATTCAATGTGTTCTTATTATCTTTTCTGTGTCACCTTAACTGAAAGAGGAAAAAATCATTATTTACACTTTCCTTATTTACGCTAACGTGTTAGCAATTATTGTATAGCACAGCGCCTTGCACCTAACTTCACAGCAATGAAGTTTGGATGGCACTCTATCTTAAATCGCTTTTGTATGGACCAATCAAGACATAAAGACGCTGCCTTAATGACATACTAAAAGGTCTTATCTGGCCACCGACAGATAGTGAATTAAATCTTATTTGTCGGTATCCGGACGGACGAAGAAAATGCGATCAAAACTGCGAAACGCTTGTAATTGTGATAACACATCGGTCTAGCTAGCTGCCTTGCTTTATAGCATATAGCTAGGTTGCTAGCTTGGGATAAAGGCAGTTAATTCATCCTCTCTTCCTAAAGCAGTGGAGTGTTTATAGGCTGATGATAATACGGAATAAAATCAATTGGCCTAGTACGTGTTCACGTGGCACGCTCAAGTTAAGATTCAGTTGTGCGAATTATCTCTAATATTTTCCAATGCTTAAAACAGCTACAGCTTTTGTTATAATATTTTTCGAAAGTAATCACTACGGGTCTTTTTCATATTTTGAGGAGATGATACTTGAAATAGCGCCTCACAGGACCGAGGATCTATGGGTCTATAAATTACGACAGAGTCTCCACCTAGACAGTCGCAAAGGCTTCGAAGAGCACATCTAGTCTCCTGGATTTTAGGAGGAGATACCGGGTGGTATGCATAGCCTGCTGCCCCATCTAGAAGGATCGAGGGAGGAAGTGCGCCGCCTCTTTGCGGGGGAGTGCAGTTCCTACCCTAATAAGGCGCGCCCGCATGAGCGAAAAAGTTAGTCATCCAACGCTGTAAATTTTAAATGGATATTGACAAACAGAGTATGACTATAAGGATCGTGTAAAGATAATGCACGATGTCCTTTGTGACGGCAACAGACCTGGCTCGTTTTTTACATCTGGATATTTTAGCGTACATAGATGTAAGGGTGTATGACCGGATCCGCGTCCTCCGTCAGTGCGATGGTGACTGAGCTAGGTGAGGCGCTCTAGTCAATTAAACGCCTAAAGTGACAGAATGCTTGTGCGACATAACGCACTCTACTCCAAGAGGGAGCTATGCTCGCAATTGCGTCATTGGAGAATCCTGCCAGTCTTCGAAGTCTGGACGCTGCGATCAGTAGAAAGACTCATCTATATACTTAAGGTTCTTGAATACTTCTGTCAAGTTACCGTCGATTAACTTATGATAAAATGCCGTATTTTATAAAATGCGGTAGATATTCGTAAATACGGCGTGTACGATGCTGATAAATGTGCGTTGTCTTAGCACCGACGATCCTCCACCGAGCAAAATTGCCTAAAATTGCCGATAAATATCTTTTAATTTTAAATATTTAATTTTCGGTTTTTTAATTGTGTATAATTTTTACCAAAAAGTAATAATATAAAGTTAGATATAGAGCTTTGGTTAAACCATACCATTTTATATTCGCTGGTGAAAATGGAACATCAACTTATTAAGTGAAAATTGATAGATTAAGATCACTTTTTATTTTTATACTAATGGTGTAAAACATGTCAAACTATCAAATGCTATAGTATGTGCCAAATCGATTGAGAAAAACGGACAATGACCTTTCGGTCGTTTAACCAGGGGTTACAAACCTTCAATATATAGGCACATTTTATATGTAGTACTTTCTTTATTTATAATGATTTTTTTATAATGATTGATATAATATATATTTATTAACTATTATTAAAAAGTTATGTGAAAGATCGCTGTAGAAGAAAAATCATCTATTGTTATAAAGTACTTTATTCATTTAACAACAAAAAACATTAATTTATAACACATATAAAGATTCGAGTGATAACGACACCGAATAAGTACGTACTTATGCAAAAGATAAAACTTTATTTTTAATATTATATAAGAACTTTATTTTTATTCGGTGCAATCATCACTCGTATCTTCACTTGATGAACTATCTGTAACATTAATTATAAAGCGATCTGCAGTTTGGTCAATTCTATCATCCATGCCACGCATTTTTTGTTCAACCTTAAGGACATGCTGAACACAGTTTTTCCATTTATCTGGCGTGATTTGAGTTAAACCATCTTTAAGTAAATTTTTAACATCTTTTAACTTGAAAGTTGTATTTTTTCGTGCAACGTACCCTTTCACATCTGCCCACACAAGTTCAATGGGGTTAAGCTCACAGTGATAAGGAGGTAACCTTACCACTGTGATGCTTTTTTCTTTTGCCATCTCGTCGGTGACGTAACTTCGATAGTTATCTTTAACTGCCTTTATTTTTTCCATTAAGTGGGTCTTTGTGTCCGAGGGCACGTATGCGATCTGTTTAGATTCTAGCCATTCCTGCATATTTTGTTTCCGCCAAGACATTGTTGGGGTTTTTTCTAAACGTCTGGAGTGGTAACTAGCGTTATCCATAACTATGACATCGCCGCTTTGCAGTTTTTCTATTACTTTTCTAAACCAGTCCTCGAAATGGAGAGCGTCCATACTCTCATGGTAGTCACCAGTAGATGATGATTCAAATACCCAATCACATCCCTCCAAAAAGCCATTTTCATTGCCAACGTGTACAACTATTAATCGCTTTCCTTTACCCGAAGGGGCTTTCGCGCCAGTAGAGTAGCCTTCTAACCGTGATTGACGAGAAGATTCAATTGTGGTGTCTTCCCATACCTTTCCCATAGTATGACCTGCGTTAATCCATGTTTCGTCAAGGTAAAAAATGTTACGTCCCTCGTTTCTTAATATTTGTATTTCTCTCAAATATCTGGTACGCCACAGAACTATCTCTGGGCGATCTATTAGACCACTTTTTCTGTTTCTCTTTATATATTTGAATTTTAAATGGCGCAACACACGTCGCAGGGAAGTTTTGCTCAAGTTTGGCAACTGGTCATCTTGATTTATACTGAGCAAAATTTTGTCTAAAGTCGGTAATTCTCCTGCAAGAAAGAACTGATGCACTTTCGCTCTTATAGCCGATTTATCAAAATCGTCCAACTTGTCAATTACAGACTTTTTTCTTTTATTAATTATTCCCTTTTCTGGTATTTTATGGGAATCTCTATACACGCTTAATACGCGATATATAGTGCTCTTGCTGACTCCTGAGATCTCCGAAACCTTTTCTACCATATTAACGTTTGAAGGATACACGTCTTCGGGCCAGGTGTTTTTGACATATTTGTATACATTAATGATAATCTCTTGTTCCCCGACCGACAAAGTGGTAGGTTTTCTCTTTTTTACTGGTGACGTTAAAGGTGTTCCAGAAGATGGGCCTGTAAATAAATGACAAAAATATACTACCATAGTACTACATCACATAAATACATATTGTTTTAGAAAATAAATACCACATGGTCACATAAAAAGAGCGCTTTAAGAAATAGAAAGGCTACGTCGTCGCATTTGTACCTATTTGTACGTACCTGCTACGTTTATTATGGGTCGGCGACGTCTCTTTCCACTTGATGTTGAAGGACCGGGTCCTTCACCAAATTCTCCTGAACTCATGTCGATTTAGTAACGACCGTCACAGTAAAACTAATATAACAGATTCAAAAAACAAAAACTTAACGATATAACAAATTTAACAGTAAAAACTCAACTAAAACAATGCAATGAATGCTATGAATTACCCGAGACGTACACACGCAAGCGCTATCCGAACACGAATGAAAACAAAATGGCGGACCGGCCCAAAAAAGGTGACGCATCTCTGGCTGCCATTGTCACGTTTCTTTTAGAACGAACTGACGTAACGCGCGTTTTGTTTATTTTAAAGGGATGAATTTGCAAAAGCTCAATATGGTGATTATATTGCTTCAAATATTTTTTTAATATGAAACTGTTATTAAATGAATTGCTGCGTTACTTACCATAAATTGAAATATAAAATATAACACATTTTTCGCGATGTACCGTAAGATTTTACTATGTTTATAGGAACCACAGACAATATTATTTAAGAAACAAAAAAACAAAACATATGTGCTGACCTAGAAGTGGGAATAATATCAATATTTAAATATTGTTATCACATCTAAATTGAGATTTTGTAAGTTACGCCTTTTGACACTCGGCTCATATCTGAGGTCATTGTCCGTTTTTCTCAATCGATATGGCACATACTATAGTTTTGTTTTGAGCACGTTAGTTATACTTATCGTTATCATATTCTGATATCTTAACAAGTTCATTCCCATGTTATCTCAAAATACTGTTAGCCAGTGCGGAAAGTTCATTAAAGTTTTTATTAAATATCGTTCCATGATCTCAATTACTTCCATCATAAACGGCTGCAAATTGTTCCGCTCTATTCTTTATTGTTTCTTATTAATAGGGCATACAATTCTTCAACACTATAAGTATGAGCTGTTCAGTGTAAAGCAAACACCGAATTTAGGAACGGATGTGATACAACTCACCAGCACATTTTAAACTTCAAGCGGAACTTCCGTGTAAACATTAAAAGAAAGAACTCTCTACAGCACGAGAAGGATTGCCGCAGGCTTACATCTCTGAATAGCCGTTTACCCCTCCTTATAAACAAAAGACGCACTTAGAGACAGTTTGTGTATAGCCGCATGCCTATCTTAAAATAGTCTCCACTATTTAAGGCTGATGTTTTATAATGTTCACGTTTCGGGTTTTAGTATATCACTTTATATTAATTGTTTGTACTTGAGGTTTTCTTTGCTACTTTTTCATTTTAATATTAAAATGAAAAATGAACGCACAGTTTATTTGTCGGTAAGTGCAGCCCGAATACGTCTGTAACCAACTTCAAACAAGGGAAGGTACTGAATGCCTAGTCACCTCTGAAGATTTACATAAATGAGGTTAAATATGTTGTCATCATGAACTGCGGCTGCTCGTGTTGAGCAACCTACTCTTGTTGATTCTTTAGAGCAAATTTTCATTTTATCCAGTCTAGTGGAAGGTCAGCCTGCACTAGTCTTACTGGTAGGAAGATGCCAATTCAAGTTCTTTACTTCCTGATGTCTCAATTTAAAAAAATGTTTATAGGAAAAATAAAAAGGGTCGAGAAGGACCATTGCTGCCGAATGCGTAATATATGAGAACGGTAGATTCTTGTGGGGGGTCGGTCTGCTTATAAAGTTTAATTTTGTATAAAGTAAAGTAAAGTTAAAGCATTTGATAAGGTTGCAAGGAAGAAAATGTGGGAACTGTTGCCGGGGTACGGTGTGGATGGTCGATTGCTAAGGGCTGTGCAGTCACTTTACTGTGACTGTAAAGCCTGTATGCGAGTAGGGCATGACCTGTCACCCATGTTTAGCGTCCAAACGGGCGTAAAACAGGGTTGTGTCATGTCTTCCTGGCTGTTCATACTGTATCTCGACAGCTGTTTACAGAAGCTGAAAGATAGCTGTTTGGGTGTGAAATTGGGTGACATAAAAGTAAATTGTCTGCTGTATGCTGATGATGCAGTGCTTATTGCACCATCAGAGGCAGAACTGCAGGCATTAGTCACATGTATGAAAGAGGAATGTGAAATTAAAGGTCTCCGTTTGAATGCTAATAAAACTAAGGTTCTGGTATTTGAAAGGGACGAAGAGAGAACGAAATGTGAAATATGGGTAAATCAGGAATGTCTAGATCAGGTAAATGAAATTGTATTATTGGGGAGTGCTTTTAGCCGGGATGGAAGATGCGATTTAGATGTGGACAGGCGTGTCGCTGCCGGGAACAAAGTCAATGGTGCCCTGACTGCGTTAGTCAAAAGGCAAGGCGTAGTGAAAAGTGCACGCCTTGCAATACATAACGCAGTGTTGGTACCGACTTTGTTATATGGCAGTGAAACCTGGGTATGCCAGAAAAAGCATAAAAGCAAGTTGAATGCAGTGGAGATGCGATCTCTTCGTAAAATGTGCGGCGTTACCATGGCCGACCGAAAGCGAAACGAAGAGATTCGCAATATGGCAGGTTTGAAAGATGACCTTATCACAAAAATTGATAAGGGCGTGCTTCGATGGTTTGGGCACGTTGAGCGAATGAGTGAAGACCGAATGGTGAAGAAAATATATAGCGCGAAAGTTAATATTAAAAGGTGTCGAGGTAGACCGAGACTAACTTTCGAAGACCAGGTGAGTAAATTGCTCGAAGAGGGGAGGGTCAAGAGTACTCGGATACCTAGACGTGCATGAAGAAGATAATGAATCTGAAAGAAGCGAAAGAGGCATGTAAGGATCGTGACACTTGGCGATCTGTTCTCTCTGGCTACCCCGTCAGGGATTGTGCGTAAAGATAAGTAAGTAAAGTTGCAGCCTATTTACGTCCTACTGCTGGGCACAGGCCTCCTCTCATATCTGAGAGGGTGTTAGGGCAAGGAATTATTGTCCACCGCGCTGCCCTAATGCGTGTGTTGTGGCGAACTTCACATGTCTTCGAAATATTTTTTTTCTTATTTCTCAGAGATGCAGGTTTCCTCACGATGTTTTCCTTCACCGTCGAGCACGTGGTAGATCAGCACTTAAAATTGGAATTAACAATTTCATTGGCGCCGGCGGGGATCGAACCCGAGTTGCTCGAGTACTGTGAAGTTTACAGCGAGCGCTAACCATCTGAGCTACCACGGCAAAATTTTGTATAATCTTATTATAAAACATGCTTTAATTACCTATGGATCTGTTTTTTTCATGTTCATAAGAAAAATTGTATGAATGGCCTTTAAAACGTCAAAAAAGTGCTTCTTTGATCATTTGTTTTTCAGGTAGACGAATCTCATTTTGAAACTGTAGTAGAAAAAACATGTTGGGCATTTGGCGAACGAAATTTAAATTAATAACGTGAAGAAAAAGAGTTTTCATTTCATTTTGTAAGATGACACAATGTAATGTCGATTTTGATACCGCTCGATCACAAAACGTCACGATAGGAAGAAAGTATTCTGGGCAAATAATTCTCTCTACCTACAGCACTCGATTAACAAACACAGTTAACTAAATCTGTATAAAATATGAAATAAAGAAATTAATTCGTAACAATTATAATGATAAAGTCATTATTATATTATAATTACCTTACCTATTTTCAGTTAATTTGATATTAAAATACCGTGTTTAATTTGGACGTAGTTATGCAAAAGAAGTGCAACTCCTAAAACGCTATACTTTTGAGATGTCACTTTTGAAGTTTTGATTGGTATGTTGGTTATGGATTGTCGAACAGTTTATGGTTTCACTTTAAACTGCTAACATGCACAGCGTCTATACGGCGCAACTGCACGTACATGTTGTGTATTTTATAATTACATAATATATTGATTCCCTTCAAGTAATACTTCCATGTTTTATTTCCGTCTACTCGGTATTCTGTCTGTGAAACATTAGCTTGGTTCGGTTTGCTTCTAAAGTTCTGGTTTTATCGACTCTGAATGTATGGTGAAACTTGTAAGTTAAATAAATTCTTCGCAACTACGGTCAATTTTTACTATTAAATACATTTTTCCTATGCAAACTTACAATATTTTATAAGAAAGAACAAGGCTGCTATTATGTAGGTACCCTATCTTTTAAATACCTGCACATTAATGTAATGCGTTAATATACAATGACTATGTATTGGCGGTGAAAGAATATTCACTACCACGTACTCGTGGGTGTCGTAAGAGGCGACAGACGGAAAGAAAAAGAAAAAGAAGAAGGCCAGCAGAGTTTTCCTAATAACAACTAGTAGATCCATGCTGGAGCTATATTATGATCGTAGCACGAATGTGTCGGCTCAAACAGGGAAAGACGATGCTCTCACAGAATCATCACCATTACAGCCCTCAAGTTGAGCTATGTCGGTTACTCTGGTTCTACTGCGGATACCCTCATTTCTAAGTTTATTACGCAGAGAAACCCCGAAAATTGCGGTTGCCAACCCTCCTACCAAGCGTGGCAACTATACCAAAAATCCCATATGAGGCAATCTATGGGGAGGCCTATGTTCAGCAGTGGACTTTTTATAGGCTGTAATAATAAGAGAGGAATTAAAACGAATAGGTGTTATTTCAGTGCTATCGAAAAAATTTCTCCGCGATAAAATAGATCACTTCTCACTCAGAGCAACCGCCCACTAATCAGTAACATAGTGTGTAAACGCTTGACTTACTTATTTGGCCACTTTTAAGTGAATCGTCGCTTAATTTGACCTATTTATGAGTCTTGTTTGCTAAACGCCCATAGATTGAGTGTCGGCCCCTGTATCACAAACAATAATTGATGACGACACGGCCGACGGAATGACTGCCCGCAAACCGGAAACCGGGCCGCGCTACCGTTAACGACGCGAAATTAGAAAAGCAGCTTAAAATGTCTGTGATAAAACTACTGTTACATACCATTTAATTTCGAAGAACCGCCGATTTTGGTGACATTGTGCCAAGAAGTAAAATAACAAAAATTGTTACTTCGAACCAGCAATAATTAGGAACGGCTACGGACGGCGAGAATTGCGGCATAAAATAAATAATTGGACCCAATATCGTACCATACATCATAGAAATATCGTCAAAGCTATTTCTGGGATTTATAATATACATTTTGTAGTTTTCTATTTTGTTGCGAGTAATAAATAATTTGCTTAATGGTTTCTCATATTACATAAATACCACACATTGAATGGAACGTCGAAAATTAAAAATAAGTCAAATTAAAGGTGATAACATCCGTTAAATTAGTTTTATTAAATAAAAATAATTCTCTGTTGGTTCTCGGCATTACGTAAATATAATGTAATGTAAACCTTTAAATTTGTATTATGCAAAATACCCTTTCGTTTTTGCCTTTGAAAGAATTAGATTAGAAAACCTGCCCTTTATAAATCTGTAACATTAGATCTTTTTAAAGTTTCGCGTTTCTAAGTTTCTAACTAGTGTAAATCAAATGCTTAACAAGGTGCCTTTAAGGCGAATTCACACACTTTTTGAGAATTATTCCTTCCTTTTTTTAGACTTTATTTTAAAACCATAGTTTAGTTTTAAATACATATCTTTTTAAAAATGATAGGGTAAAAAAACCATCAATATCATTAATACGTGTTTAATTCCATAAATTCCAACTCCTCTAGCGTGCAACTAGGTCACATTCTGATATAATATAATATAATTATACTTATTGGTTTCACTTTGAACTGCTAATACGCACAGCGTGTACTCAAAACAACTCCACATACAAGTGTGTGTATATTAAACTTTAGTATTTCATATCAAACGCCATATTTTAGAATCAAACGTGAGTTTGGATGAAACAATTTCTTGCTTCGAATTCCAGACGATTGTTTGGAATATAATGCGAAACTGATGAGCAGTTTGTGGAATTCGCTACGATTGGTTCCGCAATTAATTTTTCATCGACATAGTTTTGTATTTCTTACTTGCTAAATATACATATTATTTGTATATAGTTTTCCCTTAGAATATTAATTTCGTATCAACTAAAATGAAAAAATAAAAATTGAAACAGTTTTTTTATTAATTCTGTAGATTAGTTGTCTTTACAGTTAATATTATGTGTATATTACCAATGTTATACTTGAATAGCTTGTATGATGACTAATGTTATACTTGACATACACGCTATTATTATCATTCACTCGTAGTTTTTAGCGTATATTTGCAATCTAGTCTTAAATTTCGATTTATTCTGTATGTTTTTACACCAATTCAAAGAAAACATTATTTAGATCCCTTTTTATCCCAATGATGATTCCTGATAATGAAAATAATTATTAATAATAATAAGTATGAAAAATCAAATAATAAAAGACAAAATTGTTAATATGTAGTCTTTAATAAATTAATAATTTCACTATCACAATACAAGTAATTGCATTTTTTTGTTTTAGTATCATATTATTATATTTAAAAGCCAAGGTAAAGCAAGCCAGCCAAATTGTTACATTTTTATAGCTTATGTCTTCGTACTTGAATTCAACGACGGTACGAACACGAATCTTCTATAAAATAATTACGAACACGTATTTCAGGATTTGTTTATTGAAAATTATGGTTAGTCCGACCTTGTGCCCGAACGTCTACATTGTTTATAATTTCAATCATGGTGCAACGGTAAATTATTTTACTTATATCGTTCTTACGACCATGTCAAGAGTTGAACTCGTTCACCTTCGATAGAGCTGGAATATACGTTATAAGCCCTTTCGTACTGTCTCAATTCGTAGGCCAGCGATACCATTTTTGCCTATGTTACGAAATGATGACGTTATTTTTAATTTCATAATCATCGAACTGTTTAAAAACAGAATTAATATTGGCCGATATCATAAAGTGATGTCGTCTTTGTAGTTTTAAAAACTTTATTCTTAAATACGCTTTAAATAATATAACCGTAATAAAGTAATGGTGATAAAAATAAAGCTTATAAACAGGAAATTTGTATGAAATCGTTTTGTAATTTAATTCGTGGTAACATTAATAAAATTTTAGCAACTATAAAATTAGATGAAAGTGTAAATAAATACGTTGGTATGTTCTAACATGAAATATTTCGCAATAGCTGTTGCGTTTCGTGGAATCAGGCTCACATCTGGATCACTCACAGGTGTGAAACAGTTGTTACTTAATGAGAATTGGAATTTTTCGTGGGAAATTCACTTCATGCAGCGGTCTTACATTGTTTTAATACTTAAAATTAAAGTATGACCTTAATTTTATTTTTAAATATTATGTAGGATGGTTTTGAAGGATAAATGTATCCAGATATTATTTATGTAATTTACTTTTATAACTCTTTGTCATAGTATATTGTTTGTAAACATACCTAAGTATTGTTGTTATAGAACTTATAATGAATTTGTAAAGTGCATAAGCTGGACATACAGCTGAATCAAAAACTTTTTATCCAGTATAATATAATAGAGAAAATACAGTTTTTGACCGCTGTAACGTAGGCTGAAGCTGATGACCACAAATTTAAAGTCACCTAAACGTTCATTAATACAATAAACATTCAATGATATAAACAACTTTGTTTTTACGTTCTAAAGATTAAAAAAGTATTTGCCTGAATAGGTGTCATAAACGTCTCCCACTTTTATTGTTCATTACATTTTATTAAAAGGAGTACGCGCACACATTTTAGTGCATGTTGACCGATACTTTACATGTTTGATAATCTTCATCCTCATAATGCAAAACATGTGCAATTTACGTATACATACCACATTTCTGGCGTTAATTATAATAAAAACATGTTTTTTTTAAGATTTTTTTTTTTTTTTTTTTTTTTTTTTTTTTATAGGATAAGGGTGACAAACGAGCACACAGTCCACCTGATGGTAAGTGGTTGCTGCGGCCCATAGACATCTACATCTATCCTCTATTACAAATCAAAATGTAGATGCGTTGTCACCCGTGAGGACTAAGATGGAATGCCTCATTTCCAGTAAAAAGGGCCTCCGGCTACCTGCACTCACCAAGCGAAACGCAGAGGTAAACCTCTACTTCACGCTGGTTTTCTGTGAGGTCGTGGTACCACCCCGGTTCGAGCCGGCCCATCCGTGCGACAGCAAAAGCTGCCGCCTGGCTCTACCACTGGTTAAAGATAGGGTGACAAACGAGCACAGTCCACCTGATGGTAAGTGGTTGCTGTGACCTATAGAGATATAAATCTATCCTCAATAAAGAAAAGAAATTCAGGCGTTGTCACCCGTCAGGATTAAGAGAAAATGCCTCTTTTCCAGTAAAAAGAGTCTCCGGTTCTCTACCCTCACCATACGAAACAGCAACATTAAGCTGCTATTTTGCGCTGATATTCTGTGAGTGAGAGCGTGGTCCTTCCCCGGTCGAGCCGACCCATTCGTGCTACAACTATACTATTAATATAGCTGCAGCATGGCTCTACCACGTATAAAATAAATACATGTATGTACCTTACTATACAAATTTTAAAATATTTAAATATTTTTAAATTTGTATAGTAAGCCAACACATTAATTCCACTTCCTCCTAATGACACATTAAATACCATTTACCATAGATATTCCCGACATCCCCGAGGACATCAAAAAACTGCGTGCGCTGCAGATCGCGGACTTCAGCAGCAACCCGATCCCGCGGCTGCCGGCCGGCTTCAGCCAGCTGCGAGCCCTCACTGTGCTCGGCCTTAACGACATGTCGCTCACCAGCTTACCGAGCGACTTTGGGAGGTGAGACCCTTATTATTTTTATAAATTGCTTTACTACTGTACTGTACTGCCGCAGCTCACAGTGGCAGATATGTGACTTGAATAGGAACTTTAAAGTTATTTTATGGAGAAATACAATAATATCTAACCACAGAATCGTTTCTATGGAGTGTCTGGAGCATATTCTATTATTACTACCTTGGTTAAGTCACTTATTTCTATTTTCTATAGCTTAAAGATGTAATTGCATGCAAGCCACAAAGGTACCATAATATCGACTCATACATGGTTACGGGTATTTTAAACTAGTTCACAATAGTTATTACTTATTACTAAACTTACTTCATTTTATAACTCCCTTCCTGAGTTTCGCATCCTTTCCCCGCGCCGTCGCATTAGAGCTACCACAAAAAAAAATCTACAAATACCAAGAGTGAGTACAACTTTTTCTAAGCGCTTTCATTTTTGGCGCGGGCCCTTATTATACAATCAATTTCCAGAACAACTTCTGGTAACTCTAAATTAAAAAGTAAGAAAAATATAAAAGGCGGGTTAAAGAACGTTAATTACATACAAGTCTTGGGTCTAGTAATAATAGCTTTTTTACACGTGGTAGAACCATGCTGCAGCTATATAAGTAGTATAGTTGTAGCACGAATGGATCGGCTCGAGCGGGGAAGGACCACGCTCTCATAGAATACCAGCGTAAAATATCAGCTTAACACTGCTGTGTTTCGTATGGTGAGTGTACAGAACCGGAGACCTTTTTTACTGGAAAAGAGGCATTCCATCTTAGTCCTCACGGGTGACAACGCGTTTGCATTATGATTCGCAAACGAGGATAAATGTAGATGTCGATGGACCACAGAAACCACTTACTATCAGGTGGACTGTGTGCTCGATTGTCACCCTATCCTTTAAAAAAAAGCTAAGGCCATTATAACAAAAATAGTTTAATGAAAACTCAAAGTAAATTTAAAATTCCTATTGATATTTAATTCCTGAATATTTTTGTTATTTAAATGTAAACTAATTTTTATTTTATACTAGCTGACCAGGCAGACGTTCTGCCCTTTCCGAACGACCATTTGCTTTCCCAAAAAAAACTCCTGAAATTAGCAATAAAAAAATTGAGGGTCACTTATCGGGATAAAAACTAACCTATCTCTCAAGTTGGACCAAACTGCACACAGTCTGCAAAATTTTTTTGAAATCGGTTCCGTATGTTGAATACTTACAGCAACACGTGATGGTTATACTACTAAATTGTAGCTTATATTAAACGTTTGTATTTTTAACATAGCGCAATCTATTAAATATTTACTCAATCCAGTCAACAGATATCGTCATCTGACAGAATCGTTTGGAGCCAACAGATAATTGTGACTGTCAAATAATAGACAAATAATTTTCAATAAAATAATATTGTATTGCGACTATAAATTGAGATGTAACCTATCCTATCTTTTAAGTTGGACGAAACTGCACATTGACCAAAAATTTCATTGAAATCAGTTCAGTAGTTTAGGAGTCCATCGCATACAAACAACGTGACACGTACTTTTTATATATAAAGATTCTTTATCATTTTTATTAGTTACATACATAAAATCTATATTTGTATTTATCAACATCCAAATATGTACTGTGCATAAGTCTAAATAATATCAATACCCATTTAATATAATGTTTAACGTCCATACATCATAATATTACCCATTAACAAATTTCAAATTCTACTGACTGCATTGACGGCTCAGTAGCGCACTGGCTATCATATTTTGTCAACAAGAACAAAACCAGTGTCTGTATAGCCTATAGAATAGATAATTGATCCCGATCTGGATGTTTGACTTTGTTAAATTTTTGGTATGTTTATGAAATGCCTCCACAATACAGGAATCTCAATCAACTTAATTTGCATTTCTCATCTTCGTCTTGCATTAACGATAAAGCAAAACACAATACTTTGGATTCTCTTTCAAAAGCTCCCGCTCCGGACACCTCTGCTTTTAATTTTAGTCAATTTTAAACAGTTGTGATGTTAAGAGAGCCATGTTCATCCATTCAAATTCAATTGGTAGTGACTGTATTAGTCGGAAAATGGTCACTTCTATAATTGATCTCCTTTCACCTGTAATCACTTCCATTCTGAATAATTCACTGAATTTTTTTCCCTTCAGCTTGGAAAGATGCATTTGTAGTTCCTCTTCCGAAAAAGTCGATTCCCTCTAATTTTCCTGATTATAAACCTATCTCTATCTTGCCTTTCCTTTCCAAAGTTCTTGAACGTCTTGTGCACAATCAATTAAGCACCCTATTTTTTAAAACAATCTTTTAAATCTTTTTCAATCCGGTTTCCGTAGTGGCCATAGTACGTCTACTGAACTTTTACAAATCACTGATGATATTCGCTATGGTATGGAGAAACAAAAACTTACCATTTTTACGTTACTTGATTTTAGTAATGCATTTAATACAGTAGATTTTGATATCTTGTTGGGCATCCTGCACTTTCTCAACATATCTCCAACTATAGTTAACTGGTTTCGAAGTTACTTGTTTGGTCTCCGACAGCGCATTCATTTGAAAGATGTTTTTTCCACCTGGACTACTACAGCGGCTGGCGTACCACAAGGTGGCGTTGTCTCCTCTCCTGTTTGCAGTTTTCATTAACTCTATAAATCATAATTTCTCCTCTTCTTACCACTTGTATGCTGATGATCTCCAAATCTATACTCAATCCTCACTTGAAGATTTATCTAAAGCAGTTGACACTATTAACGTTGATCTGACTTGTATTTCGAATTGGAGTAAACGTTATGGTTTGACGATTAATCCTAAGCAAACTCAAGCCATTGTCATCGGTAGTTCTATATTAATTGGAAAAATCGACTGGTCTTCCCTACCTTCTATTTTACTAGACTGCACTCAAATCCCTTACAGTAACAAGGTAAACCTGGGGTTGTATCTCGACTCTTGTATGTTTTGGACCTCACAGGTTAATGAGGTTAGTAGAAAAATGTTTGCTACTTTAAGCTCTTTACGTAGATTACGTAATTATCTTCCCATAGTAACTAAAGTTACGCTCGCCCAGTCTCTACTTCTGCCTATCCTTGACTATGCTTTTGTACGTGGTAGAGCCATGCTGCAGCTATATTAATAGTATAGTTGTAGCACGAATGGGTCGGTTCGACCGGGGAAGGACCACGCTCTCACAGAAAATCAGCGTAAAATAGCAAATTAATGCTACTGTGTTTCGTATGGTGAGAGTAGAGAACCGGAGACCCTTTTTACTGGAAAAGAGGCATTCTATCTTAGTCCCCACAGCTGACAACGCATCTGCATTTTAATTCGCAAACGAAGATAGGTGTAGATGTTTATTGGCCACAGCAACCACTTACCATTAGGTGGCCTGTGTGCTCGTTTGTCACCCTATTCTATAAAAAAAATGCTGATATTTCCTATCTTGACATTACCGAGGAGCAGCTTAATAAGATTGAGCACATTCGAAAGGAGAAGGATACATCTCCATACATTTTTGGGCCCGGATGTTAACAAGATGAAAGTCAGACCATTTGAAAGCTTATATATAAACAATTCATACCTGAAAATCTGGCTAGATTTGTAAATCTAGGAGCTGAGTTATTGAAGAATAAATAAAATGATTTTATGTATTACTTACACTGTAACAGGCGATTTTTCACTGTAATAACACTGTAACAGTTTATTTTCACTATAATTACTTATAAATATAAAAGCCGGATCAGTATAAAATCATCAAAGAAAAGCTGTGGTTATCTAGGAAACAAAATATTGAAACGATTAACGAAAATTAAAACAACAACAACTAATTGAAATGAATATTAGAAATATCGATCTGAGATGGATTACTTGAATTATTGTTGTTACTGTTATTTGTTGGCATGTTGATACTTTGTATTTTTTCATATTATTTTGTAGATATGTTTTTTATCTGCCTAGTTAACACAGATAAATAATTAAAAATAGATATTAAAATGCTGGATTTAATCGAGAATCGATTATATTGCACTCGTTTCAAATCAAATCGAAAATTGGTTTCTTTCTTTTTTCTATTAAGTGAATAGTTTTGAAGTTTGACTTATCAAAACAAACTAATAGAAATTACTAGTGGTAGGTGGTGTACAGAAAAAAGAATTTCACAAGTGTATTATTTATGGTAATCGATTTATTTCCATAAAATATTAATTTATTTTTTCCTTATGCGAATAATAATATACTTTATTTCCAAATGAATATATCATATCAATAAATCAGCTTTATCATTTATTTTTTTTTGGATCCGAATAAATATAAAATCGATTGCATCAATACAATCGATTTTCTAACTTATTTATTATTTAATTGTTTTTTCGAAATTTAGATTGTAAAATTAGCTAGATTTTTGTATTTAACTTTAGAAAAATATAGTAAATTTTTTAAAATATAAACCAATTAGTTAACTTCAGGCCCAAAAATCCCATTCTCCTTTATGTATTAGATTTACGAGGGTGGATTGAAAAGTACTCGGCCTAACACAGATCCATTCAATTATAAAAATCAAATCTACCCACATTATTTAGTTCAGTTCAGACTAGTTCATTGTGTGAAGTTCGAAACGTGTGCGATAATTAGTTGTGATTTTATAAATTTATTAACAAAGTAATCGGACATAATTTCCGCGAATGGAGCAAATCGAGCAGCGTGCCGTCATTAAGTACCTCCATAAGAAGGGGCTATCATCAAAAGCCATCCATGATGACATGGTCAGTACATTAGGCGATTGTGCTCTGTCATATTCATCCGTCAAAAAATGGATAGCAGAATTTAAGCGTGGTAGAGAGAGTGTGAAAGATGAACCCCGCTCTGGAAGGACTTCGACGTCAACTACTGACGAAAATATTAAAAAAGTACTTGATTTAATAATGGGAGACCGCAGATTAAAAATTAGAGAGATAGCCGAGATTATAGGCATCTCTTATGAACGAACTCAAAACATCATTGTCAACGAGTTGGGTTTCCACAAGGTGTCTGCGAGGTGGGTTCCGCGACTGCTTTCAGTTGAACAAAAAAGGACGCGATTGACTATTTCACGCGACTGTTTGGAGTTATTTGAAGCCGATGCAGATGATTTTTTGAATCGTTTTGTTACTATAGACGAAACATGGGTTCATTACTGTACACCGGAAACAAAACAACAATCAAAACAGTGGAGAAGACCTGGTTCACCACCCCCTAAAAAGGCTAAGTCGATTTTGTCGGCAAATAAGGTGATGGCTTCAGTATTCTGGGACTCGAAAGGTGTGATTATGATTGATTATCTTGAAAGGGGTCAGACTATAAACTCTGATTACTACTGCACCTTACTACGTCGTTTACGAGAGGAAATAAAAGAAAAACGTCGAGGAATGCTCAGAAGAAAAGTCCTGTTTCATCAATATAACGCCCGTGTTCACACGTCAGTACAGTCAATGGCTGAAATTCACAACTGTGGTTTTGAACTGTTACCGCATCCGCCGTATTCACCTGATCTGGCACCATCAGACTTCTTTCTGTTCCCTAACCTAAAAAAGCACTTGGGAGGTCAAAGATTTTCGACAAACGACGAGGTCAAAGCAGCTGTAGACGCATATTTTGACTCTAAGGAAGAATCATTTTTTTTTAACGGTCTAAATGCTTGGAAGGGGAGGTGGCAAAAGTGTATTGAACTTGATGGTGATTATGTAGAAAAATAAAAATATAACTGATTTAGTATGTGTTTATTTTCTTGGTTAGGCCGAGTACTTTTCAATCCACCCTCGTATATTTGGGCTTCGCAAATATGATCATATCTCTGAATTTCGCAAACAGCTCAAATGGCTTCCGATCCGCCTTCGCAGGAATACTCACAATCTCTCCACTTTGTAGACGTGCTGTTTAATCCTTCCACTGCTCATTATTTAAAAGATCGTTTCCAGTATCTTTCCCTTACCCATAATCGGTTCCTTCGATCCTCTGTCAATCTTTCTCTCTCTACCCTTCGCACTCTTCCTACTTTTTAAGAAATCCTTTACTGTAACTGATGTACGTTTGTGGAACTCTTTATCTCTCCACATTATCAATCAATCACCTCCACATCATCATCTCAATCTCTTCATTCTTTCAAAAGTCTTGTTGAATCGTCTTACTTAGAACGCTATTAGATAAATTACTTTTGCTTTTTCGTATGTATTTTTTTCATTTAATCTATCATATGATATCATACATAATCTTTATGTCTTTCGTTCCCTCGACTTCTTTGTTGCTGGTCAGTTAATAATAATTTTGTAAAAGTACTTTGTGTAGGTTCAAAGAAAATAAAGAATATTCAATAGAATAATATTGTATATAATAATTGATTTATTGATAATAGAAATAAACTACGACATTGTTATTTAGCAAAAGTTCCTGTCGATAGTTACAGGCGAATCCGAAAGTTAGCTGGAAAGTTTCGGTGAGATCTTTGATAAATTATTGTCTGAAGCTCAACTTGAATAGGAGTATTGATTGTTGTAATGTGTTATGATTACATTATTTCGACATTATTTTTCTTAGACAAGCAAACGACTCTGCTATTACAATACCGATACGAATGACGAATATGCCGCAATTTGTATATAAAGATAGGAATGCTTTATGATCTTTTCTTTTAATTTAGTTTTTATTTAAAATTAAATATGAAAATACTATTACTTTACTCATGTAGTTTTAATTAACTGAATTTAATATTCATAATTTATCATTTAAAGGTTTTATTTTAAAAATAAAATAAAATTAGTTCTTGTCTATCGTGCGTTTCATAAAAGAAAAAAGCTGTAAATCAAGATTTATTACAAAAGAATGTATCGTAATTAATCGTAATAAATACTAAGATAACGGATATCGTAATATATTACGATATTCACCTACACAACATTATTATCGCATTCGTATTCGTTTCATTACTAGTTTTATCTTTGGTGTATTAAGTGTTATTGTTTTTGGTAGCAATACTTCTATTAATGAAGTTTGTAAGTTAAAGTTCTCCTTTTGACTTCGCCGTTCTCCTTCAAATATGACTTACATAACATCACACATTGCCTTTATTTTTATTTTCATATCAATTGTCCGAGTTTTTTCACACTTCAAGGCCATTTTAATAACTGTTGTAGCGACTCCTGAGATGTAAAAGCTACCTAACTGTTTCGTACATTTAAAAAGCAATGCCTTCTCACAATTTATTTTCCTTTTTGCCAATGTTTATGGATCTATGAAGCTATACGCGCTCAATTAGTGTGTGTATTAAAATTCATTTTTATATCCGGAATGCCTAGAACTAAATTTTATGGCAATAATACCAATTGCCAATACGACTCGCAAAAACCAAATGGCGATTGCTTGAAATTCATTCGGCAAACGTGTTACCTGTTAGTGTGTGTCGAGTTCTTTGTTTTAAAAAGCATTTGCATCTTTCCAATATTATCTAACTGTTTCGGATGTTGTAAGTCAGAAACACTCATTTTACTTAATATTTTTTAATTGTCATATTTAAAAAAAATTGAAAGTTTTATTTTTTATGTAACCCGACATTCGACAACGAACCGACATTCGTGCTGTATATGTCTTATACATATGCAGCACGAATGTCGGTTCGTCCGGGGTAGGACCACGCTTTCACAGAATACCAGCACACAGCATAATAACCCTGTACATTGAGTGTAGAAAACCAGACATCCTTTTCGCTTATCTTATATCTTAGTCCTCAGGGGTGACAACGCATCTGCAATTTGACTCGAAATCGAATCGATATATCATCAGGTGGTCTGAGTGTTCGCTTGTCATTGTTATTTTATATAAAAAAGATGGTAATGTCTCGTATGTAAAAATTTCCATATCGGCGATCTGGTGCAGCGTCAAGTGCAAAACGTCATAGTGCCAAACGTTTGACACCATCTCCAATCCACCTGCCGAGCTCTCCGTAATTCTTCCCTATCGTAAAATACCCCTTTTCACTACTTAAGGTTGATAAAGAATAACTATATACCTTAGTTTAAGCTTAGTTTATTACCGACTTATTACAAAAGCTGTTCCCTTAGCCGCGACGCCATGATCTGCTGCAGTATTCGCGATATTTGACATTTACTGTCAAATTCCATACATTTATTTTAGGTCACATCTTTTTTCGCGAGACTTTTTTTTACAAAAATAACATTACGATTTCTAGTAAGACGGCATGTTGTGTTTACCTCAAACGTCTCTTCACTACAAGTTATGCTGTTCAAGTCACCGGTGTATATAGTTAAATATAAAAAAGACACATTTTTAAATCTTTTTGAGAGTACGAGAAATAAGCTATGTCTATTTTTTTACAGGATGAGCACACAGTCCACCTGATGGTAATTGGTTGCTGTGGCCCATAGACATCTATATCTATCCTCGTTTGCGAATAAAATGCAGATGCGTTGTCACCCGTGAGGACTAAGATGGAATACCTCTTTTCCAATAAAAAGGGTCTTCGATTCTCTACACACACCAAACGAAACACGTCAGCATTAAGCTGCTAATTTACGCTGGTATTCTGTGACAGCGGGGTCCGTCCCCGGTCGAGCCGACCCATTTGTGCTACAATTTATACTATTAATATAGCTGTAGCATGGCTCTACCGCGTATTGTATTCTATGTATGAGGCATTTTTTCTTATGTTACCATTGTGACGTGATTTTGTAACGTTTAGCGTGTGTGGTTGCCCTAAAGATTCCCATTTGTTTGCTTTCTGTAATCGTTAACGATTAAACATTTTCCTGTTAGTAATATGTTATTGTCCTCGTCTCTACATAATATATACGAAAACTTTATCATCTTTTATCAATCACTCATGCAAATATAATTACAGTTGATAGGTTCTAGAGGTATATTGAAAATAATTGTCTTTAATAGCGACCTCATAGCGACAGGTCCGTTAGTACGGTGCGTTGACTGTGTTGTTTTTTGTACGTCGCTTGCACTCTACGATACAAATTAATTTCTTCTATAACGTTCCCGTTACACTAATGTACGCATACAGTTGATTACATACGAAACTTTGATTAATTAAAAAAAAAGCTTTGATGTGTTATTTGTAATTAAGTTGTAAAAATTGTAAAAATCACCCATTTCAGCTTAAATATATACTATATATTTCAGTTTAATTATATAAATATAATACGGTGACTAGGAGTAGCATTACCAGTGCGATGGTATCGCATATCAGTTATGCGCTCATCAACACATCGGTCCAGCGTGCTCAGTACGTGCTAAACTTTTATGGTAAAGCACTTGCCACTTGACACACCCATAAAAAGTGTAGGTGCTCACTGCTTTAGAGCGTTTGATATACTAGTAAATTTAATTATTAAGTGGCGAAGCTTGCGAAGACACTTATTGATTTCACGATGTCTGTCCGTCTGTCCCACGATTATCTCGAGAACGGTTTCGAACTTTCAAATTCTGTTTTCAGCAATCGATTACTGATCACCCAGGCATCTGAACCTCCTATTTTGAAACTGATTGCTTAACGGCAACCGTTAGAAACCGCTACAAAGCTGATTGCTTCGCCACTTTGCTATGCTGTTAGCTTGCTAGGTTTATTAACTTATGGAATTGTGACATTTTCTTTCAGTCGACCCTAAATGTAATTGAAAGAAAAATGATGGCAAAAATTGTTTAAAAATTGAAGGAATATCCTGTGTTGTAAATGTTTTTGTTTACTTTTGACATTATTCATTTTAGAATCATGTCACATCTAATTTAACGTAATGTTCCTTTAAAAAGCAAAGCTAATTGAAAAAGATCGTGATATCAATCCAACCATGATTACCGCGTAACATTGCATACTTTTCGTATCTTAACAGTCCACAACTGGAGATGACGCCACGATTGGCAGACAGAATGACCATAGATGTCGCGACCCATTGACACTTCTTTCTGTCGTCAATCTGGATATTTCTAAAATCATTTAGACGGTATACTGCCGTCTCCTTATCTGTCCTTTCCTATAATTATTGCTTAACACAGGACAAAAGGGGGTTACGAATTTTCTTACACCGTCAATTCATATAAAAAATTAATTCATATTAAAAATAAATTTGAAGTGTAATTATAAGACCCTTATCCAAGTTTATCTAATACGCCTTCATTTTGTTACACTTATGGCTAAATACTCAAACGGTACTCAATTTCATTTTAAGATGCCGATAAGTCTCGTGCTGTCTCTATCATTTCAATTCAAAGTGACTTGACAGTACGAGACTTAATTTTGAGTAACCTAAAATTGAGTAGCGTTTAAGTATTTGGGCATTAGGACTACCTAAGGACTGCTACATACACGAACCTCGTGGTTTTACAACGAAACGGGCTTTTTAACAGCCACTATTAACCTCATTTCGGGATGCAAATGAAGCTTTTTTATTGAAACTCGTGGTTAAATATAATATTATATCCGGCGAAAAAACATTGTTCTCGTTTTACTCGACCCATAAAACATTTGGAAATTTTGAGAGTATAACGTACATAAATACGTGAATCTTAGAGTATGAATAATTACTTTAATCTTTTTCAACGTGGTAGGTAAGACACTTTTGTGGTATGAGTTCGTCTGGGTAACACCTTACTTATTTCTGCCACCAAATAACAGTGCTTGCACTGCTTTGTTCCGATCTGAAGGGTAAAGACAGGCAGTATAATTACTGGGCGTGAGGCATTTCATTTTAGTCTTCGGAGGTGTCAACGCATCTGTAGCTTTCTTTATTTGAAGTTGGACGTCCAAGTGAGGTCCATGGATTCTTGCCATCACGTGGACTATAAATTCGCTTGTCACTTCAGTTTTATTCAAATATTATATCTGAATGGCGTTTCTTACAGTCTGAAATATGCAATAACTTTCACAGTATTGAGCTGATAGAGCTACTGTTTTTTGCAGAGACTATTTCATGTAGGTTTTTTTTATAATATTAGAATGATATCTGCAACCAACTTCAAACAAAATATATTGAGTTTTCACGAAAATAGAATACTGACTCGCTCGATCTCTCACTCTCACTCTTTTTAGACTTAGAATTCGGCATAGTATTTCTAATATTATGCTCTTTCTCAAATACGTCGTTTTAAATGGAAATTTTTAATTTAGAGAATTAGTTGAGGGGAAGTTCATCGTATCTTCAAAAGTATCGTTAAGACAAACCTGAAAATATAATATATGTATCAGAATTGCGTTATGGAAATTATTTGATACATTACGTAAAAATAGCTGTCTTCAAACTTTATTACCCACGCGATTGATTACAAAAGTCAGGAAAAAAATCACTAAAAAATAAGAAATATGGGTAAATTGAGGAAATTGACTGTATTAGTCGTAAAATAATCATTCCTCTCTTGGATCTTCTTATCCCTATAATTACTTCCATCTTAAACAATTCCGCGAAAACTGCTTCTTTTCCCTGTGCTTGGAAAGAAGCCAACGTGATTCCTTTCCTATCTAAAGTGTTAGAACGTCTGGTGTCCAAGCAACTAAGCTCTTATCTACGAGAACATAATCTCCTTAATCCCTTGCAATCCGGTTTCAACCCTGGTCATGGTACGACTACAGCACGTCACAATATTATTTAACATATTATATTGTTAAATATATTACGCTCTTTCAACATATCTCCGGTTGTAGTTGACTGGCATCGTAGTTACTTGTTTGGGCGCCGACAGCGTATTCAAGTATGATGTGTACATATGCTACTGTTGCTGGCGTTCATCAAGGTGGCGTGTTGTCTCCTCTCTTGTTTGCAATTTTTATATATTCTATAAGTAATTGCTATAATAATAAATAACTGTCTTCTTCTTACCAATTGTACGCCGACGATCTCCAAATTTACACTCAATCTACTTTGGGTGATTTACCGAGAGCTTACACCTTTCTAAAAGGCCGGCAACGCATCTGCAATTCCCCTGGTGTTGCAGTGGTCATGGGCGGCGGTGGTCACTTACCATCAGGTGAACCGCATGCTCGTTTGCCCCCTCTCCTATAAAAAAACGTGGTTCTTCCCCGGTCGAGCCGACCCATTTGTTCTACAACTATACAATTAATATAGCTGCAGCATGGCTCTACCACGTACAAAATACGTTCGGGTCCAGTCACAGAATACGTTCTATAGCCGGGCACGAGCTTCATCTAATTTTGGAACCACGCTGCTCCAGTGCGTGTTGGAAAACTTCACTTGTTCCAAAAACATTTTTATTTCTTTTCTTACACACGCAGGAGCATCACGGTGCCTTCTTTCACCGCGGAACACGTGGTTAATCAGCACTTAAAATTTCTATTAAAATTATCGTTAGTGCCGGCGGGGATCTAACGCGGTTGCCCGAGTACTGTAAAATTAACGGCAACCGCTTAACCTCTGGCTCTGGCCTATCACGGCTCTGAAAAAATCACTTACTTTTCATTTCTTAAATTAATCATGTAGGTTTATGATATTAATACATTAAATAGATCTGCATAAAGATTAGGTATTTTTTTTAAATAGGATAAGGGTGACAAACGAGCACACAGTCCACCTGATGGTAAGTGGTTGCTGCGGCCCATAGACATCTACATCTATCCTCTATTACAAATCAAAATGTAGATGCGTTGTCACCCGTGAGGACTAAGATAGAATGCCTCATTTCCAGCAAAAAGGGCCTCCGGCCACCTGCAGTCACCAAGCGAAACGCAGAGGTAAACCTCTACTTCACGCTGGTTTTCTGTGAGGTCGTGGTACCACCCCGGTTCGAGCCGGCCCATCCGTGCGACAGCAAAAGCTGCCGCGTGGCTCTAACACTGTTAAACTGTTAAGGTATACTCGATACTTAATACTACAATGAAATCCGGTAAGCGGTTTTCGTATTATTGCTCTGTATGAAATCTGTAAGTATTTAACTCGAACCCACAGGTATGAGTTAACATTGATGACTCAACGCAACGCTTGTGCTAAGTGAATGAAGAGTGTTAAGTACATACATTGACATCTGCTTAGGAATGCGGCCTCAAGGTCTCGTGCAAGAAACGTGCTCCTTGCGTACTATCGGTAAATATAGTGTATTATGCTATTAGTTACGCAACCGTAATGGAATGAATTTTTGGAAGTCATTTCATGAACAATTGATTTTGAATATAACTGAAGGTTTTTATTATTCCTTACAAAATAATGTTATTATAATTTATCAGATTTGCATTCTCTGTTCTATTTGCTCAGCTCATTAAAAAAATTAAATTGCTTTGGAGACATACGATAAGAATTATTATAAGAGCGTTGGAAAACTCTTGACTTTATAAGAATGGTTTGTCAGTAATCATACAGCTCTAAAATATGTATATAAAATAGTTTTCTTTCGTAACGCAACATTGATGCAACAATGTTTTTTTTTTTATATTTACGCGAATACTACACATTTAATTAAACCGGTTATATTACGTTGAAATTTAAACATTTTAATTACTTATTATAACTTAGTTGCTAGTGCTTTACAGTTCCTATGGTCACGGAAGGACTGAAGTGTTTGACGTCCTGATGTCATTGCGAACTCGGACTATTTTTAGCTCTGAATTATTAGTTTTTCTATATTTTTTTTGGTCCGTACTACCACGTACTATCCAGAATGAGCTTACACGCCCGTCAATGAACTGCTACTCATGTGATGTCATCAAATCAGTCAGTTAAAGTGTTCAAGACAAGACTCATCTCAAATCTGATGAGAACTATAATTTTTATGCTAATTTATTATAAGCATGTCATTTTTTAGCTTTTTGTAACGATTATTTTATGTGAAACAATATATCGAAAATTCTGTACTTAGACGTGCAGCTTTCCTTCATTGACAAAGTTTTTTTTTTCCTTTGGCGAAAAAAACTATCGCATGTAGTAAAGTAGCACTTAAAAACCATTTTATTGATGCTAGCGGGATCGATCAACCTGGGAGGTTGCTCACGAGATATAAAATTTAATGCGAGTTGCTATCCGCTGAGTTACAAAGGTTCCTCTATAAGGCTCAGCTAAACTGATGAACACTTTACTGTTCTCTTAAACATAGAAAAATATTAATAAAAATAGGCATGAAATAAAAATATTTCATGCCCATGTATTCTCAATAAAATCTATTTCGTTTAACACGCGTCGTACACGACCTGCATTATAACTTACATGACTAACGTCTACCTAAATGGACGGAATCATATATCAATAATTTTTTTGTGATCCCCGCCTTGGCCTAGTACTGTTCGTTATAGCGTGACAATTCTTTTATAAGACATTCAAACAACTTGGAAACAATAGAATTACTAATACATCACCTCCATCCGCGAAATTTATATCTTTTGTCATATTTTATCCGATTTAAATGTATGCCTCTTTTGTCGAAGAAGATCTAAGTAATTCATAAAGTGTTGTTTATCGTAATAATTAACTAGTAACGCGAATACTACTCATTGAATAAAACTTCTTTACGAATTTTTCGTGTTTAATTTTTTTTTTCAATTATTTATTATGGTTCTATATCATTAGTGAAAAGCAAAAAAACCTTTATTTACCAAAATGATTAAGTAACTAGTGATTATTTTATAGGTGAACAGCAAATCGTTTAGTACTTTCTTCAAGTTAATAAGCACCATCGTAAAATAGCAGATTATCACTGCTCTGTTTCGTATAGTGAGTATAGAGAACCGGAGATCCTTTTTACTGGAAACGAGGCATTCCATCGTAGTCCTCACGGGTGACAACGCATCTACATTTTGATTATTTATTGAGGACAGATGTAGATGTTTATGGCTCACAGCAATCACTTACCATCTGGTGGACGGTGTGCTCGTTTGTAACCCTATCCTATTAGAAAAAACGTTTCGCGGGAATTTTTTAAGATTACAAAGTTTGCAGGTTTATAAATAACGTGAAGATTAATATAAAGATTGCTGGAAAAGTGTTTTCAAGCAATCTTTGAAATATATTACTTAGTGGTGTATGAAATGTATTACTTAGTTCTACAAAACCTCTTCACTATTCTAGAATGATTTGAATAGTGGTCGAAAAAGGGATTATTTTGGACATACTTTAGTAAATTATAGTTAATCTCAAAGCGAAGTACAGCATAGGACATAAGCTGAGATCGGTTACACCAACTGACCTGGATCTTGGTCGATTGCGTGTAATTGTAGAAACTAACCAACGCATATGTGAATGAACAATATACGTTAAATGGGACCTCATTTGTGGACAGGCTCCTGTCGTATGTTGACAAGTAACACTGGTTAAAGTACAAAAATTGTTAAAAGTATAGGATTCCTACTACATTACTCGGCGTGGATCACTGCCTGCAGCAAATCGACTTCTATACAACTATCTTCCATTCCGTAGTCGTCTGTCCGACTGGTTAGTTAACGTAACGTTATCATTGGCATTGATGTTTGGATGTTGTATTTGTCCATGTTGGCAACGTGACTGACTGCCTCCATTTATTGCACCCAGCTACGAAATTTGGCACTTTAGCTCAAAGGCCATCGCTAAACCGAGTTATATTACTACACGATAAAGATGGACCCCTACATAGCAAAAGAGACACGTCTTGAAACGTTGGGATTGTATTTTTAAGTACTGTCTAAATCACCGTATTTGTCAGAGCAACTGTACTACCGATATAATTTATTTAGTGATCTGGGTAAAATTCAGCCACCAAATGATCAGATTACCGTATTCATTTTAGGAATCGAGGTACAAAAGTTTTTTAATTCACCATCCAAGGTTTTTGGAAACGTGGTTTCATAATTTTCTTCTTCGTTGCTAAGAACTCATAGCATCTGATGTCGAGTATATCTTTTGAATAAAATCCTTTAATAAGTATTACGTCCGTCATTAAAAAAGGTTTGAGAGTTCTTACAGTACTATATTTTTTCGTTACCTGAAAGCATCATCTTATCATCTTGTTAGTTTAGATTGAACTTCCAAACATTGAAGTGTATAGAATTTGAAATTGTTTTATTTGAGTTTGGAAAACATTACTATGAATTTAACTAACATATCTTATATTTTCTTGGCCTCATTTATCCCGACGAAGAGAATTGTAAGGTTTCGACGTTTCTAACTAGACTTTATTCATGTAACGATATAATTTTAACGTGGCTTTGTTACAGTGTTAGTTAATAAGTTGCTTTAATAATTGCAATTTCTACTATAACAGAAATTGAACTAATTAATCAAAACAAAGGAATAGGAAAAGGAATATATTTACATTCACATAACGGTTGTTGCCTTTGCAATGAAGGTACTTCAACTACAAACTTCAGTTTTAAAATTACAAGTAGGTATTGCTTAAATTAAAACAAACAAAATCTGTCTGGGGAAACTTGTAGTTTATTAAGATAACTGTGATAAAAACACAGAAAGAAAACAGCTGTGTAGCATCTAAATTTAATGAAATATAGTAAACCTTCCTAAAACCTTATCCACATGTGTATTCAAAGCTGATATAACTGCTTCTTAAAATCTAGGTCTGGTAGGTTTCGATTTGAATGGATTTTCCGCCATCAATTAGTTCGTCGATGGCTGGTAATTCTGGCGGTATGAATGATAATATTGAAAGAAAACAGGTAGTCTTTAGATGTCTAAATAAGAGAGTGAAAGGAGTAGTTGAAAGTAAAAAGAGAAAGAAAATAATTGCCAGGGAAATTCAAAACAGCCTAGAATAAATGCCATACGAGACGAGAATGGATGTATTCTGAATGATGAAGTTTCGAGTCTAAAGAGATGGAATGAATACTTTGAAAGCGTGTTTATGAGTGAGGAGACATTTGAATTAAATAAACGAGAAATGTTGAAAGAAGAGGAAAGAGGATATAGGGAGATAAGTATAGCTGTAATAATGAAACCAATGAAGAGCTTGAAAGCAGAAGGCAGCCGGATATGATAGAGTATCTCTCGAAATGCTAAGGGCTGGAGATGGAGTGATGGCAGGCCTGCTGTACACTTTGTTCAGTTTATGTTGGGAACTGAAGCAGGTACCCGGATACTGGTGTAAAGCGGTTCTAGTCCCAATATATAAGGGAAAAGGGTTACAGCAGGACTGTAAAAACTACCGTGGTATCAGCCTGTTTAGCTTTAGGGGAAAACTGTATGCTAAGGTGTTAATTGAAAGAGTTGTGAAAAATGGTAAAATTTGGGATATACAAGCTGGATTTAGAAAGAGAATGGGATGTACGGATCAAGTATTTTCCATGCGCATGATCGCGGAGAAATTTCTGGTCAAAAACCAGAAAGTTTTTTGTGCGTTCATGGACTTGGAAAAGGCTTATGTCCGAGTAGACAGGGATGTGTTATGAAGCGCTGGATTGATACAGGCATTAAAGTCTCTTTATAGGGACTCTACTGCTTGTGTCAGGATCAACAGGGCATACTCGGAGTGGTTTGGCATCCATAGAGGTGTCAGATAGGGCTGTGTAGTTTCCCCATGGTTTAACTTAAACTTTGAAAGGTGACGAATGTGGATTAAGAATGGGTGAGTTAACCGTACATGCCTTTTGTATGCCGATGATCAAGTCATATTTACGTCGTCGGCGGCCGAATCGCAAATTAGTTTTTTAACATTAATGAGCAGGTCATTAAAAGAAACGGGAATGAAAGTGAACGCAAGTAAGACGAAAGTAATGGTTTTTCAAAAAGAAGAAAGTAAAAAGATATGTGATATAAGAATAGAACGAGAGTTGGTTGATCAAGGGGATAAGTTTGTGTATTTGGGATGTGTTTTTAGCAGGGATGATAGACATGATAAGGATATAGAACGATTCACTCTATTGTGCGGAGTCAGAATGTGCCAAAAAAAAGCACGCATGGCAATTCACAATGCTGTGTTAGTCCCTCCTACTCTAATGTATGGTAGTGAAAGTTGGGTGTGCCAGAAGAAGCACGAGAGTAGAATAAATTCTGTAGAAATGTGGTCATTCAGGACCACATTTCTACAGTGGTAGAGCCACGCGGCAGCTTTTGCTGTCGCACGGATGGACCGGCTCGAACCGGGGTGGTACCACGACCTCACAGAAAACCAGCGTGAAGTAGAGGTTTACCTCTGCGTTTCGCTTGGTGAGTGCAGGTGGCCGGAGGCCCTATTTACAACAGTGGTAGAGCCACGCGGCAGCTTTTGCTGTCGCACGGATGGGCCGGCTCGAACCGGGGTGGTACCACGACCTCACAGAAAACCAGCGTGAAGTAGAGGTTTACCTCTGCGTTTCGCTTGGTGAGTGCAGGTGGCCGGAGGCCCTTTTTACTGGAAATGAGGCATTCCATCTTAGTCCTCACGGGTGACAACGCATCTACATTTTGATTTGTAATAGAGGATAGATGTAGATGTCTATGGGCCGCAGTAACCACTTACCATCAGGTGGACTGTGTGCTCGTTTGTCACCCTTATCATATAAAAAAAGTATGTTAGGGCTGAATCTCAATGACAGGGTGAAAAATTGTGTGATAAGAGAAAAGTGTGGTTTGCTGAAGATTGTGTTGTGACCAGGATTAAGAAAGGAATGCTTTTTTGGTTTGGCCATATAAAAAAAATGAACGAGGGTACAATGACAAAGCAAATTTATGATGCAGAAGTAAACAGCAGAGTCGGGAAAGAACGACCTAGACGAAAATTTATCGGTCAAATTGGCGATATATTGAAAATGGGTCATAATAAGAGTACCCTTAACCGACGAGCATGTATGCATAGGTAGGTATTTTATGGATGTAAAGAAGGTGAGAGAGGTGTGTCAGGATCATGCCAAATGGAAGTCCGTAGTCTCTGCCTACCCCTCTGGGTGACAGGCGTGAGTGTTTAATGTATATACATATGTAATTAGTTCATGGAATCATGTTTAGTCAGCAGGATACATCACGCACCGTACTTCTGTAATTGGAACGCCGGACTTATTGTGGGTAAATAAATCACTCATATGTATTTGTGTCATTTACCTTAGTTTCTAAGGTTTAGAAAGTTTAGCTTAGAGTCTTAAGGTTTCCTTTAATAAATAATACGTCCTACCAGAGTCTCTTAGGTAAATCGGTCCGGGTAGTTTACTTGCGAGCATAGAGTGATTAGACTTGCGAGTAATTCGTGCGTGAAATGGACAAAGAGATAGGGTAAAACACTCAGTAGACAGCCTTTTAGTGAGGACGAAAATTTGATTCAACTGTATTTTAAATATAGAAATATAGAACATTATGTATAAAAACAATCATTATTCCCAGAAACGTTGTTTATTAAATTCACTAAAGAAATCTACAAAACATTATATTTATAATAGAATTATATAAAAAATCAACATTAAACAAATTATGGCACTTTTCACCAGTAGTCAGCCTCATTTCTCCACTAGTCAGCCATGTCTTCAGCCTCTCACTTACTCTTGGATATTTGGCATAGAAATTATTTATTATGCATATTTTCAAATATCATCATCATCATCATCATCACCATCATCATTACAGCTCTTCACAAGTCCACTGCTAAACGAAGACTTCCCCCAAAGAATGTCACAAAGCACGGTTCCGAGCCACCTGCATCCATTGACTTCCCGCATGTCTTACCAGGTCGACACTCCCATATAGTGTAGGGACGCCCTACACTTCGCCTGCCGGTACGAGGCTGCCACTCGAGAACCTTTCTTCCCCATCTATTGTCGGTTCTTCGAGCTATATGACCGGCCCATTACCACTTCAGCTTACTAATTCTTTGGGCTTTGACGGTTACTCTGGTTCTACTGCGGATATCCTCGTTTTTAGTCTGTCACACAGAAAAACGCCGAGCATAGTCCTCTCCATAGCTCGCTGAGCGACTTTGAGCTTCCTCATACGGCCATCAGTGAAAGACCACGCCTAAGATCCATAACTCATCACTGGCAATATGCACTGGTTGTACAATCTTATTAGTCTTTGACAGCAGTACAAATTAACGAGTGTAGCTCGTGAACCTGACATGCTATTGTTTCGTAAGTATGCGTATTAGTCAATAAGGAGACACAAATTCAATTTAACATTATTTTAATGGTATAAACAAATTTCAACACTATTTATATGGAAATAATATCTGTAAAGGTTGAGTACTGGTGCGGGGCTGACTACTGGGTATTTTACCCTACGATCAATTTATTAGGCGTCGTCATATCTTTATAGATTGTTTCAAATGATGTTTTAGTATAAAACATGGTCTGAAGTTTTATTAATACGAGGGTAGATTGAAAAGTACTCGGCCTAACCAAGAAAATAAACACATACTAAATCAGTTATATTTTTATTTTTCTACATAATCACCATCAAGTTCAATAGACTTTTGCCACCTCCCCTTCCAAACATTTAGACCGTTGAAAAAAAATGATTCTTCCTTAAAGTCAAAATATGCGTCTACAGCTGCTTTAACCTCGTCGTTTGTCGAAAATCTTTGACCTCCCAAGTGCTTTTTTTAGGTTAGGGAACAGAAAGAAGTCTGATGGTGCCAGATCAGGTGAATACGGCGGATGCGGTAACAGTTCAAAGCCACAGTTGTGAATTTCAGCCATTGACTGTACTGACGTGTGAACACGGGCGTTATCTTGATGAAACAGGACTTTTCTTCTGAGCATTCCTCGACGTTTTTCTTTTATTTCCTCTCGTAAACGACGTAGTAAGGTGCAGTAGTAATCAGAGTTTATAGTCTGACCCCTTTCAAGATAATCAATCATAATCACACCTTTCGAGTCCCAGAATACTGAAGCCATCACCTTATTTGCCGACAAAATCGACTTAGCCTTTTTAGGGGGTGGTGAACCAGGTCTTCTCCACTGTTTTGATTGTTGTTTTGTTTCCGGTGTACAGTAATGAACCCATGTTTCGTCTATAGTAACAAAACGATTAAAAAAATCATCTGCATCGGCTTCAAATAACTCCAAACATTCGCGTGAAATAGTCAATCGCGTCCTTTTTTGTTCAACTGAAAGCAGTCGCGGAACCCACCTCGCAGACACCTTGTGGAAACCCAACTCGTTGACAATGATGTTTTGAGTTCGTTCATAAGAGATGCCTATAATCTCGGCTATCTCTCTAATTTTTAATCTGCGGTCTCCCATTATTAAATCAAGTACTTTTTTAATATTTTCGTCAGTAGTTGACGTCGAAGGCCTTCCAGAGCGGGGTTCATCTTTCACACTCTCTCTACCACGCTTAAATTCTGCTATCCATTTTTTGACGGATGAATATGACAGAGCACAATCGCCTAATGTACTGACCATGTCATCATGGATGGCTTTTGATGATAGCCCCTTCTTATGGAGGTACTTAATGACGGCACGCTGCTCGATTTGCTCCATTCGCGGAAATTATGTCCGATTACTTTGTTAATAAATTTATAAAATCACAACTAATTATCGCACACGTTTCGAACTTCACACAATGAACTAGTCTGAACTGAACTAAATAATGTGGGTAGATTTGATTTTTAGAATTGAATGGATCTGTGTTAGGCCGAGTACTTTTCAATCCACCCTCGTATGTATTAGATTCATTACATTAAAATCATTTTATGTAATATCGTCGAAGACATTATCAAAGCTACTTTTCTATTTTATGAGCAGTTTGATATATGGACTTATTTTTATTTTCAGCCTGATATCATTGCAGTCCCTCGAGCTGAGAGAAAACTTACTCAAATCACTACCGGAATCACTAAAAAACCTAACAAAGTTAGAGAGACTAGATTTGGGTGACAACGAGATAGAGGAGCTGGTAAGTTTATGTTTTCATGTCTGTATGTTGAAACTTACACTATAATACTTTAGGGATACGTGATACGCGAGATTGCGTTGTGCAGATTATCTTCCATATTTTTTAATGTTAAATGCATTTTAACTTTCTTTTATCAGCCCGTAACACTCCACTGCTGAACCATGGGCCTTCTACATAGTAAGTAGGATTTGCCGTACTCGCTACGTTCGCCAGAATTGGCGATCACTGTATTTGATGTCTTTTGACTTTGACCCTCGCGGCTGAACTGGGTACTTGTCATCTGGCATATTATACATGGCAAAGGTGTTTCTCGGCTTCCCCGTGATCGATACTTATGATAATCACGAGTTCACGATATAATCATAAACATAAACGGCAAGCCTCTGCTTATAATAGGATAATTACAGATGACTTGTATATATACTTGCTGATGAGTCGCAGCGTGTATATCACTTAATAATAACTCGCATACTCATTACCGGTGTTATCTAGAAGAACAACAGCTACACATTTAAATTTTTCATTAATTACACTTGTTACAATCGCGTAAATCATTTAGAAAGAATTGAATGAAAGTATAGGCTTAATTGAAGTGTCAGAGAAAAGATACTGCTATAATCGTAACATATCAAATAAAACTACAACATTAATTTTTATTAGCTGTACAAATCTCGGTTTTAGTTGAAATCCAATCCAGTTTCCAAATCTTCGTTTAAAGCCAGACATGTTTGGCTTTAAAAGTCTGGCTTACGTGTGGCTACCGCGACGAATTCCCGCCTTGTCGTGGTCAGATGCTTTACTTTGAGTTGGCAAGCTCACTGTTTGTGCTGAGCTCTGGCAGGATAGCATCAGTAATAACTTACTACTAATAAGACAGTTATGGAAACCGTAATACTTTAATGTATTAGTGATTAAGGCGCTGTAGTTAAATCTAAATAGATAAACGGTGTCTCGTCGTAAAAGTAATGCATTTAAGCCTAAGCTGTGGACTGTAAAACTCGTTTTCATAATCAATTGATACACAACTATCGATCCGCCCCGGCTTCGCACGGTTGACTTCCAGATCGCGACAACAACGCCACCTACTGAGTTCAATTTTGAATCTAAATCATTCTCTAATCAACTTAATCACACACACAAAATTTTATCAAAATCGGTCCAGTCGTTTAGGAGGATTCCAGTCACATTCACACGGACAGGAGAATTATATAATATATAGCCTTTTCATATAACTACCTTACGTGAGAATGATGCAAATTGAAATCCAGTGAGGCCGTCATAAAGACAACTTTTTATTTCCTTCATTCTCACGACGATATAATAATAAGAATTTGTGTTGAAAGTTTAAAGTCGTATTCAATTGTCTTTGGTTGCGATTTACGAAACAGAATTCAAAACTTATGACGACATCAATAAAGATAATATGTTTGCTTTTCAGCCAGGATTCATAGGCGAATTGCCAGCACTTGAAGAGCTTTGGTTGGACCATAATAAACTGCAATATTTACCCCCGGAGATAGGCAACTTGAAGGCGCTCGTTTGCTTGGACGTCAGTGAAAACAAGTTAGAGAAACTTCCGGAGAAAATCGGAGGTCTTTGCTCTCTGACCGATTTGCATCTGTCGCAAAACATGCTCGAAACTGTACCGGACGGTATCGGAGATCTGTCTAAGTTGACTATACTTAAGTTGGACCAGAATCGATTGCATACATTAAACGAAAATGTTGGGAGGTTGGTATTTTTTCTCTACACACAGTTTTTTTGAGCATGCATATGTTTGGAACAAATATAAGACAATACAGTTTTTAGTCTAGGAGGAATGGGCGCTAAGTATCGAAAACTATTCCACCTCAATTTTTTCAAATTATCCTACGGATGATATAAATGCATGTTGTCATGATTTTCGGGACTATGAATTTTTAAAGGTTTGAAAAATCTCAAATTCGGATACTTTTGTTGTATATAAAGAAAATGAATAAAATATGAAAGCATTTTTTTATATACATTGAACAAATAAAAAAAAATTGTGTGAGTTTCGTGGACCACTCGGTTGAAACGAAGTTTCTTTCATAGTACGAGGGTGGATTGAAAAGTACTCGGCCTAACCAAGAAAATAAACACATACTAAATCAGTTATATTTTTATTTTTCTACATAATCACCACCAAGTTCAATACACTTTTGCCACCTCCCCTTCCAAGCATTTAGACCGTTGAAAAAAAATGATTCTTTCTTAGAGTCAAAATATGCGTCTACAGCTGCTTTGACCTCGTCGTTTGTCGAAAATCTTTGACCTCCCAAGTGCTTTTTTAGGTTAGGGAACAGAAAGAAGTCTGATGGTGCCAGATCAGGTGAATACGGCGGATGCGGTAACAGTTCAAAGCCACAGTTGTGAATTTCAGCCATTGACTGTACTGACGTGTGAACACGGGCGTTATCTTGATGAAACAGGACTTTTCTTCTGAGCATTCCTCGACGTTTTTCTTTTATTTCCTCTCGTAAACGACGTAGTAAGGTGCAGTAGTAATCAGAGTTTATAGTCTGACCCCTTTCAAGATAATCAATCATAACCACACCTTTCGAGTCCCTGAATACTGAAGCCATCACCTTATTTGCCGACAAAATCGACTTAGCCTTTTTAGGGGGTGGTGAACCAGGTCTTCTCCACTGTTTTGATTGTTGTTTTGTTTCCGGTGTACAGTAATGAACCCATGTTTCGTCTATAGTAACAAAACGATTCAAAAAATCATCTGCATCGGCTTCAAATAACCCCAAACAGTCGCGTGAAATAGTCAATCGCGTCCTTTTTTGTTCAACTGAAAGCAGTCGCGGAACCCACCTCGCAGACACCTTGTGGAAACCCAACTCGTTGACAATGATGTTTTGAGTTCGTTCATAAGAGATGCCTATAATCTCGGCTATCTCCCTAATTTTTAATCTGCGGTCTCCCATTATTAAATCAAGTACTTTTTTAATATTTTCGTCAGTAGTTGACGTCGAAGGCCTTCCAGAGCGGGGTTCATCTTTCACACTCTCTCTACCACGCTTAAATTCTGCTATCCATTTTTTGATGGATGAATATGACAGAGCACAATCGCCTAATGTACTGACCATGTCATCATGGATGGCTTTTGATGATAGCCCCTTCTTATGGAGGTACTTAATGACGGCACGCTGCTCGATTTGCTCCATTCGCGGAAATTATGTCCGATTACTTTGTTAATAAATTTATAAAATCACAACTAATTATCGCACACGTTTCGAACTTCACACAATGAACTAGTCTGAACTAAACTAAATAATGTGGGTAGATTTGATTTTTAGAATTGAATGGATCTGTGTTAGGCCGAGTACTTTTCAATCCACCCTCGTATATTATTTTTCATAAACGTATTATATTATTCATTAAAAAATCCAAATAAATGAATTACAAGGGTTTATTAAAATGAAGCGTCATATAAATAAAGTAATATTTCTTTCATGGTAAGATAAGAAAAAGTGCGAAGGAGATGGACAATATTCCATCTCGCTTCCTTATAGCCACCATGGCCGTCTACACTACGTCAGAAGGGGTCTTGACGGAAAAATCTTTTCACTTTTTCTCGCCGATAAGGAATTTCGTTCTAAAAAGGTCCTAACTTTTTACGATAAAGTTAATACTTTCGGAGTTATGAATTTTTAAATGTTTGAAAAATCTCGAATTCAGATACTTTTGACTCATTAAAAATATATAAAGAAATTTATAATTTTTTTTTAAATTCTCGCTTAAGGATATTATGACACCATTTAATGTCTGCAAAAGAATATCTATACAGACAGAAGAAATGAACCAGGACATGGGCAGCAGCATCTTCCTGATAACATCTGAATTATAAAAAATCTGCAGTTGCTAATCTGCTTGCCAAGCGTGGCTTATTGGGATATAAGCCACGCTTGGCAAGCTCCTTTCTCCTATCTTATTACCTATTTCTGCTGCCTAGCAGCAGTGCAACCACTGCTATACGAGGGCGACACTGAAAGTTTGTAAAACTGGTCACTTGTAAATGATATAATAAAAAAATAAGTTCAAATATTGAAAATGGAACTCTTTGTCAATATTATTGTGTATGTATTTTATAAATTTTTTATTTGTTTACGATTTGGCGGCAAGTAGAAAATTGTCTGTGTCACGTCCGCATGAATATAACGTGAGAAAATTTTCGTACAATGATTTTTTATGACTTTCGATGTCATTTAAGTCAACAAGAGAGTTATGATATACTTTGATCGGTCTTTCACGATGAAGCCCCATCTCGTGCCACTGTTTACAACTGGTTTAATGAGTTTAAACGTGGTCGCACTAATCTCACCGATGATCTGCGTGAGGGACGGCCTTCTACGGCGACGACTGAAGATTCATCATCATTGTTGCGTGGCGTATGATATAGACTGACAAAAGAGTGACTTATCAGCAGATTAGGACAAGCTTAGGCATCGGTGTGAGTCATGTGCACAAAATCCCACAAAAACATTTAGCGGTGAGGAAGCTTTGTGCCCGGTGGATACCTCATAATTTGACAGAGGCCCAAAAAATCCGTCGTGTTGATTGATGTCGTGAAATGGTTAAAAGATTTACGGAGGTAACTCAAATGCTGTGTTCGACATACTTAGGGGTGACGAAAGCTAGATTTATTGTTATGATCTTGATTTTAAGAAGGAGTCTGCTGTCTGGGTGTTTCCTTCCGAGGAGTTGCCAACTAAAGTGAAGAGAGGTCGAAGCATGGGAAAAAAGATGGTGGCCTCGTTCTTCGGAAGGACAGGTTCATTAAGCAAAAATTGTTTTAGAGGATCGAAAAACAGTTACTGCAATGTGGTACACTAACAATTGCTTGCCACTTGTCTTGGAGAAGTTCGGGAGAAACGACTTCGCAGTAGGATCCTCCTTCACCACGACAACGCCTAGTCGCACACCGCCTAGCAAACAATCGACTACTTGGCGACGTCAGACGTGGAATTACTGGGTCACCCGCCCTATAGCCCCGACCTTGCGATTTTTATTTATTTCCGAAAATAAAAAAAATCTTCGAGGAAAACGTTTTATGGACGCCGAGGAAGCAGTGACTGCATTTCAAAATGCCGTCGAAGACACCTATAAGGACGAGTGGGCAAAGTGCTTTTCTCAGTGGTTCCATCGGATGCAGCGATTTATTTATGTAAATGGACACTATTTTGAAAAGATATAATAATTAATAAAACCAATATCTTGCTAGTTTGTTCAGTTTTTGATTTTATAAGAACTTTCAGTGTCACCCTCATATTATTACAAGCTGTGAGGCATTTTAATCCTCAGGGGCGACAACTCATACATAGGCTGCACTAAAAGTATCGGGAATGGAATATTTCCACTGTCCCTGTCATATTAAAATCTTTTTAATTGAAAACTCCTTGGTTTTAAAAATCGAATACCATTTATTTATTTAAAAAAAGATTCTCGGTCTTGTCACAAGATTTTGTCAAACTTGTTTAGTCGTTGAGAAAATGGAATTGACTCGAGAAAATTCAAGAGCGATGATTTATTATGACTTTCGAAGTGGTTTAACACAAAAACAGTGTGTTGACCGGATGATTTCTGCATTTGGTGATGAAGCCCCATCCAAAACCACAATTTATCGCTGGTTTGCTGAATTTCAACGTGGACGTGTCAAGCTCAGTGATAATCCCCGTCAAGGTCGTCCAAAAACTGCAGTCACCCAAGAAAACGTTGATGCTGTGCGTAAGCTGATTGAGGAAGATCGACATGTGACATACCGCGAAATTCAGGCAACTTTAGACATTGGCATGAGTCAAATACAAATAATCTTGCATGAACAATTAGGTGTAAAAAAGTTGTTTTCCCTATTTCCCGCATTCGCTCTGTGAAGAGCAAAAAGTGGCTCGCGTTACTTGGTGCGTCAGAACTCTCGAAAGATTCCACGCAGGATCCTCAAATGCTGTATACAACATCGTATCAGGTGACGAATCCTGGATATACGCGTACGAACCCGAAACAAAAAACCAGTCACGAGTTTGGGTATTTGAAAATGAGTTAAAGCCAACAAAAATTGTTCATTCACGGAGTGTTGTAAAAAAAATGGTGGCCACGTTTGTCTCCAAAACCGGCCATGTTACGACTATTCCTCTTGAGGGACAAAGAACGGTTAATGCAGAATGGTATGCTAGCATTTGTTTGCCACAGGTCGTTTTTGAACTCCGTAAAGAGAACTGCAACCGCCGCATCATCCTCCATCACGACAATGCGAGTTCTCACACCGCACACAGAACAAAAGAGTTTTTAGAGCAAGAAAACATAGAATTATTAGACCATCCGCCGTACAGCCCCGACCTAAGCCCTAATGATTTCTATACTTTCCCTAAAATAAAGAATAAATTGCGTGGACAGAGATTTTCATCACCTGAAAAAGCTGTGGACGCCTACAAAACGGCCATTTTGGAGACCCCAACTTCCGAATGGAATGGTTGCTTCAATGATTGGTTCCATCGTATGGAAAAATGTGTCAAATTTCGCGGAGAATACTTCGAAAAGCAATAAATACATTTTTAAATTGTAATGTTGTGTCACTTCCTTGATTCCCGAAATTTTCAGTGCCGCCCTTGTATGTAGCCTTCTTTGTATGAAGTTCTTTTAAGTTGCCCATGTGTTGCTGTTGCCAATATCATGCTGATTGTTAGCTCTTTTATCACTTAAATATTACAACAGAATCTATTGAATCGAATTATATTTTTTTATTTTTCAAAAAAAACCACCGGGTCTAATTTTATTTATTGTGTTTACAGATGCACAAACCTACAAGAGCTTGTATTAACGGAGAATTTTTTAATGGAACTACCAAAGTCGATAGGGAATCTCAACGAGCTGACTGTATTGAATGTGGACAGGAATTCTTTAGCCGAAATACCTGTAGAGATAGGCAATATGACATTGCTTGGTGTCCTGAGCTTGAGAGACAACAAGTTGACCAAGCTGCCAAATGAACTGGGCAACTGTAAATCACTGCACGTTCTCGATGTAAGCGGTAACAGGTACGTTGTTTAACCTTTGTTTATTTTTTTATGTAAAACGCTGAGGGGCCGTCGTCTGTTTAAAAATAACCAACTATTGAACTATGGTCTTTTATGTTTTAAATGTACGATATTTGTTATATTTATTAGTAATTACTGGTAAGCCTAAAAAAATCCAACCTTCATAAACACAGCTGTGGCAGCCTCATTAAAATTTATTATTTATATTTTAATTGTTTCTATGCATGCATTATTTTTTTGCCAATATCCTATTATAATGTATATTAATGAAAATTTTAGAAATATAAATACTAAACATGTAATTAAAATTACAACAGAAAAACCAATAAAGTTTTGAGACACTACTCAAAGTAGCAAATTATTGGTTAAAATACAAATTAGTGAATTGTGGGTTGACGTGCTTAGCCTATAAATTAATTTATTTGCTGGGTTTTGATTGAATTACTTTTAGTTGCTTTTTATGGTTCAACATATATATCCATCATATTTGGCTGCATTTTTACCAAATACATTTTTTTACCAGCCAAATACAAAAAAATGTATTTGTCTGCGTATGCCGTATGTCCATTGCTGGATATAGGCTTCTCGGAAGAAGAGTCGTCGAGGGAAGACGTGTCCTTAATCCCACATTTGACGCCTTAGGATGTTACTGGTTAAGACATTTTTGATATTTACAATATCGAACTTCCGGGCATTTACCTTATTTAGATCCTTGAAGATCCCTTAAAACATAGTCTTTACTGAAATAATTATAATTAATAAATAATTCTAGGTTACAGTATCTGCCATACACACTCGTCAACTTGGAACTCAAAGCAGTGTGGCTGTCAGAAAACCAAGCGCAACCTCTTTTGACCTTTCAAACCGACAGAGACGAAACGACGGGGGAGAATGTTCTCACTTGCTTCCTCTTGCCGCAGCTCAGTTACACGCAGCAGCCGGGTACGCACACAAAAAAAACTATGTTTAAGGCTTTCTATTTATTGTTTGCTGTTGGTGTCTCAAGTTTTTCACATAACGATTTTGTTTCTTTTATATAATATATAATATAACGTTTTGTAATTAAAATCTGTTCAAGTATTTTTATATTATGTGCAAATACTTCGTTTGTACTTCGTTTTACAAATTTACAAACAAAATCGTCAAGAAGTTACAAAGACTCCATTTAGCATACTGATAAGATTTGCTTTCACTTGAGCACTATTTACATTCATGTTTTGGATTTGGTGACTGGCGTTAAACATTTATTAGAACAAATGTAACAATGTAGGGAAATTATAGTTAATTTTTTTTTGATTTTTTAATTTAAAGTACCTCATAGGCACATAGCACACAATCAATTTATGAATAATAATTTTTAAGCAATTATAAAATGTTATTGTAAATACTATTGCATCATTGGAAAATTTTTTTACTAAAATAATTAAGAGGTTCGTCTGACCGGGGAAAAAACTGGAATAAACACCGCAAATATTTTTTACAATCTACTATTATATAATTATTATAAAAAAATATGATAATAAAAGACCTATATTAATTGTACTCTGTTGTTTAATATGAACTGCATAAGCTCAGTATGGCGGTCTTATGTCGCATCACATTATACCGAACAACTAAGTAACATTCAAAAGTTTACGTCTTAACTAAGTAATATTTCAACCTTTATATGTCGAAAAATCAACCCTATTTGTATCTTAAAATGCATTTTATCAATATACATAGTAAGTCAGTAAGGCTAGACTTAAAATATCTTCAAATAATAAATACAGAGTCACCGCACATCAGCGATAAAATCTGTTACTGAATACAGTATGCTGAATGTTGTTTGTTTTGTATATGTTACATTTTGTTATGATTGTATATTATGTCCATTAAGCTTGTTTGCTTCTGTTTTATTATGCGTGTGCCGATGGCTGTTTATGAGACGTACATAATTGTAAAGTTTTTTTTTCTAACTAAATATTTTCTACAACTAAAGAATACAATACAAAGTACATTTCGCAGGCAGCCATGACTAAATTTGTTTTTGTTTTTGCCGTGTAAATATACTAAAAATACTTTCCAAACATGTCACACCACAAATAGAGTTGGATCACACATCAGAGGTCGGCAGTGTAACCTGGTTCAGGGATCACAGATTTAATTCACAGTCACAAGAGCTAGATAGGATAAGAGGTAAGTTTCACGTACTTATGTAATATAACGACAAACGAAAACTTTAGTATTCGGTATTAAAGTCATCAAACAGTACATTAGACGTTAGTTATATAAAGTATTGTATAAATAAGTAATACATCTTGTTTATCATAACATAAGACTCGTATAACACACGCGAATTACCGCGTTGCACATAAATGCACTAGCTGCTATTATATGCTTAGTAATCATTTAGTTTTTATTTAGACGATAGACCTAGCAATTAGTTGAAAAATTACTTTATACAGCACATTATTTATTGCACTTGTTTCATATTGAGCACATTGCAGTATTTTAAACTTTTTGGAGTGGTTTCCTTAGGTGAGTATCCAAATATAAAATTACTGTGCAACAATTCGGTGTTTCTTAAATGTAGTACTTATTTAATTTGTTAGTCGGTTAGTGTGCAATTCAAATCACAAAGTAGCAAATACATTTAAGTTTCATTTTAATAAGCTCATGAATAGTTATGCAATTTGAATATTCTTTGCAAACATAAATATATCAATCAAAAAGTTACCTATAAAAAATCGCTCAAGTATTTTCAATTTCCGAAAAAATTGAATGAAATTGTTTACATTTTCTGTTGGCTCTGTATAAACGGTATCCGGATTATGATCAAATAAACATAATATAAGATTAAGCATTATATTTTATTACTTGTTTTGAAATACTAAAAAAAATGGCCTGTAATAACTGGCTATGTTAACTTACTCTGAACTCTCAGCTACTGCCGCTAGAATCTCTTGGAAGTCTCTTGTTTTATATTTGTGATATCGCTTCATGACAACTACTTAAGCTGCTAATTCGGCTGGAAGTTACTACAAATAACATACAGTTTCTGCAGGCTTAAAGTGATGTTAATTTTATAAATGTAAGACTTGTTGTTTACTGGGTAAACATATTAGATTGTTTAATGCTTATGTTTTGTCTGCTTTGTCAGCATTGTTACTATATCTCTACGTATTTATTATTTAAAATGTGTATTTAATGTCTTTCCTTCTCTAGGCTATAAATAGTGTGTTGACCAACATGGGCCTCTCCTACGCTTGGCAGGCAAAGTATCGATAGCGGTAGATTTCATAATCCGCCCATAAACAGCCTATTACAGTCCACCGCTAAACACAGACTTCTCCAATAAATTGGCTTATAAGTCATAAGGGCGATTTTTGCCATCGCTGCTACGCTCGGCGGGTTGGGCATCGCAGTTTTTATTATTATTTTAAACGGTTAACAGAAAGACGCGATATTATTAAGCTGCTATCAAGAAGTTACTGCTGCCCATCTTGTTTCAGTTTTCATCTGTCGCCTCTAACGGTACTCACAAGATGACTAGCGGGAATTGAGATTATATGACAGTTGAAGATTAGTCTTTTTTCTTTGATACTGCTTCCTGTTTCTGTTCTAGAGATTTTATCTGTGAACGAGATTACTATACCACCGTCATCCATTGACTTCTGGAACATTCCCTAAATCGTCTATCTTACAACAGTCATAGGTTCAGAAAATGGAATGATGCTTCCTCTTATGTCGTCCTCACACGGTGTAAATAATTTAATATTTGTTATTCCTCACTGTATAAAAATATTAAAAATTATTGTGTACTATTTATTTTTTGTCTTTAACATTTTTATACAGTCCACTACGACTTAACATTCTACAAAATTGCTATGCTTTTCAGGTTTATTATCTATACAATATGTAACAAAAACAAAATAAATAAAGTTTTTTGAGTTTAAAAAAAAGTCATTTCTATAGGTTTGAATACTGATCCTGATAACGTACTTAACGGGAACCACAGGTTTTTGTTACATGTATAGTACAATTTACGTAAACCTCGCATCTCTCAAGTTGCAATTCCCTTAAAGGCAATGAAATTTAGGTACTAAATCATTAATTTATTACAGCATATAGAAGTCCACTGTTGAATATACGCCTCCCCATAGATTGCTCCCATATATTAGGATATTTACCCCAGTTGCTACGCCTTGGGTTGGCAAACACAGTTTATTATTTTCTTCCCTCTGTCGCCTCTTACGACACCCACGGGATGCTATAGGTTAGTTGATGTACTTCCACCGCCATTACACGGTTAGGTATTTTATTACAGTCCTCATATGCGTTGTTATATTGTAGTATAACGTCTTTGCCCTTCAACAGAATCAAGCGTATCTCGTGACCGAGATTCTGACGACGATTGGGAAGAGAAAGAAGCGTCACGAACGCATTCTGTCAAGTTCACAGAAGACGTATCAGAAGCTAGAGAGGTGAGGCTATGCTGTTGTAACTTGTTTAGACTGTTAAAGCAGCCTGCTGTAAATTGTCGCTTTACACAATATACGTATAATGCTATGCGATACGACATGCCTGTAGGTTTACACAATTTTAGTATTCGTGTAAGGGATAGATGTCGAAGGGCAAGATCTTGGTTTAGAAGCAATGTATGCGGCATATGTTCGAGGCACCGAGCTTACTTAGCTATGAGCTCTATTCTTGATGCATTAGAGTAAGATTTTCTACGCAATTGCAAAGTCACATTGTAATTCGATGCAATATATTATTTATAGATTTTTTTTTATTGTACAGTGATGGATTCTATACTATACTGTGTCAATGTTTATTCAAACAGTATTATTTATTTTATAATTTGTTAATTTAATAAAACATATTAAATTGTTCTTGTTTTATTTTATATTTTATGTTTTGTTACAGTTCACTTTAATATTGTGATTTTTAATGGTTTACGCTTTACTAATTGTTTCATAGTTTTGCAAATTAATACAAATAATTTTTTTAATTTTAAGTAATTTTGTTAAGTTTAGTAGCTTTAATTTGTAATTTAAAAATGTCGTAAGCGCACACACTATTCTATCTCTCTTCATCATGAAATGTATGAGAGTATATCAGAGTAAATATTTTTAGCTAGAACTTAGTTGTTATGAACTTTTAACTATTTTATTATGCTTCACAAATGTTCTAAAACATTTTGATGCCAAAGTTCCAGAATGATGTTTTATAAATTGCATGCATAATTTTTATATGAATAAAAGAGACAGTATAGTTTTAAAGTAGTATTATTTTTATTAGACATTTTTCAAAATCAATCGGAGTGTTGCATTTATCTTGTCATTGTATGTTATACAAATAATTATTTATTCTTTATTGCAAACGCCATCTGAGGGTTACCAGGGTCGGACTTCGGAGCTCGATGATTTGAATCAACAACAAAAGATAAAATGTCAACAGCAGGCTATTTTTACTGTTACACGTGATGCTTAGTAAGAACTTTTCAACAGATAACATTGGATTATTTAATAACGAGTCAAAGTTTAAACATTGGTTTCCATTAGGTTTTAAATTGAATCCTCAAAGGACATTAATGTCTATCTTGATGTTTAAATCTTACGTTGCCCTTTCGTTAAACGTTTCGTTTCGCGATTTAGCATTTTTTTTTAGATTTATAAATGCGTGCCAGCCTTGAACTAAAGGGCTAGCCGTCAACTTAACTAGGTGATTAAATTATTGGGCTGCCACATATTCGAATTCATTATTTGAATAAAAATTTACTATTTCGAATAGTAATTTGATAGATTTTTGAGTCTTTCGTAGGAATTTAATAAATTATTTGTTTCTTATTATTTATAATTTGTATCTGTATATGAAACAAAAATGGCCTTATTCATATTGCCCGGGCATTATGAATAATACCCAATTAATCACTTGGTCCATGACAGATATATTACCCTAAAATCCAAACTTGATTTTTACATGAAAAATAACATACAAAACGCGTGTATAGGCGTACAGAGATCGTTCGTAATATACCATATGCATGGTATAGAATAACTTATCTTCTACTTCGACGTCAAAATCGGTTTATAATTTAACAGTATCGTAAGTAGCTTTATAAATGATAACACGTATTAATGGGGCAACAATGTAGAATCACACGAACTTTTTATTTTACAAAAAAAAAATGTATACGCGTACTTGCAAATATCAAACAAAGAGAAAGCTGCAAACCTCACTTTCAAAGTCTGAACATTCTAACATTACCGTGCCTATATATATTAGAAATATTTAAGTTTGTAAAAAGACATCCTAGTTTTTACACTAAAATCATAGACGCACCCCAACACAACATACCTCGCTATAAGAATAACCTTTTACAAACAAAATCTAAATTAAAATTACACAGTTCAGGTCCTTACCCGATGTCAATAAAAATTAATAATAAATGGCCAGAATACCTAAAAGCCGAAACAAATATTAATAAATTCAGAAGCTCTTTAAAGGATATACTTATTAAAAAAAGATATTATTCAATTAATGAATACATTGAGGAAAATAATTTTTAAGTGTCTGCCCCTCTCCTCTTCATTTCTATGCCTTTCGAGATGCATGTGATTGTTAGAACTTGCATGTTTTGTTTAGTCACTAAGTCACATGTAACGCAATTTGTGAATAAATAAATAAAAGAAGTCTAGGAGTTTTTCGGGTTCCGTAGTTAAACAACAAAGACCATTATAGTTTCGCTACGCGCGTCCGCGATTTTACTCAGAGATCATAGGTGCTACAAAGCTGTAATTTGGCAGTTGTAATCACGCCTGCAAAGTTGTGAAATAATAAAATCTTGGAAAACGTTTTTATTTTAGGTACTTCCCATACAGGTGATTTTCCATCGTGTGGGGTGTGGTTAGATAGGTATTTCAAAAATATTAGAGGTATTTTTAATATTAAGAAGACTTATTATGACGGGCAGCTACTAGGTTTTTTATTTTATTTTACAAGTGACGAATAAATGAATTACTCTTTTATTGATCTGGAATTAATGAAAAGCATGCAGGATGTTTGTTATTAAATAGACAAAATAAGCTTCAACATCTTTTTTGCTTTTATAGAGTTTTATCATTCTTATATGCCGTTCGTTACTGTTTGCATTCCGTACTCAATCATTTGTACGTTAACACAAACAAGTGGGGGTACAAACATAATTTTTCCATCTTAATGTTCTCAAAAAGTAGTAAGCAATGAATTTTGCTAAATGAAATTATTATTTGGTGCACGTATTACTTAAACTGGATGTAAATATTGATAGTTTCAGTGTGTGCGCTGTTTAAAAAAAGAATTGACGTCAAATAAATGCTTGTGTGTAAGCAGGTATATCGGTGACGTGTGTATATTGTCCTTTAAAATAACTGTACGTTTACGTTTGCCGTGAGTTGTGTGTGTACACGTTCTCTTGTGTGTGTAATGTAATGTGTATACTTATTATGATGCATGTTAGTTGTCTGCAGAAGAAACTTAACACTTTCACTGTCCGAGTTTCGGACACAATAGTAAGACAATAGCAATGACATAATAATAACATACATAAACACTCACGCCTATCACCCAGAGGGGTAGGCAGAGATTATGGACTTCCATTTAGCACGATCCTGACACCTCTCTCGCTTCCTCTACATTCATATAACTACGCATACACGCTCGTCGGTTAAAGGTACTCTTAATTTGGCCCATTTTCTATATTTCGCCAATTTGGTTGATAAACTTTCGCCTAAGGCGTCCCTTCCCGACTCTGCCGTTCACCTCTGCAACATAAATTTGCTTTGTCACTCTTTCCTCATTCATTCTTTCTACATGACCAAACCACCGAAGCATTCCTTTCTTAATCCTGGTCACAACATCATCTTGCAAACCACACTCTTCTCTTATCAAACATTTTCTCACCATGTTATTCAGATTCATCCCTAATATACTCCTTAAGGATCGCAATGTTACAGTATTTATTCTTCTCTCGTGCTTCTTCTGTCACACCCAACTTTCACTACCAAATATTAAAGTAGGGACTAACACAGCATTGTGAATTGCCATACGTGCCTTTTTGGACTAGAGTGTAGAGCCCCATTCACTCTATTTCCTGCGTTCACTCATCGTTCTATATCTGTATCATATCTACCATCGCTGCTAAATACACATCCCAAATACACAAACTCATCTACTTGCTCGAGCAACTCAATGACCTATATGTACTATTATTTATTCTGTGCCTATATGTAGTACACGGGACAGTGAAAGGGTTAAACCAATAACACCAATCCAAATCTGCGTAAAAAAGAATTTTAATTTCAAAAAGTTTCAATAACGGCGTTACAAAATTAAAACAACTTTATTTTAAATAATAGAGTTTTCTTAAATTATTACACTACAAGTTTTATAAACAAAAAGAAAAATATTTTTAGCAATTAATAATTGAATTTTCTATTCATTATTAACTAGTAAATTGCGTTTCAAATATTAAGATTATGTAAATACTAGAGATGGGCCGACTAGTCGCTGACTAGTCGGCATAGCCGACTATTCGGCATCCTTTATAGTCGGTGACTAATCGGCAAAATATGCCGATTATAATCGTTGGTTAGCAAAAAAATTAAACCAACATTTATTCCTAATAATTGTTTTTTATTATACTTTTTCATTAATCTATTGTGCTAGCTGCTAGCTGTTTTTATGATAATTACCTACCTGCGCTTTATTATATTAATTATTAATCTGTTACCATATTATAAGGAATTTAAGAATCAGTCAGAAATTAACTATCATCAATCAATGACACATACATAACAAATGAAACGAAATAATATAGGTATCTTAATAACATTTGCAAGGTATCATAGAGCCATAGTATTACTTTAAATTTAGTTAGTCTTTATTAAGAATATAATAAAATATAAAAAATAGTGTGATGGAATCATTGTTCAATATTAAAATAAATTGGCAACAAGATGTTTAGTGCTAATGAATGATTTGTCAAGACATAACCTTTACAAATCGTGGAAAACAATGTTGTTAAATGTTTATGACAGGAGAGTAACTCGAGTCAAAAAAGGTCACTCGAGTTTTATCTTCATTCGAGTGGCACTCGAGTGACTAGGCTATCACTGGCAAGTGACTCGAGTGAAAAAAAATCACTAGAGTCCCATCACTACAATACACTCGGCGTGGCCGCACGATGGCTCGTACGCACTACGCATTCGCGAGGGTGCCGAACGATGACATAGCCCGAATGCCTCCGTAAGGCTAGTATTAAAATTATCGGCATCGCCGACTAGTCGGCCGATTGATCGGTAATTTGAAAAGCGATTAGTCGGCTAGTCGGCAAATACCATAGTCGGGACATCTCTAGTAAATACGTACTAAACATTTGTTAATTAAATCAATAATTACTTTTAAACGTTTCTTTTACATAAGTATAGTTTTCGCATTTATTTATTCGATGTGAAATTTTATGTAAAAATGGATATTATAGGGACTTACCATTTATGTGAATAATAATAATGTTATTAATACATCTGTACTATAATTCTCCCGTTATTTTGTATAGTGCAGTTAAATTTCATAATGTCTATAAACTTAAGTAAAATATTATATTTTTTAAATTAATATGAATACAAACTATCCATAAATCACGTATAATATAACAAATAACGAATGAAAGCTAAACCATTGAGGTTTAAACTTTATTGCTCTTTGAAAAAATTGAAAGATTTTAACACTAACAAAAATATTATCATAATATTTTAATACTACGATGTTATCTTGTCATTCCCTTACTTCATATATTTTTAATTTAAGCCTTTTTAAAGTTATTATTGTTATAAATCAGTAATAAGTATGACAAAATGTATAGATTGAGAAATATTATCAGTTATTTCATTGTTTAAAAAAATTTTTAGGAGAAAAGAAATAAAACTACATTTTGTTTAACTTTCTACAGTTTTGGTTACTGCAGTCGTCTTAAATTTCGGTATCACAAAGGACGTCGCTTCCTCGACAGATTGCATTTAATTTCAAGGTGCCGTCGATTCCGGAGGACAGTGAAGATACCACAACTTCGGATTCTTTCTTCATGCCGCAGTCGATGCTAGGGTTCCGACGGCCGCTCCACGCGGTCCGTAAACTGGTTGGAACACAACGGAGAAGCTCCTTGCAACGCCTCTCCTTCTCTATAACGAACCTCACAGAGGTACACGGAAAAACGTGGGGTGCATTCGCAATATTATATTTCGTTTTATTACAGGCTATGTTCTATGCTACTTCAAAACAGCTATGTAGAGAGTTATATTATGTTTTAAATTACACTACGTCTGCTTATTTTTAAGAACGTTGTAAAGCGCTAATGAGTGACTGAGGTATATGCCGGTATTTGTGCATAATATGTACCATGTTTGTGTGAGTAAATGTGTATGCGTGTGTGCGGTAAGGTACCTATGCCAAATTGTGTATGTAGGTATAATTTGATGTGTTTAATTTGTTTTGTTATAATCATACCCACCGTTACAATTGTCAAATTATTCACATTAGCTAAACATACTTGTAATACATACATAAGCCTATTGCGAACTAATCTTGTGAATGCACCACAATTTACCACTACTCTCGAATCATGCCTCTTCGGTCCTGAATGTTATCTTCAATACCTTAGAACTGCTGTGTTGTTGCTGAAAGTAGATTTAAGCGATCTTAGTCATATTTCTTTAATTTTTGGATTCAATTTTTATTGTTCTTAAAATGTAATGTTTGCTATTATTCTTTCTTGATTCCTTGCTTAAACTTACATAATATATAACAATTTTGTAATTGTTTTCGAATTATCAGCAGCATCGTCCTGATTCCAAAAACTTACTGAGCAAATATCCCCCTATAAATCCCCATATGAGGCAATTTATAGGGGAGATCAATGTTCAGCAGTAGACGTTACACCGGCTGTAATGAATGAAAAATATTCGAACTCTAAACAAATTCGTTTCTCATCAAATACATTTCAAATTCGTTTTACATTAATTTCGGAAACATAATTTCATTTGGCTTTTGAAATCCAGTGCTCATATTTTCACCTTTCTAATTGTGTCGAAAAGCAAGCTTGCCTTGACATGTTTGCCTATATGCTTACCACGCTGAGCAGGCGAGTTCGTGTGTAGAATCGATAAATTCGCACCGGTGATGCAAATCTTCATCAGCCTGTAAAATTTGGGTTTTGCGTTTCTTTTTATTTTCGCTATCAGTCGGTCGCTACAGCCTCGTTCAGAATTATTATAGAACTATATAGTTCACCACGTACAGGTGATATTGATATTTTGAAAAATAACTGGAAACGTTTTCACACAATATTTACAATATGTTATTTATTATATAACACGAAGAATTTCGCATTTTAACATTCAAGATAATTGTTCAAGACGATGAAGTTAGTTTCATGTAGCATTGGTACTTACGAATAAGTAATGATTGAAACTGTTACGTTTTAATTATTGAAGCTGTTTTTAATTTTTTACTACACTGTTCCAGAAAATTACTTAATTTTACATAGGAAATAGTTTTATGATCCAGTTGGATAAAAGCATTTTCTAGGAGTAAGGGCGAATACTATTCGCATATTGCAACTATTGTAGTTGTAGTTAATACATTTAATAGTATTAATGAAAATGCAAAACACTAAAATATTATAACAGTTTACACTATACGCTTTGCTTTTGTATCGTTTGCCTTAAAAACTGCCGTCACTATGGTTAAAATATATCTTAATATTTTCACATATTTTGTCTCTAGTCCGTTTATAATTTTTATTTATTTATTTGTATGCGTTAGTAGATATTTTTTAAACTATTTTATAGTTTATTATCGCACATTCTAGAAATATTTAAGAGCTCACATCACTGTTTGAACTGCACTTACAGTAGATTAGTTGACTATCAGCGCACGTCGCGTCGTCGCTTTGCGGAGGTGAGGTTGCGTGTGATATCATATCCTGTGAATCATTACGCCTCTACATTATATTATATTACGTTTAATTGGCTTAATGAGAATTAGTTTTCGCGTATGTACATTTATAGGGTTCCTTAGCGACTCTGAATCTTTAGTGTTAAATTTTTTTTCAACTTATTACTTTATCCTACTGAGCTAGTATAAATGTTTTGCTCTTTTTTAAATTTAAGTTGAATATTATAATAAAATGTTGTTAGTGATTGTCTTCATATGGTAATTTATAGAAGCTTTTATAATACTATATCATAATCTTTTTTTCTTAAATTATATAGTTTTATCATTTAAATTTATTGGGAAGACAAAGCTAGATTGTTAAGTGTTTCTATGACTATATATTCTGTATTGAAATATGTTGTATTTTTATGTCATGGAAACACTAAATAGCAATATTTTTACGTCTCGCTTTTTAGGTATCTTTTTTTGTATAAGCATCCTTTTATTATGGCCGTAATAAAGTTTATAGAAATTATAATAAATAGAATCATGACACGAATAATAAAATATATCAGTTAAGCCTTCATTTGGCTGTACAGTACTGTTAGTGCTAGATACTTTAGAGTTTAATCGCGTTTATCACTGTTGTAACTTCAACTTTGTATCTACTAGTGAGACCTTTAATTGCGTTACTGTAGCTGTTAGTATTATCTGTCTTAGTTATAAGAGCAGTTGGTCTTCCAAAAAAAAAATTATAATGTACCTAATTAAAGGATGCTTTAATTATTACATGAAATCTTCTTATAATCATAAAGTTTAAAAAATGCACGAAACCCTTCCTCAGAATATGTCTAGTATCACTGCTCATAAGTTACGTTAGATCTTTACTCTTTGATCTAATTCAAACTTTTAAAGTTGAAATGATTACAATAATGGACATTAGTTGGAAGAAGAATATTGTCTATGAAACTAGACAACATTATGTACATTTTTCTTATTTGAAATATTTCATTTTTATTTAAAGCTCATTACGTTTCGCATTATACTTTAGATACGCATGTGCATGTATTTAATTATATAAAATTTCTGTTTTTATTTGTACAACAAAAATTAATTATATCTTATTTTCACAGACTCCATTTGTGCGACAAAACACGCCTCACCCGAAAGAGCTGAAACTTAAAGCCCACAAGTTGCTCGCGGGACGATCGCCGGAACAGAATCAGCAATCTGCTACACATGAAGCGCCTACCACGAATGGAATGGTCACATCGCCACTCGAAGTTGCGCCTACCACAGAAACACTCGAAGTGAGTAATTCATTCTTATCGCAACTATGATAAAGAGATAAAACGAGCGATCAATGATGTCAGACATCACTTGCAGTGCCGATCGTCCAAACTATTTTTAAATTAAAAGTATTTATTTGGTAGTTTATAGTTTGTTTATTAGGTTAGCAAGTAGGTACGAAAATAAAGCAAAGGTATTATGGAACACATGCTTCCTCTCTTAATGTTTAAAACTTATGTACTCTAAGCAAGCTTGTTTTAGGAGTGGTTCCCGACAGTAATCGGAATGACGCATTTTCACGACTTTCCGAGCTTGCGATCCATTGTGGTGTTCCCGGATAAAAGTAGGATATATGTTCTTTTAAGTCGCCACCACGTAAAGCTTGTTGCTTGCCACAACATGTTCTGCTAGTATTTGACATAGACATGTTATTCAGAACATTGAAACGGTGCTCTCAAATCTGCCTATGTTTGGATTTCTAACAAACAAAATTATTGGCTTTCGGGTGGAAGATATAGTAAATATCTTACACTAATGCATATATGTACATAATATTATAGTTCTGCTGTCATACAAGGAAAATACCCTTAACGTTTCATTCTGTACGTCTGTCGTATTAGATTAACTTTGGATTTAAATTCTGGTTCAAATTGATATGAACAGATCTCGCTTTGTATAAGTTCTACGAGGGTGACACTGAAAGTTCTTAGAAAATCAAAAACTGAACATACTAGCAAGTTATTAGTTTTATTATATATTTTTAAAATAGTGTCAATTTTGATCAATACATCGCTGCATCCGATGGAACCACTGAGAAAAGCACTTTGCCCACTGGCCCTTAGGGGTCTCTTCGACGGCATTTTGATACATAGCTACTGCTTCCTCGGCGTACATAAAACGTTTTCCTCGAAGTTTTTCTTTTATTTTCGGAAATAAATAAATATTGCAAGGTGCGAGGTCGGGGCTATAGGTCGGCTGACCCAGTAAATCCACGTCTGACATCGGCAAGTAGTCGATGGTTTGCTTGGCGGTGTGCGACGAGGCGTTGTCGTGGTGAAGGAGGATCCTACTACGATGTCGTTTCTCCCGAACTTTTTCTAAGACAAGTTGCAAACAATTATTAGTGTACCACTCTTCAGTAACTGTTTTTCGATCCTCTAAAACAATTGTTGCTTAATGACTTGTCCTTCCGAAGAACGAGGCGACCATCTTATTTCCCACGCTTCGACCTCTCTTCACTTTAGTTGGCAACTCCTCGGGAGGAAACACCCAGACTGTCTCTTAGTTTCAGGATCATAACAATAAATCCAGTTTTCGTCACCCGTAAGTATGTCGGACACAGCATTTTAGTCACCTCCGTTAAATCTTTCAACCATTTCACGACACTAATCAACACGACGGAGTTTTGGGCCTCTGTCAAATTATGAGGTATCCACCGGGCACAAAGCTTCCTGACCGCTAAATGTTCATGTGGGATTTTGTGCACTTGACTCACACCGATGCCTAAGCTTGTCCGAATTTGCTGATAAGTCACTCTTTTGTCAGTCTTTATCTTACGCCGCACAACTCTCATGTTATCTTCCGTCGTTGCCGTAGAAGGCCGTACCTCACGCAGATCATCGGTGTGATTAGTGCGACCACGTTTAAACTCATTAAACATGTTGTAAACAGTGGCACGAGATGAGTCTTCATCGTGAAAGGCCAATCGAAGTCTATCATAACTTTCTTGTTGACCGTAGGGGTAGGCAGAGACCACTTCTTTCCACTTGCTACGATACTTACATACTTGTTTCGCTTCGTCCACTTTCATTATTCCCTTCATACATGCTCTACGGTTTAGGGTATAAACTAAATTAATTCGCTTAAGTATATATATGGCTTAGCTTTCCATTGACTCCCGTCGAGTTGGGGGTTGATACGTATTTTGACAGAAAAGTTACACTATTATAAGCACACACACAAAGTTACAACATGCGGAAACGCGTAATTTTTGAGAAAAAAAAGTTATTGAAAATCAATTATTCTTGCATTGTTTATATCTAATCCTACCATAAAACTCAGTCCCCCTATATTTTATGATGAAGGGGATTTTTTCTCATAAAATGGATTTATATTTACATTATAAATGCAAACATGAAAAAAATATAGATATTTTAGAAATCGATTTTTTGGGAATCGATACATCAGCTTTCAATTAGAATATATTTAAAAAATCGATCTTTTTCGGAAAGAATCACATCCCTACTGACAATAACAATAAAAATGGCGTCAGTTTTATTGTAGGATTAGACATAAACAATGCAAGAATAATTGATTTTCAATAACTTTTTTCTTAAAAATTACGCGCTTCCGCATGTTGTAACTTTGTGTGTGTGCTTATAATAGTGTAACTTTTCTGTAAAAATACGTATCAACCCCCAACTCGACGGGTGTCTATGGAAAGTCGTACCATATATATTATTTTTAACCGACTTCTAAAAGGAGGAGGTTCTCAATTCGAGTGTATGTTTTTTATATGTTACCCAATATCTTCGCAGATTATGAACCAATTTTGATGATTTTTTTAAAATAAGTTATACTTTAAGGGTTTGGTCACATATAAATTTGAAGAAAAAATTGAACCGCTAAGGGTAGCAAATAAGTAACTTCTTTTTGAGCAATTTGAAGTTTGTTTTTACGTTTTGTTAAATGTTATAATTATTATACAGCCTGTTGAAACTCAATCACCACCCGAAGTAACAAAAGATGAAGAGAGCGATCATCAGACGCAAGAAAGAGAATCTTCGGAGGGCGAAAATGATGAAAATGAGGATTCTGACGAACTAGAGGTAAGGCAAAAATTTTATTGTTACACTGGCAAAGGTTTGCTCTTTGAAGGTAAATTAATATTTTTTTGACAAAGTATATAATTAAAACTTGTAAACAATTTAGTTGTATAAGATATTTTGGGGCCAGTCCATAACAAAGTATTTGGGTTACTAACCTTTTGGAAATCTTCATATATATTTATGTTAATTGATTAACCATATTGGTAGTGACATAATTAACACAAAGGTGAAGTAAAATAGAGATTAATAAGTGATTTGTACAAAAATATTTTTGAGAGAATTAATCACAAATGACAAACTATGCTTGGTTAATGTTAAAAGGCCGCTGTTTTCCCGGTAATCGCAGTTATAAACAATATTTTCCGTTGAGATTTTTAGTCTTTAATTTTTTGATAGGTTTTGCTGTAAGACTATTTCACGTTTTAGCTTAAGTAATAGTTAAGCTAATAGGATCTAAGTACGCTTGCGTTATTATGACAGTTATTACTTCATGGTTATTATTCAGAAGTAACGTTACATAATTTCGTTACGGTTACACATTAAATTTAGACGTAGGTATTATGTTTCATGGGATTATTTATGAGGATATAAAGAAGCTGAACCTTATCAAACATGTACAGTATAAAACATATAAATCAAATAGCTGTCTCCAATCTAAATTTTAAATAGTTCCTTTTATCTAATGTTTTTGTTCTAATAATTATATAATATATAATAGTTTATCCGTTTACTTAATTTAGTATTCAAATTAACGTTAGTAACTTTCGTGCTTTATTTCATTATATTAATTTCTTAAAAAGATCCGAAATAATAAAGTACACGTGAACCAAAGCTAACAAATAAAATAAAATAAAGGGAACATTTATTAAATTACTACGAACATATTAGTGAAATTTTACCGGCATTGATAAACTAACACATAGATACCATATTCTAAAGCATATAAGGAAAATTTACCTAAGATACTATAACATTGTAATTTGCTACCAAAAGGTATAATACTATGATAAATATAATTATACCATTTAAAATAATATTTTTAGTTTGTTGAATTAGTGCGTGATAGTTGAACATTTTTTCACAGCTTTAAGAAACATTAATGCAATTAATTTCAATTCTGCGATGGCCCTGTGCGCTACTTTAAAATTTTATTAGTGTTGTCTGCTTATTCACATGGTAATCTTTGACGTAATATGAGATGTGGGAACTGGGATTAAGTAGTATCATAGAAATATAGAGCAGCGTCGGACAGAGGTTTTGAAATGTTAAATTTTTTATATGCAAATAATACAACGTGTTATGGTGATAACGTAAAAGAGTCCATCATCTACCAGATTTGTGTCGTCGGCCAATGAAGGACTTAAAATAGTCAGTCCTAAAATATCAATATGCAGTTTGAAGTTCGTGTGATTGTGGCAACATGATAGAAATTTGGCACTGGACTCTTGTATAGTTTAATAGTAGTTAAATAAATTAAACACGTAACGTGGATTACTGTAAATTATAATATGATGATAACCAAACAAACATAATTTGTGAAATCAGCTAGCTTTGTGGCAATAATTTGGGGAAAATAAATTGTGAACCTAAACACATTTTTATTTATAAATTGGTTAGTGTGAATTTCTAGTGTGGTATAATATATTAAAACATTTTTAATTCTCTATTAAGATTTTATAGAGAACACGATGGGTTTATACATTTTCAGAGTTTTCGTTATTTTTTTAATATTTCATGTGCCATATTTCATATCTTCATAATTCTACAAACTGTTGGGAGCTGTGGAATCCTGCTTTTATATCGCTGATACTGTAAACTTACCTCCGAACCGACCGATTAGAATGGTGAGGATATGAGTGCCCGAGTACTAGCTGATACCCGCGACTTCGTCCGCGTTAATAATAACAATAATAAATAAATACGACTGCAAGAAAACTAATTATATGAAAATTAGTTATTTAGACGGCTCCGTGGCGCAGTGGCTTAGCAATGAGTTGCTGCGCTGGGGAGCGCGGGTTCAAATCCCACACGGAACAAGTATTTGTATGGCCTACATATAATTGTTCCGGGTCTGGATGTTTGTCCTTGTGCAATTTGTGTTTGTAAACTGCCTCCACGATACAGGAAAAAATCCTAGTGTGGGGGTAACGTTTTAAAAAAAATTAACGGTGAAAAATTACTGAGAATACTATTGGAAACTACGAGGGGCAATAGGGTATTACACCCGACTTCAAAAAGTGTTTTAAATGAATCCTAGTGATAACGAACTACTATAATTTTTATTTAAATTTTTTTAAAGCCGAATAGTGCCATAAAACTTTTTTTAATCTATCGTTTTAAATTTTCGTCTGAAAACGCTAGCCGCCATGCTGTTCAACTCGTGACGTCACTGCCCTAAAAGTTTGCAAGTTTGCAAAGGAATAAGATACTTTTGGATATTTAATAATGACTAATCATCTATATCATTGTTGTGTTATGTCTGAATGCAAAAATACGAGCATAAGAATGCCGAGGAAGTTATGGATTCAAGTGCCAACTGATTTAAATATAAGATATACTTGATTAAAACTAGCAAGAAGATACTCGAATACATTGTCTACAAAAACTAAACTATAATTCTGTGAAGATCATTTTGATGTAGGTATGACTTATATTTAACTATCGTATATACAAAACAAAATATCATGAGAGGTATTACAAGTGAAATTTTGTAATAGATTACGTTAGATATTATAACTAATGATTATAATCATAAATAAACGTAACTATTATTATCAAAATACACTCTAACCTGGTATACTTACTTACATTGATGTTTTCCGAGGCATGCCTTTTAAGTTTTGTCATCTGACCAGAAAAATACAACTAGAACCTTATATTACTTTTTATTGTTTTTCAAAGTATTCACCACGTAGTTTAACACACTTTTCCATTCGCTCGAAGCAGTTATTAAAACATTTATTCCATTCCAAAGTGGGGGTGTCCAATATGGCTGTTTTGAAAGCGTCCACTGCTTCTTCACCGGACTGGAACCTTTGAGCACGAAGATTTTTCTTAACTTTAGGAAATCTAAAGAAATCGTTAGCGCTTAGGTCAGGACTGTATCGAGGATGGTCAAGAATTTCTACGTTTTCCTGCTTCAAATAATCAATCGTTGGACCAGCGCTGTGTTAGCTTGCGTTGTTATGGTGTAAGACAGAGGTCGGCAACCTTTTGAGTCGGAAGAGTAAAAAATTACAATTTACTTACAAAATTTCAAAGTTTTTAAAGAGCCACAAATTTTTTACTTGCCAACTATAAGTAGTACTTGCTTAAATAAAGTTTTTTGATAAAAAATACTAATCTATTTATTCATAAGAAAAATATATATTTATTCGTATATAAATAGTGTTTTTCACAATAAATTAGAATCGAATTTCTATTATTATCTAATTATTAGATAATATGTATGGGATTATTAGATAATCACTTATTATTTTAGTAAAAAATTACAACAAACATTTATTTAGTGTAAATCTTACAACACTTACTTGTACTTCAATAACAAACAAGTGGGCAAACAAATTCAAAGGGAGCTTTGGCTTTGTATGGTTATTCAAGTAGAAAATTTAAACTTTACTAAACAATGTAACTTGTACTGCAAAATAAAAAAAACTATAACATACATTTAAGTAAACAAATTGAATGGGAGTGTTGGCTTTGCATGGTTTTAGAAAGTGGATAAATTTGGCTCATAACTTATTGTTTTAAGTTTCAAACACGACTCTGAATTTTCATTTGTAAGTTGGCTTCTTACTTTACTTTTAATTATATTCATGCAAGAGAACGCTTGCTCACACGAATATGTCAATCCGAATATAGTCAGCACTCCAAATACCAACTTCATCTCACTGTAGCAATCTGGAAGACTTTTCCATGCGTCGAATATAAGTGCCTCAACTGGCGGCATTTCTTTTTTGTTGCGTTACGTACATACATTTCTGGACTTCCAACTCTTTCAACTTGCTTTTCAACATTGTAAATTTTCAACTCCACAAAGCTTTACTTTTTAAATCGATCAATTGCATTTCTAGACTGCAAATGGCTCAGCGTGGATCGATTTTTAAATGTTTTCTTTTTATAAAATAAATAATATTTGCGTATGAAACTAAAGAGCCGCAGCTTCACACCCAAAGAGCCGCATGTGGCTCGCGAGCCGCAGGTTGCCGACCCCAGGTGTAGGATGACCCGTCGCTTTGGGTTAGGTTTCCGAAGTTCGGCGATGACTTGTGGTAAACAAACTGTGGTATACCACTCTGCATTAACCGTTCTACGATCTTCAAGTGCAATCGTCGCAACATGGCCGGATTTCGCAATAAATGTGGTCACCATTTTGTTTGAAGTGCTTCGAGAGCGAACAACTTAAGTTGGCTTGGGCTCGTCTTGGAAGATCCAGATTGTAGATTGTTGTTTAGAATCGGGATCGTAAGCATATATCCAAGATTCGTCACTACTGATGATGTCGTAGACGTGATTTGACTCTCCTCCGTTGAACCTTTGAAGAGTTTTCTTACACCATCTGACGCGGGTCACCTTATGATGATCGGAATGCAAATTCGGGATTCAACAGCAAATTAGCTTTCTCACACCAAGCGCTCCGTGCAAGATCTTCTGAATGGTTGTCCCTGAAATGCCTGATAACGCCTCTATCTCTCGATATGTCACATGACGATCTTCGATAATTAGCTTTCTTACAGCAATGATGTTATCTTCAGTGAAGGCGGATTTTGGACGTCCTTCACGAGATTTGTCACTAAGATTGGTATGTCCACGCTGGAATTCTAAGTACCGGCGTTCGACAGTCCTCAGACACGGGGACTTCATCATGGAAAACAGAAGTTAGCTCTTCGAAACACTGAAGCTGTGTTAGACCTCTTCGAAAGTTGTAAAAAATTATTGCATGGATATTTTCGTTAGTAAGATTCATTTTCATACATGACCCGAAAGATTCAAAATGATTCTGTGACTAAACAATAGCATTAATTCTCACACTTTCAATTGTTTTGAGCTTCTTACTTTAAACAAATTTGAATATGTAAACGGCAGAACTTAAAAGGCACGCCAGGTAACATTCCTCAACTCAGCAGAACAAAAATTAGGACTGCATGCATAAAATTTTGCCACCGTCAATGTATTTATCCTTGGTAGATTAGTACTTCCTGCTTTTACGAATCCGTTTTCCATGATGTCATTTCAATAAAATACAGAGTAACAGTTAACAATTATTGTGATGATAACTTGAAAATTTTCGAAATAACACAAAGCACATTAGCTAGTTTACTTAACCAGTGACGTCACGACGGTATAATATAATATGGCGGACGGCGTTTTGCAGATTTGAGGCACAGATAAAAAAATATTCGTAAAATTAAATTATAAAATTTGTAATGCATTTTTATAAGTAAAAATTAAAAAAAAAATGTTTGCTTTTTACAAAATCTATCTATAAATATACATTTTTTTATTTTTTTACATGGCTTAAAATACCCTATTGATCAAGGTACAACTGAACAGCATCCTCGCGCAAATAATGCGTTGCTGGCACTAACTTTATCATGAGGCAGAAGCAGAAGAGACTTCCCCTCTCCTACGCATGCGCGCTACTTCGCTTGCCCTACTTCGCGGCAAAAAAACACATCACTGAAAACGTAGTGCATATAAAAATCGTTGTTTTTTAAAACTTTAATAACTTTATATTAAATGAAGATATCGCAATAATTTTATTTTTAGATAAGGGCCAAGTGTCTAAGCAATAAAACTTAGAAAACTTAATTGACATCTGTTTAGTACCTAGTTTTTCCGTGAAGCGTGCACAACTGCAAACCTTTATCATTTCATCTGTATAAAATCCTATTCAGTTAAGGTTGCGAACTCTGTTCCTATACATAGTTACAGTTAGTTTTCAAATTTAGTTGTACTCGTAGGATCTGTACTATATTAAATGTATATAGTGGGCTGAACATATTTTAGACATTTCTTGCGTGTTCTGTAAAATCAAAGGAGGGACGTTATTGTAAATCTTAAAAAAGGGAATTTAAAAGAAATTTAAAATTCTACACATACAACACAACTTTTGTCCAATCTAGTTGTTTACTTTTAATGTGTGCAAAAAACATAATATATTTTTAATTAATTTAAAAACTTATGTTTAATTTGAAAAAATAACTATCTTATACCATATAATAGATCACAGTTGTCATCGCTATTTTATTTGGGATTTCTAATATCATTCGGACAGTCAGGATTTATAATAATATTCGGTGAGCGCTATTGTGTATATTATGTTGATAAAGGAATAGACCCCTTTTAATATAAATATGGTTACATCTCGATGCTAAGCCGTACACATTTTAATTTATGAGGTAATTTTCACATAAACCAAGCGAAAAACTTTCACAGGCAAGCGTGCGAATTGTGAAGCCGAGGTCACACAATGACCATATTGGCCAGTGGTGGTAATTATTTAAAAACAATACACTAATGTGACGTTCGGTGTGTTTTATCAGAGGAATGAGTGAATTGTGCGGGCTAAACGAACATGTTCCATTTTATTGCAAAACATGATTTATTGAAAGTCTAGGTCTTAAACCATAGTTCAAGAATTTTTTTCATTGCAGAAGTTCCATAGCCACGGAGCCACAATTTTCTCGAAATTTGACATTTGCTGTCAAATTCCATATTTTATATTGTAATTCGCATATTTTTCGAGGGATTTCTTTATACTAAAACGGATTGGGTGTAATGTGCAATTGCGTCATGCAGTTCGCTGTATATGTTTAATACTATAGATAGTACCTAGACAATTCTATATAATAATAATAAGCCTTTTTTATTTCCTTAACAAATCCATATTTTATATGGGGAGAGCGAAGCGAGGCACAAATAACTAAGTACCATGACCTATGTAATAATAGTATGCGTGAAATTGATTTTCCTTCTGAGTTTACGGAGTGCAGCCGCGGAATGTGTAGCTTGAGTGAGCACAAAAAAGTACTAGATCGGTTGTATCAGAATATTGTACATGCCCTAAGCGACGCGGCAAGTAAGTCTAGTAAGACTCGTGGAGGAAGGAAGAGCAATAACAGACATTTATGTGGGTGGAATAAGCATGTTTATGATGCTCACAAGCAGGCCAGCGTTAACTATCAAGTTTGGTTGCTAAATAATCGGCCTAAGTCTGGTAGAATTTATGAGCAGATGTACGAATCGCGTAAAATATTCAAAAGTCGACTAAAATGGTGCCAACAAAATCAAGACCAACTTAAAATGGACGTTTTGGCCAAACATAGATCTGCTAAAAATTTTGATCGTTTCTGGAAGGCAACAAAAAAGCTTGATGTTAAGTCTGGTTTGCCAACAAGTGTGGAGGGTGAGAATGAGCCTGCTTATATTGCAGAAATGTTTAGAGCTCATTTTAAAGTCAACTCACCACTGGGCCCCTCTGTTCCTACTTTTAGCAAGCCTTTGTGTCAGGGAGAAAACAAACTAGTGCATGTTACAGCTGAACAAGTGCGAAATGTACTTAAAAATATGACTGGTGGCAAGTCTCCTGGACATGATGGCATTAGCGTTGAGCATCTTAAGCATGCTGGTGTTCACCTTCCGAGGGCTTTGTCACTGTTTTTCACAATGTGTATCAGACATTCCTATTTACCACAAGAAATGTTAAAAACAATTGTGGTGTCCATTGTGAAGAATAGAACTGGTGACGTCTCGGACATGAAAAATTATCGTCCAATTTCATTGGCAACGACGATTGCTAAGGTGCTGGACGGTGTGCTTAATTCTTACCTTGAAAAAATAGCTAAGCTACATGACACACAATTTGGGTTTCGGTCTGGGCTATCTACTGAGAGTGCATTTGTAAGTTTAAAGCACACTGTCCAATACTATACTAATCGCGGGACACAGGTGTATGGCTGTTTCCTAGACCTGTCAACGGCATTTGACTTAGTGTCTTATAACATATTGTGGGCAAAGTTGGAGGACAGAGGACTACCGGTTGAATTGCTAAATATATTTAAGTTCTGGTATGCCAACCAGACAAATTGTGTAAAATGGGCCGACTCTCTCTCGGAAGAATATGTGTTGGAGAGTGGGGTAAGACAGGGAGGCTTGACGTCTCCCACACTCTTCAACATATATATTAATGATCTCATTGTCAGGTTGAGCAGTATGCGTGTCGGATGCCGTATTGACGGAGTAAGCACCAACAATATAAATTACGCTGATGACAGTGTACTGCTCTGTCCAACTGCGGGGGTTCTTAACGGGATGCTAAGGGTTTGTGAGAAATATGCTGCTAAGCACGGGCTCATATACAATGTAAAAAAGACAGAATGCATGGTGTTTAAGGCCGCTGGTAAATGTCCCGATAAAGTCAATAACATTACCCTGAACGGCGTGAACATACAACGTGTATCAAAATTTAAATATCTGGGACATATAATTACTGACGTCCTTAAAGACGACGCTGATATAGAAAGGGAACGTAGGGCTCTCTCAGTAAGAGATAATATGTTGGCTCGCAGATTATATCGTTGTAGCGAAGACGTAAAGGTGACCCTTTTTAAAGCGTATTGCCAAAACATGTACACGGGAAATCTGTGGACGAGCTATACCAAGAAGTCGCTGGACACCCTACGAGTCCAATATAATAATGTGTTCAGGATGTTGTTGGGATTGCCTCGTTTCTGTAGTGCATCAGCGATGTTTGCAGAATACCAAGTTGACGACTTTGCAGCCATTATTAGCAAAAAAACCACATCGCTGATATTTAGAGCGCGAGGTAGTCCCAATAGCATTCTGCAAACCCTGGCAGATAGGTATACTTCTCCGCTTTGGGCCTGCTTTGTGAGGAGGGTTATTTTAAAACACAGTTATTTAAATTAAATCCAAATTGACCTCATCTGATTTTATTTTGATATTTTATTTTATTTTGATTGTATTTAATCTAATTTAATTGAGACATTATTTGATTTCGATTGATTTTTATTTGATTTTTTGTGTCATTGTATTTTATTTTGACATTCCTATTATTCGATTATTTTATTTTATTTTTGATTTTATTGTAATTTAATTTTGGGTATAGATTTGATTTTAGTTTTGATTTAATTTAATTAAATTTATTTAATGTTCTCAATTACTAACCTATAAGTCATACTAACAACTTATGGATCTTTGATATCTGAAATAAAGAATTATTATTATTATTATATTTACATTTACAAAATGACAGTTTTTTATTTTATTTATTTATGTTGTTAAGGCCCCTTTTCGGGTATACGCCTCCTCCAGTTTATGCCAGATTTTTCGGTTTTTGGCCTTGTTTAGCCAATTTTTCCCTGCAATTTTTTGTATTTTATCGGCCCAGCGTTCAACTGGGCGACCTCTTGGTCTCATTCCGGTCGGTCCTGTCCATGCCGTAACTCTTTGAGTCCACCTATTATCTGATAAGCGTGCAACATAACCTGCCCATTTCCATTTCAAGCGCTGGGTATGTTCAAGGGCATCTACAACATTTGTTTTCTTACGAATATTTTCATTTCTTTGCCTATCTTTCAGCTGGATGGTTAACATTCTTCTCTCCATTGCTCTTTGACTCGTTTGTATGTTGTTTCTTGTCGTTTTGTTGAATATCCAGGTTTGAGAACCATAGGACAAGCAAGATAGTAAACAAGAGTCCATTACTTTTTTCTTTAGCTTTAGAGGTAGCTTAGATTTTAATATTTCTTTTAGACTCCATAATTTTTTCCATGTGATATTTATTCTCCTTTCAACCTCTTCTGTCTGCCTGCATTTCCTAAAAGATATTTGTTTGCCTAAGTATAAGTAAGTCCCTACACATTCTAGCAAGGCTCCATTTATTATTACGTGGGTTCTGAGTGCTGTTTGTCGTCACTTTTGTTTTTGAGGTGTTTAGTTTTAAACCTATACTTTTACTGACCGTGCATAACTCTTTTATCATTTCTCCTAACTGACTTGCTGTTTTGGAGAAGAGCAGCAAATCTAAGGTTGCTTAGAAAATGTCCGTTGATGTAAATTCCTTTTTGTTTCCAACTCAGGTCTTTCATTATATTTTGTAAAACAAAGATGAATATCTTGGGTGATAGGGGATCCCCCTGCTTAACACCTCTACGTATTTTGATTTTTGAACTTATTCTATCCAGCTTTACTCTGCTTTCACTATTGCTATAAATATGTTTCAGAATATTTATGTAAGTTTCTGGGATTTCTTGACTATATAAAGCTTGCCATATGCTTTCGTGTGATATAGAATCAAAGGTTTCATATAGTCAATGAATGCTAGATAGAGTGGTTGCTTGAGTTCTTGTTGCTTCTCTATTACTTGCTCTAAAGTGGATGTGATCGGTTGTACAGTATCCTTTTCGAAATCCCGCTTGTTCTATAGGTTGATTTTTTTCTATATACGGCTCAATCCTTTTATCTAAGCACATCGCAAATAACTTATAAATGCTTGGGAGTAAGCTAATCGGCCGATAGTTATTGACATCAGTTGGATCTCCCTTCTTGTATAATAGTATGATTCTCGATTCTGACCACTTTTGGGGTGTCTTTTGTGTTTGAAGTATTTTATTGTAAAGTGTGGTAAGTGGGCCTATGAGAATCGATTTTCCTAACTTAAAAGCTTCGTTAGGAATATTATCCGGCCCAGGACTTTTCTCTGATTTAAGCTTTTCTATTTGTCTCAAGATTTCTAACTCATCAAAGGGTTTTATTGTTACTGTCGTCTTAGTTATATCCACTGGTATCTGCACTGTAGGCAGGTTATTTTCGTAACTGTAGAGGTCTCTAAAAAATTCTGTGGCAACTTTAACTATATCTGTTCGTGTTCGTGCGGTTTGTGACGTTATTTGTGATTTTAAAATAGCTATTCAAGTTTTGTTTTTGTTAAGTCGTTTATATGCTCTTTTTTGACTTCCGCTATTTTGTAAGTTCTTTGCTATTATTTCCATCCTGTGGTTTTCGTAATCCTTTTTTAGAAGTTTGTTGATAGTTTTATATAGCTTAGCAAGTTTTTTCTTCTCTTCTTTAGTTTTGGGTTGTTTCTTTTGTAATTCTATTCGTTTTTTTATCATTTCTTTAGTCTCTTCTTTGTGTATAATTTTTGATTTTTCTCTAGGGCTTACAGAGATTAAGCTTTGTAATATCGCTGTCTCTATTTTTTGTTGTAGGTCTCTATGTCGTCAGATTTCTCCCAGGATAGTTTATGAGCCTTCTGTTGTAGTGTAGCTAGAAAATTGAAATTAAAAAAGATTTTGTAATAAAGTAAACGAGAAATATTGATTTCTATTTATAAAAATACATTATAAATTTTATATTTCAATTTTATAATGTACTGTGTTATTTCGAAATTTTTCAAGTCATCATTATAATTGTTGAGTTTTATTATTCCAAATTTGATTGAAAAGGCATGATGCCATGGAAGACGGATTCGTAAAAACAGAAAGGACTAATCTTTATTCTATTAATTCGAATACGTTTTACAGAACCCATAATCTTATATCGTGTGTAATTTGCCATGTCATTTTCCAGCTAAAATATGCAATAATCCTAATGACATTTGAAATCAAAGCGAGTTTATTACTTCGCTTTTAGCACTAAGTTTATAGATATTATAATATAAGCTTAGGTGAGAAAAACTTTTTGTTAAATAGAAGAAAACACGTATTAAGCAAACACTGCACTACACTTGCAAGGGCTGTCAAAATGGCCCACAAAGGACAGACGAGCGATTAATCTATTACAAGTTATCTATTACATATCCATTACAAATATTTTTCACGTGGTAGAGCCATGCTACAGCTATATTAGTAGTATAGTTGTAGCACGAATGGGACAGCTCGACCGAGGGAGGACCACGCTCTCACAGAATACCAGCGTAAAATAGCAGCTTAACGCTGCTTGTGTTTCGTATGGTGAGTGTAGAGAATCGGAGACCCTTTTTACTGGTAATGAAGCATTCTATCTTAGTGCTCACGGGTGACAACGCATCTGCATTTTGATTTGTTATCGAGGATAGATGTAGATGTCTATGGGCCGCAGCAACTTTACCATCAGGTGGACCGTGTGCACGTTTCTCACCCTTATCCTATAAAAAAAATATCTATTACAAAATTTGACTTGCAATAAGTCATGCACCTATCATGTCACGATGTTTTGTTTTGTATAAACGATAGTTAATTTAAGTCATACTTACATCAAAGTGATCTTTACAGAAGTATAGTTTAGATTTTGTAGACAATGCCTTCGGGTATTTTCTTGCCAGTTTTAACCAAGTATTTCTCATATTTAAATCAGTTTGCACTTGAATCCATAACTTCGCCGGCGTTCATATGCACGTATGTTAACATTCAGGTACAACACAACAATGATATAGATGATAACTCAATATTAAACATCCAAAAGTATCTTATTCCTTTGCAAAATTCTAGGGCAGCGACGTCACGAGTTGAACCGCATGGGGACTAGATTTTACGCGAAGATTTAAAACTATAAATTAAAAGTAATTATTACGGCACTATTCGGTTTTAAAAAATGTACTTATATAAAAAATTCTAGTAGTTCATTGTCACTCCAGGGTTCATTTAAAATGCTTTTTAAAAATGGGTGTAATACCCTATTTTAAATAAAAAGATAATACCTACATGTTGACAGACGTTTCTAAAAAGTATTTAATCTGTGACAGTTATGCGTTTGCTGATGTGACGGGCTTTGTAGATTACTTATTGTGTGTGGACGCGTAAATATCAAATGTATCTCTGTTTTTATATCATTTTATTGTCTACTATGTTCCTAGTACATCTTTTGTTTTCCTAGTACATCTATACAAAAATACTATTTTATTATAACTGTGTGTCAACGTGGCGCATTAGGAGCAACTTTAACTGTGATCTGCAATAAGTATCGACGGTTTTAACATCTATCATGAAACATGTGCTATGGTTTGAGGAGACGTAATTTCTTCTCCAAATGTCATCCTCACAATGCACGGGTCACGTGTCATATCCGTTTAAAATTCCAAACCTTTATCCCACAAACTGATAATAGGAAGTAGCATTACATGTGCGAGGAACGATTCTTCGTACACCAACTCGTCTGTCCAGCGTGGTAATTGAGTGGATGAATTCCTCGTCACGCTTGCGACTTAGTATATTCTTGAGAAGGCGTATGAGTGTTGGATTAACCCGGCGTATATGAGATGAGAAATTGTTACACCAGCTAAGAGGCGGGTAGAAGATCCCCGAAACTGATGTCAAATTTTTCATACTATTGTTTAAGTTTTTTCGTATTTCTTTTTAATAAAAGTCAAACTTACATGGTAAATAAAAATAAAAATAGTGTCTTCTTGCAACAAAAAATAATAACAACTAAACAACAACGACAGCGTTAAATAATTAATGTTTAAAAAGTTGTCGGGTATGGTATACCGTACGTAACTGATGGCGGGTTAAATAGAGTGGTGATGTGATACGGGCGTGTGTGTGTGTGTGTGGCGGGCAGCGCGGCGGGCGGCGCGTGGCGTGGCGCGCGGGCGTGGCGGCGGGCGGCGCGCGCGCGGGCCGCCTGCACCGCCGCGATACGCCGCACCACCTCAAGAACAAGCGCGTCAGCCACATCGACGCGGCCCGCGCGCAGGACCTCATCGCGCAGGTGCCCTGCACCCCTGCACCGCTTGTGTACCGTGTCGCGAGCTACGCCGTCTCTTACATTGTGTCGACATCTACACCATTTAAACACATTCGGCCAGCGAAATAAGCTCCGAATACATTTTGTACAGTCAAAATAATTATAATTCTTGAAAATGAGCGGTCAGTGTCAGCCAGTCGGAATTCGGAAGGGTAGTCAGTTAAATATCTAGCTTTTTATTGGAAATACTTATGACAATAACATCCTTTATCATAAAAATCAACGTCAATTTACGAAATGCTCAAAGTTACTATCTCTCTCTTTTTTTTTTCGCTTTAGAAAATAGAAAGCGACAAGCATAGAAGTAGCAATAATCAACGATTATAAGTAAGGCCGGCAATGTATAGAATGACCAAAAAGTAAGTAAAGTTCTTTTTGATAAAACAAGAGCCGAAAAGCTATTTAAGTTTAGTTTTTCTGCAACTGCAGCGCTTACTGTCATTCACAAGATAACGCCAAGAGCTGAAATAATTGCAATAATGCAAGTGATGCTTTCTTAAAAATTTAAGAACAGAAAGTACCTATATGCTATAATGCGTTGCAAATGCAAATGGTTAAACATTTCCATGTCCCTTTGCTAAACATTACATTCAACAATTTTGGTATGTGAACAAACTATCATCCTGCTACTTTTATTATAATAAATTGATTTTGGACTGTTTATGCTTACGTTTCTGACCATGAGCCAAATAATGGGTTTATCCATCTAGTTCAAAGCTTCCCCACACCTAAATGTTCATATTTATTTTTGTATTTCGTAACGGCTTACTTGAATCTATTAGTGGCAACTCTTTTATCAGCTTGTATTGTGCTGAAATTTTCTTCAATTGTTGTCATTGAAGAACGATGTCAAACTAGTTGAAAATCTTATTGAAATTTTCTCGGCTTAAATTCACATTGTAACACACACCGTTTTTAAATAAATTTTGTCTTGAAAACAAATAGTAAACTAATTAATAATACTGCTCGAGGTTAGCAAGAAGTATATTCGATTTAATTTTTCATTAAGTTTATTCAAAATTTTATAGATTCTTTAATAGCATTACTAGGCCAGTTGAAAGAACTCCAGGGTCATCGTCACAGTGCATTCGAGTCTTATCATGCTACAGTCATTTGTAAGACATTCTAGATGCCACCTGATTGGATTTTAACTTTGGCATCGTTATCCCATAAACTTTATAATGAAATGGGAAATTGCAAACGAGATTAAGGCTTTATTTCAACAGGCACTAGAATATTTATCATTTAGTCATCATTATCATTACAGCCCTTCACAAGTCCACTGCTGAACATAGGCCTCCCCCAAAGAATGCCACAAAGCACGGTCCTGAGCCACCTGCATCCATCGACTTCCTGCATGTCTTACCAGGTCGTCACTCCATCTTGTGGGGGGACGCCCTACACTTCGCCTACCGGTACGAGGCTGCCACTCGAGAATCTTTCTTCCCCATCGGTTGTCGGTTCTTCGAGCTATATGGCCGGCCCACTGCCACTTCAGCTTACTAATCCGTTGGGCTACGTCGGTTACTCTGGTTCTACTGCGGATATCCTCATTCCTAAGTTTATCACGCAGAGAAACTCCGAGCATAGCCCTCTCCATAGCTCGCTGAGCGACCTTGAGCTTCCTCATACGGCCAGCAGGGAAGGACCACGTCTCAGTTCCGTAAGTCATCACTGGCAACACGCACTGGTTGTACAATTTCGTTTTAAGGTTTTGAGGTATGTCTGACGAGAAGATGTGTCGTAGCTTCCCGAACGCTGCCCAGCCGAGTTGAATCCGTCGATCGACCTCTCGGTCGAAGTTGGACTTACCTAGTCGGACTATTTGTCCCAGGTAAACATACTCGTCAACAACTTCGAGCTTAGTGCTCCCAACAACTACCGGCATAGGTGTGACATGGACATTAAACATAATCTTTGTTTTGTCCATGTTCATCTTAAGACCTATCCGTTGGGAGACACTATTGAGGTCATTGAGCATAGTGCTTAGGTCCTCCAGCGATTCTGCCATAAGGACTATATCGTCGGCAAATCGAAGGTGAGTGATGTACTCGCCATTGATGTTAATACCGTATCCTTTCCAGTCCAGAAGCTTGAAAACGTCTTCCAATGCAGCGGTGAAGAGTTTCGGGGATATAACATCACCCTGTCTTACACCTCTCTGCATTTGGATAGGTTTCGTACTCTGGTTCTGTACTCGGATAGCCATCGTAGCTCTGCTGTACAAACACTTCAGCACTTCGATATACCGACAGTCAACTTGGCACCGCTGAAGGGACTGCAGCACCGCCCAAATTTCGACGGAATCAAAGGCTTTCTCATAGTCCACATACGACAGACATAGTGGCAAATTGTACTCTTCGGACTTCTGTACAATTTGCCGAAGGGTATGTATGTGGTCTATAGTGCAAAAGCCCTTTCGGAAACTGGCTTGTTCGGGAGGCTGGAAGTCGTCAAGTCTGCGCGCGAGACGATTCGTAATGACTCTCGAATACAGCACGTAGACGCGGCTCAGAAGGGAAATCGTTCTGTAGTTCTTCAAGAGAGCGTTGTCACCTTTCTTGAAGAACAAGACCACCGCACTTCTGCTCCACGCCTCCGGTGTAATGCCACCATGGAGGACGGAATTAAAGAGCTTCTGAAGGACTTCAAGTACCGGTCTTCCACCCGCTTTCAGAAGCTCCGCTGTAATTCCATCCTCGCCTGGGGCCTTGCCGTCTTTAAGATGCTGGAGAGCCATTCTAATCTCGTTCAGACTGACGTCCGGGATATCTTCGGAATAGTGTCGGACAAGACTCGCTCTTGGATCGTTACTCACAGTTGCGTGTGGCTCCAACGATGACGTGTACAGCTGCCCATAGAACCTCTCAATCTCACTCAAAATCTCAGGTGCCCCGGAAACGATGCTGCCACATTCGGTCTTCAGCTTTGACAGTTGGCTCTTTCTGGCAGACAGATCTCTGGCAAAGACTTTGGAGCCTTGGTTCCGCTCGATCGCTTCTTCAATACGAGCTATATTGAAGTTGCGTAAGTCCCGCCGCATGCATTTGGAGATCTGTCTGTTCAGTTGCCTGTATGCTGTCAAATCTGTTGAAGAATGTAGCTTCATCTCCCGTCTAACAGCCATGAGATTAAGAGTGTGATCGGAGAGTTTTTGTGTTCTTCTGCGGCGGGTCTTGCAGAACTTAGCTCCGACCGCATGGACAGTTTCCACGAGCTTGTCATTCATATCGTCCACTTCATTGCAGTCTTCTAGGCACTGAAAACGGTTTTGTAACTCGAGCTGAAAGGTTTCGGGACTTTGGATTAGAGCACGAGGGGGACGGAGCGTTGACTTCATCAGACGAGACCTCTCCAACTTAACATTTAGGTTCAGTGTGCCTCTCACCATTCGGTGATCGCTGCCTGTTTTCACCCTGGCGATCACTGAGACATCACTGAACAGTTGTCTTCTGGTCGTCATAATGAAGTCAATCTCACTTTTTGTCGAATCATCAATCATCAAATATCATTTAGTAACATCTTGTAATTAACTAATGGATTTATTTTTTGATGAAGTCGACATAATGTAATAGGCGTCTCAATGTTAAATGTATTTTGATATGAGCATGCGCTTTAATTTTGTACGTATTATTGCATTATAACGTTTGCATGTATTGAACAAAATAATTATTGGTGGGTTTGCATGTGTTATAATCAATAGGGCATTCAATACTACATTTTAAAACTAAAAAATGGAATTGGATATCATTATTGAGAAATGTGTTGTTTTTGTTTTCGTCTCATGTTTTTTGTGTTTATTTTTAAGAGAAATATTTAAAATTATATTTTTTTGAAGGAATGCTAAGGAATTATCCTTATAAACCGTTACAGTTGAGTGCTATTACTAGTTGAGTAGATTTTAACATATATATTATATATCACAACATATTATATTAAACAACATCGGCGTGATCGTGAGATATCGTTGCGTTTCTTATGTACTAAGAAGAATAATATAATACATTTATGGAGTATATTATAACCTCGAGAAAGAGTAAAAGCAGACGCGCGAACCGCAACGAAATTTCTTATTCACTGTTAAACATTATAAACAATAGATTCGTGAGATCTAAGTCGTGGCAGTACTTTTAGTGTGCGGGTACAATATCATCGCACAGCGTTCATCGCGGCGATTGTCCACACTTCATCTCAAAATGCGCGTTATTTGGCACGTAACTAAAAACGGTAGTGTTTACGTTAGACCCAGATATTTCTTTGTCTCATTTTGTACAAACTGAATTGTGTTAAAACGGAACAATTGAGCAAGTGAGCGATCACTATGTACAGGAATCGCTCCGTTTCTGTGAAGGCGACTGAACCGTGAGTAATTGTTAGCGTACGGAGTCTGTTACGGGCTGATGAGCGCAGGCCCTCGACCACATCGCTCACCGTAGACCCTCTGAGAGGTTCACAGAAATGAGCGCATCGCGACGAGCCGCTCTCAACAATGTTCCGTGTGGCGCGATTAATCGATAAGTGAAGTGCCGTTTTCTCAATACCGGTGATAAATAAAATAGTACGGGACCGCAATAAAGTTCCTTTTCCCTAGTGCCAACTATCGCTATTTAAAATGAGGTGTTTGAAAGCTGCAGGAGGATGGCTCGCGCGGGTGAGATGTTGAGACATTCACGATAGTCACGTTCCGCGTGTCATTTAAATTTAAATCCCTTTGCGTTTTATTTGGCTTGCCTGGCTTTCATTTTATTATTCCATAATAAGTTTTGTAATGTATTACCGGCATTTAGATATGGTCTTAACGAATTTTCATATCTTTAGCGTGATGTCATTATATAGCTTAACCAGAGTGCCTGCTTTAAATGTATTAGTGAATTTTGCGATGCTTAGTTTAATGAGGGTATTTCTTGCAGGCGATCAAGAAACGCGAGCAACAAGAGGAACATAAGACTGATGAAGAGGAGGCCGTGGACGACGTGCTCGATGGTAAGTTCATAAACGAACTCTCAACAATTTGATTCTTTAAAATTTATGTTATATCATGCGACGCAATTATAACACAAAAAAATTATCGGGCTAATTAAGTGCTGATAAATTTGTCTATTAAAACTGTTCAAACCTATATATATTATAAGCTTTCAACTTTAAATCTGTAACTGTAAACAGATTTAAAGTTGAAAGCTATGGAGAAGATTAGATACGTTGCACGACTCAGCCTTTAAAGATACTACAACAGTTTCGCAAAGTATGGTGACATCTGTACCACGACTTGCCTCCGTTATATACTTATATACTCGTAGTTAGCTACATTGCGTTATTATTTTAGCGATCGTGATCAAGTTTCACTCGCGCACACGAAACATGGCACTCTTAAAGTACACTCAACAATGCACAATCTTAATTTATTCTATGGGAGCTCATAACTTTCAAACGTGAAGGCTTCAATCATCAATTTTTTTTATAAACATTGATATTACAAAAGCAGCTCGGTACTGTATTGTTACTGACCACATTAACACGGTACGGTCGATGATTATAAACTTTCATTTTCATTTAAAAATAATGAAGCATATCTAGTTTTGTACATTCTTTATATATGATAAAATTTACACAGGTAAGAGCGTTCTTATTGTCATATTTGATGGTTGAATTGGAAAAGTAAATGAAAATATTAAAAAATAAAAGTAAATTATTTGTGGTATTTTTATGTAGTATACTTTAGTGCAAGTACCTTTTCTAATAAACGGATAGTGTTGAATAAATATTAACATTGTAAGATATTTTTGACTGCAGCCTCAATACTCATTGCTAAGTTTGTAGAGCGCAATGCTGTAAAAGTTTTAAGTGTTTGTGACATGATTAGAAATCCTAATATTTTTTCAACCATGTTTAAATTTGTTGAAATTTAAGACACAATATTTTTGTAAAAATATTTGATATTCTATTCCTTTTAATGTAACGGCAAAATCAAATATGTTTACATTTTATACATCAACACGTACCTACATACGGTATTATCATCGCGATCGCGATACGTTCCATGATACTTTTAATTTAACTATCAACACTAGCTACAATGAAGCAATGAGCGCATAAGCAATGTTTGCGTCGGCAATATCAAATCCGTATCGCGGCTTTATCAGCTTATCTCGTATGCGGGCCATTTCTGCCGTGTTGGATGTGCCAGTACTCCTCAACTGTTAATAACGTTCGTACGAAATAATTACATTGAGTGAAACTGAATACCTGTCCGTGCCGCGTCACACGGCATGAGATATGCATTAGAAATTACATTATCTGTGTTCATTGAAGAATACGTATACTTAGGCAGTCTCCTTGATATGATTGCATTCTTCAAAATAGTATGGTCAAGAGCATCGGAGTGTTGTGACTTTTTATCGATTGAGTGCATAATATAATATTAATAATTGACACAAAATTCTAGAAGTGCTATTGGATTGCCTTGTACTTGTTCTATTGTGTTTGTGAAATATTCGTTTGTTATTAAGAATTAATAATTGTTTGAGGAAATTCACCTTACTACTAATTTGAAAGCAAGTGAAGTTTCGTGTTTGCCAAACTTAAATTTTTAATTTTTAATTCGTATATTACTTTTTGTTTTTGCTATTACGGGATTGCTAACCACGAACCAAGACTAAACACACCGTCATAACTCTTTAGAATAAACATGAACTCATTAGTATAAATTGTTCGAAACGTCGCATTTGTTCAAGCATTGTCGATTCGAAGGTCACAAGTTATTGTCATAGTTACTTGTAAACAATATCATGTGACCGGTAGACATAGCAATGTCTTCTATATTGTTACTTTACCGTCACAGCCGGAAGCCTTGATTTGCTCTATTAATCCAGCAATCGTGGGTAGTACCCAGTTATCTTCCTGTCCGTACTTTCTCTGTGCTCGAAGAATAAACACTTCCATCTTGTCCGTACTTGCCATAAATACTTATACTTATAGGTAGCTTAAGGTTTATTCGAGGTGTTGTATAACAAGGTGCTTTACTTTCTCTCAATTGTAAGGAAGCGATGTGTTCCCTTCTAGTTGCTTTACGAATAGAGTATTTAATAAACAAACCGGTTTTGATTTAATTAAGTTCGTTCAAAATTCTTAGTAAGTAAAAAAATTTACGCATCACTGGAAATGCAATTTTTGTATCTATACCGCACCCTTTTGATAACATGAGTAATTTATAAAATGATAAATTGATATATATTTCGTTTATTGTATATTAGGTATCGCTTAGTATTTTCCAAACAATATAAAAGTTTTTTGTTACAACACAAATTTGTCACAAGAAATATCCTAATGCAATGTATGCGAAATAAATATGTTTTTACTTAGGTATTATACGACAGAGCTTGATGAAGTGATGTAGGCCATGATGTAATTTTATAAACCTCCACAAATAAATCGTTTGAGACCATTACAATAAAACCGGGTTGTTTTAAAACACTCCTTAGAATTTTAAATTATTTACGGCAGGCAACACAGGCAAGCTCAACATTCCTGGCAGTGCTCACAAAAATTGTAAAGGAGGACATTATAAGTTTTATATGAGCGGACAACATACATGTTAACCCGCTAACACCTGTTGTTTACAAGCCAATCAGTTAATGCATACAAATGTGTTGTTATACGCACATGTTCCTAGATATCCTTGACACACAATTTTTCCCGTAGTACGAAGGAATATAAAGGCTATAACAATGTCAACATAACCAATGTAAATGAAAGATAACAAGGCTGTTGATACAGTGTTTAGTGGGTTTGTAGCTTATCACAAATTATTAACAATTAGGCTCAACTATTTGTAAAACAAAGACAGAAATGTCTGATAATTGATTTAGAGTAAAGTAACTGGCATGTTTTGATGAACTTTAGTCGAGTACGTGCGTATGTCATTGAACTTCTAAACGCTTGGATCGATTTTGGTGATTATTTTATGTGTGTTTGAGTGGGTCCCTGGATAGCTTAGATTCACAACTGGACCCGGTGTAGCAAAAATACAGGACATTAAAATAGGTTGGACTGTTTATTTATCCCACAATATAATATTATTATTTATTAGGTACATTATGGACCTATGTCTTATCGAGACTGTAATACGAATGCGAATAAATGATAATTGACGTCACTTGTTGACAGCTGTCATTTTTATGTGAGATTCAAACACCCGGTAGGTGGCGCTGTTTTCGAGATCCAGAAATCATCCGTGCGCAGCCGGGGCGAATCGCTAGTCAGTAATATTTATAAGTGTTTCACTTATTTAATATAAAAATATTTGGATTGAATGATGCACATTCAAACCTTTGCTAGGTTCAGTTTTGATAGGTAGGTAGTAAGATAGGATTGTGAGTTTACCATAATAATTTTTACAACTCGTAGTATGTATTCAGTATTAAATTAGTTTATTATTTACAAATACTTTGTGAATTTTTATCTCTTTATTTATCAGCGCCTTACAATCTTGGGCCTCTCTCATTGTAGGAAGGATTTGCCTAAATTACCTCTCAAGGAAGGTGGAATGGTAATCTGACTCCATTTTATGCAGTTCCCTGTTAGTGATTTGGGTATTTTACATATGACATGTTCGAGGTGGTATACCGTCACCTATCTATATGAGGTTTGATGCATTTCCCGCAGTCGGACTAAATGTAACGATGGATTCTTTTATACGGTATAGTAGGTAGGTTACCAATAGTCCGCTTAAATACTCCAAAGCTTAAGAAGCTAGTGCAAGGATTGGTTCATGGCTTCTATTGAAGTTTTGCGTCGAAAGTGATGCCAAGAAAAACAGAGGATTCAACAGGGTTCAGTTCTTCCCCATTTAAAAACACATTGGTATTCAGATTTTTAACATTCGTTGTTGTAACTTTAATACATTTAGTTTTATTGCCGTTTAAATGCATGTTATTAACGTTAAACCAATGCACTAATTTTGATACAGCATTATTCTCTTCGTCAAATTTAAATGATAGACGTTTAAGTTTAAAAATCAATGAAGTATCATCAGCAAATAATACTATATCATGATTATCCCCTACAAGGGAAGGTAAGTCATTAATATACACTAAAAATAGGAAAGGGCTAAAATCGAGCCCTGAGGGACACCTATCTTTACGGACAACCCAGAAGAACTTTTACCATTGATAATACCTTTCTGATTTCTTTCTATTACTTAAATATGAAATAATAAGTTTAAGCGCTGTGTTCTTGACACCATAGTACTGTAGCTTCCTGATTAATGTCTCATGGTGAACACAGTCTAAGACCTTGGAAAGGTCACAAAACACACCCAAAGCATCCTCCGAATTCTACCATGTACAAAAAATATGTTTTATATGTTCGACTCCGGCATCGGTAGTCGAACGACCCCTTGTAAAACCCAATTGATTTTTGTGAAGAAATTTATTTATATAAAAAACTTAACATCTGATCTAAAATATTTTTTTCAAAAATTTTACTTAATGTTGGTAGTACAGAAATTGGTCTAAAATTGGCGGGGTCTAATGTTTCATTAGATCAGGAAACACACCAGATTTGACGCTTGTATTAAAAATTGTGGCTAGATAAGGTGCTACAATATCTATTATAGATGCAATAACTTTAACGGAAATCCCCCATAAGTCTGCCGTTTTCTTAACATCAATAAATCATAAAAACATTGAATGGGCAAACCATAGGCGATTGCCAGTAATTAATAATTATAACAGTAAAGTGCATAATAGATGCATGTTATTGAACTGTTGACACTATCTTATCAGTTCCAGTAAATACCTACGATTTGTTTGAAAGTTTGAAGACGTTCTGTGCAGCAGTGATCGCATAGACTGTTTTCGTTGCCGCGCGTAATTATCTTACAAGTTTCTTTTATTCGACAGCAGGATATAATATTTCAAACGCAATAAATCATTTAATACGTCATATATACATAATATGTAAAAATAGTGTAAAAAAATCATTTGGTGGTCTTTACTCAGCGCACATCGGTGTAAAGGTGTAAACATGTTATTAACACGTTTTAAACCACGACATAGATCCCACGATTAAGCATCTATCAGTTTCCCTGTCAATCAATCTCTGTTCGAGATCCTCTTCCGCCTGAACATAATATAGACGCTGGACGGAACCTTTCGTTCGAGATATGGTCTGATGTTAGGTACGAACAAATTTTTTACTTCAATTAACTCTGACAACAGTACGCTTGTTCGCAGATGTGTGGTAATTTTCGAATTACATTTTTACTATTACATTCGAATACCATTTATCATTATTAAATACAAAGTATTACATTAATCTCTTTTCTTCTTTTGAACATACTTAATAATATAAAGAAATGATGTATATTATAAAATTGTTTTAGCGGACTTAATAAAAACGAGGTTATATATATTCGAAAAGTATTTTTTTATGTTCATTGATTTCTCGAGAACGACTGAACCGTGTTAAGTTTTTTATATGTGATATATGTGATATTTTAAGGGTTGTACTATATAAATTAAAAAAATCAATCCCTAGGGGTAAAAAATATTTAATGGAGATTTTAATGTACCTATTTAAACAACGTTCTAGTTCTTACCTTGAAATTGTGATAGGTATTCATTAGACAACCCCAAAGGTTATAATAATTCATCTTTTGATTAAAAGTAGAACAGAGTTCAGAACTTAAAAACAAAAATAATTTACACATATTACCTTCTGAAGTTTTATGTGTAAATAATTTTAGTTTCAATTTTTGAAGTTTACTCTACATTTTATGAAAAGTTTAATTATGTGATAACAAATTAGGTCTAATTCATTTTCGATATCAGTAAACGAGAAAAGTATAACTTAGTGCTAGAATTATGAAAGACAAAAGATTGGAATTGAAGTTGAGTGTCCGTGGAGATGGTTCATTGAGTAGAGACAGCACCAGGAGCAGTAACAGAAGCAACCGCAGTAATATCAGCAATAACAGTTCCGGTTTGCCATTAAGTGAAATATTTGCCACAGATCGATTCTCAGCTCCGCAACATCGGCCGTTCGACATTCAAAGGAAGTATCACGTTCAGCCGATTGAATATGGATACCCGGCGCAAAGTTTGCAAATTTTAAATCATTACGAACAATCTAGGCAATATAGAGAAGACGGTCGCAACCGGCACAATCCTTACGTAGACTACACGGAACCAAGACGTCATGACGATAAAGTCCCGTCATATCCACCGAATCTCCAGTATCAATCAGCGTACAATGATCGACATAGTCGCATACATGGAACATTTCCTCGTAGTGACGTACGAAGACAGGAAGAAATACAGAACTACAACAGATCGCCGCAGTCGATACTGCAGCGGGAACAATCTTACGTCCATCCATATGGTAGTTTTCCAAGGTCCATGATGCAACGTGAACAGACAAACAATATACAGTACTACAATTCATTGCCACGTTCTACACAAGACAATCGATATGAAAATAATGGATATTCCGGACATTACACCCTACCAGCTCCAAGACGCGTGCGCATCAGTGAACACCAGCCTATTGTTTACGGATACGGTATGTTCAATATGACTTATATGTTTATTATAAAACATCAAAGAATTATTTTAATTGCAAAGTTTACATGCCGTTTAGGATAACGTAGGACTCCAATAACAAAAATAATAGCATTAAATAAAAAAAATTAAACTTTATATCACCAAATTTCAAAAAATCCTTGCCTGCTGCTGTGCCAAGCCTGGATTTTGAAATAACGTCGTGGGTTTTAAGACATGTTGTGCACTATTAAAATATGTTAATCAAAACCTTTACGCGGCGTTAAACGCTTTCGATTGACCAGTTTTGACAAATTACAATATTTGCTAGAAGTTTCGTACACGATGGATATAAAGATAGTCTACTTTTACCATGGTTAGTTGATGTCACTGGAACTACAACCTGGCGCTATCACGAATGGTTCGGCTCAATCGGGGTAGGACCAAGTTCTCATAGAATACCAGCGTATAACAGCAGAATAATGCTGCTGTTCGTATGGTGAGTGTAGAGAAACGGACACTTCACTAGTAACGAGTCAATTCATCTTAGTCCTCAGGGGTGGCAAATCATCTGCATTTTAATTCTTAATCGATGATAGGTAGATGTAAATATTTGTGGGCCACAGCATCCACTTACCATCAGGTGTGTTTTTGTCGCCCTTATATTATATAAAAAAATATAATATAATTTTAATAGTCACTTTATCATTAATATGCATCAATAACTAGCAAGTTCCTGTTTCTCTGTAAGGAGAAATTGCTCTTGGAAAGCGGATTTGCATAGAAACTAAGCTGGTAATCGATACAAAATGAGTGTATTATAATTCTATAAGGTTTCACTTGCAGCAACTGCTAACGATGCTATTTACTTATGACTTGGAGCTTAATAGAAGAAAATTAAATTACGATTAAATTATTGTTTTAGACAAAATGCATTGTCTCCTTTATAGTACACTGTTATTTATGATAGTATATTTATACTATGTATTTTAATTATATTTAAGTTGTTTTAAATAATATTATATTCACGATGTATGAAAATAAAACTGTTTATCTAGAAAGTACTGTAAAGATCCTTTAAATATGTTTTATAAAAAGGTTTTATCCCTGATACCCAGGTGGGTATAATAATTAGTCATAATATTTTACCAACTAAATTGATTATTTAAACTTCGGCTCTGAAGCACATTGACTATATACATTTCGTGGCGGCGCTGCGGGGTCGCGGGTGCGAATCCCGCACGTAACATTTGTTTGTATGACCTACAAATAATTGTTTAGGATTCTAGATATTCGCAATTTATATACGTAAAACGCCTCCACTATACAGAATAAAATCCTAGAGTAGGAGGGATAACACTTTTTTTATACTAAAACTGACCTTCACGTGTATTCTCTATCTCTATTACGAGTAAGTCTAATTTTTAAAATTTCTGAAATTGCTTTGAGTAAGTGAATTGTTAGTAGTTGGGCAAAGCTTTGAAAGCTTGCAACTTACATCGGGAAATATACAAACAATTCGATTAAATGCGATAATATTCGTAAAAAGTAAAAATTTGTTTCATTCTCTTTCTACGTTCATAGTAATTCAACATAAATATTTTGAATCCGTGTTTTGAATGATAACCTTGCGATGTTACTCATGCGGAATTATATTATCTTAGCATCGCTTGCGTAATAAAGTGTTCAAAATTAAAATGGTTAAATTTGTAATTATAGTCGAAACGATTACGTTTACTTTTTACTTTTTAGTTTGAAATATCTAAAACTACTAGCAAAGTTCAGTAATAATATGTCGTTATATTTAGTACTGGTAGTTTAATTACATAACAAATATTATTTTACAACAACAAAAATACATATTATACACAGTTCATAAGTATAGTGCAACATAAACCTATATAAGATTTTTCCGCACACTGCAGTTCGCCGTTTTTCGAGCATAAACATTTTAATATTATCTATACAAATAAATAAAATTGTCTGTTTGTAATGTCAAAAAACCAGCTTTTTACTAAATGCATATGAAAGTATATACGGTACTTATAACAAAAACACAATTTTCAAAATTTTTGTCTGTCTGTCGGTCTGCCTGTCTATCTGTCTGTTTGTTCCGGCTAATCTCCGAAACGGCTGGACCGATTATACGGGACTTTCACTGGCAGATAGCTGATGTTATAAGGAGTAACTTAGGCTACTTATATTTTAGAAAAAGAATTAGGGTTCCGCCCAACATTACTAAAACCCTAAATTACACGCGGACGAAGTCGCGGAGAACAGCTAGTTTAGAGTAAGGAGGTAGGTCGCTCGCTTCTATAACAATAACATGAGGATGATTTGTAGTATACAGGTTGTTCAGAGGAAAAATTGTTTTATATTTTTGAAATATAAATATAGTAATTATATTACAAATAGTATACATATATAATAGTCAATAGTATACAAATTGTATATAGTATTAGTTTTTAGTTATATTATGTTAGTTATTATATTAGTTGATTCATAAATTACGTTGTGTTTAATATTTTTAGGATGGATATCTTCCTTTAAGGTTTTAGGTAGTTTTTAAGGTTTTAGGTAATTAATTATTACAATATAATATATAAGAATGTGGAAATGTTATATATTTTTAAACACATTATATCTATACTATTAATGCGTGTGTGCACATGTAGGACGAGATCTGGGCCGACCCTCCCTGGGGACACGACAACAATAGCAGCAGCAAGGCACTCACCCCGTGTTAACTGGTGCGCTCTAATGAGCCAGACCTGCGTCAGGTGCACGCCCCTGGACGCAGTTCTTATTACGCCTCCATATACACATAACACGTTTGAAGTCCTAAGCTTATTATGACAAAAAAATAATAATAAGCCGCGTGTTCGCGTAATGGCGGTTACTAAGTCGGCTGTTCGCGGAATTATGTGTTCGCTAATGGAGTTTACATTTAAAGCGAGTAAGTTGTATGAACTAAATTTTAACGAGTACTTTTTTATTTTCTTCACTTTTAGCCGAAATTTAATTGTGTCGCTTTGCCGAATACTTGCAATACATTGATTAGTGTATATTATATGGAGTATATACACATCTTGAATATAAAATAATGTTGCCGCTAAAAGCCGAAGTATGGATAGCCCTAGACTTAACCGGCTAGGCCTAAGTGCAGCCAATTGAGATTGGTTAAACTTAGGTGTACCGTGTATCCTATATAATTTATAAATTATATAAGATACACATTATAATCGCTGATATTATAGAATGTAAAATATTTTACTTGATACGAGTTTTCGTATTTTTGACAAATTTATCAGAAGCATACGGAATTTTAACTCAAATTTGCTTATAATTCAGCAAATTTAGAAATTCTGCAAACACTGCCGTCGGTGACGCTATCTTTAAACGTTTAACGGCCACGTTATTTTGTGGTGTAAAAATTCGAAAACGCCCATGTCTAATATCGCCAGTACGGTATAACGGTATTGTTTGTTACCCGACAGCCTCCCACGCTGCATGTATTGTACTGCCATGTAAATATATCCATTTTACTTAAATTTTTATTTTATTTTTAGCGGGGTGGTTTTTATATTTATTCTCTGAAAATGATTAGTTAGAAGAACAGAATCATATCACCACACCTAAAAGCACCCTCACGGATCGGCAGGCTTTTTACATATTGTATACTACTGTTCCCCGCGACTTCGCCCGCGTGTAATTTAGTGTTTTAATTAAGTTTCGCGAAACCCTAATTCTTTTTATTAAATAAAGTGCCGTATATACTTTCATATGCATTTAGTAAAAAGCTGTTATTTTGACATTACAAACATAGATAATGTAAGTCGTATCTAATTCGACAATAAAGTGAATCACTACTGCCCTTCATAGATGTCGTGTATACTTTATTTTGCTTGTATACATTTTAAAATACCGTCTTTCAAAGGTTAACAGCGACTGCGACGTAAATATTATCATCTTTATTTTTATTTCGTTTGGAAGTATAGACGGCTATTGTGATTTTGTTAAATTTTACTTCATTTTATCTCATGGCTTACTTATTCTGTTTATATTTGAAAACTAAAAACGAGTTAAATACATTGATCAATTTCCTCAGATAGACTTTTAGCTAGATACGGCAACTTTAATATTTCTTTTCGAAAGCTTAGACTCGAGCTTCAAAAACATTGGATAACATAATTACGTTTTATGAAGTTAAAATTATTCCGGCATAATGTAACGTCCTTTTGCGGTTATCAGATAGAAAGTATAAGAGCTGTATTTGAGGTTGTTTAACCCGGCTGGATTATAACAAATATAACGGATGTGCTCTGCCTCTGCGGAGCGAAGCACGGCGGGGTTGCGCGAACGTTCTACATCGTGTAACAAATAACGATGGCTGATAGCTGACAAGGCGAATACTGCCTTGCTAGGTGTTCTTTTTGCCATTACTATTGTCTGAAGATTCGACGATTTTCAAAGTCATTAAAGAATTACATATTGCTTAAGTTTCGGTACACGTTATCTGTGATCTGGATTAGGTAATTTTTGATCAAAATTAGGAAAAGGTAATTTACTTATTCAGTAAGCAAAATTTAAAACATCTGTTTTTTTTTAAATAAAAATATGCAAATCAGATTGTCATCACTATCAATTAATCAATATCAATATTTGGATTTTATCAACTTAATATTTAAGGGAAAACACACTCAGTATGATTACAAAACGTGTTCTATTGTTAGTCTGAGATTTAAAATTTAGTTTAAACGTGACACTATCATTAAACCAAGTTTTGTAAAAAGTCCGACAAATTTTTATTATTGTATACCTCTAAGCTAACAGCTTTCATAGCTTTAATTTTCTATGAATTAGGTATATGTACGTAAAAATGCCGCTACTATTTTTTGATGAGAGTTTTCCCCTTATAAAAGACATTTCTCAAAGGCAATCAATTTGCCATCGTTGAATTGCTACTGGAAATTATTACGTGTGCAGAAGAAGGTATTCTAGTCATCTGCGCCTTTTCGTACCATAATATGTTACGTTTGCGTTAAAGCAATTATAATTTTCTGATACATTGTCAGAGAGGTAGCGAATTATATGTTTTCTTTTTTTTTCAAATCCATCAAAGTATCAGGCTGGTTTTCGGTACCCTACATAGTTTATTACATACGCAATTTTTGTTATTCAGACTGCGGGAACATGCTTAGCATAATTTATTTATTAATGCAATAAGGACACCCGGAGCTTTAAATTCTGTTCCTGGTCACATAAAAGTTCTTATTGAATGTGAATTTCGTTTTATTGAATACTAGCTTTGTCCGCGTTGCTTGATATATTAACAAAGTTTACGTATGTGCGAAGGAAAAGACATCCAAAAGATCGCAAACAAAAATATACTTTGCTTACAATTATTTGCTTCGTTTTTAGCTAAAATATATAAGTTATATGGGTTAGTAACGCGAAAGCAAGAGACGTACAGTTGACCGTGTGAAAAACCCCGTTTAAAAATCGCTGTTTCTTAAAACTTTAATAACTTTATATTAAATGAAGATATCGCTGATTTTTTTAGATAAGTGCTAAGTGTCTAAAAAACAAAATTTATAAAACCTTATTGATATTTATCCAGTAGTTTTTCCGTGATGCGCGCACAATTGCAAACCTCTATTATTTTTATTTATATAGATAAAACAAGCTGCAATAATATGTCAATTATCTTGCATGATTTAAAAAAAATCGTCTAAACTAAATATTATCATAGTAATATTGATTAAAATATTATATATAAAATAAATTTAATATTAAATAAAATGTTATCCTATAGTTAGCAGTTTATGTTTTGAACATATTAATCTTTTGCACAAAACACCTTTCTCTACGTCGTAATTGTGGTAATGCGTGCACTCTTTTAACCCGTGTACATATCAGAATATTATTCTCTGTCATGAACGTTGCGCCGGGCTATTATTTTTATTTACAAATTACCTTCGCGATTACTGTAATTAAATTGAAAGTAGAAATTTAATGTAATACGAATGTGCAATATTCATAGTTTTCGCGTTTGAACTTTGTCTCGAGCAGGTAGGTATGGCGGATTTGTGTCTAAGCCTTTCTAATTCATTTCGTCTATTTAAGTTAATCACACTAATGATCGCAAGTGTCTGATACTTAGGACTTCTTTTCTGCGTAGATATCTTGGTAGGTACTAACCATCCTCAAGAGTATAGAGCATATTTACATATAGTGAGGTATTCCATTTTACTGAGTTAGAATACCCCGCAGAGGTGACAACGCATATGTAGTCTTCTTTTTTTAAAATTGGCTGCAGTAGCCACCTACCGTCAGGTAGATTGTATGTTCGTTTGTAACGTTACATTTATTAAAAAGGACGGCCACAGTGCGGGACCAGCTTAAATGTAATAGGCTACCCAATAAGAAAAAAAAATTAATTGTCATAAAAAAAGCTTTGCGCGACGCCTCTCCGTTCTTCGGGTTTAGGGATTAGAAAGTAACTTCAAAGATTAATTAAGGAAGCACAATCACTACTCGATATTCCGTGAATGCGTTAACCAATTTAAAATGGCGTATAGTATGTTTTATTTCTATTTATACAATAGAAACTAACTAACTGCTCATTTTTATAATGGAGACGAACAACGGTCGTATTTTTAAAACTTTATTTACATAAATATTGAAATTGACAATCGGAAAAAAACTTCAAAATTTTTGTGTCAACCACCTACAAGAATAAGACATTCAAATGTCTGCGGTGAATTCTCCAAGAGCTACATCATCCTTACCGTTATGCGAGTCACAAATAACCAAAACAGCGAGAAAATGTCCTTTCACGAACAAGTTTAATAGTTTTAGTATCACTAAGTAGTTCTAAATAATATATTTATCTGACTTTTGACTTTTATGGTATATAATTGGCACGCTTGTATAAAATCAGATGCAAGGCGTGCAGTGCTCTTTATAGAATAGTAACACTGCTTTTCGAAAGCTTAAACGGAAACAAGTCCTGAATTAATAAAGCGCTATTAAACTGAAAGCTATATCTCGAGAGGGGCTGGCAATTTCTAATTTTCTCTAATAATGACACGCGAAATAAACTGTTGAATCTTTTTTTTATATTGTCTGGGATACGTTTTAATTTTTTTAAACTATTTATAAGACAATGCTTGACTATTATTCCACTTAATGGTAAGTGGTGATGTAGCCGAAGATAGTGAACTTTGCTTAATTAAACTGAACCCTACGGATATCACGGATATCGGTACGTAGATCATTCAATAAGTTTTGAGATATACAAAAAGTATTCTAGATACTATTAATATTTATTTTACATCTTTTCATAATATTCTCCATCATGCTTTATACAAAGTTTAATTCGCCTAAACCAACTCTGAAAATTCTTTTGCTAGTCTTGATCTGACAGGTCGGAAATCGCTTCTTTGTAGGCAGGCACGGCTTCTTCGGCTCTTGAGAAAAACATACCTTATTTTTTTTTCTTTGACTCTTGGGAACAAAAAGAAATCCCAAGGAGCTAAGTCAGGGCTGTAGGATGGGTAACTTAGAGTTTCAATACCAGATTCCTCAATAAGTGCTTTTGTTCTAAGGGAGATATGTGAAGAGGCGTTATCGTGATGCAGCATGATTCACCGAAGCCCGGTCTTTGGTCTTCTCTCCCGCACAGCTTGAAAGGCTTTGGGTAACGCAACTGTAGTATACCATTCAGAGTTGACTGATCTACAATTTTCCAGCATTGACGTCGACAAATGTCCGCTCCGCGAAAAAAACTAGCCACCATTTTTTTGCCGACGTTGCGAGATCTTTGCAGTTTTGTCGGTAACTGTCCTTCTGAGTAGACCCATACCGATGTTTGCCTTTTATTTTCCGAATCATATTGATATATCCATGTCTCGTCACCAGTAACGATTTCTGAAATACGCCTAGATGCCCCTTTTTCAAAACGTAGACGCATTTCATGGCGCCAATCCACACGAGTCTGTTTTTCGCTTTCGGAGAGCAAACGAGGGATCCATCGACAACAAATCTTCCTCACTCCCATGATTTTGATGTAGGATGGTATGAATGCTCCCCGAACTAATGCCTACAATCTTTTCGATGTCCGTATATGTGATTCGTGGGTCTTCTCGCATCAACATTTCAGTAGTCCATACATTTTCTGCCGTTACTGCTGTTTGCGTGGCCCCAGTTCTTTGGTCATCCTTAAGATTAATTTTACCCCTTTTGAATTCAGCAAACCACCTTAAAACTGTTACGCATGATGGAGCGGAGTCCCCTAATGCTGATTGTAAGTGTTCGGTTAAATCAAATTTAAAATCATAATATATCATAGCGCGGAAATGTTCACGGTTAAGATCCGTCGTTTTAAATGAAAAGCGTGGGAAGCGTTGCAGGAAAATTAATAGAACTTTGTTTTTTTTTTAATATTGAGCGATTGGTTTATGGAGTTCTATTTTTAAATAAATTTGCTTTTTAGGAACATATAATACGGGTGCATTATATTTTTAAATTTCGAACATCTTAACAGTGGTAGAGCCACACGGCAGCTTTTGCTGTCGCACGGATGGGCTGGCTCGAACCGGGGTGGTACCACGACCTCACAGAATACAGCGTGAAGTAGAGGTTTACCTCTGCGTTTCGCTTGGTGAGTGCAGGTGGCCGGAGGCTCTTTTTACTGGAAATGAGGCATTCCATCTTAGTCCTCACGGGTGACAACGCATCTGCATTTTGATTCGCAAACGAGGATAGATGTAGATGTCTATGGGCCGCAGCAACCACTTACCATCAGGTGGACTGTGTGCTCGTTAGTCACCCTTATCCTATAAAAAAAAATCTCAAAACTTATTGAGTGACCTAGGTACTTGATATTTTCAACATCCTATTCAGTATATAGGATCGCATTAAATAAAGTGGATGGATGACTAGATTAAACCAGAGATGTGAATTATTTGAAATATATATATACATATTTATAATGCAAACACAAAATGCAGAATACCTATTTTTATTTTTCATTTTACAAATAACCAAGATATTCCATTTTGAATTTAAATACTTTTAATAAACTATTTTGCAAATCTCTGGACTTAACACGCCGTGCATCGCTGCATCGCGACAGTAACTGTATATAGATATACGAATTAAAATTACGAGTTGAAAGTTACTATGGTTCGGCAATTTTAACGCAACGATTTATTAACTTATGATTTCAGTTGAATCGTATTTATTTATTGTACTTTTATAATTATGTATATTTTTATTTTATTTTTAACATTTAGTAATATTTGAAATGGATGAAAAAAGCCTGAATAAGAAGTCTGAAAATAAAAGACTATTATTAGTTATTATTATTATTAACAAAAAATAATCAATGTTTTTACATAATGTTATGTTTAGTAAGATTCATTACCTACGTATTTTATTATCCATTTTTAAATACGTTGGTTATTTATATTTAAAATTTTATTTTACTTTATATTTTTTTTATGTGACATAATACACACATAAATAAACGAAAGTATCCGCCTAGCTTTATAATGTTGATGGGATCTATTGGATATTGGACCCATGGTCCAGATAATGAAATAGGAAATGCGAGGGTAAAAATAAAAGGAATCGCTGTTGTGTTAGTTTTTGACTTTCTATTTTTTAATGGAAAGGAGAGGTCGCGGGCGCGGGCGCCGGCGCTACAGCCTCTTGCTCTGCATCTCGTGTGGTATTGTGCGGTGTGCGCGCATTCCGTTGACGTATACGCCTTAGGCTGCGCGCGTGGCTAGCGTTATAAAAACAATTCCGATCTAACACATTTCGTTTATAAATAAACTTTACAATTTGTATAAAATAGTTACAAGTTTATTAAAGCTCTTCTAGTAAACTAGCTGCTTTTGCCTTTTATTTTTTTTTAATAGTATAAGTGCGTTTGTTTTGATCCTGGATATTGGACAATGACCGACCAGGAATGTGCTAGCCAGAACAGCCGGCCGGTGCAGCAGGTTGATTGACGAACTACACTAAATATATTACAGAGAGCCGGCTGTTCCAGTATCAGCTATAATCGATCAGGAACTAGATAACGACTGCATATTAGAGAGAAAATGGGTGTACTTAGAAGGAAAAAACGTAAGTTCACTTTCGTTATAAAATAGGTGATAAGTAAATCATTTTTCTCTTAAATGTTTTTTATTCCGGAATATAATCTGTTGTATGATCCCATTTTTTATAAAAAATAACTTTCGTCGCGTTCAATTGTAATATTATTTATTCTGTGGTATTACTAGGTTACCTAATTGAATGTTTTTTATCATTTTCACTCTACTTTTTTCATTAGTCTTTTTCTTCGATTTGTATCTTTAAGAATCTTACACTGGGTTTTTCATATTCATAGTATTCGTGGTCGTCTATCGTGTTTTATCTAACTACAATATCAGATATAAGTCTGATCGTTATATGCAAATCTTTCTCTTTCATTTAATTTACTTTTTTTTATTTTACGTAAGACAATGTCGCGTATGGCTATTCCATTTAATATTTTTTTATAACCCATGTAATAGAGTTGTCTGACTTATTTATTACATTATAAGTTAAGACGTAACAGTCTACTGCGGAAGTATGTCACTTGAAGGTCTTTAGTATTTTGAGAATATAACATTAACTCTGAATGCATATAAATAGGTTAGGTTTTACGAAATAGTTCTGTAGTAGATTACACAAATATAAAATAAAAGAATATTAGAGGCGTTAAAATAACTCTACTCGTACAATATAAAAAAGTTTGTAATGCATTGTATTTTTTTAACTTTAAGAATTTGAACTTTGTAATTTTCAATTTTAACAGAATTTAATTTATTTTCCACCTGTGTACATATACATATTATATACGAAATTTAATTTAAATTTAAAACATAACAAACTTAGACTTTATGGACTTGTATATCTCAAACAGTAGTCAATTTATAAGGAAATGTAGGTAACAAAATTCATAAAAGATACATACTGCTGCCTAGGGCAAAAGTGGAGAAAAGCTATTTTTTATTTGAAACGGATTAATAAAGGTCATCTTATGTCATACGTATGAAGAAGACGAGCTAGATCTAATCATCTCAAGCAGGAAATTGAAACGATTAGGTTACACATTGCAAATACAAGCAAATAATTCGGTTTGTGAATAATAAGTTAAATCATGAGTTCAAGCTTGTTACCAATAACAATTTAGTATAACTAATACGTTGCCGTAGATCAACCTTCACTTATGGCCTGTCGCCCAGAACTAATAAATCTAAAATGAAACAGCAAGAGATCAGCTAGCATCAATATGCCGCTCCAGTTTGCCAGTCATTTCAAATCACTGTGATCGATTAAGATCAGGTTTTAGCATTTCATTTACGTACTTATTATGTCAGAGATTGTATCGCACTGTGATTTCCGCTGCGCCGAATAAAGCGAGCCTGTCAGATTTGTTTATGTCCGCGTTGAGCGTTGCGTTAGTTTGCCGGATCGTTTAAGCTTTCAAATGGAATAAATATATAGAGCTGAGATTTTTTTTTAATACTATCGCTATAGGTGAGGAAGGATAGAAGATTTTTTTGGTCAGTATCTGATTATCTATTCGCACGTACGGGTATTCGAATACCAGCCATGTCAAAGTTCGATATTACAAATTATGGAATCCGAATATCTTATAAGTTCCATATGTTTGTCTTCATAGCCTTTGACATTGTATTCTTTTCTATAAGTTTTACATTGGCAAGTGAGTGACGCTGTCTGCTTGCTAGGTACTTGTTGCTATTACTTATACTTCCAGCTTCCTGTGCTGTTTACTATTGCCGATAGTGTTAGAAATTTGTTGTAGAACCGTTGCCGTGCACTGGCGACATAGCAAATCCATTACCTCATATCAGTCTCTGGGGGTGTCGTAAAAGGCGATAGATGGAAACTAAAACAGGGGATGGGCAGCAGCATCTTCTTGTTAAGAGCTCAAAGTAATAAAAAAAACTGCGTTTGCCAACGATTTTGTCAACCCTGGCATCTATGGCAAATATTTCGCCTATGAGCCAATCTATGGCTGTGGCCTACGTTATTGATAGGCTGTAATGAACGTTAAATAGATTTAAAAAAAATTAAAAAAAATCTCCATAATATTTAATTTGGTATTTTGCATAGGTCTTGCCTTCGTTTGCTTATATTAACGATTACACAATCGATACCTTTAGTTTGTTATCACTAATATCTAGACTTAGGGACGTTATAACTTTCAGACTAAGCTAAGTATCGTTATTTTAAACTTGTAGCTAATCATTTTAATTTTATTGAGACGCTGTATTTGTATTCGCAGTTATATCATTATTGCTAAAACTTTATGCAAACATTTTCGTACCATCGGTACCGGTATATATTGACCTTCACAAAACACATTTGATTTGGTATGGTCGTATACGCTAGGAATTCTCAAACTTTTTCAATTAACGCCGCACATATAGAAAATAACAATCTGAAATATAGAAAATATGAATATATATCAGGTCAATATCTAGAATAGCAATAGACAGTAATATTTTTTCTCTCTCAATAACTTTTCGAATTCGCTGCTTCATTCTAAAGGATAATAAGACAGGCCGTTCTACGAATCTGCTGAATGACACTTTTTTAAAGATTTGCCCTAACTCGCCTTGCTGAACAGGTGGTTTATTGAATACAGAACCGATACTCTTTCAGTGTGTAACTAACAACTCATTATAACTGGTCTGTAAATGGGATTTTGGTTTGTTATAGGATGATAGGTTTTCTGCCATGTACTGGACACCAGTGTTCTAGGTGAGGTCGGTAAATGAAGTTAAGATATATTCCCACTACTACCCTGACTAAACGTCAATTCTTTTAACTGGGATTTTGCGCAACTGGCTCACCGAAGCTGTAAATATTTATAACTTTAAATAAGCGTATATCAAACTATTAGTTGGTAGGACTCCATTTCTGCCTACGAGACCTGGGCAGGAACCACCCTCTTTCTTATTTCTGTTGCCAAATAACACTGCTTCCACTAATATATTTTGATCCAAAGGGTATAGAAAGCTAATATAATTACTTGTAAGCTAATATAATTACTCTAAGGCATTCCATCATAGTCGTCAGAAGTGGCAACACAGCTGTAGCCTTCCTTGTTTGCAGTTGGCTTCACTTGGCGTCACATGGACTGTAAGTTTGTTTGTCATTTCAGTTTTATAAAAAAGGATATATAGGATGATTATGCTAGGCATTACATATCAATAGTGCGACCGCGACGAACTGGGGGGCTCTCTGTGACTGTTTCTTTGGTGGCATGTACTGCCCGGAGCCCATTTTGGCTGCCCGAAAAACACTGGACCTTTAATATTTTGTCTCAGCGCCCTAGCTATTATTTATTCTGTATCCCTAGTTAGTCGTAATTAAGGTACCTACAATGATACAACGTAGACAGGTACAAAAGTTAAAACATCTACAATATGGAGCTAAGTTTTTATATTTATATTGACACACAAGAATACATTTATTATTTAAGAAAAATAGGAAATAAAATACAATGGCAACTTAATCATTATGACGTGAGAGCTTGGTGATCTCTCCACATTTTTTCAAAGCGTGGGATAGGGCTTGGCACCGGTACTCTCATTTCTTGTTCCACATTGATCTTTGAACAATATTTGCTGAAAATGCGGTTTCACACATAAATAAGTTGTTATAAAGGAAATGAGAATAATAGGGCTTAAGAATTTAAAGCTGATATTCATTTTGGACCCGTCTCCGAGCATAAATGCCTATCAGCGAGTGAATGACGTATGCAGCGCGCGCACTTCGTATTGTTTATTTTGTACCTGTGAAAACCTAAGTTTAAAGTTACAGCCTATATACGCCCCACTGCTATGCACAGGCGTCATCTTATTTCTGAGAGGGTTTTAGGGCAAAGAAATATCCGCCGCGCTGCTACAATGCGTGTTGGCAAACATCACATGTCTTCAAAATATTTTTTCTTATTTTTCGGATATACAGGTTTACTTACCAAGTTTTCCTTCACCGCCGAGCACTTGATAAATCAGCTCTTACAATTGCAATTAACAATTTCATTGGTGCAGGCGGGAATCGATCCCGGGTTGCTCGCGTACTGTGAAATTTATAGCGAACGATTTACCCTGATCTACCACGGTCAGAACTCTTACCAGTGATAGGATGAGTGCTTTTCTTAGATCAAAACAAATCGACGTAAAGCCTCGCGTCTGACGTCGTTAATTTTGACCTAAGTAGAGTCTGGAGAATAATAAACAGGTTACTCTCTACATTGCACTCTGGTAAACTTGGGTATAGAATAGTATAAAAACATATTCAATAACTTAAATGTATGTATGTCCAATCCAAGCCACTAAGTTTATAACATATTATGTTTTAAATAGAGCCGTGGTAGCTCAGAGGTTAAGCGCGTGTGTCTAAGCAACCAAGGTTCGAGCCCTGCAGGCACGAATAACATGATTAATTGCAATTTGCTGATTTAACATGATATGCTCTGCGGCAAAGGAAAGCATCGTGAGGAAACTTGTATGTCTGGCAAATTTAATTTTTTTTTTCATTGGGGTAACATGGTGCCTTCTTATTTCTAAAACCCTTTCAGAGATAAGTACCCAGATGTGAGACTTATGTATGTACTAGCTGTTTCCCGCGACTTCTCCCGCGTGGAATTTGTTACGATTTTATTTCATGGGTTTTAGTTTTATTCCACCGAAGCCTAATTCTTTTACTAAAACAAAAATAGCCTAAATTACTCCTTATAACATCAGCTATTTGCCAGTGAAAATTCCGTCGAAATCGATCCAGAGATTAGCCGGAACAAACAAATAGACAGACAAAATTTTTAAAAATAGATTTTTTGTTTAAGTACCGTAAATACTTTCATATGCATTTAGTAAAAAGCTGTTATTTTGACATTACAAACAGACACTTCAATTTTATTTATTTGTATATATGTATAGATGATGTAAATTTAATTTTCTTTTACCCTACAAAATTTGCACCAATTTCATTATAATCTAAGTCTTCATCGTCATCATCAACAACAACAGTCAACAAGGGATGCAGTCCCGGGCACCGCCCAAATTTCGACGGAATCAAAGGCTTTCTCATAGTCCACATACGCAGGATATAGTGGCAAATTGTACTCCTCGCCCTTCTGTACAATTTTCCGAAGGGTATATATGTAGTCTATGGTGTTAAAGCCTTTTCGGAAACCGGCTTGTTCGGGAGGCTGGAAGTCGTCGAGTCTGCTTGCATTGCCACCTAAGGTCATCATATAATACTAAAATTAAATTATCACATACTTCTAGTAAAGTACATACTTCGTTCTTCAAACATAACCAAAATATACCAATTGTTTTAAATTGCGCACTAATACGGCTATTACCTCGACACTCTTTAATAGGTTAAAACGTTTCATGGATAACGTCGAGCATAATAGCTCAATAGTACTTGACAGTGTGAAGGTGAAACAGTAGCAGCCAAAGTTTGTTGTGATGTGGTCATCGTTCACGTATCTGGGCGCGTCTTGAGGTAATGAGCCACTCGTATTTCGTAATTGTTTTTCAAGAAGTTTCTATAGCAAAATATAATTGTTATTATTGTTTGATAAATTGAATTTGAGTGTTATTTCAATTATTTCTGGTATAATATATAATTATTATTTATATTAAAAATTAATTTAGATGTCAACGGCTTATTTATAGCGCTTAGCCAATATGCTCGCTGTGAATTTTCGCAGTACGCGAGCAACCCAGGTTCGATCCCCGTCTCCACTAAAGAAATTGTTAATTGCAATTTTAAGTGCTGATTTACTAGGTGCTCGGCGGTGAAGGAAAACATCGTGAGGAAACCTACATGTCTGAGAAATAAGAAAAAAACAATATTTCGAAGACGAGAAGTCCACTAACACACATTGGGGCAGGGCGGCGGATATTCCTAAAACCCTTTCATAAATGAGAATAGAATAATATAATATGTTTTTATTCAATATAGATCACATGTAATTCTTCAAAGACAATTTTTACTTTACCACTGGAAAAAAACTGTCCTGGGAAGAACCAGCAAGAAACCCAGCGGGACTTGTTTTTTTTTTAAGTAAATTTTATAACATGAAAGGTTGTTCAAACTATTTACAAAATTTATTTTAGAAAGCTTGGAAGCGATCATTTCATTCCCAGGGGTTAATATCAACCATATATTCATTTATATTATTTATTGTAATGTAATTTATCAAAAAAAGTATAAAAAGGGTTGTCTCTTTTTATAGCGATTTTGTTTAATAAAATATTTATTTTTTTGTAATATAGACCTTGTATATTTTCTGGGATTTTGTTGTAATAGCGTATACATTGCCCCAATAATGAATTACTGAGTCTGCAGAGTCGAGACTCAAGAGTAGAGCATGCAAGTATATTTTCAATGCCGCAATATTGCGGTATCGGAACTTTTAATATCGTAAAATTTGCGATATTAAAAAATCCTTTAATGGCGATTTAACTAAAACATAATCACAACTTTGCGCATTTTTTTATTACGTTTTTTATATTCTGACGACGAAATTTTAACCTCTTCCGTACCCGTATTTGTAGTTACAATGAATTCATCAACGCATCAATACATACAGACACGTCCACAATCTTTCTCATATTGCGTTTCTATTGTTTGAATAGCCCGGTCATTCCGCACAGCGCGAAAGCAAGAGATCGTTAAAGACCTATTGTTCAAATTTCTTACAGTCCGAAAGAAAAAATTGATAAGCGGTGCACACATGCTATAGTTCATCATGTACAAGTATGCTAAAATACGGATTATAATCAGCAGTTGGGTCTGTGATTAGAATCCCAGATAATTTTTTTTGTAAGTGACAAAGACTAGTTGAAATATAAATTAATGTTTTGTATTTAAATGTGAAAAATATAACTAGGTATAACACAATAACATATGCACTGTTTAAACGAGTGAGAGAGTGAGTCTTTTTAATTACATTGTTATAATATTAGGTCGAGGAAAAGTTTCTTTGGAATTTTAAAAAAAATTTAAGACATTTTTTTCTAAGTTTATTTACATTTAATTATAATGTCTGTGTGCCATTTTCTTCGATAACTTGTTGCCATCTTGTAGGTAGTGACATAATCCCGTTGCTGTAGAAATCTTGGAATTTTTGATCAAAAATAACGCGACAAGTAGTTTTGACAGTCCTCTCTTGATGTTAACCTAATACTACCCAAAGAATTCTGAAGAGACCGAAACAGGTGAAAATCTGAGGGTGCAACGGCAGGACCATATGGTAACACTTCCCAGCCAAGCTCTCTCAATTTTTGCTGAGTGGTCTTTTGTGTTGATCAATTCCGACCGTTTTTTCTCAATTTCTTGCTTGAGTCTCATTAGTTGTGTTATATTACGTGTTAATCCGAGTTTCGCTACAATTTGTGGAGCTTGACTTGCTTTGATCATCATCTTTTCTCACGTTTCTGTCGTAGGTAATCCACTTTTCATCGTCAGTGATCAACCTTTTGGTTCGGTTTCATTACGTTTCAATAGAGAAACGCAAATAACTCATTAGGTTCCTTTCAGTGAGCTCGTGTGGTACCCAAATATCGAGCTTTTTTGTATAGCCAGACTTTTTCAAATGGGTCAAAATTATTTTGTGGTCAATTCTAAATTCCTCTGGTATGTCGTAACTACTAATATGCCGGTCTTGGTCCACTTTTTCAAAAATGGCATCGACTTTATGTGTATTAGGGCGACCAGAGCGAGCTGCATCTTTGACATCAAAATTCCCGGACTGAAAACACTTGAATTAACTTTTTTCTACTCTTATTGACACTGCATTAGGTCCGTGCATTAGGTCCGTAAAGTGTCGTTTCCCCCCCCTTTTTTGTAATAAAACTTCAGAATATATCGAATTTCTTCGTTAGATTCACTCATTTTGGTGGACTGAAAAACAATTGAAAAATGGCGAGAAAGTATTCTATATTTTTTATTTTTCTTTTTCTTAATGTCCTATGAGCCGTGGTAGCTCAAATGGATAGTGCTCGCTGTAAGCTTCAAAGTACTCGAGCAACCCGGATTCGATCCCCGCCGGCACCAATGAAATTGTTAATTGCAATTTTAAGTGCTGATTTACCACGTGCTTGACGGTGAAGGAAAACATCGTGTGGAAACCTGCATGTCTGAGAAATAAGAAAAAAAATATTTCGAAGTCATGTGAAGTTCGCCAACACGCATTAGGGCAGCGCGGCGGACATTTCCATGCCCTAAAACCCTCAGAAATGAGAGGAGGCCTGTGCCCAGCAGTGGGACGTAAAGACGCTGCAACTTTACTTTTAATGTCCTATGTATGTATTGATAGTAAAACCAGCCAGATACAGACATTACAACCAAAGATATTTTTTATACCAACAAAATACGAATAATCTTTTTCCCCGACCTATTACTTGCTCATTTAATTATTTTTATACTTACGCAAATACTACACATTGAATAAAACTCATTTTGTGGATTTTATCGCGTTTATTTCTTGTGCTATTGCATGCATTTATTCTGTGGTTTTATTTAAATTTTAAATTTCCGGCGTTTCGGGCGTGCGGTAAATCAAATTACCTATGTTACATCAATAAATAAATTAAATATACATATAATTGATAAGACAATAAACCTTTTAAAATGTAAGAGCGCGTTCTTCCTTTTACAATTAGATTAGGATAAGACTACCTCTTTATAAATATATATACATTTTAAAATGATATAAACGGTTTTGTGTGTTAAATGTACGTTTTTTTTTATAGGATAAGTGTGAAAAACGAGCACACAGTCCACCTGATGGTAAGTGGTTGCTGCGGCCCATAGACATCTACATCTATCCTCTATTACAAGTCAAAATGCAGATGCGTTTTCACCCGTGAGGACTAGGATGGAATGCCTCATTTCCAGTAAAAAGGGCCTCCGGCCACCTGCACTCACCAAGCGAAACACAGAGGTAAACCTCTACTTCACGCTGGTATTCTGTGATATCGTGGTACCACCACGGTTCGAGCCGGCCCATCCGTGCGACAGCAAAAGCTGCCGCCTGGCTCTACCACTGTTTGACTAAATTTTACTTAACTATCTTGCTACTTAATCACCGTTTGTTAGTATAATTTAATTAGAAACGAATCAGTGGAAAAAACAAATTTTCTTTCAATAAGTGTTATTTGTTTTATTTACTAAAATTAAATAAAATTTATTCTATTGTATCTATTTCACTACTAACAGTAATAAACGACCTTAAATTGTACCTTACTTTTATACCGCTTTCAACTGTCGGATTGTTCTTAATCTATCTATCTATATCTATACATCTATACAAATAACCTCACAGAATACCAGCGTGAAGTAGAGGTTTTACCTCTGCGTTTTGCTTGGTGAGTGCAGGTGGCCGGAGGCTCTTTTTACTGGAAATGAGGCATTCCATCTTAGTCCTCACGGGTGACAACGCATCTACATGTGTAATAGAGGATAGATGTAGATGTCTATGGGCCGCAGCAACCACTTACCATCAGGTGGACTGTGTGCTCGTTTGTCACCCTTTTCCTATAAAAAAAAATAAATATAATTGAAGTGTCTGTAATGTCAAAATTACAGCTTTTTACTAAATGCATATGAAAGTATATACGGTACTAATAACAAAAATACATTTTTTATAGTTTTTGTCTGTCCGTCTGTCTGTCTGTTTATTCCGGCTAATCTCCGAAACGGCTGGACTGATTTTGACGGGATTTTCACTGCCAGATAGCTGATGTCACAAGGAGTAACTTAGGCTACTTTTATTTTAGAAAAAGAATTAGGGTTCCGCGCAAAAGAAAAATTAAAACGCCAAATAACACGCGGGCGAAGTCGCGAGGAACAGCTAGTCTATAATAGTACAATACTTTCGCGTCGTTAATGCTTTCAGGTAATATCCGATAATTCATCAATTTATTACACGTGCAATAAATGTAATCATTCAAGCTTACTTTCTCTCGACAATTACATTACGATTGGGAAGTAAATTACCGTTGTTCATGAAATAGAGTATTCTTAAAGCACGAGACGAAACTCCGACCGATAAACTAGAGTCACGAATCTCTGTCTTAAAAACTCGTCACGACGCTTTCTGGGATACAATGGTCGCGTTGTTATTCCATTTAGGTTCGTGTAAGGGTGAAAGTACATCGCATGATTGGCCATTGTACAACGCAGGATGGAACAACGAAGACTGTTCTGGAGTGAGATTTCTTTGAGGTCCATACATTCGTCTTGACACGCTGATTGGCGTGTGAACGCGTTCTATACAGACCGCTTGTTGATTATTCAATTCGTTGCAGTTCGCAAAGATAACTGGCGGAGAGAGAAATCCAATGGGACAGGGTCTTATCAGATCAGATATCGCGAGCCATTTGTGTGTCGTTAAGTTGTTTTATGTACCAGACTTTTATCAGTGACACGAACTATTTCCGATTTATAGAAAACCATTTATAGTACTTTCACAAAGAGTTTCTTGAAACGCCATTATTTCTACATTTGATATTCATAGAACATTATAAAATTGGTAAATCCAATTGGGCATACCTTAAGCGCATTAAAAAAATTACGTATAACATGATTATACGGAATTTTTAAAGTAGTTTAAATACATTTCGACAGCACTATCGGCTTCAACATCCTCGAAAACCATGAAAATGACACCCGTGATGAAAAAATTGATACCTATTGCAACCGCCATCTTGGATTTACATTTCGACAGCACTATCGGCTTCAACTCTTTCGAAAACAATGAAAATGACACCCAAGATGAAAAAATTGGCACCCACTTCAGCCGCCATCTTGGATTTACATTTCGACAACCCTATCGGAGTCAACTCTCTCGAAAACTATGAAATTGACACCCATGATGAAAAAATTGATACCTATTGCAGCCGCCATCTTGGATTTACATTTCGACAGCACTATCGGCTTCAACTCTCTCGAAAACCATGAAAATGACACCCAAGATGAAAAAATTGGTACCTACTTCAGCCGCCATCTTGGATTTACATTTCGACAGCACTATCGGCTTCAACACTCTCGAAAACCATGAAAATGACACCCAAGATGAAAAAATTGGTACCTACTTCAGCTGCCATCTTGGATTTACATTTCGACAGCACTATCGGCTTCAACATCCTCGAAACTCATGAAAATGACACCCATAATGAAAAAATTAATACCCATTGCAGCCGCCACCTTAGATTTACATTTCGACAACCCTATCGGCTTCAATTCTCTCGAAAACCATGAAAATGACACCCATGATGAAAAAATTGATACCTATTGCAGCCGCCATCTTGGATTTACATTTAGACAGCACTATCGGCTTCAACTCTATCGAAAACCATGAAAATGACACCCATGATGAAAAAATTGGTACCTACTTCAGCCGCCATCTTGGATTTACATTTCCACAGCACTATCGGCTTCAACACCCTCGAAAACCATGAAAATGACACCCATGATGAAAAAATTGATACCTGTTGCAGCCGCCATCTTGGATTTACATTTCGACAGCACTATCGGCTTCAACACCCTCGAAAACCATGAAAATGACACCCAAGATGAAAAAATTGATATATTTTGCAGCCGCCATCTTGGATTTACATTTCGACAACACTATCGGCTTCAACACCCTCGGAAACCATGAAAATGACACCCATGATGAAAAAATTGGTACCTAATTCAGCCGCCATCTTGTATTTACATTTCGACAGCACTATCAGCTTCAACACCCTCGAAAACCATGAAAATGACACCCATGATGAAAAAATTGGTACCTACTTCGGCCGCCATCTTGGATTTACATTTCGACAGCACTATCGGCTTCAACACTCGAAAACCATGAAAATGTCACCCATGACAAAAAAAATTATACTACTTGCTTTTAGTACGTACTACTATTATTTATTCTGTGCTTTTAAATATTGTAATAAAAAAATGTCTTATTATTATTATAATTAAGTATTTAAGAAATTTGGTTATTAGAATATTGTGTATTTGTACAGCGATCTTTTTGAGCCGCTGCAAACAACCGAAACAATGTCCACTCACCAAGGCGACTGAAGCCAAACCACAGAAAAAAAAACAAAAAACCAGCACAAACTATATAGAAACACTACCAAACCAGTGGCATACAGTCCATACTATAATTTTTCTTAGAGGTATTATTATGTCATGACAGTTTGTCCATGTTGCAGTAGATGTCGCTTTTTTAAATTTAGCCATGCTTGGCCAATTAAGAATCAAACAAATTAATGAATAGTTTAAAATACAATCGAACCTTGCTAACTTACTATTTTGTTACAAAACAAATTTGTAATTAAATTTTTAGTATAATTTATTTATTTTACATTATTCCCTATATATAATGTACTCTGTGAGCCAAACTAAACTACTCATTACTACTCTGTGGCTGTAGCTTCCCATTTAGAGAAAGAGTTTTGGCGGGAACTCGACCGGCGGCGGCTTGCTGCTCCTGTATTATTGTTTAAATAATGGTTTGAAGTGGACTTTGATATGTAAAAGTAGTGCGATTTTGTGTATTAAGTGTCTGCGCATGTGAACTATTAATGGAAACTGTGAAACAAGTGCTCTGATGGTGATGGAATCTCAAGATAAGCTGTTTGTTTGCATAGGCGCCTTTAGATACCATCGCCAACTGTCAGCTGCCTGCTGGCTCAAGTTACCGTCAAAATCTCCCAAGGCTGCACAATGTGACGCATCAACATATTGTGAAGCAGTGAAATATGAAGGAAAATTATACATGAAGACAAGGCTGTATGGCATAGTTCCTTTGCCTGCTCTCTCGAGCGAATAATAAAAACAACAACAACAACCATTTAGAGAAATATTTTTGTATACGAGGCTAACAAATCAACGAAAATTTCGCCATTTTGGAGCCGAAAAAAATTAATTATAGCTAAACAAAACAAAACTACACTGCCATTTACATTCAGTGGCTTCCCACATGATAGATGAAGAGATTAAAAAATAGATTGAGTTAAACAATTAATATTTTCAAAAGTTATTGTGTTTACAAGCCACAGGGACATGATAAATCCACACCATAAGCCACTAAAACCCTTTTTTTTTATTTAAAAATAGCAATTAATCGATTAAAAAAAAATATTAATAAGTTCAACAATCATTTATCTTTCTAACAATGTGCTTTTTATATCATTTATATGTATAATATGATTGCTAGATACGATTTTATTCGATAAAATGTTGGAATCTTAATTTTTAGGCGATAGTAGAACACACCTTGCGCTTCCGCTTAAGGTATGCAATACCGTTCTTGAGTGTTTGCCATTACTGAAATTACATTAAACTTTAATTAAACGTTTAGGGCCATTGAAGGCAATAATTTAACGAGTCACTTAATGAAACCCAGCTTTACAAGCTGCGGATGTGGCCAGTTGGCTTACAACTCCTTTGCCTAATAAGTGCATTTAAATTTATAGAGAAACAATCAAACCAATTCCACTTATCTGCATATTAATGCGTGAAGAAAAAGCTATGTACCCCTTTTTAAGTATATTGCTTGCACGAAGGTGTGTGAGATTTAGCATAGTTAAAGTTTATGTGGAGAAAGACAGCAAGCTAAAATTTATATATAATATTATGTATTACAAACACATTAAATTAAATTAAAAAATAAACATTAATTGTTTACTGCCAATGGAAGCACAAATACGACATTGTCGCCAAAAACTTGAAATGTTACCAAAATATAAATACCAAATTAACAGTGGTAGAGCCAGGCGGCAGCTTTTGCTGTCGCATGGATGGGCCGGCTCGGACCGGGGTGGTACCACGACCTTACAGAATACCAGCGTAAAGTAGAGGTTTACCTCTGCGTTTCGCTTGGTGAGTGCAGGTGGCCGGAGGCCCTTTTTACTGGAAATGAGGCATTCCATCCTAGTCCTCACGGGTAAAAACGCATCTGCATTTTGATCTGTAACAGAGGATAGATGTAGATGTCTATGGGCCGCAGCAACCACTTACCATCAGGTGGACTGTGTGCTCGTTTTTCACCCTTATCCTATAAAAAAAATATATATAATTTCAATAAGTACTTAATTTTATTTAACTTAAACATTATTTTTCAATAGTCTGTGTGTCCACTGCCAGCACCACTCCACTAGTGTTGCTGACAGTGCCGTCGAGTCTACTTCAGGTCTTGTCAGATAAACGTTATATCGGCACAGAGACACCCACTCGCCCTAACTTACTTGTTATTTGTATGAGAAGGAAGAAGGTGCTGCAGCCCATCACCTGTTTCATTTTCCCTCTGTCGCCTCTTACGACACCCTTAGGACGATATGGGGTAGTGGATATTCTTAAACCACCACTACATGGTTTATCTGCACAGAGATATCCAGTCATCCTTACTTTCACGTATTTGAGTCTTGACACTAATGCCGAGTCTACAATACTAGTCAATTTCTCGACAGAAAAATCTAATAACCAATTTTAGCCCGACCCGGCATTCGAACTCTAGACCTCATGATCAGCAACCGCGTTTCCGACCACTAAACCAACGAGGTAGTCGCGAAAATATAACAAATCATCATTTGTTTATTCAGTGTGCTATGTTTACTGTGTTTTAAGCATAGTCGAACCTTATATTTTGTTATCACTATATCCACCATTTTTATTTAAAGAGGAATTTGTTAAGTTTTTTTTTTCAATTCTAGGTGAATCAGTGTCTGAACGCGCTGACAGCGAAGCTCGAGTAGTGAGCGAGCATCGCTGCATAGAAGTGCGCATAGCGCGCGCCGCTGGTGGCCTCGGCCTCAGCATCGCGGGCGGCCGCGGCTCCACGCCATATGTCGGCGATGACGACGGCATCTTCATATCACGCGTCACTCCCAACGGGCCTGCATACATGGCCGGACTAAGGGTAAGCTAACGTATATTGAGATAGTTTAGGCCTTTAGAAAGGGTAGATGAAAAAAATACTTGATAAATTCTGCTTATGCCTGGTATCTAAAGGTATACAGATGACAGCTCAACTGTGAAGAGATATCAGCTGAGTCGGGTTTTTGCTCAGCTTCACAAAAATTGTGTGACATAATTACTCCTTCTCCCTTCCACTGTCGGACTACCGACACTCGTCCAATCTTCACAACTTTGTCATCGACATTTCACGTTTTCAGCCTAACGGTTTGCTTCATCGTTCGAAATGCGTACGGCAATGGAACGGAATAATTTATCAGAATGTCTTTCTATGCGATTAAAATGTCTTTTATACAAGTGTATGTTAAGTCAGAGCGGTACACCATCTACGGCTACTTTATCACTTACCATCCGGTGAGATAATAGTTAAGCACTGGCTTAAAATAGTTAAAAAAAAAACATTGACTAAACAGGTACTGTGAATTTTGATGGACGATTTAGAGAACATATTGCTATCATATAGACAAACTCGAAGAAGTTTAGGTTATGAGGTCTTAAAAGTATGAATTTTCATGTTTATATTATAATATAACAATAGTATGAAGTTAGTTTGTTTTTGTAAAGATTTTTTACATACACCGATCACCAAAGTATGCAAAATTAAAGAAAATTTATATTTGAAATCACCTATTTTATTTTATTGTTGATGATTTGACAAATCCCTAAGGATAAAACTGCAAAATTATATAATAGCAAGATATATTAGTTTAATCTGAATCATATCTTACAAATGTATCTATTATTGTAGGTGGGCGACAAAGTGCTTTCAGTGAATGGTACTTCCGTGGTAGACGTCGACCATTACTACGCTGTGGAAGTACTAAAAGCGAGCGGACCTGTTCTTACACTAGTCGTAACTAGAGACTCGCCTAATTCGACCAGGTGAGTTTATTGTTCTAGTGCTTCTACGTATATAGTAGTCCGTCTAAGTATATACGATCATGTTGCCTAAATATTTCTGCCGCTAAACAACAGCGCATCTGTTCTTGTGTTCTAGGCTATTTCATATTAGTCCTCAGGACATACATCACGTCTCATCATTCTTTATTTTGAGTAACGTATATACATGACTTATTATAGTCTCCATGTCGCTACCTAATATATCACATTTATTATAAAGTCACTGTAGCATTGTACAATACAAATTTATTGTTACATAATTGGGTAGTTGATATCATAATTATTAAATTACTACGTCATTCATTTTTTATTAATTCCAACCTATCAAATGTGTAAAGATGCCGAGTTGTGGCGGAGTAAGAATATCCACTACCCTATATCGTCTCGTCGTTGCCGTAAGAAACGACAGAAGGAAATTGAAACGAGCGATGGGCAGCAGCATCTTCCCGATAACAACTCAAATAATAAAAAAGCGTTTGACAACCCGCTCACCAAGCGTGTCTCAAAACTATGGCCGCACCGTGGAGGCAATTTATGGGGAGGCCCATGTTCAGCAGTGAATTTTATTGGCTGTAATGGCAAATGTCTAATTTAGCATTAGATATTTAGGCATAGATTGACCCTATAGATTGCCTCATATTTGCTTGATGGATTCTACATGCCGCCACTATACGTTTCAATAATTATACCATTATCATATAATTTGAATTTAACTAGTTTTAGTAGTGTCATAAAACTTGATCGTTTTTCCATATTCAGTTAAATTATAAAGCTCTGTTAATTAAGAATATACAAATAAGACGTTTATTTCACTACAAAAAACTATGAAAAGTTTCGTTTCGACAGCTTTTTATAAGTATTTCATCATCATGGGTTTAAACTTACTCTATTTTTTAAATATTATAAATCTATATTTTGCATTTTTGCCAGAACGCACAGTCGGGCGCCGAGTGGAGCGAGCCATCATTCAGTGTCCAGTACGACCGATACTGTATCCACTTTAGAAAATGGACAGGTGATTTATGTTTCAGATTGAACAACACTTTCTATCTTCTATACTTCAATTCCACAAATTTTACACCAGTTCGATTTACACTCTACGATATGTTTATGAATCAATGTTATCTGATTAAGTTATTTACAGTCATAGTTATTTCTTTGCGACAAATCTGTAATGGTTCTTTATTATAAATCCTAGTAATGTTTTTTCCCTAGATCTTATTTGAAATAATTACCTATTAAGTACACTGTACATGACAGTGCCGTGTAGTGGCGGTCAAGAATATCCACTACCCCATATCCTCCCGTGGGTGTCGTAAAAGGCGACAAAGGGAAACAGGCGGGAGATGGGCAGCAGCATCTTCCTGATAATAGCCAAAAGTACAATAAAAAAAAAACTGCGGTTGCCAACCCGCTCGCCAAGCGTGGCAACTATGGCAAATACCCCCCAAATGACGAGAGTAACAAAGAGACGGCCCCCAGTCCCCGGCGGCCCCGCTATTCCTGGCTACGGTGGCGACCATGGTAACGGCGGGGCAGGGGGTGCTAAGAATCTCCGGTGGAGGTTCGGTTGCCACCTACAACGACTCGACCTGGCAACGTACAACGCACGCACCCTGAGGACTGACGAGAAGATCGTGGAGCTGGAAGAAGAGATAGACAAGTTGCGCTGGCATATTATAGGATTATCCGAAGTCCGAAGAGAGGGGGAGGACACGGTAATCCTCGAATCCGGCAACTTGCTCTATCACCGGGAGGGCGACCATCTGTCCCAAGGAGGTGTTGGATTTATCGTCCACAAGTCTCTCGTTAACAACGTTGTAAAGATCGGGAGTGTGTCGATGAGGGTTGCGTACCTTATACTCAGAATCACCAAACGGTATTCGCTGAAGGTCATACAGCTTTACGCACCAACCTCGGCACACCCCGATGAGGAGGTGGAGGAAATGTATGAGGATATCTCTAGAGCCATGCATTCCTCCAAAACCCAATATACGGTGTTAATGGGAGACTTCAATGCAAAACTAGGCACAAGAGAGAACGGTGAGCTGAAAGTAGGGAAATTTGGAATAGGGCAACGGAACCCAAGGGGCCAGCAGCTGGCCGACTTCATGGAGAAAGAGGGACTCTTTATGATGAACTCTTTCTTCAAGAAGCGGCCCCACAGGAAGTGGACCTGGTCGAGCTCCGACGGTTCGACAAAAAATGAGATTGACTTCATTATGACGACCAGACGACAACTGTTCAGTGATGTCTCAGTGATCGCGAGGGTGAAAACCGGCAGCGATCACCGAATGGTTAGAGGCACACTGAACCTAAATGTTAAGTTGGAGAGGTCTCGTCTGATGAAGTCAACGCTCCGTCCCCCTCGTGCTCTAATCCAAAGTCCCGAAACCTTTCAGCTCGAGTTACGAAACCGTTTTCAGTGCCTAGAAGACTGCAATGAAGTGGACGATATGAATGACAAGCTCGTGGAAACTGTCCATGCGGTCGGAGCTAAGTTCTGCAAGACCCGCCGCAGAAGAACACAAAAACTCTCCGATCACACTCTTAATCTCATGGCTGTTAGACGGGAGATGAGGCTACATTCTTCAACAGATTTGACAGCACTGAACTGAACAGACAGATCTCTAAATGCATGCGGCAAGACTTACGCAACTTCAATACAGCTCGTATTGAAGAAGCGATCGAGCGGAACCAAGGCTCCAAAGTCTTTGCCAGAGATCTGTCTGCCAGAAAGAGCCAACTGTCAAAGCTGAAGACTGAATGTGGCAGCATCGTTTCCGGGGCACCTGAGATTTTGAGTGAGATTGAGAGGTTCTATGAGCAGCTGTACACGTCATCGTTGGAGCCACACGCAAGTGTGAGTAACGATCCAAGAGCGAGTCTTATTCGACACTATTCCGAAGATATCCCGGACGTCAGTCTGAGCGAGATTAGAATGGCTCTCCAGGACCTTAAAAACGGCAAGGCCCCAGGCGAGGATGGAATCACAGCGGAGCTTCTGAAAGCGGGTGGAAGACCGGTACTTGAAGTCCTTCAGAAGCTATTTAATTCCGTCCTCCATGGTGGCATTACACCGGAGGCGTGGAGCGGAAGTGCGGTGGTCTTGTTCTTCAAGAAAGGTGACAACGCTCTCTTGAAGAACTACAGACCGATTTCCCTTCTGAGCCGCGTCTACGTGCTGTTTTCGAGAGTCATTACGAATCGTCTCGCGCGCAGACTTGACGACTTCCAGCCTCCCGAACAAGCCGGTTTCCGAAAGGGCTTTAGCACCATAGACCACATACATACCCTACGGCAAATTGTACAGAAGTCCGAAGAGTACAATTTGCCACTATGTCTGGCGTATGTGGACTATGAGAAAGCCTTTGATTCCGTCGAAATTTGGGCGGTGCTGCAGTCCCTTCAGCGGTGCCAAGTTGACTGTCGGTATATCGAAGTGCTGAAGTGCTTGTACAGTAGAGCTACGATGGCTATCCGAGTACAGAACCAGAGTACGAAACCTATCCAATTGCAGAGAGGTGTAAGACAGGGTGACGTTATATCCCCGAAACTCTTCACCGCTGCATTGGAAGACGTTTTCAAGCTTCTGGACTGGAAAGGATACGGAATTAACATCAATGGCGAGTACATCACTCACCTTCGATTTGCCGACGATATAGTCCTCATGGCAGAATCGCTGGAGGAACTAAGCACTATGCTCAATGACCTCAATAGTGTCTCCCAACGGATAGGTCTTAAGATGAACATGGACAAAACAAAGATTATGTTTAATGTCCATGTCACACCTATGCCGGTAGTTGTTGGGAGCACTAAGCTCGAAGTTGTTGACGAGTATGTTTACCTGGGACAAATAGTTCGACTAGGTAAGTCCAACTTCGACCGAGAGGTCAATCGACGGATTCAACTCGGCTGGGCAGCGTTCGGGAAGCTACGACACATCTTCTCGTCAGAAATACCTCAAAACCTTAAAACAAAATTGTACAACCAGTGCGTGTTGCCAGTGATGACTTACGGAACTGAGACGTGGTCCTTCACTGCTGGCCGTATGAGGAAGCTCAAGGTCGCTCAGCGAGCTATGGAGAGGGCTATGCTCGGAGTTTCACTGCGTGATAAACTTAGGAATGAGAATATCCGCAGTAGAACCAGAGTAACCGACATAGCCCAACGGATTAGTAAGCTGAAGTGGCAGTGGGCCGGCCATATAGCTCGAAGAACCGACAACCGATGGGGAAGAAAGGTTCTCGAGTGGCAGCCTCGTACCGGTAGGCGAAGTGTAGGGCGTCCCCCCACAAGATGGAGTGACGACCTGGTAAGACATGCAGGAAGTCGATGGATGCAGGTGGCTCAGGACCGTGCTTTGTGGCATTCTTTGGGGGAGGCCTATGTTCAGCAGTGGACTTGTGAAGGGCTGTAATGATGATGATGACATGACAGTGAGTCCGCGTGAGTTTTTAAAATGAAATTTGTTAAATACTTTTTTATCGACCGACTTCAAAAAGGAGGAGACTTACAATTTCTCGGAATCTTTTTTTTTTTCAATGTATGTTCACCGATTACTCAAAGGCGCCTGAACCGATTTGGAAAATTCTTTTTTGTTTCAAGGGGTATACTACCCAGGTGGTCCCATTTAAATTTTATCGAAATCGGTTGAACTGTTTTGAAAAAAAAAATCAAAAATAAATTATATTTATATTGAAGCCGGTTGTACAAATTTTTTAACTTTACCACTTGTTTATTAACAGGTACCCACTGGTCGAGGAATCATGGCGAAGCCTCTCATCATCAGCAACCAATACGCGCAAGAGTTTGAACCCGATCAAAAAGATCCCGTGCCTGACCATCAAAAGACTGTGGTCTCTCCACCTTCGAACTTCAGCCCCTCGCCAACTGGCCAGGTGACATCAAATACGTACCAACGGTTACAGGTGTCACCGCCGCCACCGCAAACTCAACCTTATGTTCCACCAGGTAGGCGTAAATTTCTAACACGCGATTTATTCTTGTCAAAGCCTTTGTCGTATATACGTTATAACAATAACCAATTAGAAAGGGACAGATGATCGTCATAAAGCTTTTTATAGTCACTAAACGAGTACCTAACTTGTACAATTCAACTGGTTGCACTGACATATACTGATGATACAGATAATGATTTAAAAAAATGTATTTGTCTATGCTCGCAGTGTTCGCGATTTGTATTCAATTGATTTGAATAGTTTTCGAACTGCAATGGGATTCCTTTGAGAGCGGTGAACTCAATTTATTGTATTCATAGAGGATAGATTTCATAACAGCGGAATATAATAACAATGCATAAAATCATCATATTGGTTTCCGACGATTATATTTTTGTGTTACATATTATATGATTTACAAACATAAAAAATGTACCGTGATTGTAGCTAAAATTATTATTATATCCTTTTTATATTTTGTCACCTTAGGACGAAAGAACCTTTTATTCATATCATAAGCGTGTTTAGGTTTAGTATATTCATCACACAATAGTGTAGTTAACGATATCGAAATTATTTCATTCCATCCTAGTCCTTAGGGATGACTTTTGAAGATGGCTATCATTGGGCTGAAATGGCCACCTGAATTCAGGTGGTCTGCAAGCTTGTTTGTCATACATATTGCTTGCCTGTAATCGTTGCGTTGAATGTTTATTATAAATATTCCAAACAAACATATCATAATTTTAATTTGCAATTTTCCTAAAAATATCAATATCTTTTCCAGTGTATCAACAAAAGGTACTTGTCCACACGACGCTAATCCGCGACGGAGCGGGCCTCGGCTTCAGCATAGCGGGCGGGAAGGGCTCCCCGCCCTACAGGGAGGACAGCGACGCCATCTACATCTCGCGCATATCGCCACAAGGCGCCGCCGCGAAAGATGGCAAGATGCAAGTCGGGGATAAAGTCGTGTCCGTGAGTGTTGCCACTTCTTTTTAGGTTTATAATTTAATGACCAATTGTACAGAATGTGCTGACAAGTTTGTATTTGAATTGTGGAAGTTCCCAACAGTGAGAGGATAATATATTATAGTCGTATAATGTCTTTATCGTTAAGAACTTAACAATATTCTAGGGCATGTTAACAGTAGTAAGTGGACGAATCTATATACGATAGTCCGCACACGCCACACTTCCCGTTTAGGTAGGCCTTCTTTATGAGCCCGGAACAGTCCACGGCTGAACATCGGAATCTCCTATTGTAAAGCGGTTTAGCTGCAGTAATTCTCTCGTACATTTAATGTTGCTATTTCGTAGCCGGGATGGATATGTTACATCTGGCATTTATACATGATATAATACTTCATATCGCAGGCTATTGAGGCTCTTTCTGGAATGTTCCATAGTTGGCCTTACAACACCCGTGCGACTAAATGGGGTAATGGATTTTTTTACGTTGCCACTACACAGCTAAACTAAGCATATTTTATTCGTGAAGGAGAAAGTAAGGTAAAGACAAAGCCTTTCTGTCTTAAAAAACGTTAAGCAAAAACAAAGGCTTAGTCACTAGGGTACGGAGCTGTAATTGACAGTCAAACATGCACATTTTGAAGGTTAATGAGTTGGTAACATCTTATGATAACTGAAGTTTGTCTCATTACAATTTAAAAATCATTAACTATTATAATATATATACTGATTTGTTACTGAAAATTTTATTTAAGAAAATTCTATATCAAGAATTAATTTCAATGTAGTAAAACAAAGTAAAACTTTTTTGGAATTGTTCAATAAGTTCTTACCTAATCAAAGAAAAAATCGTAGATTAACGGTGTGGACATGGAAAACGCGCCGCACGAAGCGGCCGTCGCCGTACTTACAGGCCACGAGCGCTTCGTAAGACTAGTCCTGCAGCGGACTATCACCTCCGAACAAGGTAATCCTTTTTGTATATCAAAATTAATCTCTATACTAGAATTTTTTATTGTATCGTGGAGACGTTGTACACGAATGACACAAAGACTAACATCCAGTCAAACACTTAACCACTTCGTTTTCAAGCCGTAAATATTATCCGTCTTATTGCAAAAAGTAGTTCACAACTCAGGTTTAAACAAGAGTCTGTTTCAATAGAGAACAATACAGAATTTTACAGCAAATATCAAAATTATGGCGCCGCGGTCAAGGGACTTCTTTCGTGACTAAGACTACTTTAAACCTTAGTCAATAAACCACTTTTTGTAATAAACTATTTTAATATCATTACATCTTATTTCTGTTTAGTTGACAAAATATGTATACCATTTTCCTGTTTATTTTAAGTGTTTCGCTGTCTTATAAGAAATCGTTATATTTTCGTTCTTATTCAATGAATTACTAAGTAAATAAAAAAATGACATATTTGTCGTAATATGTTATCAGTTATCAAATCAAATATTATAGACCATTCTCATTTCATTGCCCTTTCTGTGAATTAACTATGAATTAACTTGTTGCATACACAGCCGACACAATCTCGAGGAAATCTATTTCGGAAGAAATGAGAGAGCATAAAACGAGCTTGACGAACGTCAACGTTGCTCCAGCACCGAAGCCCAACAACCACGTGACCGCGCCGCTGATCGGAAACCATACAGCACCGAAGCCAGTACACACCACGACAACAATGCCCACGGTCATCGCAAATGCACCAATGAATGTGCCCGTACAAACGTCCGCACAAGTACCGCCACAAGGGCCCGTAAACTTGCCCGCACCGGCGACACAAACTTTCACGAACGCTGTTCCACCCCAGCCAGCTCCCAGGAGACTTAGCCAAACTCATACTAATGGACAGGTAAGATTTTGAAATAAACAAGAACTGAACAGAAAACAAATATGTTTTTACTTTGTTATCTGCTTGTTTTTAATTCGATCAAAGTACTTCGAATGCAATATCAAAATGATATTATTAATTAATATTTTGAATTTGATCAATAATAAAAATTAAAATATTTGGTAACATATCCGTTTAACAAATCATCGCTCCTACACCATAAAATCCGCAAACAATCTAAAAAATGATGTATTTTAAACGATAGCTAGACCTCGAACGGTGTAATATGGATACGACCTAACGTTTATTTTTATAATTTTGAAAAGATTTAGTAGTGGCATTATTACATACAAAATTTGCTTTCTCAGTATTTAAATTCCTATATTACGCATAAACCGCGACGAGTAACAACGCTTTTAATGCGCTGTTAATTATTCCCAAGACCTTTTAACGCTATTCTGCCATCCATTATGTGAAAATATAATAAAATAACGCAATAGTACTTACAACGCAATATTATTTTTCAGATTTTTTTTTTATTATTGTATAAACGTATATTTTAACATCATTTGCATACCTTAATGTTCAGCCTTTTACCCAGCGCTTATTAGAACTTAAAGAGAGCAAAGTTTCAGAATGTTATTGTTCACTACAGGCGGGAACGAAATCGACAACTAACAGTACGAGCACGCCTTTAACTCCCGGCGCCAATAAATTGCACGGCTCTAACGACGATGTTTTCGACGATATACAGGTAAGAACACGCCTTCAGCCAATTCTTGTCACGATTTATTCAGGTGATGGTTTTAAAAGGTTTAACACGTTCACATCCATGCTTTTCTATTATCGCTTCACGCCACTTTGTGTACGTATCGCATTAGTGTAGACTAATTTTACACTATAGACATTCAGTCCGTCTCAGTCCCCGAAGATATCGTAACCTCTACGTCCTGAAATATAGAGCTCATATTTCGTGATGATAAGGCACGGTATCTGTCGGCGCTGATTTAACGGAACTGAATGTTGCTTTCATACTCTGAGCTAAACATGGCGGATATGTTGTTTTTTAATCTGTAGGCGCTTTTAGAACTGGTTAATTAGAATTTGTTTGAAATGTTGGTTACTCCTGCAGTTACATATTGAATGTAAAAATTAATAAAACATAATTTCTAATCCAGATATCAAATTTTATTATATTTTTTTAAGTTTTGACGTGTTAGAATAAATTTTGTTTGAGATTTTTTACAGTTAACAATCTATTATAACAAGGATTATTTTTAATGTACCTACTGTTTATCTGCTTTAGGTATTCTAATTGAATTCTATATTTATTAAAATCTTAAAACAAACACGTACAAAATGTACGTGTTGTCAGTGTTGAACTACAGAACGGAAACGTGGTCCTTCACTTGCAGGCCGTATGAGGAAGCTGGAGATTACTATGCCTAGCTATGGAAAGGAATATGCTTAGAATTTCCATACATGGTTAGAATTTCAAACGAAGATATCTGCTGGTAATTAAACAAAAGAGTGACTTTCAATAAGTATTATTTATAATCTATATTGAATAAAAAACTTTCTATTTCTGTTTCTGCTCTGCTGTAGAATCACCGACGGTCCAACGACGGTTAGTTAAAGTGGCAATGGCCCGACCAGCTCAAGAAGGTTTTCGAGTTGCAGTCTCGTACCACTTGTACTCACTAGGTGGATTGATGACCTGGTTGGTCGTTTTTTTATAGGAGAGGGGGCAAACGAGCATGCGGCACACCTGGTGGTGCCTACCGCCGCCCATGAACAACCGCAACACCAGGGGAATTGCAGATTTGTTGCCGGCCTTTTAAAAAAGAGTAGGCTCTTTTCTTGAAGGTCCCTAAGTCGTATTGGTCCGGAAAAATCACTGGTGGTAATCGGTTCCACAAGGAAATTGTGCGAGGAAGAAAACATCTTATAAATCGCACAGTGGTATACCGCCAGTCATCCAGATTGGCGGTCCACCACTCATTCAGCAAAAAGCCTTACTTGCCACAAAGCTTGTTCCGCTTTACTTTGTTCTTTGAGGGAGAAATATATTTAGCAGTTCGTCGTGTAGTGGCGGTGTAAGCGAATCCACTACTCCATATCATTTCGTGGGTACGGGTGTCGTTAAGAGGTGGGTGACAGAGAAACTGAAACAAGATGAGCAATGAGCTGTTATCAGCATCTTGCTGATAACAGCTAGGAATAATAAAAAAACTTCGGTTGCGAACCCGTCAGCCAAGCCGGCAATCATCGCAAATATTCCTCTGCTGAGGCAATCTAATATAATAAAAATATCTTAAAAATGAAATCTGAAAACAATCTTGCAAACAATGAATCTTGAAAACAAGATCGTACAACCAGTGCGTGTTGCAAATGATCAATGCCCTATGCCAATGGCCCTGCACGGCTGGTCGTATGAGGAAACCCAAGGTCGCTCAGCGAGCTATGGAGAGGGCTGTGCTCGAGGTTTCTCTTCGTGATAGACTTCTGAATGAGGATATCCGCAGTAGAACCAGAGTAAACGACATAGCTGACTAGTAAGCTGAGGTGATATTATATAGCATGAAAAACGGTCACGAGTGGTAGCCTACCCAGTAAGATATGCTGGAGTCGATGGATGCAGATGGCTCAGGACTGTGCTTTGTGGCATTCCTTGGTGAGGCCTATGTCTAGCAGTATATTTGTGAAGGGCTGTAACGATGATAAATAACGATGCAATCTATGAGGGAGCCCTATGAAGGTTCAGCAGTAGACTTTGATAGACTATAATGATTATGAGGACTTGGGATAGTTAGCAATGGTGATAAAAATAATGATTCTTATTGAATGCCCTAAGCTTTGGAGAAGACGAGAAGTAATCTACATACGAGGGGTGATCCAAAAGTAATGATAATGAAAATAAAACACGGTAATTAAAGTTAAAATAATAATTTATTTTTCTACATAGTCTCCTAACAAATCAATACATTTAGCCATCTTTTTCCTAAACCCAGGATTCCCTTTGAAAAAAATTCTTTGTCTTGACCCTCCCAAAACGCTTCAACAGCGGCCATTACTTCGCTATCGTCTTCGAATTTCTTGCCTCGGAGGCGTTCCTTGAGCCGAGGAAAGAGGTAGAAATCACTAGGAGCTAGATCTGGCGAATAGGGAGGGTGTTCGAGCAGTTCGAATCCCGTTTCTTGAATGGCAGCCATCGCAACTGCGGCTTTGTGAGCCGGTGCGTTGTCTTGGTGAAACAGCACTCCAGCTCGCAGATTGCCGCGTCTTTTTTCCTTAATGGCCTCCTGTAATCTTCTTATTTGGTCTGCGTAGTAAGAGCCCGTAATAGTGGCTCCCTTTTCCAAATATTCCACCCTAATTATGCCTTGAGCGTCCCAAAAAACAGATGCCATAACCTTTCCCGCCGAACTTGAAACTTTGAATTTCTTTGGCGTCGGTGAGGAGGCTCGCTTCAAAGTCATCGATTGTTGTTTCGTTTCAGAATCAAAATGGTGGATCCAGGTCTCGTCCATAGTCACAAAACGGAACAAAAAATTTTCTTGATCTGCTTGGAACTTTTCGAGATTGACCCTCGAAATGTCAACTCGATTTTTCTTTTGCTCGTCGGTTAACATTCTGGGTACCCAACGCGCAGAGACCTTTTTCATATGCAACTCGTTCGCAAGGATTCTTTGAACGCTGCCATATGAGATTCCTGTGACCTCAGCTACATGCCTGATGGTCACTCTTCGATCTGCCAACACAACATCTTCGACTTTTTTCACGTTGTCTTCAGTGAGGGACGTGGATGGGCGTCCTTCGCGATGTTCATCTTCAGTGGATGTTCTGCCCAGTTTAAACTCCTTGGCCCAGCGTGCAACTGTAGAATATGGAGGAGCAGAGTCCCCCAATGGTTCCACTAAGTCACTGTGTATGTCTTTTGAAGACATTTTTTTCAAATAGAGGTACTTGATGACAGCTCTAATTTCGTTTTTCTCCATGTTGATGTTATCTCTTTGACAGTTCGTATTCAAATGAATGTAGCTCCCGGAAATCGTGATCTATTTATATGATTTTTTAGGTTGACGTAGTGAGTATATAAGCAAGCAAAAAATATTTTTTTGGATTTTTATGCGGACCTGAAGTAACTGATTATCATTACTTTTGGATCACCCCTCGTATGTGAGGGCGAACAAAAATATTTTCAGTAATTTTTTAAAAACTTGATGCTTTCTTTATGCATACTTTCTTATAAAATCTTGAAAACTATATTATTCTAAATAAAGCTCCTTTTTAATACTATTCCATGAAATATGGTTATACTTTCGGGAGTTTTAATTGAATAATAAATTTCACTTAAAACTATCGAGAGCCTTAAGGTTTCGTTTCATTAATCCACAAGACATAATCATTACCAAAATGTATTAATTTAAATCTCCGGTTATATCTGTTATCATCCCATTTTGTGAAATAACTATTACTTGTATCAAAACAGCATTTTTGTGTTTCCCTTATTTCTTTCTTTTTATAAGTAAAGCTAGGTCCATATACTAGAAATTCTATTTTATTCGTATCCACATTTATTTGATATGAAGAATCGATGTTAAATGTTACACGTACATATAGACAGCTCTAAAAGACTCTTTTGTTCAACTAAAATGTTTGTTGCAATAGGAGCATCCTGAAATTTTGCCCAAACATTTTCGTATAAATAATTAATCATCATTTTATTCCTTTTACAGAAAGTTGTAAATATCGTGCAAGAAAATTTTCTCTTACGGATAAATAAGTTATGTTTTGCATACTATTTTATATTCTTTCTTCTTAAATTATTCGTGTAATATGTTGACAATAATAATGCTCTACCAATTCTCCGTCTAATTTTAACTGACCAGGGTGATTCGAATACAAACTTTTATGAATTTACTTGTTAAGTCTTAGGACTTCTTTTCCGTTTCTGATCTAATATATAGCACTGCCTGTACTACTACTATGTCGGTCTGAAGTGTATAGAGCAACGATTCCTATAGTGGGTTACACGGCACCTAAGGGTTCCGCGAAATTATTTTTATTGATAAAACAGTGAAATAATTTCATTATTCACATTAAATATTAAAGTAAAGAATAAAGTATAAAAGTTTTTGTTCTTCTTTAAATTGCAGTGTCTTCCATTTGAAATCATTTGATATAGGGTTCCATAAAATAAAAGGTATTTGTGTAGATGTTCCGTTATTTTAAAAGTTTAGGAACCCCTGGTATAGAGATCCAGTATGACTACAGGCTATGAGGTATTCCATCGCAGTCCACAGAGGTGACGACGCATCTGTAGCCTTCTTTATTTAAATTGGTTACAGGTGCCCATGGGCTGCAGTGACCACTTAACACCAAGTGGACTGGAAGTTCGTTTGTTACTTCATTTTATATAAAAAAGTCTTATCTAATTGTCTGAAGTTAACCCGTGGTGCGGTTAGCAGTAAGCATAAATCTGCGTAAATAAAAAATGCTCGTGTCTTGACCACACTATGTTCTTATTACTTTTTTTGATTGATTCTTATTTATTCGTTGACCTTGGCAAACTATATACTGAATTTGGCTAAGCAAATGATCATAATTTCGAAAATCATGCAGACAGTCTCACTTCATAGTCGTAGTATAATTTTTTGTATAAAACTGAAGTTACAAACGAACTTACACTTCAGCTGATGCTAAGTGGCTCCTGTAGTCCATGAACACTTGCAGTTAACTTCAAACAAAGGAGGTTGCAGATGCGTCGCCACCTCTGACAAATAAAATGGACCTGGCTTACACTGGCTCTTATACCCTTCCGACTGGATCACAACAGTGCACGCACTGCTTTTTGCGTAACAATATATTTGAAATATATACGTCCCCCTGGTAAGCACAGTAGTTCTGTTTATAGATTACCCTGCTATGCTAGTCAACTAGACAAATTGTAATATGTGGTGAATATTATGCTCATTTTCGCGATAAACTGAAATATAGAATGCTTGAAAAAAAAACGATGACATGAGCCATGGCGAATAGGGATGCAGAAATTTTATTTCAAAATACAATAAATGTTTGCACAAAGAGCAATTTACTTAAAAAATTAATATTTTCAATAGTTTAAAATTTGATTACAATTTTTTTTTGCTGCCTGTGTGTAGGACATAGCTGTTACTTTAATTTTAACTTCTAAACAGTGGTAGAGCCGCGCGGCCTCTTTTGCTGTCGCACGGATGGGCTGGCTCGAACCGGGGTGGTACCACGACTTTACAGAATACCAGCGTGAAGTAGAGGTTTACCTCTGCGTTTCGCTTGGTGAGTGCAGGTGGCCGGAGGCCCTTTTTACTGGAATTGAGGCATTCCATCTTAGTCCTCGCGGGTGACAACGCATCTGCATTTTGATTTGTAATAGAGGATAGATGTAGATGTTTATGGGCCGCAGCAACCACTTACCATCAGGTGGACTGTGTGCTCGTCTGTCACCCTTATCCTATAAAAAAAACTTTTTATTTACACGATATTTAGATCAATATACATCAAAAATTACGAACAATGTAAAAGCTAATAAAGATAATACAATATTTACAATGTTTGAAATTGTCTTTGTAGTTATATCGGTGGTAGATTTTGACGTCAAAAAATATATTTTAATACAGTTGCTCAAAAAGTGGCGTATTGCAGGGACGTATAGCGTTTGGAATGTGGGCTATTACATACTCGAGCTTTTTATTTACCTTTTCCGAACTCGTGCGTTCTCTTTCCCAACTGTCAAAATAATGTCTAATAAAAAGAAAACACCAAGCACGAAGATTTTACTAAAATAAATTCATAGAAGTTTTTATGATTCATGCAAATATTTCTAAAAAGAAGCTTCTGATTTGTTTCAATATCAGATTTAATGATTTGATTCAATGAGTTAGGTTAGGTTTCATTTCATTTTATCTCATTAAATTTCTATTTCATTTCATATCAGTAATAAAATTCTACTGAAGATTTGGCTGTATGGGCATAGTTCCCCTTGCCTACCCAGAATGGGTGAAGAAAACAAAAAAATCTCTGCTTATATTCTTTTACGGTTGGCGTCATTTTCCAAAAATGTTCTTTATTAAATTGCTTCATTTTTTCGCAACTGTATTAAAAATAGTTGTTCAGTACACGTGCGGAATCGTCATTGCAACTTGTTCCGACTGTTAACCCTCACCTTCGGCTGCGCCTCGGCTCGGGTAGACATTTGTCGAAACTCTTTGCAATGACAGACTTTCCGCACTCGTAATGAAATATACTATTATAGAATTTTAGTTTTATTTTGATTTATTTAAAAAGGCAAGGTTTGCTTATCGTCTTTGGTATTGTTTGTTTGTTTGGATTCTTTTGTATGGTTTGGTAAAACTTTTTTAGCATTACGTATCGCATGTTTTTTAAATTTATAAAAGAAGAAAGCTTTAGTTATGGTACAGGATGCAAATAACTGAAAAATTATGATACTTAAACAGAAGCTTTTAAACATACAACAAATATTAATAAAGTATTATCTCATCATATTTCTAGATATATTTCGAAATTGCTTTTTTAATGTTTTCAAAACTATATAAAGTATTTACACACTATTTATTTGTTTTAATTGGCATACGTACTCGTATGTATGTATTCTTTCAATATTTGATATCTGGATTAAGATTGTTTATTATTTTTTAAATATTAAACAAGTACTGTTCAAGAGTACATTTTGTTCGTCGTAAATGCAGCTTTTACGACTAAATTGATCTACACCAAATACATATGCGCCCTGTCGCAATGAGTAGTGAAAGCGTGGGTGGGCACCTGGGTACCTGGGCACCTGGGCACATTGATGCGATGTGAACGTGTTGACCGCGCAGCCGTCGCGGCCGCTGACGAGCGAGGAGTTCCAAGCGATGATCCCGGCGCACTTCCTGGGCGCGCCGCGCGCCGCCGAGCAGCCGCCCGAGCGCGGCGTGCGCGTCACCGTGCAGCGCGCGCCGCGCCCCGCGCTGCCGCCGCCGCCCGCCGCGCTCGGCCGCGTCACCGAGACCATCACCAAGTCCACCTTCACCGAGACCACCGTCACGCGCGTCACCGACAACCACCTCGTAGCGCCGCTCATCGCCGAAGTAAGTGCCGCGACGCATACCACGACCACCTAGGGTTGCCAACTTATCGGCTCAAATATATTTTCGACTTTAGTACCCAAAACCGAATTATATCAAATTTCGACAAAATATATGTTAAAAATGTTGGGTTTTAAACAAAACTTATAGCTTGTTTTATATTTATTTAAAAGTAAACCTACGGAAGGTTGAACAATAATAACTCTACTTCTAAAATCTATAGAATAGTGTCTTACTCGCCATTTCGCGAATATTAGGCCCTTCACATGTTATGATACTAATAAGATACCATACTTTGATCAGATACCAATAGAATACTTGTTCACTTCTCCAAGTTTATACAATATGCTACTTAAATAAACAATATTTCATAATTTCGCGTGACAGTACTGAAAAGAGGACGTTTTTAATTTGGTCACTATGACGAGGGATTCTAGTAATGAAGAAGTGCTTCCAGTTTTCCTCTTTTATAGAAACAGGAAACGTTAACAAAAAAAGAAAATTGTGAATAATTTTTTTATTTTATTAAAAATGGACTTACTTTTGAACTCCATCTGGCCCGAGATCAAAGATGAGATCTACGACGGAGTGAGCTTACCCAGGAGAAACCTGTTTACACGCACTTTGAAAAGATTCATGTTATAAGCACTCGGAAAAACAGACGCCAGTAGGGCATTCCACTCTCTTGGCTGTGCCCATTATAAAAGATGATTTATATCGCTTAGTGCTAATATGCGGAATGTCAATCAAGTGTAACTGGTAACCTGTAGTACGTCTGACACTCCGATAGGAGAATAGAGATGGCGGTTTATGAAGCACTCTCTGAAATATAATTTGTAGAAGTCCGACAAACAAGCAACCGCGGCGGCGGTGACCTAAGCTGTGAAGCTTCGTTTCCACCAGCTTTTGCCGCAGATAGCTTCTTAGCTTGTGCTCTTGAATCGTGTGCGACAAGTTGACATTTTGCTGAGCCTTCCCAAAGGTTACTACAGTACTCTATGCATATTGTGATTTAAGCTTTGTATAAAATTTCATCCATTCATTGGTTCAAACATAAACTGAGAACTAGAGCCCGTGCAGCAATTAATCAGAACTACAAGATGACAGATTTTTTAATTATATTACACAAATGTCAAAATAATAATTTTATTACATTTGTGACTTCTGCTAGTCATCAAAAAATACAACATTTAAACATGGATAATTTTCAACTTCTTTTATTAAATTGTTTCTCCGCAGTCATTTTGAAGAGCTTCATTGGTTGGAGACGTATTAACGACCGATAAAGCGGCTATCATGAGACTAGTTGCGAATGCGTAGGATATTTTTAGCGAAGTATGCTAGTCACCGTTCAATCAAGTGGTGGCTGCTGGATCAAACCAGATACTCAGAGTTTGACTATGCCGCTGGGGATATTAGTCTCGACACAGCAGGCAAGTCCGTCCAAGAGTGCTGGAAAACCATTCAGACAGCAATCACAAAGTAGTATCGGTAAAGCAAGTTCTCGGCGTGGCGAAAGAGGGCCGCAAAATCGACAAGGAGACCTGGTAGTGGGACGCCACAGTCCAGAGTTCATTACGGGAGAAGAAAGCGCTCTTCAAGACGTGGCAAGCGACCAAATCTCCTGAAGATCGCGCATCTTACAAAACGAAAGCGAAAAGAGCTGCCAAGAAAGCTGTAGCCAGAGCCAGGCGTGACCACTTGCAACCATTATATGCGAAGTTGGACACTCCTGAGGGGCACAAGCTCATATATAAACTGACGCGCTCTAGGGCCAAAACAGAGCAAGATATTACTCGCTGCTGCAGCGTCAACGGCCCTAATGGCGAGCTCCTGTACGATGATCGTGCGGTGAAGGCGAGATGGCGCTCTTATTTCCACGTTTTGCTGAATACTCAGCACCGGGAAGTGCACCCTCCCGAACAACTCTCGAACCATGGACTCGTGCCACCAATTACACTTGACGAGGTCCTCGCATCTCTTCGTCACATGGAGAATCGGAAAGCTGTCGGACCGGACGAGGTACCAATTGAAGCGTGGAAAGCGCTGGGGGCTCGTGGTGTGTGCATTCTTACTAACCTTTTTAATAGAATCCTGAGCGACCGAATAATGCCTGATCAGTGGCGGCTTAGTATAGTAACGCTGGTCCACAAGGGTAAAGGGTCCGTTCAGGATTGCGGTAATTACCCCGGTATAAAGGTGATGTCACACACCAGGAAGCTCTTCGAGTGCATTATTGACACCAGGATCCGACAGGAGTGTACAGTGTCGGACTCCCAGTACGGTTTCCAACCAGGACGCGGTACCATGGACCCTATATTCGCCCTAAGAATCCTCATGGAGAAGCACAGGGAAAAGAATATGCCTCTGTAGTTTTTATTCCTAGACCTGCCGAAGGCCTTGGACTGTGTTCCCAGGGAGATGATCTAGTGGGCGTTGCGGTCGAAGTTGGTACCAGAGACCTACGTGGAAATCGTACGTGACATGTACCGCAACTCCGATTCCATAGTCAGGACCGCTGTTGGTGATACTACCCCCTTCCCCATAACCGTAGGCGTGCACCAGGGCCACGTCTTAAGGCCCTATCTCTTCAGTGTGATATTAGACGAACTGTCAGCCAGCGCAGCGTACAGAAACTACCGCAGCCTTGGCTGCTTATGTACGCTGATGATATCGCACTGGTAGATGGGGACAAAGGACGGCTCACCAGACGCGTGCACGCATGGAGGGAGGCGCTTGAGAACTGCGGGCTGAAGCTAAACGTGGCGAAGACGGAGTATATGGCCTGCAACAGCACAGATCTGACGTCTCTCCGTATAGGCGACGACACCGTCGAGCGCACAGACAACTTCAGGTACCTTGGATCTGTGCTTGATGCGTCCGGGGACATCGATCGCGACATCAAGGCCCGTATATCAGCTGCTTGGGCGAAATGGCGTGAGGTGACGGGTGTCATTTGTGACCCCAAAATGCCGGTCAAGCTGAAGGGACAGGTCTATAAGACCATCATAAGGCATGTCCTTACGTACGCCAGTGAGGCGTGGCCGGTGCTGGAGCGACACCGGCAGTTGTTACATTTCACGGAGATGAACATGCTGTGGTGGATGTGTGGCGTCACGCGGAAAGACCGTGTACGAAATACATACATACGCGGCAGCCTCCATGTCCGTGACATCGTTGACAAGCTGCAGGAAAGTCGCCTCCGCTGGTCCGGCCACGTCTTACGACGACCGGCAAGCTACGTGGGAAACAAATGTCTGGACATGACTCTCCCTGGCACCAGGAGTAGAGGACGGCCCAAGAAACGCTGGCTTGATGTCGCGCGGGATGACATGCGCGCCAATGGGCTAGTTGCAAGGGACGCCGAAGGCTGGGCAAAGTGGAGGAGGAAGTGTAGGAAAGCGGACCCTGGGTTCTCCCGCGCTGGGCGTGATGAGCAACCGGGATAAACGCTAGATAGAAGAAGAAGATGGTAGTCACCGTTCAAATGTATGTGCGATACACATTGGCGACTAACTTTTGAGACTCGTGTAGCATACTAGTCACCGGTAATATCACAGTAAATATCCTGATGTATGAAGGGCCTTACAGGAAACGCAAATTATGAATCTATAATATAATATATTTAATAACGAAAATATGATTAAGTTGTCCTAGGGTTCAAAATATTTCATATTTTATAATATGGTTGGCAACCCTGCACACAATACGGCCAGTGGGTTACTTAATTACTTGCAACAAATCCGACATGTTTTTAATTTATTCGTTTTCAAATTGTAATTAACTACAATACATTTATTATAAATGTGAATTGTTACAAGTATAATTATTTTTGCACCCTACTACCAACAATGTTAATCCGAATTGCTGTTCAACTACAAGCACTGTAAGTATATTCGCTGTTTCGCTTAACCAACACCTAAATGCAAAGTACATATTCTAATATACTAAAATAATTACTTAATATATCATAGTTTTTTCATGTACATAAGCTAGTGTAATTTATTGTAAGTTTATCAAATTAGGCATTGCCTTTTTCTTTGTAATGAATATTTGAATATTTCAGTTAGGTAATTTACGTAGACTATTGTTTAAATATAGACATGACGATTTTTTTATTCTAAAATGGGTTTTCATATAGAAATATCGGTGATCAAAGAAAAAATACGCCAACAGGCATTGGGGCAGCCCGGCGGACCTTTCCTTGCCATATAACCCTCTCAGAAATGAGAGGAGGTCTGTGACCGCACTGGGACGTATATATAATGGCTGCAACTTTAACTTTTAAAGAAAAATACTAGTACAAATCTAATGTACCTATATACTAAAGAAATATTTATACATCCCAGTATTCAAAAGATTTATTTTTTACGAATTATTATATATGTATATTTTCTTTTTTTCAATTAATATTTTATGTTATGCAGAAAACCTTCGTATCATATTTTGCAAATTTCTTCCTAAGATTGTTATGAAAATGCAGCTGTGGGATAAAATACACTCAAAAATAGTGTCGCTGATAATATTCTGACCAATAATAATTATTTTTATGTATATAAAGTTACTTGTGGACAATCCACGTCGAATCTCTTCCAGTCCTTCCAACCGATAGCGATGAATTATTGCAATCATGATTAAACACCGGAACTTTCCACCAAAACATTTCAGGCGAAGTTTTACAAAAATAAATGTTTTTAAAAGTCCCTAAAAATAATTAAACCTGATACTCCTTTAAAACTTAGTGAAATCATTTTACAGGGTTGATTGGAAAGGGTAATTAATTTTTTTACAATTTGTCTTATGTTCCAGATTTTTCCGGACAATCGTGATTATATAAAAATATTTTTTCAATTTGTACATGTACTTCTCTATTTTTGTTGTCCTTTTAAATAAACGCAACTTCTCGAAAAGCGAGCTACTTTCCGATGAAGTTCGTTTATTGACATTTTTACTATGATTTATATAATATCGTTCATTAGCATTTTAAATGTATTTATATTTAAATTAAATAGTATATTGATGTATAAATTTTATACCTTTTAAAGCCAATTTAGTATATTTATTTATCAATAAATATTACATCAATATTTTACATTATTTAGCTACACTTTATATTTTTAAATGATTTAAACTGTTAGTCATTATTATTTGTCATAACAGTTTAATCACAAGTTATACTATCTTCTAGGTCGTTATTGAAATGCTAGCTATTGCGTTTTGCTTTATTATTTTGCTACTTTATGTACCAATATTATTTATAAATAGATAACTGTTATACAATAAAATAAAATCTTGTTTCAGGACGTGACATTGTTGAAAGAAGGCGGTTCGCTTGGCTTCAGTATTATTGGCGGCACTGATCATTCCTGTGTACCCTTTGGAGGCAAAGAACCAGGCATTTTCGTTTCACATGTTAGTATTTGATAATGTTATTTAACTTAAAATATTCTAATCGTAATACAAATAAATAATTATTTCTTGTCTTCTTGGCAATTGAAAAGTCTGTAACTATTGATATAAATTTTATAAATTATCTCCCTCTTCTCTTCAAACTCCACCACCCACAAACCTTATACCATATGAAATAGGTTAGAGGGTATTACCAACAGCCTTATATCCTTTGCTGCGTTCCGGTTTAAAGCAAAAAAAAAGTCAATAAAGCATCTCAGACTGAAGTATTTCATCTTAGTTCTTTGTTCTTAGTAAGTTTTAGGTTTCAGGCCACCCCCGCACGCTATACACAGTAACCATTTAACCATAAGGTAAATTGTTTGTTTTTAGGGTTCCGTAGTTAAAACAACAAGGCATCCTTATAGTTTTGCCATGTCCGTCTGTCCGTCGGTCAATGCGTCCCTCCGTCCGCGGTTTTACTCAGAGAACCTAGGTGCTACTAATCTGTAATTTAGCATAGATAGATAATAATAGATAGATATTAATCACGCCTATAAAAATGTGTGTTGTTTTATTTTGGGTACCTTCCAAACAGGTGATTTTTTTTACCCGTCTATTCCATCGTATAGTGTCGTTCAATAGATCTTTCAAAAATATTGTAGGTACGGAGCAACATTTTTTCGACTCAGAGGTCCGTTTGAGAAATATTGAGCTTTAAAGTGGTATTTTTATTAGTAATGTGCCCCCCTTCCCCACCCTGTTTTCGGTGAAATTATATCCCCGAAAGTATTTACCGCTGCATTACTATTTATTTTTCATTATTTGTATTATTAAATACAAAAAAAAAACTAATAAATTGCATAACACCTCGGTATATTGTACTATATACCAACTAATATAATAGGATTCAACTTCTTTTCTCACAACAGCTAACCCTACTGTAGGGACAGCCTTAACAAAGGCGCGAAACTGGCTAAATGACAGACACACGCACGCGGATGTAAGGTGTATTTTGATTTCATACGCGCGCCTTATTCATTTTTTTTTTCGACGTAGACTAATTTCACGAAGGTTGCTTCCGAGGTGTGCAAAGTATTATGCACATCAGCAACGTTGTAACTAGGTTTAAACTCGCAAGTTTGCTATCAGAGAGTGATCCTTCTGTTCTTGTACTATTATTTATTCTGTGGTTATTGAAAAGGTATTGAACAGTAAGCTGCTGACATACCTTGAAGAAAATAAGCTTCTCAGTGACTATCAATATGGCTTCCGCAGGGGATGGTGCACTGGGGATATTCTTGTGTATGTCACGCACTTTCGGGGCGAGGCCATCGAGAAGAACGGTGAAGTTCTAGCAGTTTCACTCGATATCTCGAAGACTGACAGAGTTTGGTGTGCAAGTCTGCTGTGTAAGCTTCCTGCTTCGGCATATCCGCCGAATTTTGCAACTGGATATCTGACTTTCAGAGTGAACGATCGATCAGTCATATATGGCTGCTCTTCTGACCTAATACATATTAATGCCGGAGTTCCTTAGGAGTCGGTTCTCTCTGCGACACTTTTCCTGCTGCACATCATTCTACCAGGTATTGTTAGGTATGCACATGACAGCACAGTCACAGAGATTCATGTCTAGTGCAAAAGACGGTGAGCAGTAATGCGTTCACTCAGAGAGGCCATGATGGAGCAGATAAATGCGACCTTAAGTCTCGTCTCCCAATGGGGTGATGACAATCTGGTCAATGTCAACACCGCCAAAACGCAGGCCTGTTTGTTCTCCACAAAATGGAGTCCGTTTAATCTGACTCCTACTTTCCGAAGTACATCTGTATTGGTCTGAGTCGGAAGCACGAACTTTGGTCAAAATACTGGGTATTTTCAACAAAGTGAAGCGATACTTTACGCTTGGATAGCTTGTAACTTTATACAAAGCTCAAGTCCCAACATACATATAGTATTGTCGTCACCTTTGTGATGTCTCAGCAAATTATCAACTTGCACCACTCGACTCAGTGCAACGTAAAGCCAAGAAGCTTATCGGCGACAAAAAGCTGGTGGAAACTAAGCTTCACAGCTTAGCTCACCGTCGCCAATTTGCTTGTTTGTCGGTCTTCTACAGATTGTACTTCGGAGAATATGTCCATGAGCTTTATAAGCCCATACCGCCATCTCCATTTTCCTATCGGAACACCAGACGTAGCTAATGCAGGTTATCATCCACACTCGGTTGATATTCCGAATATTCGCACTAAGCGCTATAAGTCATCTTCCATAATACGCACAGCCAAAGAGCGGTGTAAAATGTAAAATTAAGCGCCCTTCTGGCGTCTGTTTTTCCGAGTGCATATAACTTTAACCTCTTCAAGGTTTAACAGGCTTCTCCTGGGTAAACTCGCTCATTCGTAGACCTCATCTTTGCCCTTGGATCACATGGAGGTCAAAGCCTCGTTTAATGGAAAAAAATCATTCACCTTCAATTTGCCGACGATATAGTCCTTATGGCAGAATCGCTGGAGGACCTAAGCACTATGATTAATGACCTCACTAGTGCCTCCCAACGGATAGGTCTTAAAGTTCAACATGGACTAACAAAAAGATCATGTTGTGTAACGTCCATGTCACACCTATGCCAGTAGTTGTCGCCAGTACCTGTGACAAGTAGTCCTACTAGATAAGTCCAACTGCGACCGAGCCGAGAGGTCAATCGACGGATTCAACTCGGCTGGGCAGCGTTCGGGTTGAAATCGGCTAGGAAGCATCATCTTATTGATTAAGTGCCGTGCAATATTTCTTTTATTTCTGTACACGCAAATAATTGTTGAGCCATGGTAGTTCAGATGGTTAGCGCTCGCTGTAAGCTTCACAGTACTCGAGCAACCCGGGTTCGATCCCCGCCGGCACCAATAAAATTGTAAATTGCCATTTTTAAGTGCTGATTTACCACGTACTCGGCGGTGAAGCAAAACATCGTAAGGAAACCTGCATGTCTGAGAAATAAATAAAATAAGAAAAAAATATTTCGAAGACGTGAAGTTCGCCAACACGCATTAGGGCAGCGCGGTGGACAATTCCTTGACCTAAAAAACCCTCTCAGAAATGAGAGGAGGCCTGTGCCCAGCAGTAGGACGTAAATAGGCTGCAACTTTACTTTACTAAATAATTGTTTACCTACGGAATGTAATCTACCAACGAATATGAATAAATTTTAACCTGTTTAAAATTGGGGATCTTGATTTGACTATTTAAAATAAATGTCCATGACATTATTCGACGTCGGAGGTTCTGTACAAATTTCAACTAGACCTGAAGATCCATAACATCCATAACAGCATATAAAACTCCACTGCTGACCCAGGGTAACTCTCATGGATTGCCTTATAGGAAGGATTGTGCCATAGTTCCCACGCTTGACAGGAGGTTTGAACGTGTGGTGGAGTAAGGAATGTCCTCTACCCCATAACGTCCCGCAAGTGTCGTAAGAGTAGTAGTAGTAGTAGTAGTAGTATATACTTTATTGTACACCACACATATACAACGAATACATTACAGAGAAAAGTTAATATATACGTATGTACAATAAGGCGGTCTTATCGCTAAAGAGCGATCTCTTCCAGACAACCTTTGGGCTAAAGAGAAACTGGAATTAAGAACAGTAGGAGGTGGTGCGTTTTATGTTACACTTACATACTAATATCTAAATAAACTAAACTATATTTTGTTAAAATACCACAATAATACATAAAAAATAATAATAAAATAAACATACATAATAATAAATAGTTATATATATATATATATATATATATATATATATATATATCAATATATGCACATACATATATATACATAGATAATAAATAAATAAATACAAAACAAAGAGGAAAAAAAAAACAGAATAACTATCTGTTGCTAGAATTGGTTATCAATAACCACAAAGTGTTAGGTAATGTATGTAGTGGTGATAGAGAGAACTAAAACAGTAGATGGGCAGTAGCATCTTCCTGATGATAAATCAAAATTAAAACATGTGGTTCTGCTGCTGCCAACTGCCAACCCGCCTGTCAAGAGTGGCAAGTCTGGAAAGATCCGAAGATAATTTAAGTTAATTTTTAAAATATGTTTTAATCCAATTTATTTTTATTAAAACAGGTTGTCCCCGGCGGTGTTGCCGCACGATCAGGCAAACTCCGCATGGGCGATCGTTTGCTGAAAGTGAACGGCACGGAGTTGTCTGGCGCGACCCATCGCGAAGCTGTACAACTTCTACTGCAGCCTGGGCCCACCTTAACACTCACAGTGCGACACGATCCACTGCCGCCAGGCTTCCAGGTACGTAACAAACTTGCTCCGGAACAAACGCTCTGTTATAATTTACACGAGATAAACTCGAATACGTTGCAGTTAAATCCAGTAAATAATAAAATGTTTACATAATATAAATTCTATATAAACATTTTATTATTTATACTTGATCAATTTTACTGGTCCAGTATTTGCCGTGATTACATTTAGTGTATAGATCTAAACTTGATGATAAAAATGAAATAAAAGTTAAATATAAAAAATATTGTTGGATAGTTGTGTAATTTTCGATATCCAAATTCCAAAATATGTCGATAAAAAACTCGGGAAACAATAATACTGCATGTTTACTAATACAAAGCTATTTTTTTAAACATATTTGAATACGTATAATTGCAAACGTGTGCAAATTTCTAGTTGTGTAAATAAACGCCATTAACAAAATTTACTAATACTATTTTGCATTGTGTACTATAACTGTGGTAGGTACGTTTAAAGGCTTTGTAAGCTTTTGAATTGAATTATTTCAAAGTTAATACAAAATTTATCTTTTGATTTGGCGAACCTGTATCATACAGTAAGTGTAGTAATTATGATTGCGAAATTAAAATCGAATCGCTTACTCTTCGTTAGAAAATACCTCTCTGTTTGAGTACATAATAATTATTATGATTTCTTTTGTGTACACATCAAGTAAGGCAATGTATGCATGAATGCCAAACATTGGATATATGTGAAATGACAATAAAGCATAACACAAAAAATATTGTAATTAATATGGAATGTTGCTTAAGAGTTTGTCGCTTAAGTAGCATTTGGCATTACAGAAATGAAATGTGCATCATGCTTATACTAAAGACACTTGCAAAGTAAATATGTCTGACGCCTGCAGTCTTTGAATTAAAAGTATTGTGATGCTTTTCTAATTTAAACAATAAATTGACCAATTGCACGTAGAAAAAATTACTTTATAATTGTATGTGATGTTATAAAAAGCGAAATCGTTGTTTTGTTCCACACGTGCGCACGATGGCATCTGCGACACGAATTCAGGGTCTCATTCAAGTTGAGATTGTTGACGCAACTGTAAGTGTGAAAGTCACCCGGCGATCTCTCGAACCTCTGTGTGTTTACCAAATATATATGTCAGATTACAACCCTATTTCACTCAGTGTGCTCAGCTAACGTCGTATGAATGGTTATTTTTTTCTTTAGGCTTTATTATTTATACATACAGGATTTACTAAACGATCTTTGACCTTGGGGGAAATGACCATCCCCGATATTTTGCCCTTGGGAACTATAGCCATTCCGTTACAGCTTTTTAAAGAAATTGTTTGATTTCATTTTTATCCACGTTAGCTATTGTTTTATAGAATATGTTTTGGCCAATAATTAGTTTCTCAAAATGCATGATTTGTATCGCTTTGCATGATAATTTTTTTTATATACCCAGAGCTTTATGATTTTGATGATATTATTGTGTATGTGTGTGTATATTTTATGTTGTGATATTTGTAAAATAAAATTCAGTACCTACCATTTCTTCGAACACAGTATTTTTAAATGCACATTTTTGCAGGAGTTAACTATAATAAAGCAAGAAGGAGAAAAGTTAGGAATGCACATAAAGGGAGGTCTAAACGGACAACGCGGCAATCCGAACGATCCGAACGATGAAGGCGTCTTCATATCCAAAATTAACAGTGGTGGAGCGGCGAGGAGAGACGGTCGACTCAAGGTAACGAATCACCTGTTCTATCGTCAGCCTGTTAGTCTGGCCATTTAGTTTTTTAAGGACTCATTTTGCACCACAATCATTATTGTACAACAGCTGCTGGCCGATCATTTTACATCGCGTGGCCAAAATATTCCTCCTCAACATCAGCTCGAATATAGTTCGCTGCTGGTCTTAGGTTTTACCCATAGTTCGGATGGTCCTTTACAAAATTTTCAAACCTCACCACCCGATGATTTGAAGTGTTATTGCTATAAAGAATATGTAATATTAACGCTGAATATGAAATATTGCGCTAAAGGTCGGGGATTCAAATCCCCCATTAAACAAGTATTTACATGGCCTACAAATAATTGATCCGGGTTTTGAATGTTTGTGAAATTTATGTATGTAAATTGCCTCTACAATACAGAAGAAAATCCTAGTGTAGAGGTAATGTGTTTAAAAAAAGAAAAAGAATATTTTCAAAAAACGTTTAGAATGTAAGGATTATTCAAATGTTATGTTTTGTCAATCTGCATGCAATGCACCCTGCTGACTGATGAATTAGGCTTTGGTGAAAGGCTGATGGCGGAATGTCTACCCTAAAATATCGAACACACATCTCAATGACTGGTGATGGAAAGTAGTGTTGCTTTCGTTACTGTTTTAGCTCCTCGCTCACAACCCGCTTGCTCATTGTGGTGAGTTTAGGTAATATTCCTAACCAATGTATGCCAATAGGCATGTTCTTAAAATAGCCTACAACTAGTGGTCAAATTTATAATGGTTGTTGAAGAAGAAGAATATTTTTAAGAGCAACAAGAGCGGAGTTTGCCAAGACGATTGTAAGAACTATAAGAAAACTATAAACACAAATGGGTATGACATATCTGATCATGTTTGGTCACGTGCCTCAGCGGTGATTTCATTATTTTTTTTTAGTTTTCTAGTATTAACGATCGCAGAAAGTTATCTTGGCTAACCCAGCAGTAGTATCGGTGACTTTGTACTAACTGTGCAGATAAAGCATTGGATTAGAATTGGCGGCTGATGGAGCTTGTACTTTCAGCATACACGGTATCAAAATCGAAAATAAAGCCAATAACTTTATATCGTTATATTACATATAACGATATTATATTAATTAACTCATTATGTTGTTTTCTTTTTTGGAAATTGACTGATTAGTATATCAAATCGTTTGAATTTTGTAATAAAATAAAATGGTTAATATAATATTATAATAGATAGGTTGGAGTTTAATAAATTTACAAATGAGGGTATCCACGACTTTTTCTACCACCAGGGCGGCGCCACTGGAAAGTGAGGTATAATATTTGACAGATTTCATAGCGGGGTAGTTAATTTGTTCTGAGAATATAAAGGTTATTGTTTCTTTCTGTACTATTGGTTATATTTTATATTAATAAGATTGAAAATAAATAAACCGAACCACAGGTATTAATAAAAGTAGAAAAATTTAAAAAAAAGTTAAAAATGTGCAAAAAATTAAAGTTTTGTGTATTAATATAATACTTTTGAAACTGATAAACTTTTATTAAAAACCAACTTCTCAATTAAATTACATTGTGTAACAAAAAACTTTACCTCAGTGTCAACTAGTGACATCTGGTGAGCAGAAAATTATTAGCTCTCATTAAGTAATATAATCATATAGACTACTGAATTACAATCAAAACTACAAAAAACTATATTGAACGGTTTCGTTCTGTTACTTGTGCCGGAAGGTAAAAGCAATAAAAGGCAAGAAACGTTAATTGCAACACATGAATAATGTTATTTTTTTGTTATCATTACCGGCGGGTTTGGGGTTTGAGTATAGACAGAGACAGTGTGCAAGCGAGAGGTGAACAGATTTATAATGGCATTGTTGATGTGCGCGAGTTATTCAAGTGCGGTGTGGGTACCAGGTGGGCATGCGGCTGCTGGAGGTGAACGGCGCGTCGCTGCTGGGCGCCACGCACGGCGAGGCGGTGCACGCGCTGCGCGCCGCCACGCTCGCGCCGCTGCACCTCGTCGTGTGCCGCGGCTACGCGCGCCCCGACAAGTGCGCCGTACGTATGCCATACGCCGTACGCAATACGCCATACGCCATACACACTACTTACAACTACAACCGACCTCAATAAAAATAAAATGAGAACATCATCAATCTACTTCAAGTCAATTAAATGCACATTATTAAGTACAACTCGAAAACTACTCGTCAGATCTTGATCAAACTTATATGAGACCACATGAAACGTACTAACTTTCAAATAAAATCAAAATCGGTTCACCTAGAAAAATGTTTAGAGGTAATACACATAAAAAAAACAATCGAATTGTGAACTTCCTCCTTTTTTAAGTCGGTTAAAATGGAGAAATAGGACGCCGCCTGTTGCGCCGTCTGTCGCACTTACGGCTGGCATAGAGACGCACTAATGTCGTGTCGATGTGCATATTATGAAAAAGTAAAGAATGCAATAGTATATTTCATTACGAGTGCGGAAAGCCTATCATTGCAAAGAGTTCCGACAAATGTCTACCCGAGCCGAGGCGCAGCCGAAGGTGAGGGTTGACAGTCGGAACTATTTTTAATACAGTTGCGAAAAAAATAAGCAATTTAATAGAGAACATTTTTAGAAAATGCCGCCAACCGTAAAAGAATATAAGGAGAGATTTTTTGTTTTCTTCACCCATTCTTGATAGGCAAAGGGAACTATGCCCATACAGCCAAGTCTTCAGTAGAATTTTTTTATTGATATGAAATGAAAATTAAATTTAATGAGATGAAATGAAATGAAACCTAACCTAACTCATTGAATCAAATCATTAAATCTGATATTGAAACAAATTAGTAGCTTCTTTTTAGAAATATTTGCATGAATCATAAAAACTTCTACGAATTTTTTTTAGTAAAAACTTAGTGGTTGGTTTTTTCTTTTTAATAGACATTATTTTGACAGTTGGGAAAGAAAACGGACGAGTTCGGAAAAGGTAAAGAAAAAGCTCGAGTATGTAATAGCCCACATCCCGAACGCTATACGTCCCTGCAATACGCCACTTTTTAAGCAACTGTATAAAAAAAATTCTTAATAGAATCCTTTAACTTCATTCTCTTTTACTTTTACTAACAATTATTATAATTAACAAAAAACATTCAGATTTTTAAATAATACAAAAGAAAATTAGTCACACAAGTAGGTTAAACATACAATGCCAAACAGAATATTGATTACAATTAAAAGTGAATTTGTACTTAAGTAGTTTAAAATTAAATAAACGTTGTGGCATTTTAATTTCTTATCGCACACAATAATAACTTATATGTATGAAAGTCGTAAATAGCACAGCATATTTTTTTATTGTCGATGCTGCTTAGAAAATTTACTAGATGTATTAATAAAATTTAAAAGAAACGTGTATGTTACATAATTTTAAAAATCACCTCATTTAGCTATATTGAATGTTTTGCGTACAACTAATGCTCGAGTTCATAGTAGTTAGTAATGCACCCACAATATGCACAGACTGGTAGCGAGAGCGGAACGGCAGACACTGGCGGCTCTCTGTCTCACTCCACATCGAGCCTGGACAGGGATGAAACCTTGCACCAACAACAACAGGTTATTGTCAAAATTTAAAGTTTATTAGCTTTTTTATATTAGAGAAGTTACAAACTAACAAACAGTTAATCTGATGGTAATTGGTTATTCGAGTCCCACTCTGAACCGTACACTAGATTCACAATTCACTTGGATGGCTTTAAAAAAAGCAGACAAATGTGTTGACACTTCTAAAGATTGAGATGAAATGTCTCACAGCCCATAATAATTATACTAGCTTTCTAACCTCTCGAATTAGAATGCAGCATAGCAGAGGATGCACAGTTTCTTGGCGTCAGTAGGTAAGAGCGGCCATCTCACACAAAATCTATGTACACAAAGTACCAAGTAAAAACTGTAATAGTACTTTTAACCACTCACAATATTGTACTATATTGTAATTATTCGTTTCGTGCTTCCTATTCCTCCGTTGCACACTTTTATTTCTCCTGTATCTTCTTTTTTTACTCGCATTTTTACACTATCTTTTAACATGTACTTATATTTCACACTTGCAGCTCCTCCATTAAAAAAAAAGAAGTTGATAATAATAAAACTTTTAATAATAATGTTTCAGGAGCAACAATTCCATAAGGATCTAGTGGAGTATGAACAAGAGAAACAAGTCGCAGTAGAGAGGAAAAAATCTACACCTGAAAAGGTATGTGAAATGTGTAATTCTTACATTTACACAAAAATAAAATCATATGCAACTTGACCTGACTGAAGATTAATATCACGCCCTTGTAATGTCGGAAGTTGTTGAATAAATAGGACACGTGTTGCTCAGTTCAAGACAAAGAAGGTCGCAAGAAGCTTGTGACCTGACCCATAAATTTTACGGCCGAAATGTCTATTCACATTGTTTATTTATTAGGTAATGGACATTGTCCACGCGGTTGAAAGTATCGGCTTGGAACCGGCACCGCCGACATCGCCGGAGCCGCATCATAAGACCACCACAGTCGTCATGTCCAAACACACGCTACAACCTCAGGTTAGATCTCGCACAACAATATACAAACTTTAATGCTCTTAATCTATTAATAAGCTCTCTAACATTTTCTAACTCTTATAAATATCTTAAACGATAAGCTAACATTTCTAAAAATAAATACGCTAATATTACTTTATATAACTTTTTAGAGACAGATAAATAACATTATTAAGACTTGCACATATAATTTATCACTGAAATAGTATTAAAAATGTGCCTTAATTTTTAATCGTATATTCTAAATAAACTTAAAATGGCATGACTATAGTATAGCTTGTATTTTATATTGAAAGGCCGATTAAAAGTTTTATTTTTGCACGGTCAAAGTTTTTTTAAATTTGTCTTTAGCATGCACCTTGTAGTATATCGCTTGCATGAAAATATTTTAATTATCTGTATTAAGCAATCTGCGTATGCTATATCGTTAATATCTTCCAAAATAAATGTCGTTTTAGTGTATTTTACTAAATTATTTCTAGTATGTAGACTCATTTGAGAGGGAAGGGTGATATAATATTTAATTGTAAAATATTTAAAGCTCTTTTAACTCTGAACCTATTCTAGATTTCATCTTGTATTAAATCTGTGTTATTACTTAACTGAAGAATATGGTTTGCATGTGACCTCAATTTATTTGTATTTTCTCCATCTGTGGTATAAAAGACGTGAAAATTAAATTTGTGATGGACCTCTTCATTGTAACTTGCTATTGGCTTAGTCCCAGGTGGTAGAAACTTTTTATCGATGGTAGATTAGTTTATTGTTGTTGTGTGTTAGAAGAAATTTACATAAAATAGAGAAGTGACAGTTATACTGACAACCCGTATTACATCCATTGCAGAATGCAAACCCAGAGGAAAAGGAGGGAAACACATAGTACACCAATTAAATACATCTGTCCAATTTAATGTAAATAAATACTATGTGATGAACTGATGAATGAAAACAAATATTTGACATATTGACCCTTTAACATTTTAATAACACGGCAACAATAAGTAAAAGTTCCTTTTTATCATATGATTTATGACATTACACTTGACATCCATGTGACTGATTTACTAACTTATTAATGATAAAATTCAATTCCTAATTATTCATTTATAAAAATGTGTAAAAAAAGCCCAAACATTAACTATCATAATATAAACCTACCGATAAACTTAAAGATCTAATATTTTACGCAAATGTTGAATATGTCAGATATTTTACTCGTGAAAACTTTGACATTTTGTCAAAATATTTTGTACATATTGGTGAAATGTATTGTTAGTGGTCCTTTGTATGGTGGAGGGTTTACCGATGTGAAGTTTTTATTAATGTTTATATAACGTTACATAATTTTGCTTGAAAAATTATTACACTGTCATAAAAGCTTTCAGCTACTTTATTTCATTGAAATGGAATATATTTGAAGATTTGTGGCTGTTATTTTGGAAAATAATTAACATAGAATAGATATGTCGGTATTTATTGGTTGTATTCTTTATCGTTTTTTGTATTAATACATTTTAATGTAACTTATTCTTGAACAGCAGGTTAGTTTGCTAAATATATTAAGTGTAGAGACCGGTTGGCGTGTAGTGGCGGCGTCAAAGAATCTACTACCTCATAACTTCACATGGGTATCGTAAGAGGAGACAGAGGGAAATGAAACAATTATTAATGAAAGAAGTATAGATCGCTACTGCAAAATAAAAAAGTATATTTTCCAAACATCATTTGTGTTGTCAAGCCTTTTAATACCGACCTATTTTAGGAACAATGGTTTTCGTTGTTATTTTTGTTTAAAATAAGTATAACAATTTAACAAATATTACAGTTCCTGAGATAATACAATTGCAGTTGACGTAATGAGTAAGAGTAACATCGTTCTACAACCACATTTTACTACAAAAACTACAATTATTGTGCGCTTGCTCTATAATGACAACACCGGTTTCGTAGCATTCTTTAATTATTATATTTTACATGTAATTCCTATTATCAAAATGACCAATCTTGTTTAATACTCTCAGTATTTATATTTACTATATACCTCGTACTATCTTGTACTTATGTAATAAAACCTTTTTTAACTGTTTTTTATACTTCAATATAATGGTAACATAGTAGTTATTTTATAATCTGTATAAAAATGAAATGCATGCAAAGTTATACAAAAGTTTCTATTTATAACGTATTTATGTCCATTTTAAACTATTTACAAATGTGTTGCAATTATGTATCAGCTGTTTTCATAATATTGGAGTAATTTACCATTTAATTGTTTTATAATTTTATAAAATGAAATGAAATTGAAATATTTTATTACTTTTATTTTAATGTTTGTGATGTTAATTATTGGTGTAGTATTTATTAATTGTGTTAATGCAATTATGTCGCTCTAAATGTATATTACGCTTTAATTTTTAACGACATATCATTTAAATGAATTATTATTATGTTAATTAAGTATTTATAATGTGGTAAGAAAAATATTTTTCTCCATTATTTTGTACGCTTTTCAAACGTTCAAATAAAGCCCTTTTAAATTGAATATAGTTTTGCATTACATTTGCCAAATCTGTAACTGCCAATTATTTTAACGTTTGATAATAAATTTGTGTCCGTTCATTCACTGTCAAGTCATTACTTTTTATACGTGAAATTATCCTGCTGGAGTTATATTTTAGTGTTACATTTAAATACACAATGTTTCAAAAGTAATCGTTTTTCTCTTATTTAAAAACAACATCAACCTTTTATGTTAGCAAATTTTAAAAACATTTATTTTGGAAGATTTCTGTTCTTCGATTGGTTCGTCCGCTGTATTTTATTAGCAATTTGTTTTTCTTTATCAAATTATTTAAATAAGTTTTCGTGCAAGTTGTTTTTTTTTTCATTTTATATAAACGTATGAATACTATTTAAATACTTACGTTTCTTTTGCGATATCTATTACTTCGCAACTTGTTTTTTTTTCTTGAGTTCAGCCCGTATCTAGATGAAATAATAGAGTTGTAAACGAAAATGGTGAAGTATTTTGTTGGTTTGGTTAGACGCCTAGTTCACAAGGGGCGACTCCGTCGCCGCTGGGTGTGTTCACACAGCAGAAAGTCAAGACGCCGCCCCCTCCGGCCACGCCCACTTCGCTCGACGCGCCGCCCACACACGCCACGCCCTCTGCGCCCATTCCGCCTGCAACGCCCACAACGTTGACCAAATCCAACGACGGCACGTCAGTGGACGCGCCAGAAGTTTCGCAACAAATCTCCCGACCGTCCCACCCGCCGCCGCCTCCCCCTACCAAACAGAAACCGCAAGTGCCGCGGAAACCGAACATGAAGCGAGTTAGTTTCACCAGTGACCACTACACCGACGAACACGAACGACACTCGTTGTCGACGAACGAAGCAGATTTCACCCGAACCCCACCGCATGTGGAAATGCATGACGATCTCCCGGAGAAACCGATCGCTACGACTAACGATGCATGCTCGGGGATGCGTAGCTCTATACTAATACAAAGTCGACCGCTGCAAACCGAGGTGGCGGTCACGAAACCGGTCCCGAAGGCGGCTTTGGTGCTCCCCGAGGACTTTATCATCCCTCCTCCGCCTCTGTTCGATACCAACGTAAGTCAAAGTCAGTTAATAGAACGGGACGAGTGTGAAGTTGTTGTACCACTCATCTCTGTGATACCCGAGCGACTTGTACTACCCGAGCCGGTTGTGGCTGAAACAACCATGCAGTCGTCGAATTCGACCAATTCCCCTGAATCTGAATTCCCTCCTCCTGTAAACTACGCCGCATTTCCAGTACTAGTTCCGTCCGCTGATGAGCGACCCCGTTCAGTAATCATTTCTGAAGTGCCTTCCTATCAAGTCTTCCGTAACACTGATTTTCCTTCAATAGACACTGATGAGTATTATAATGATTTGTCGACCAGTCCTGATGGGGAGCCCGAACCGCCCGAATTATTACATGTACAGTTAAAAACGCTTCCAACAGTTTCACACATACCTAATTCCCCTTGCAATTTACATCCCAATTTGTGCTATTACGAAGATGGTCAGAACGCTAATCAAACACAACATGCCTCGCTTAGAGATCTAAGAATTAAAAATATGCCATCGAATATGGCGCATTCCACAACCTATCCGCCCAGTAATCCGTACCCATCGCTGACGACAGTCGCTGGTACATATAATCCTTACACCCAGCCTCTGCCGGTACGTATCTCTAATCAAACAGATGCAGCTACGTACAGTCCAAAAGTAACCCATTCAACTATTTCCCCATTAGAAAAAGATATAAATGCAAATCTCACACAAGCAGTTCCCATGCATATTGGCGACACGCCTAAAGTCGTTCAATCAGAGAGAAGAGTCCATTTCGGCGATGTGACGACTGCGCCTGAATCTGATAGATTGTTGAACAGTTCGGAGCCTGTGAGGGAAGGGAGTTCCTCGCCCGCATCCACCCTGAAACCCGCATGGAGCAACAAAATCAAATCCTTCGCCATCGGCGAGGTAAACATAAATGTACGGCATCTTACCCACACATACACTCAGCTTATTTTGATTGTGTTCGTCGACCAACAGATCCGAATTCTTGACTAAAACCACGTGTCAAACTTCATTCCTCATATCCCATTTTGTTACAAGATCAGTTCATTGTTTTTAACTTGCGATTCTTATATTTTGCATGTTCTATTTAATTTACTTACATTTCCATTATTATTTATTTCTCTGCATAACTGACTAAACTGACTGCATGGGTGTTTTATTAAATTATCTGGAAAAATGATTTTTCATTGCTTGTAAATATACCGCGCTTCTTATATCATTATTAAATGTCAGTGTCATTAACATTTAAAGGTTTAAGCAATGAAATTCATTTATTCACTCGATCGACCTGTTTTCCAGGCTTCCCCACCTCATTCTGGTAATTTCGTGAAAGCTTCTGTCAGCGATAAGAAAAAGTTCTTCGAAAATGCTATGGAAGAAAGTCACAAATCATCGCCTAGACCAGGTAAACATTTCAAAATAAATTTATTTTTATGTATTTTAATTATTCAGGTTGCCTAACGTTGATAGAATTGGGTTTAAAATATAACTTTAACCTTGACATTTTTTTAAAAATTACCGACGCAATCAGTTAATAAGATCCATTTTATTAAACGATATGTTAAGCAATCTAACTACGTTTTCTATATGCGTTCAGTCATATGCAAGCATTTTACGTTTATAGTTATAGTTTATAGTTAACGTATTAATCAGCTGACTGAACTATCGGCTGCAGTAGTGATACCGTTTATATTTAATTTGAACAATTATAGATTTATATATTTGATAAAATGAATTTTGAACTATTTTAGAAAAAGTTTTCACGTTCCTGTCAGCGGATGAGGTGGAGAAAATGAAGCAAGAAGAGGAGAGAAAAATGGCGTCTCTATCACGCGCGGAGCTCGGCTCGTGGTCACAAGGGGAGGACCGCCAGAGCGGAGACAGCTCGCATTCAGATGACGAACCTTACGAGAATGGCCATAGGTAATTTGAGAAACAGAACTCTACCACTGGACTGGTAAATTTTAGTTTAACCATTCCGTTTTCGTCGTCATCATTCATGCATTCCGTTAATATATTTTGTGAAAGTTGACAAGTAAAGTCAGCAGAACTAGTTACTTTGATCTTAGTTCTTAGGGGTGAGAACGCATTTCTTTGATTTTTAATTCAGGATAGATGTAGATGTCCCATAGACATAGATGTCTATAGTTATAGATGTTGACATCTATCATCGATTAACCACACAGCATCAGTCACTGCATTCACCATCTACCAGGTGCACTGTGAGCTTGTCTCTTGTCTGTCACCCTCATTCTATAAAAAAAATCTAATCATAGATATAGACTTGTTTTGTTTGCATAGTTTAAATAAAAATAACATATATGTTTAAGTTATTTTTATTTAAACTAAAATTAAACAGGGTTATTTTGCAATAACTGGCCAAATTTGCAGGGATGGTTCATAATAAGTAATATAGGCAAATGGTGAAGAAATATTAATTAAAAAATATCTCATACATTCTGTCCTTTTTATCTTTTAAATGCGTGGTAATGCGTTATTTTAACTGATTATACTGCGCACGTACACATTCGTAAGGGTCGATCGGTGGGCAAAACGTTGCCCATAAATCACATTCAATTTGGGATAATTTCAAATAAAAGTAGAGAACTTATTTACTCGTATTTTCAAAAACTACAACAATGATAAATTATTATTTATATATTTGAGCTTAAGCTTCAAATTTGGCTACTCTTTGAAATAGTGTTAATTACCTTAACCATAATATTAACAAAATCAACCACAACCTTGATGCCATAAGAGATTGGTCGTACAGACATGGTATTTCGGTTAACCCTTCCAAATGTAAGGTAATGGTTATAGGTAGTAGCAGAATATTAGCCAAGATTAATAACGATGATCTTTCTCCCGTATTTTACAATGGAACATTGCTGCCATTTTGTAAATCTGTTAAAAATCTTGGCTTACATATAGACCATACCTTAAGCTGAGGAGTTCAAGTTGCTGAAATAAGCCGTAAAGTTACTGCCACCTTACGTTCTCTTTGCCATCTCAAAAACTTTCTGCCTTTTAAAACCAAACTTCTACTTGTCCAGACTTTGATATTACCCATTATTGATTATGCGGATGTGTGTTACCCAGATCTATCTCAATATCTTCTCGATAAGTTGGAGCGCCTTCTCAACAATTGCATTAGGTTTATTTTCGGCTTACGTAAGTATGACCATGTTTCTCAGTACCGTTCTAAGCTTAAATGGCTTTCTATTCGTCAAAGGCGTAGCTCCCGAATTTTCTGCCCACTTCCAAAAAGGAGACGGTACTCAATTCGAATGTATGTATTTTTTTTATGTGTGTTACCTCATAACTTTGTACTGGGCGAACCGATTTCGATGATTCTTTTTTTATATGAAAGCTGATAGTTCTCGTGTGGTCCCATATGAATTTGATCAAGGTCGTCAGACCAATGGTTAAGGAGTTATTCTTAAATAACCTATATTGAAGTCGGCTGTACAAAATTTTTAATTTTAAATTATACAAGTACTATATTAAATTTTAAATGACCCAAATTCTCCTTCTTATCTTAAGGATAACTTTCAGTACCAATATTCTACTCATGATAGAGTTCCCCGTTCCCAAAATAGTCTTAAAATTCGTATTCCACCACATAAGAGTGGTTTCTTTAATTCCTCTTTTACTGTGTAGTTCATACTGCTCCGGAATGCCTTGCCTGTTCATATAAAAAAAAAAACCAGTAACAAACAATATTTTAAAAGACTAGTTCCAGAATTCTTTAACAGGAATAATACCACCTGATTTATCCGATTTTTGTTTTTCTCCATCTTTCGCTTTGTAATTGGTATTTTGTATAATATGTATTTTGATATGCATCATGTTATTTTATTTGTGTGTTATATTATTTTATAATTTATTTAGAGATTTTGTATATATAAGTATATTATATTCGTTTATATATTATGTTTATATATATAAGTATACTAGCTGACCAGGCAGACGCTGTTCTGCCCTTTCCGAACAACCATTTACTTTACCAAAACAACCCCTGAAATTAGCAATAAAAAAATTGAGGGTCACTTATCGGGATAAAAACTATTCTATCTATCAAGTTGGATTAAACTGCACACAGTCTGCAAAATCTCATTGAAATCGGTTCCATCTGTTGAATACTTACAGCAACACGTGGTGGTTATACTACTAAATTGTAGCTTATATTAAACGTTTGTATTTTTAACATAGCGCCATCTATTGAATATTTACTCAATCCAATCAACAGATATTTTCATCTGACAGAATTGTTTGGAGCCAACAGAAAATTGGTACTGTTAAATAATAGGCAAATTATTTTCAATAAAATAATATTGTATTGCGACTATAAATTGAGATGTAAGCTATCGGGATAAAAATTATTCTATCTTTTAAGTTGGACCAAACTGCACACAGTGTGCAAAATTTCATTGAAATCTGTTCAGTAGCTTAGGAGTCCATCGCGGACAAACAACGTGACACGTACTTTTTATATATAAAGATTATATCCGTTTATATATTTACTATTTTTTTTTCTTTATTACAAAGTAGATAATATTAAGTTTGTATAGTTTGAAAATATTTTATTTATTTGTTTTTGTTATAAGATATAATGCTTTTACTTATTTATTAATTTATGGAGTGGTGTTGCACCTATCCTTATCAAATCATCCAGGGTTGACTGGTAGAGAATGCCACAAGGCATTAAGTCCGCCCTTTATATCCCTTATTATAAGGTAGATGTAAAAAAGAACAAATAAATAAGTAAATATATAAATATAACCTTATGTATATGACTAATAACATTTAAAAGATAAAAAATAACTTAGACTAACTTACTAAAAATTAAACATATAAACATAACTTATATGAATAAAATGTGCCTAATTAAAGAATTTAATAACACTGATCCGTGATGCTGAATCAAGATTTGGACGCAGCATTTTGCTGCACGGTTGCATCTAACGCGTTGAGTTTCCTCGCAGTGCGTCAACGGGTGGCGTGAGTCCGTCGGCGAAGTCGCAGCGACGGCGCGCGGCGCGGGCGGGCGGCGCGGGCGGCGAGGCCGGCGAGCGCGAGGACCCGGAGACGCGCGCCGCTCGGCGAGCGGCCTGGAGGGCAGCGCGCTTACGATCCTTAGAACAGGTACGCTTACCCCCCTCTATTCTCCATCAACCCCCGAAAGTCCTCCTTTTTTTTTCGGGGGGAAATCCTCATGGACTACCTACGCCTGGGGAAAGGCGGAGGGGCGTGCCGAACTCTTACCGGCTAAAACTACCCCGGTGTCTCCTCGCACGTGCGCGTGGGGCCGCGGGATTCCAAATTCTTCCGCAGCCCCACACTAGTGCTAGCCCGGTCTGTTTGGGCCTCATCTCCTGCTCGGGGTAGTGAGGTGTTCAACTACCCCGTGTATCGCTTCAGGGGCGCGCACCGACACCCTCGCGCGCCTCCGCCTCGGGTCCATCGAATAGGGTGGGTGGGGGGTGGACGCCGACCAGCGCCGTCACGTTCCAATACGTAACGCATCTGTCCTCAAGGTAAGCCCCTATTATGCGGCGGAGGTAGGGAGGCACGCGATGGTAATTCAGTGCCTCCCGAATACAACTCCAGGGTAGGGTGTTGAAGGCGTTGGAGATGTCTAAAGACACCGCTAGCACCACCTCACCCCGGGATATTGTCTCCTCCGCCAGGACCCTCACGCGCGTAATAGCGTCTATGGTGGAGCGCCCGCGACGAAAACCAAACTGGTTCTCGTCCAGGTCCGCCCCTCTGCACAAGTGGCTGACGAGGCGATCTGCGATGATACGCTCAAAAAGTTTGCCCGCCTCGTCGAACAGGACTATGGGCCGGTACGCGGACGGTGAGTCCGTGGGGCGTCCCTCCTTCCTGAGCAGGACCAACCTCCCCTCCTTCCACACACTGGAAAGCTGACCCTGCTCGAGACATGCCGTGAAGAGCCCCCTCAGCTGGGGCTCTAGCTCCTTCAGAGCCAGGATGAGAGCTCGACCAGGAACTCCGTCGGGTCCGGGCGCTGTATTCTTAGTCCGGAGTCGCGACACGGCCGCTCTCGTCTCTGTTTGTGTCACCTCGGGGACATCGGTGCTCTCCTCTACTGGAGAGTCTGTGGCTGAGGACGAAGCCATCGCCGGGGGAACGTGTCCCACTCGCTCAGGGAAGAGAGCCGATACCACCGCCTCTAGCAACTGGGTTGCATGCTTTGTGTTAGTGGAGTCGCTCAGGGACGCAACTTGCCCCGTACCCAACGGTAGGGGCGCCCCCACGGATCCCGATCTAGGGACCCCAGCAGCTCCTCCCTGGCACGCGACTTTGAGTGGCCGATGGCCACCCACAGAGTATCGTTAGACGCGCGGTACACCTCATACAGCGCGTCCTCCTCGGCGGAATCCCGTCGACGCCGCCTCCAGTATCGGGTGTACCGGCGACGAGCCGCAACGCAAGCTATGCGCAATTGCGCGATGTCGGCGGTCCACCAGGACGCCACAGGGCTCCAAACCCAGACCGCGCCGCGTCCGGTGGCGTCGGTGCGTATATCGCCAGCCCGCACCTTGTCCGGCGGACATTCTGGCAACGGCTTCCACCACCTCCTCAGAGGTCACGGAGTCGTCCAGACCAGCAATCCACACCTCTGCGGTTTTCATTGGTCTGGAGACCCGGACGTCCTCAGAGTTGAGGACCTCCCTCATCTTGGCGGCCAGTGCGTCCGCCTTTTCGGCACTACCGCTCACAGTAACAGCCACCTCGAACAGCCGCGCACCCGTGGCAGCCTGCCTAAGGGTGACGGACTGAAGGCCAAGATCTGATTATTTGATCTTGGCCTTGGCCTCGGCGACGACTGACTGGTACTTCACGCCACGCTCCACAGCTGCGGGCTGCAACGTAAGCGTCACGGCATTGGACCGCGGAACATACACAGACTGTCTCTTGCGACCGCCTTTGGCAGTCCGCTGCGCAGGTTGAGGAGCCGTCTTCGCAGTTCCACGTGGGGCGCATGCAGCTGCTGCGGCCTTCTTGGCGGCTTTGCGGGCCTTTTTGCGGCCCACGACTTTTGCCCAGGTCTCACCCTTAGACCCGACAGTCGTGGGCTGCTCGCTCGAAGGAGCTCCCTCCGCGGGCTTTTTGTTACCCTCCGCGGGCTTCCCCTTTTGAGGCGCAAGTCTCGGCGGCTCCTCAGTTCTCCGTGTGTCCGCCGCCAAAGGCGGACGGAGGATTTCCGTCGGGAGAAGCCGTGAAATCGCCTCCAGCCGAGCGTTAACCATGCTCCTGCACTGGAGCATGCAGATCCGGACAATGCGCTCGACCTCTTAGTCGGTACGAGGGCTTGCCGGTCACGGTGCGAGACTCGGGGCCACTACAGGTGCGGCATCGGTGGACGTGCATCGCTGCTGCTCTTCGCTCAGCGCAGCGACTTGCCGCCGGAGGTCCTCCAAATCATTTCCGAGGCGGCTGTTTTCCTCCTGTACCTCGTCAGAGACCGCCCTGTTGAGGAGGATGCCAACCGCCTCCCTAATATCCGCGGCAGCCTCCTTTAAGCCACGGGTGAACGTTCTCTTCAGGCTGCCAGACTTGGTGGCAACCTTCAGGATTAAGTCCACCCCATCCAGAGCCAACTGGCTCAAGGCCACCGCAAATGGCTCTCCCCCTTCCATCGCAAGAGCAGCTCGTCACTCGCGAGCGCGTCGGGCCATTTCCGATACTTCGTCGGCCGCGACGGCTTTACGCTGCTCCCTCTTGGCGGCGTTTAGCTCCGCCTTTGAGCTCCCCAGCGAGGCACAGCTTTCACCGCCATCGCCAGGGTCCTCCGTAGTGAACCCCATGTCACTTTCTGCTTCACTAGCCGCCGAGGTATTGGAGCACACGAACCGTCCGTGCTTATCCCTCCGCGGCTGCGAAGCACTCGCCCCTCTCGATGCCTGCCGACCACTCCCCGAAGTCGGCAACTTGGGGGCCGGCAGGCTTCTGAAGACGGAAACGCCTAGCGGAAGACGTCCCACGCGACCGATTTCCACCGCTTCCAGTATCTAATCCAGCCTGATTTTCGATCTCTACAGTTTTTTTTGTTTTTAAATATTTATCTTTTTCCATTTTCATCCCACGAGTGTGGAGGAAATAACGGTCCATCCGAGCAGCGCCTTCTTTGCCCGGATAAGCCTATGCGTAATCCGTCAAGGGTGTCGGCAGGTACCCCGACGGGGGCAACGCTAACGACTGAACATTTACCCATCAGCCATGCAGCTCCTCACGGCGTGCCACGCTTGAGCTTCGGGTGATTTTTTAAAGAGTTTATCATTCTCGCGGCTCCAGGCGGTAAAGCCAAGAGCCCTCGGCCCCTTAGGCGCCGCGAGACGTGATCCACGACACGCCAGCGGGATTCCGAGTTTCGAACGGTGGCAGAGTTGATACGGGTTCTTCCCATGCCTGCTCAGAGACCGGGTGAGGGAACACTGAGCCCATTCAGTTTGCTTTTTTACAGGGTGTGGTCTCTGAAAATCCCTCGATTACGGGTAGCCCGGCGTCGGCAAAAGCCGAGTGCAGCTGGCACCTCACCGCGCATGTCACATTCTCTGTTCCTCTCAACGGAGAGGATACGGGAAGCAACTAGAAGGCCCTCCGTTATCCAAACAAGCCCTCACCCTGCCAGTTTTGGTCCGCGACGGTTTCCCGCTACCACCCATATCTGAGTGGCGTTCCCCTATCCGCCAACCTCTCCTAAGCCAACCTCTCCCGAGGTTTTTCCTTAATCATTATTCTTGGCAAGTCAATCGACGATCGCAGTACAATATATCTTGCACCTTTAACTATTACGTCGACGCCAACGCTGCCACCCCTATCCTCACCGTCATGAGCTCGATAACAGTCTTATACTGAATTTAGTCCTCTTTCCTGTCTTCACAGTAGGGATGACTTAATGAATCATCACGCTTGAAATAGCGTAGCAGTTCCAGATGTGTTGTACTTTGATGCTGAGTATTTTGGACACAGCTAATATTTCACATATTTGTTTCCGAAGGGATGATATGTGGTAATGTTTCTATGAATATATGACGTTCTAGTTATGATTGTTACTATATCTGCACTTAACCCGATCAAAAACCGAAAGGAGTCTTTCTTGCAGTTAACTTTGTTCTTCTTACTTCATCGGCCCATGTGCAGTCCAATGCTGGACGTGTTTATCTTATAGGAGTGAGGATTTATTGTTATCACAGCTCTTGGGGGTTAAAAAGCAATTGCAGTAGCAATGTTTCATTCTTTTTACGCTTGTTTCCATCGTTAGTAGTAGCGTCTTCCTAAGTTGCCAACCCGCCTGCCAAGCGTATACACTATGGCAAATATCCAACCTATGAGGGAGGCCTATGTTAAACGGTGGACTTTTGATGAGCCGTAACGGTAACGGTATACCGTCAAATATTGAAATTACTCTAATCTTGTATTTCACACAGTCGATAAACGCACACATTTCACTGCAAACGTAGCATGAATGACTCTGATCTACAGGAGAAAGGACACGATCTCGAAGAATACCAGTATAAAATTACATAATACTGCTGTATTTTGTACGAGGAGACCCTTTTACTAGTAATGAAGCATTGTTTAGTCATTATGGGTGACAATGCACCTGCATTTTTTTATTGTTAATCGATAATAATAATTTGCTTACTTAATGGTTCACTGAGAGAGCATATTAAGGTCGCTATATGTACACATGTATTTTACACGTGGTAGAGTCATGCTGCAGCTATATTAGTAGTATAGTTGTAACACGAATGTGTCGGCTCGACCGGGAAATGACCACGCTCTCACAGAATACCAACATCAAATAGGAGTTTAACAGTGCTGTGTTTCGTATGGTGAGTGTAGAAAACCGGAGACCCTTTTTACTGGAAAAGAGGCATTCCATCTTAGTCCTCACGGGTGACAACGCATCTGCATTTTGATTCGCTAACGAGGATAAATGTAGATGTCTATGGGCCACAGCAACCACTTACCATCAGGTGGACTGTGTGCTCGTTTGTCACTCCTCCTCGTCGATCCTTTAAAAAAATGTACTGTTTTTGTGAATAAAAGTTTAATTATATAAACTAATAATTTGTGAACTATGCCTTACTTGTTTAAAAAAAATGCACTTATCCTGTTTCTACAATACACGCTTATATCTCGTTCATGATGACCGTCGCTATCGCGTGAGCATGTTACAGTTTTCTGAGTGCATTGTTATCTTACTGCGAATATCGACGGAACATCACATAAGTATTATTAGTTTTATAATTTTATGCGTGGAACCGATGTATTTTTATAATTTTTATCCTGTAGGAGGCCATTGAATCACAAAAAGTTATTAAAAGTATGGTTGGCCCAGCGAATGACATCATAGGAGAGGTACCATTGCGAGAAAAATCTCCTTCAGAGGTATGTCGATTTAATTTTTAAGGAAATGTATGGGATATGAAATTAAAACCATTAATATATCTTGGACTTGAAAACGACTAAGATACTTTATATTGTTGATAATTTATACTTGATTTTCAGTTGATTAACATCTAGTTGTTTCTTCACAACTAATTGAATGTTTAAAAACTCATAATCTATATTTCTTATATGTTTGTCCATAACCGTTAACATTGAATGATTAACCCATTGTCATACACATAGTTGGTGTTTCGAACGTCATTTTTTTATAAATTGATACTGCCTCATTAGTTGCCATTCACACGGCATACATAATGAGACTTGATATAATAACACTTAAGTTCCTATTATTTAAAAACCCTCGTTTGACATTTGTAAAATGTTATCGAGGCTGAACTCCCTAAATGTGTGTGACTGTAACTATACTAAATGTGTATTGCTCGTCTGTGTCTGGGTTCAATGTAGCTTGGCAGGCATTGTATTGTCCATCGCTGGGTTTTGTGATTGTCAAAAATTGGCTTTACAAATTATAGAAATGGCCCCTGCCACGTATCGCGTTACGTACAAAACCGGGCCCGATACTTGCCGTGAAGGAGAAGGAAAAATTGTTAGACGAGAGAATAACGCTACGCACGGAGGAATACGTATGCCCGACGACTGGCGAGACCAAAGTGCGAACCGTGGAGTACATTGAGAAAGTGATTGAGAAAGAGGTACGCGTACCAACGCGAATGTAAATTACGCCTTAGTTTATAGGAAGCTGTATACAAAGCAATGCCGTAACGTGTGTGGTTTTATTATTATTTACATTATGTGTATTTTAAAAACAACGCTTTAGCTTTTTACGTGCTACAAACGATGACGTGACCGCGTCTGGAACGACTGAACAGACTGATAGAACTTAGTCATTTTATTAAATTTACTTTTACCATTTAAAAATGAGGTTGTTAAATGGTAAAAGTCAATTTAATACATGTTAACGAATACCGAATAACCAAAGACAAGACGTTAGTGACAAATTTTCGGTTCGAACACAATGTAAAAGGGGCCTTACGCACATTATAACGAATATTAATCACATGGTTCGTTCGATCAACACCACACCGAGTTTAAATTTGCGCTGAGTAGTTAGTTATTAAATATGTAGATATGTTTTCCTCTCACAACTAATTATTTGATGTGGTGGTTATGTTTTGTGCATATGATTTTAAACTAATGGCTGTTTTAAGTTTATTAAAAAGTTTTTATTTCCATAAACACTGATGAATGTTTCTAAATGTCTTGTTTAATCGTTTTAGAAAGGGTTTTTTGAGATCTATGTTTATTTTTATTTATATATGAGTGTTGCATGATATTTCGGCATGGCATGCTAACATATTTGTGTATCATTTGTCAGACTATACCTGGATTCTAGACACGGAAACTTCACCAAAAGAAATGGTTTGTTGCATTTCTTCTTTTAAAAGTTTATAACGCTTAGAGCCTAACTTCACTCGACCTATAGTTTCAAGTTTTCATTATTGCATGTTAAATTTTTCTGTAAATAGACTAGATTAGCAACATTGTAAATTTTTATTATACTCCCATGTTCCTTATTCTTAATTTTTATTTTAAATAAATCCTCTGTTATAAATATTTCAGTTCTTACAGTAAACTGCGCCATCATATAATGCATAATTAGTGTTTTTGGTATCATTAAAAATATCCCAAGGACATGCCAGTCTTTATAATTTGCAACAAAAATTATTTTTATATAGGTGGAGACGACTCAAGAGAAAATTTTATCATTGGAACTAACAATGAGTCCAAGCAGTGAAACTGCACCCTCTGATCTCGAAGGTAACGCAGTCAGTCTAGGCGAGGGCGAAGTAGGGGAGGATTCCCTACAGCCCGATATTGTACAAGTCGTGAATCCACTACTAGACGGAGGCGTTGGAAGAGTCACCGCTATACCAGTGGGACCAGCACATCGAGTCACTGCTTACACAGAAAAATCACAATAACATACCCTCAGATGCCGTGAAATTTAACCTGCCAAGACTTTATTTCAAACAATATCTTAAAACGCCCTTTTATTTTGAAGTATCTACAGCGAATTCTCCGCATTGTCCTCATTTTTTTACAGAAAACATCAGGCGATTATGAGTGATGATCTATAAACTAGTATTTAATTTGATATTATCAATTAGTTTTACTCATTCCTATTTCATAAGAAACTTTCCGTCCGAAGTTTCATAACAGATTGTGGTGGATCATGCAATGTTTTTACAACCCATTCTATTTTAATGACTTCAATATTTAAAATAATTTACTTTTGTGTATTTTTCGATTTAATAAGTCGTTCATAATCGCCACTTCCTTTTACCCATGACAACGTATCGGCTAAAATCAGTATTGAAACTTGACTTAATGTGTTCCAACTCCATTGTAGATTTCTTCAACGAAACGAACGACAATGAAACGAGCTAACATTACTTTGTATTATAACTGTGATAATATTGTTTAGAAATCCACCGAACTTATGTGTTTTTAAACTTAATGGCATCAAATTGAAGAAATCCACTAACGAGTCACACTAAAACTGTTTCCGTGACATTTTATTTCGATCACAATTTATATTTTTTTATTGTAATTTTGCGACGGAGATTTTAGATAATACGGTATCTATCTATTTTGATACATTGATATTGTTCTTCGAGTACTTTACGTATGTTAATATTAATAATTTTCATTCCGTGCAAGTTTATGATGTTTTGACTGAATGTTGTCGCTGTACCTGCTAAGTGATTTTTTGTGGGAAATTTGATTGGATGTTATAGAGTAAGACCCTATTGTTAAGTGTACATACCATCCATATACACAGGTTGTCTGTCGCGTACTATATGTACAAAATTAAATGGTTGGCATCACACGGCGACTGTTTATGTATTTCATCTAATTTAAACTTTTTATCTATAAATAAATATAGAAATTAAATTTTAGTGTAATAACGGTAGTAATTTCATTGTCGTCGTTAATAATTATTGTGCAGTATTTGTTTTTATTGGTGTAACTAGAATTTTTTTAATTTAATATTTTTAATTTTACTGAATGTATGTGGTGCCTTAATTCCTCATTTTATTTACGATACTGTAAGTTTTACCAATTTCAATAGTTTTCATAGTTTTATGACTTCAATATGCCTTTTATACATTTTATTGATTTACTTAAATAAAGCTCTATTAAATATTCATTAAATGTATCCGGACAAGGAAATTCTAAGGAAAATGTATAAATTTTCGTTGAATTTGTACTTTAATATTTCAATAATATTTAAAATGGAACTTTTTGTAATTAATGGATTGAATGGATGATATAATGGTTTTGTGTGTTCTTTATATCTTTTTAAGGTTCTAAATATGTGGATTGTAAACTAATGAAAATATTGTTCGTTTGCCCTAAATAAAATGGTTTAATATATATTTTAATAAAACAATGTGGTTGTTTTATTGTAGTTGTAATATAACATTGAAATGGCAATTATAATACAAAGTTTGGATACTTCAACATGGCATGCGTGGATATTTTAGGTGATCCTATCTCAGGAGTACACTTTTTAGTTTAACATATTTTTTGTAAGCAAACCCTAAAATAGGTTCTTTATGGGGTGCCTATTGAGTGAAGATTAAAATAAGTTTACGAATAAAAATATTACATGTACCTATAGAAGCGCAAATGTTTATATGATTGTGTGTACATAATAAAGACTGGTAAGACATGCAGGAAGTCTATGGATGCAGGTGGCTCAGGATCGTGCTTTGTGGCATTCTTTGGGGGAGGCCTATGTTCAGCAGTGGACTTGTGAAGGGCTGTAATGATGATGATGATGATGATGAATAAAGACTTAAAATTTCGTCTATACACAAACTTTGTCCCGTATTTAGGCACGACTACGGTTCTTACGACGCCCCAATTTTGAAGGCGGATTCGCATAGATCTCGACGAGATACGCCGAAAAGTAAATTTAAAATTTTTCGATATCTCACTTAGTTTCCCAGATATCGATACTCTTCATTCAAATCTGAGGAAATGGCACCGTAGGATCCGTAAAAGCCACCGCATTTAAAATTATACGAATGAAATAGACGTGAAGGGAGCAGAAAAAATGTCAGGAAAGCTTGGTATAAACTAAATAAATAAAGGAAAATGCATTTATACCATGTAGACAGTTTCATTAATATTAATGACGCTGATAGGAGTTCCTTAGAAAGTAAAATAGTTCCTTGGCGATTGAATAAAATAAACAGTTTGTTTTATTATATGGTTAATGAATGTTACATAATTCTATTTTTTTTTTTGAAAAACACTTCATTTTGCACACTATGTGCAGTGTGGTCCAACTTGAGATATAGGGTAGTTTTTAACTCGATAATTGACCCGATGCTAGTTGAGGCAGTAAGGGGAGTGCCTTGAAACTGAGGAGATACGACAAAGGCATTCTTTTTAGAGGTAAACGCACAAACTTGTATCTTCTGGGGATTGAACTGGACTAGATTTAGTCGCCTCCAATCCGAGACTTTGTTCAGCAAAGACTCTACTTCAGAAACAAGTTTGTCCCGGTACTCGGCGAAGTTTTCCCGAGAAATATTGGCACGGCCGGTATATAAGGCATCACCAGTGCTATCATCTGCATAGTAATGATTGTTACAAGTTTGCAACATATCATTGATATGCAGGAGAAACAGCGTTGGTGATAGCACGTAGCCTTGTGGAACACCAGTGTTCATAGGCTTGAAATCAGAGCATGCACCGTCTACCTTGATGTTCCGATCAGCAAGGAAACTGGTGATCCATTTGTACAATTTCTCGGGAAGCCTATAGGAAGGAAGCTTCGAAAAAAGCGCTTTGTCCCCGACCCGATCGAAGGCCTTCGCTATGTCCAAACTAACGGCCAATGCCTCCCCCTTGGACTCTACTGCCTCCGCCCATCTATGAGTCAGGTAGACCAGAAGATCACCAGCTAATCGACCCCAACGAAAACCGTACTGGCGGTCACTAATCAGCTGGTGATTCTCAAGGTACCTCATGAGCTGGCAGTTTATAATAGATCCCATTATTTTGGAGAACAAGGAGAGTAGCACTTCTGCTTATAGCGTGATGCTATTTTACAGGAGCGACCATACCTGGGGCTGGGAATGCTGGGAATGTCTGGGATCTGCCTCCGATGGGCACCACAGAGGATGGAATAAAAAGTTCCATACCCTGAAGTACCACATCATCAACAGAATCTGCAACAACGCTGGGATCTTCCGGCGAGAAGCAAACTCGCCCCCAAGGGTAGGATGCAAGAAAAGACCGCATCCCGTCCCAATCGACCGACCTATAGTGCCAAACACGGCGGCACGCTGCAGATCGCAACTGAGATTGGAGCGTGAGTAGCATTGTACTCTTGATCAGACAATGATCTGAAGAGCCCAGAGTGGCATCGACGGAGACCTGATATCCGTCCGGATGTGAGGTCAGCAGAAGGTCCAACAGGAAAGGTACATGGCCCTCCACATCTAGGATCCGCGTAGGTGAAGTAACCAGTTGTTAGACCATATGCCAAGGCAAAGTAATAGACAGATCTACCTGCATGATCGGTTAAATGAGAACCAAGCCATTCAGGGTGGTGGGCGTTAAAATCACCGAGTATCACGATCTCTGCGGATGGGACCTGTTGTAGCACGGAGTCTGCAGCCATTTGGACGTGGTCGATGAGTCGGTCTGTGTCGGCATTACCGCTATGGGACCTATAGAGGCATCCGTAGACGCACGGATGGTCTGCCTACGCGCAGCCATAGGATGGACAGGCCCGTACCTTCAAGACTGCCGAGGCGTCGAAAACAGATGTTCTCTCTGACGTATACGCAAACTCCAGCCCGGGGCACAATAGAGTGTTCTAATTTGTACCCCGGGTAGGAAAGATATGAAGTATCAGCCGGAGAGGACACCTGAGTCTCAGTTAAAAAGAGCAAAGCCGGCTTCGCCGTCTATAGATGGTAATGGACAGCGTTAAAGTTGTAATGAAGTCCCCTGATGTTGCAAAAATTTATGGATAGCGTGACAGGGGTCGCCTTGGTTTTATTGCTCCGCTTGCCCCTAGCAGTCGCTTGTCGCGAGCGGAACTCAGGAGTGGAGTAGTTTGATCGTGGATGCTCAGCAAGGGATTCTCCAGGGGTGCTGGTACCCTCCTGGGATACTCTTTTATTTAATTCCGCTACCATGTTGACGGGGGGGGGGGGGGGATCGGGCCTCCGGCCACCTGCACTCCCCAAGCGCAACACAGGTAACACTTCAACTACATGCTGGTATTCTGTGAGGTCGTGGTAGTATCCCGGTTCGAGCCGGCCCATCCGTGCGACAGCAAAGGCTGCCGCGTGGCTCTACCACTGTTTACCACCACTTTACCACTATAGAACGCGGATGTGTTGTCTAATGAAATACATAATATCTTCATCCCCCCTGCCCCCGCCAAATCTCACGAGAGATTTCTTAAAATGCGTATTTTTACGTTAATCTGTGCTTGATTGCGTTGGAATTATTAAAAAAAGAATCAATTTTCTGATATTAGTGTTGAGTTAGGATTTAGCCATACATGATTTTACACTGTTTCTTACGGAAAAAGCTCCGTGATATTCACCGATACCCTCCATCTCCCCCCACGTGAGATTCGGCTCGACCCTCGCCCACCTATAAGCACCTAACGTAATTAATAGACGTCCCCTAAGGAGATCTAATGAATGAAATTCTAGATACATTGGGTGATGTTAGTTCGAATCTTCGACTCTACGGTTAGTTTTCGTTTCAATTCGCACTTACATACATACATAAACACTCACGCCTGTCACCCAGAGGGGTAGGCAGAGACTACGGACTTCCATTTGGCACGATCGTGACACACCTCTCGCTTCCTCCACATCCATATACCGACACATACACGCTCGTCGGTTAAGGGTACTCCTAATCTGGCCCATTTTTAATGTATCGCCGATTTGGTCGATAAACTTTCGTCTAGGGCATCCCTTCCCGACCCTGCCGTTCACTTCTGCAACATAAATTTGCTTTGTCATTCTTTCCTCTTTCATTCTTTCTACATGACCAAACCATCGAAGCATTCCTTTTTTAATCCTGGTCACAACGTCATCTTGCAAACCACACTTTTATCTTATCACACTATTTCTCACCCTGTCATTTAGATTCAGCCCTAGCATACTCCTTACTCTCCCACCCTCCCTCAATCGCGCGCACTATACCCGTCGCCGTCAATCCCAGCACTACCATCCTCAGCACCACCACACTAGGCAGGACACACCACTCTCGAAAATACCACACGTGTTTCGCCTCTACACGAGGCATCCTCAGGTGAAGTAGACTGTGCAGATCACTTAGCGGCCAGCCTCCGCAGAGTCTACTTCACCTGAGGATGAGCTGATGAGGAGAGCTAGGCAGGACACATTTTCTTTCTTTACGCGGAATTAAGCAAATTAATTTATAACAACCCCACCTTCATGTATGCCAAACCAGTCCGAGTAGACCCCGTTGATCCTGACACAAGCACTAGAGTCCCTATAAAGGGACCTCAATGCCTGTATCAAACCAGCGCTCAACCCAAATGAGTTCAGTGTTTGCCATAAAACATTCCTGTCCACTCTGTCATAAGCCTTTTCCAAGTCCATGAACGCACAAAAAACTTTCTGGTTTTTGGCGAAAAACTTCTCCGCAATCATGCGCATGGAAAAGACTTGGTCCGTACACCCCATCCCCTTTCTAAATCCAGCTTGCACATCCCAAATTTTTCCATCGGTTTCTTCCATAACTCTTTCAATTAACACCTTAGCATACAGTTTACCCACAATGCTAAGCAAGCTGATACCACGGTAGTTTTTACAGTCCTGCTGTGAGCCCTTTCCCTTATATATTGGGACTATAACGGCTTTACACCAGTCTTCCGGTACTCGCTGCAGTTCCCAACATAAATTAAACAAGGTGCACAGCAGGCCTGCAACCACACCCTCTCCAGCCCTTAGCATCTCGAGTGATATTCTATCATATCCGGCTGCCTTACCTGCTTTCATGCTTTTCATTGCTTTCATTATTTCATCTACACTTATCTCCCTACCTCTCTCCACTTCTTCCGGAATTTCTATTTCACTTACTTCAGACGACTCTTCACTCTTAAACACGCTTTCAAAGTATTCCTTCCATCTCTTTAGATTCGAAACTTCATCATTCAGCATGCAGCCATTCTCGTCTCGTATAACATTCATTCTAGGCTGTTTTGAATTTCCACAGGCAGTTCTTACGAGTTTCCAGAACATTTTAATATTTGCCTGGAAATTATCGCATATCTTTCTATCATTCTTATCCATCCTTTCTTGCTTTTTCCTTTCAACAACTTCCTTTACTCTTTTATTTATACGTCTAAAATCTGCTTTTTTTCTTTCAATCTCATCATTCATACCGCTAGAATTACCTGCTTTGGTTGCTAGTAAATCTAGCCATGCTCTCTTCTTTGCTTCAACTTCCATCCGTAACTTATCATCCCACCACAACGTATTACTTTTCCTTTCATTCTTTCTTTTACTTACACCACATACTTCGGTGGCTGCATCCACCAAAACTTAACATTATTCCATACAGTCTTCAAGTCTTAATCACTCATACATAATTCATTCACACCACTTATATTTTCCCTCAGTCTACATTTATACTTCTCTTTCACACCTTCATCTTGTAGCCTCTCTATTCTTATACACTCTAACGCAGTGGTAGACACAGATATCTGATGCCGCCAACGCCTGAATAGACCATTAATTCGGCATACGATCAAGTAATGATCCGTTCCTACGTTGGACCCCCGGTAAACTCTTGTATCTAACACTGCGCTCCTCATTCTTTCATCCACAATTATGAAATCTATCATGCTTCTATCATCCCCTCTTTCCCATGTATACATGTGAATCCTCTTATGACGAAAGAAAGTGTTCGTCACAAAAATATTCTTTTCCATACATACGGTGAGGAGGTCTTCACCATTCTCATTTATACTTTCATCACCAAACGTTCCTAATATCCTTTCATAACCAGACCTCCTCACCCCAACCCTTACATTAAAATCTAACATAATAATATTTTCATTTTCCTTGCATTTCATTAACACCAACCTTACCATCTCCCAAAACTGCTCTCGGATATAAGTGGGCTTAGACATATCTGGGGCGTACACCCCTATCACAAACAACTTCTTTAATCCCACTTTCATTCGTATCCACAGCAGCCTTGGGCTTACACATTCATACTCTTTCACACTTTGACCCATTCTTTCTGAAAGGATGACACCGACTCCCTGGCATGCCCGCTCGGTCTCGTCTACTCCAGACCAGTAAGCGGTATACATGCCATGTGCAGTGACATCCCTTCCCTTTCGTTTCGTCTCGTTTACACATAACACATCTATTCCTCTATCATTCATCATTTCGCATACTTCATCCATCTTATCATTCATTGCTCCACATACATTCAGCGTAGCCAGACGGGCCTCTGCAATCCACTTTTCGCCCCTCCGGGAGACAGGGAGTGACGGGTGGCGAACCTCGTCGCCAGTTTTTCTCCCGGAGATTCTTCGCACCCCTGCCCCATTAAAGGGGCGCCGGGAACTCGGGGCCATTTCTTTCACTTCTTGGCTCATGGTGCGATCTAAGGGGTGGTAGATTTCACGCCGCTACCATACGGCGAGGAGCCGAGTCTATTTTATCGGCTTTGTCGCTCGTTTAGCACCACCCGGGGGACACGCACTTACTATACCTATATAATATGAGTGCTAAAACATTTATGATTAATTCGTGAATATTCCGACGCATTTTAAGCAGAGAGTAAATTAATTCTACACTAAGAATACTTCAAGATCGCGCGTATCATTTGAATAATGACACTACAATTTTAATATATGTAACACTTTTTATATTCAAATCAATGAACTCATAATGTAGTGTCGAAAATGACGGTTTAGGCAATAAAAACGCTCCGTAAGTTTGACAGCTTTTTGACAATTCATGACCTTATAGAAACACCTCAAAATATTATTTTCATACATTTGCTTCACAGTCCGTTCCTTAAAGCCCTGCCACTCATACCACTGAATAAATAATAGTACTTACTATGTACTTACTACTTAAGTCTTCGTTTGTCTTCTAAGGGTTAGCTTGTTTACCTAGTAACTATTTTTACATGAACTACGTATCTTATTCTTGGGCCGTACGAAAAACACAACGTTCCTTGATATTTGGTAGTAAACGGACATTAGACATTGAAAGTTAAAAAAAACTTTAAATAAGTGCCCTGAAAGTAAATCGTGATATGTAGATTTGTTTGTTTTATCTAAATATTATGAACAAGTTTGAAAAAAATTGTTTTTACAACGTATAAACTTTATTAAACTTGAAATTAACACATTGTCTTTGCAAATACTAATTAACTTTTGTGAAATAAACGCCACTGACATACTATCTTACAAAAGATTACATTTTGTATAAACCTTCTTTTTACTTCTTGGGTGCAATGATACCTTCCAATTGTGCCTGAAAAAGATTACAAATTTTGTATTAGTAATTGCACTGCAATAGATAATAAAAGTTTACGTTTATTTAAAGCATGAGATAAATATTTTAGGTAAGTATTATTACATTAAGCTATTTAAAATATCACAGTCTATAATAAGTTAGTTATTAAAAACAGACTAAAATTTTTAAAACAAATATTGTTTTAAAATCCAAATCGATTGTAAAAAACGGGATCAATTTTGACTTAGAGTTGTGTTAGTAAAGCTCCACCGATTTTGCTGTTTCTATATAAATTACTGATTTGATCTTATCTAAGAAAGTAGGTAAAATTTGATATTTTGATTATTAGGAAGAGATTTCTGATACAAAAGGCTCGGACACAACGTCTGTATACCGTAGTAGCTGGGATTCAATGAATCAACGTCGTAATATGTAAAAGCTTAAGTCCATTAACAGATTCAGCCGTGAGCCAAATCCGTCTCATCACACGTCACAGGGATGGACGCGGTAAGAAAGACCTGCAAGACATCTTCAGGTTGTTCAATGAGACCGACCCTGATGACATCCCAACTTTCTTCGCGCGGCGTGATCTCAACAAGTTGCCTCCCGTGACGTTCGATCACGTAGACGTGACCAGATTGTTGAAAGACATCGCCACGTTGAAAACCGATGTTACCGACATCCGTTCCAAATTTGAAGAATCGGAATGAGCTGCAACAGAGCTGAGGAACGAAGTCAATATGTTGCGCAACATAATTGCAACATCTGCGAATTCACCGTCGTCGCAGAATGTTAATACGACACGCGGTAACCGTAATAGTAGTCATATTTCACCGATGATTGCGACTGCGACATGCGATACCGCTTGTCAGCGGGTTGATGACCGTGAAACTAGAGCGACCTCGGTCGTCATTGCATCACCGCCTCAACCCTTGATTGAACCCATTAGTACTCCTCCGCCGAAGCCAACCTCAAAACAAGGGAAGACGTTTGCGGATGTTGCCCGAAAATATTTACAACCGGCACCCTCTTGTGGTCGAAAGAGAAAGAACGTGGAAATAAAATCAGTTCCAGTGGTGACTCAAGACAAAATTGATAAGGACGGGTTTACTCTTGTTGAGGAGAGACGTCGGTCGAGACCCGTCTGTAACCAGCGTGGGACGGCCAAAATAAACGCGAGTACAACTCTGCGTGCTGTGGAGCCAACTATACAGCTCTACATCTCCCGTTTGGACAAAAGTACGTCGGGAGAAGACGTCCTGCGTTTCGTGGAAGAACGAAGCCGATGCCGCATTGAGGATCCGATCTCTTACATTTGCAGCGTCTGGAGTCTAATAGGTCAACGTACTTCAAATCCTACGTACTCCAGGTTCCTGCAAAACACAAAGAGACATTCCTCGCTCCCGATTTCTGGCCCTCTGGGGTAGCGTTTCAACGATACAGGGACGGGCCAAAGAAAAAAGTTCCCAAAATAATGTCTATATTTTATATATTTTTTTAGGTTAAGGTATATATTGCTATGGGCCAATGTTCTTAATTTTTAAGTCTTTGATGCCTGAAATAAAATTATTGTATTTTATTAAATCTCTAATTTAAGACCAAACTATTCTAAATGGCACAATAATATGCAAATTATCATCATTAAGGGCAGTCATTACTGAACATATATTTTATTTTCAAACCACGGTCCTGAGTTATATGGCCAGCCCGAAATTAAAATATCCTTAATATCGTCACTGACCTTGAGCTGCGCGTTTGTCTTTTTTAATGCAAGTAACTCCTCTTGATGACGCTTCTCTTCCGCAGCGCGCAGTTCTGCAGCTCTACGTTCTAATTGCTCGGTTTTCTGTTTTAGCTCCGTGCACTGTTTCTCCAGACTTGCTCGTTCTGCTTCTAGCTTTGCGACTTGCTCCATTAGGTCTGATTTTCCTTGTTCAGACTAGAAAATATATAATAGGAAACTATAATACAGTTATTATTTTTGTTTTAATTGCTTTAGTTAAATTTATTGCGTAAATAGTAAAAAAAAAAACGTTAATTGATAAAAGGAAAGGTTGAGCTTCTTATATTTAGCTGTAGTTTTGTTGTTATGTAAAAACGCAGTCATCTAATATAATACCACAATCATAGAAACCATTGCCGGATAAACAGAATATGCAAACGAGGCTGATAAACGTACCCGCGGTTAAAGCTATGAGCAATTGGCACCTACATATTTCCTCGAATAATAGATAATCAATAAATTAAAATGCACATGCGTTGTCATTCCTGAAGACTAAGATGAAATTGGCTTTTTGTAAAAAGGATCCCACTGACGACTTAAAATGTGATAAAAGGGTTCTTTAATTATAGGATCTGTGGGAATGTGCAACATTCTTGGAAATGTCACCTTTGGCCGCATTTTCACATTTTTGGTGGAATATCATTAATTTAAAAAAAGTATTATCATTTTATTACTCTAAATACAAAACTTTCACCGGTTTTTCTTGTTTACGCCACTCTGTTTTTTTTTATTAAGGCTATACGAATCGAAAGCGACCATATCGCTTACGACTGATGGTTTGTGCAATGGTAAACACACTGCCGGTGCGTTCCTCTTTTCTTTTCCGATCTTGGCTAGCACACTGCCGTAAGTCTAGATCTCCGGTTCTGGTCACATACAAAACAGCAATTTCATGCTGCCATTTCACGCAGGTATCCTGTGCAAGCGCGGTATAGGTGCAAATATTTGCTCTTATACGTTTCTATGGACTAAACACCGCCGGCATATTAACTGTGAAAACTCTACGGCTTCTTAAATTTAAAAGGTTTTCCCAAACGCTATGCCGGGCTCGGTGGATAGTTAGCAGAATATTATACTGCTAGTACCTTAAAACTATTTTATTTCTTTGCGTATCTACTTTCAAACATTAACGTCATATTAAGTCGGATAGGATGTTAAATGATTTTCGTTGACTCTTATGAGATTCATTGAACGAAAATAAGACTTAAATGATTAAGCGTACCGTGTTTACCGATTTAAAGAATGAAAGCAAATATAAGTTACTCTACCTGTAAAGCTTTCCTCATTCCAAACGCGATGGAACTACAGTATAGAGTTTGATACGCCTCCATCGTGATCCTCGCTTCATCACGAACTCTCAACAATAGCAGACCTCTTTCCCCACAATTTATCGTAACCTATAATATTTTGATTATAGAGTTGTTTGTTTGTAATACTAATACAGTTTACACAATAAAAGTAAGGGCTAGCCTCCGTTTGTTTCCGAGAGAGTTTTTCGAAACAAGGAAACCGCCACGCTGCCTCAACACGTTTTTTTTAAAGGATAAGGACGACAAACGAGCACATAGTCCACCTGATGGTAAGTGGTTGCTGCGGACCACAGACATCTACATCTATCCTCGACTATGCAGATGCGTTGTCACCCGTGAGGACTAATATGGAATACCTCGTTTCCAGTAAAAAGAGTCTCCGGTTCTCTATACTCACCATACGAAACAGTAGTGTTAAGCTGCTATTTTACGTTGGTATTATGTGAGAGCGTGGTCTTTCCCTGGTCGGACCGACCCATTCGTGTTACAACTATACTACTATTATAGTTGCAGCATGGTTCTACCACATAAAAAACATGTTGGCGAATTACCCATCATGTCTGATAATTTTTTTAATTTCTTAGTTATACGGTGATGCAAGTTTCATCGCGATATTCTATTCACGGACGTGCACTTCTTAAGTCAATATTAAAATGGAAATATTCTTGACCTAATCATAAACGTAAACAGTCTGTGAATATTCAACAGCTGTTTATAAGCATCTGACGTAGGTACTTAGTGGCTGTAATCGTCATTATTGGCAGTTGGGTTGACGAGGTGTTTAGATTAATGGCTTCACTGGCGCCTGTACTAATATGAGAATATGCGAACTGACCATTGAACAAATTAAAAATAAAGAATCGGAAAAATATTTTTACTGAAATGATTTCGTAAATTTTGCATAATTTAATAATTTCTTAAATTTACCTGTCTTATTAACTCATCAAAACACTGTGTATAAAGCTGCCTGCGGACCGGACAAATGCCGGTCTCGCGGGCTTGCCGCTGCTGTAAGCGAGTATCTAACATCTCTTGGAGATTTATTACGTCCAATCTCGTAGCAGGAGTGGATGATATCTAAAAAATTACAGTTTTTTTTACTAAACATATAATAATTGACGAAAATAATATTTTTACAGAATCTACCTGTAGTTCGAGTACATAAGGTGCATATTATACTTTTTTTTTCATTCATTACAGCCCCTCACAAGTCCACTGCTGAACATAGGCCTCCCCCAAGGAATGCCACAAAGCACGGTCCTGAGCCACCTGCATCCATCGACTTCCTGCATATCTTACCAGGTCGTCACTCCATTTAATGGGGGGACGCCCAACACTTCGCCTGCCGGTACGAGGCTGCCACTCGAGAACCTTTTTTCCACATCGGTTGTCGGTTCTTCGAGCTATATGGCCGGCCCATTGCCACTTCAGCTTACTAATCCGTTGGGCTATGTCGGTCACTCTGGTTCTACTGCGGATATCCTCATTTCTGAGTTTATCGCGCAGAGAAACTCCGAGCATAGCCCTTTCCATAGCTCGCTGAGCGACCTTGACCTTCCTCATCCGGCCAGCAGTGAAGGACCACGTCTCACTTCCGTATGTCATCACTGGCAACACGCACTGGTTGTACAGTCTCGTTTTCAAGTTTTGAGGTATACCTGACGTGAAGATGTGCCGTAATTTCCCGAACGCTACCCAACCGAGTTGAATCCATCGATATTATACATACCTACCTATTATTATAAAAAATTACAAGTTATCCTAAGAAGTCGAGTCTTTGCTTTTATCTTAAAAATATTTTTTGAACAAAGTCTCGGATTGGGGGCGACTAAATCTAGTCCAGTTTAATTCTCAGAAGACACAAGGTTGCGCGTTAACCGCTAAAAAGAACCCCTTTGTCGTATCTCCCCAGTGAAACTCTCCTTGTTGCCTCAGCCAGTATCGGAATCCTTGTAGGATCTCTTAAGCCTCGGTCACACACAGCGAATACTCGCTGCGATCAGGCACTCGCAGCGAGAATTCGCTATGTGTGACAGGCTATTCGGTGCGATTAGATTCATGCGCCGCGAGTTGAATTCGCTACGAATTGAATTGAACATGTTCAATTTTACTCTCTGCGAATGAGCACTCGCTGCGAGAATGCGCTGCGTGTGACAGGGTACTCGCTGCGAGTAGCCATTCCCCTCCAGACTACACGCCTGTGCATAGGTCGTTTCGTTGCTGCATGATACGTGTGTGTAGGTCAGTCAAATGAGTTACCCGATAAACAATTCTCTAAAATGGGGAAATTATGATATAACTCGTTTCTGGGGTGTGTATAGAGAATAAATGGGGAGCTGTTTGACACAAATGACAGTAATTAAAAAAAAACACAAAGACAGACGCCTTCATTATTTGACGAATTAATTGAGTTGGGATTCGAAATAGGAACTCAAGAGCAATTGTAAAGAAAATGTAAGAATATATAAGATACATAGGTATTATAGATAATTCTCGTGTAGTGCTCGCTATGCGTGACAAGCATGCAGCGAATTGTCGCTGCGAGCAATATTTGCAGCGAATACACTCGCAGCGAATATTCGCTGAGTGTGAGCGAAGCTTTAGTGATTGTGATTCCTCCGTCTCTATTCTCTAAGCCGCATATTGGGTTCGAATATTGGTTAAATACTTGTATTTTGTGCAAATGTAAAAACAGTACTTAATTGTTTAGGGGTTTGAATTGGTGTTATCCATTATACATAAGCGTTATTGTCATCATAAGACGTTGACTTCAGATTCGCCAACTTCCTACGTTATAGCATAACTCTATATATATATATATATATATATATGTGTGTAATTCTAATGTACGTGTGTTTGTCACTGAAATCTTTCAAAACGGCTGAACTGATTTTGATGAAATGTTTGTATGTTTTTGAGTGGGTCCCTAGATAGTATAGATTCACAATTGGACCTGGTAGGCGGCGATGTTGTCAAGATCCAGAAATCACCCCTGCGAAGCCGGGGTGGGTCGCTAGTATCTATGGGTATAAAATATACCCGTTTATGCAATGACGTTGAATGTAGAACGTAGAATGATGTTAACATAAGAACGTTGGTTATAATAAAATACACTAGTTAAACATATCAGAGACGTTTGACATACTTTTTGTGTCCATATCTGACCATCTTCCTCCCATTCCTTAGGAGGTAAAATAGCATTTAGAATTTCCTCTGTTTCACGTTTAGCTTCAGTAGGGATGCACGGCTGAGTTGCTGCAGCGCCACGGGGTGAAGACTGTAAAAAAACATTAGCAGGTTCTTTACCGATACCTATGGATAATGAAGATGAATTGTGGACATAACTTTTTTAAATTATAAACCAGACAATGGATCTTGTTTTGTTAGTTGTAGAGATTCAGGAATCAACTTACAATAGCTTCCGCCTTCTTAGTAACTAAAACTGGATTATCATAACGAACTAGTGTGTCTTCCGCTGAAATAGCTGTCCTCTCGGCCATTTTTCCAAGATATCAATTACTTTTTATTTGTAGAATTCTAGTGTTATTTGTGCTTATTCGTTACAAGATATTGCATGAAACTTCAAAATATTGACGGTAACAAGAGAGATAACAGTGTTACTATAGCAACTGTTATTAAGGGTTATTAGATGCATTATTCAGATGTCATTTGATAGGCATAGGCTCTTGATAAAGAGTAATTGTGTTCTGTGGGCATAGGTAATACTATGAACATTATCATTAGGCTGTGTGTTTAACCTTTAATTAGGCGCATGAGGAAAATCACACAACTAGTCGCTTGGGGTCTCTAGTGACCCCAAATAAATAGTTGAAAATAGAGTGTTAGAAATAAATAAAACAAAGTATGTATTATCAAAAATATTAATATTCTTTATTATAATTAATTTTTAGAAACTAAAACATAACTCTGACTTTAATAACTAAAAAAATAACAAACCGAACCCCTAGGCTGGCTAGTGGTGTAGGGCCAACCCGAGTTGGCCACTCGGAGTGGGCACTTCGGACGTGTGTCGATGGGCTGCGGTGGGAGGGGTGTCCTCTCCCCCTACCGCTGCAGCCGAGGTGAAGTCGCGGAGGAAGAGGAGTGTTGGTACGGCGATGCGCCACTCGCCCTATCCTCCGCGACTCTGACGGGGCCGCACCGTTGATGCGGGGGGAGAGGAGTGTCAGTATTGCAAGGCGTCGCTCTCCCTACCCTCCGCGACCGAAACTTGGTTGGCGGCGGAGCCAAAGACCAGATCCGCCGCTGGGGTCGGGAAAGCGGGTGCTACTAAGCGCTCGATTTTCCTGGCCCCATGGCCTCCGCGTATCGGACTCGGGGGGTCCGATACGCAGGTGGAGTTAGAGGTTGTAGAGGGGGGCGTGCCTTTTGTTCCTGGTGCGCCTTGCCTGAGAAGGACAATGGGGAGGGGAGGTCCTCTCCTCTCCTGAGAAGGGCTGTAATGGGGCGGCCGGCGCTGGTGGGGCCGCGGATGTGTGCAAAAGCGTTCCCGTGGCCCTGCCAATATGCGGTGAAGGTGGAACACCATGGGGTTTTAGTCGGTGTGAGTCCGACATAACCCGTCCTTGCCCCGCGAGGCAGATATGCATAGGCATTTCCCCATGTAAAAAAGGTACAACCATTTGCGTCTCAATTTGCATTCCAAACATGGCTTAGCTGATTCCACTAGGTTCAGTCATTCCAACGAAGGTTTTCAATTATATACAGGATCCACTTTTTATTACAGGCGACGAATCGATTCGGAATCACGCGTTTGTGCGCTTCAACAAATTAAGTTTATTTTCGACTACAGTTCGCTGTTGTCCTTCAATAAGTTCATTGATATTTTATTAATTTAACGCAAAACTCATTATAGTTTTGACATTGACATGATGTTAACGTAGGTCCTATAATCATTATAGTCATGACAGCTCTTCACAAGTCCACTGCCGAACATAGATATTCTCTAGGAAATACCACTTCTACGACGTTTGTGCTGGTCGTCACTTTAGTGAAGGGCTTCTCATACCTACTTTATGAGATCGAATAATATGCACTTAGCCTTCTTTCTTCCTTTTCTGCCGACTTCCAAAAAGGAGACGGTACTCAATTCGAGTGTGTTTTTTTTTATGTGTGTTACCTCATAACTTTGTACTGGGGGAACCGATTTCGATGATTCTTTTTTTATATGAAAGCTGATAGTTCTCGTGTGGTCCCATATGAATTTGATCAAGGTCAGACCAATAGTTATTGAGTTATTCTTAAATAACTTATATTGAAGTCGCTTATATTGAAGTCGGATTTACAAAATTTTCTGCCGACTTCCAAAAAGGAGACGGTACTCAATTCGAGTGTGTTTTTTTTTATGTGTGTTACCTCATAACTTTTTACTGGGTGGACCGATTTCGATGATTCTTTATTTATATGAAAGCTGATACTTCTCGTGCGGTCCCATATGAATTTGATCAAGGTCAGACCAATAGTTTTTGAGTTATTCTTAATAACTAATATTGAAGTCGGTTGTACAAAATTTTTAATTTTAGATTATTGTCTTAGTCGGATAAAAATTTGTTTTCACCCTACCCTTTTAACTCACAGAACGGTTAACTATAAATTGTCGCAAGTGTAAGGAAACACTTAAGTAAACTGCCGCAACCGAAGAGAATATAATCACTACGTTTAGCCGCAACCAAAGAGAATATAATCACTACAACTTTGCCTGAATTTTGAACCTTTTTGCCTATATATCAATATTTACCTTATCATAATGAAATCTATTGCATGAGATATTATAAGAGTTACAAGTTAGGATTTTGTTTATAGTGCTTGGACTCACAATGAATTTTGCAGAAACTGAGCCTATTGCCGAAATGTAAGCAGGCAAAGATAGGATCATTACCCCTAACTTTGCCTGTCTTATATATTGGAAATAAATACGTGGTAGAGCCATGCTGCAGCTATATTAGTAGTATAGTTGTAGCACGAATGGGTCGGCTCGACCGGGGAAGGACCACGCTCTCACAGAATACCAGCGTAATATAGCAGCTTACAACTGTTGTTTCGTATGGTGAGTGTAGATAACCCGAGACCCTTTTTACTGGAAAAGAGGCATTCCATCTTAGTCCTCACGGGTGACAACGCATCTGCATTTTGATTTGTAATCGAGGATAGATATAGATGTCTGTGGGCCACACCAACAATTCCCATCAGGTGGACTGTGTTCTCGTTTATCACTCTTCATCATCATCATCATTCATCATTACAGCCCTTCACAAGTCCACTGCTGAACATAGGCCTCCCCCAAAGAATGCCACAAAGCACGGTCCTGAGCCACCTGCATCCATCGACTTCCTGCATGTCTTACCAGGTCATCACTCCATCTAGTGGGGGGACGCCCTACACTTCGCCTACCGGTACGAGGCTGCCACTCGAGAACCTTTCTTCCCCATCGGTTGTCGGTTCTTCGAGCTATATGGCCGGCCCACTGCCACTTCAGCTTACTAATCCGTTGGGCTATGTCGGTTACTCTGGTTCTACTGCGGATATCCTCATTCCTAAGTTTATCACGCAGTGAAACTCCGAGCATAGCCCTCTCCATAGCTCGCTGAGCGACCTTGAGCTTCCTCATACGGCCAGCAGTGAAGGACCATGTCTCAGTTCCGTAAGTCATCACTGGCAACACGCACTGGTTGTACAATTTTGTTTTAAGGTTTTGAGGTATTTCTGACGAGAAGATGTGTCGTAGCTTCCCGAACGCTGCCCAGCCGAGTTGAATCCGTCGATTGACCTCTCGGTCGAAGTTGGACTTACCTAGTCGGACTATTTGTCCCAGGTAAACATACTCGTCAACAACTTCGAGCTTAGTGCTCCGAACAACTACCGGCATAGGTGTGACATGGACATTAAACATAATCTTTGTTTTGTCCATGTTCATCTTAAGACCTATCCGTTGGGAGACACTATTGAGGTCATTGAGCATAGTGCTTAGTTCCTCCAGCGATTCTGCCATGAGGACTATATCGTCGGCAAATCGAAGGTGAGTGATGTACTCGCCATTGATGTTAATTCCGTATCCTTTCCAGTCCAGAAGCTTGAAAACGTCTTCCAATGCAGCGGTGAAGAGTTTCGGGGATATAACGTCACCCTGTCTTACACCTCTCTGCAATTGGATAGGTTTCGTACTCTGGTTCTGTACTCGGATAGCCATCGTAGCTCTACTGTACAAACACTTCAGCACTTCGATATACCGACAGTCAACTTGGCACCGCTGAAGGGACTGCAGCACCGCCCAAATTTCGACGGAATCAAAGGCTTTCTCATAGTCCACATACGCCAGACATAGTGGCAAATTGTACTCTTCGGACTTCTGTACAATTTGCCGTAGGGTATCACCCTTATCGTATATAAAATAAATATGACACACGTAATGTGACGTACATATGATGTAATACTTAATCGAAGATAGATGTAGATGTCTATGGGCCACAGCAACCACTTAGGTACCATCAGGTGGACTGTGTGCTCGTTTGTCACCCTATCCTATAAAAAGAAACGTATAATAATTATTTTCAACTTGACAGCTAAAATGTACCTTAAGCTTTAGTTTACTAGATTGTTAATCTATTATTGTTATTTGAGCCTTATTTCTTTGTATTTATGACGAGGACAGAATTTTATTAAGTTTTCATACAGTCAACCAACAATGCCTAGGGCTGTCGCACAAAAAAGACAGTTTTTTTTTAATAGTTTATTCTGTTTAAAACAACACTTAAATGTATTTAAATTATCATCATTTAGTTTGACGTGATCATTTAGTTTAGTTTGACGGGAGGTGCGAATGATATTTCTTTTATATTCGCACCTCCCGTCAAACTAAGTCGCAACTCACTGCTGTTTTAATTTAGGCCCTACAGTGGGTTGACGCTTAGTTTCACTTGCCCTTAAAGTGCTATAATTTTCTTAAAAAAGTAAAAAAAAACCTTTCCTCACATATACGTGCCGTTTTTCTTTGAATATCAAATCTGAAGTAATTACAATTATAACAATTTCTTATATTTACTGGATCACTGCACATTTAAATAAAACAGTTTTTATGTATTTTATCGCGTATATTAACTTATTTTATATTCCCGAAGTTACGAGCACTTAACACCACCCTTTGTACCTTGGGTTGACTGAGGTATTCAACGTCCTAATGTCATAAATAACCCCGGCTATCCCCAGATTCCAGCTTTTTATAGAGCGTAAATGCTGGTTACAAGCCTATTAACGCTGGTGTTCCACAAGGTGCTTGCTATCGCCTACCCATATCAACGATATGTTACAAACCAGTAGTACATTCATTGTTATGCTAATGACAGCACTGGTGATGCCTTATAAGCCGGCCGTGCTAATTAATATTTCCCGGGAACACGTCGTCGAGTGCCGCAATAAACTTGTGTCTGAAGTAGTCTCTGTTGAACAGTCTCGGATTGGGGGCAACTAAATCTAGTCCAGTTCAATCCCCAGAAGAGAAAAGTTTGCGCGTTTACCGCTAAAGAGAACCCCTTTGTCGTATCTCCTTAGTTTCAAGACTCGATACCTCAGCTAACATCGGAATCTTTGGCGTCGATATATCGAATGACGTTCAGTTCTGCGGTCATTTGGAAGGGAAGGCCAAATCTGCTTTGTAGAGCGGGACAGTATTTTATACCGGCACACCTCTTGCAACTTTACCAAGGTACTAGTTCGGCCTTACTATGGAATACTGTTCTCATCACCCACTTGATCCGGATCCAGCGCTGGGCGGTTCGAATCGTCGGCGACCGAGCTCTTTCTGATCGGCTTAAATCAAAGGCGCTGTGAAGAGATGTTGCTGGATTGGCGGTCCTCCTCCGATTACTACCCGATTAACAAGAAGTTATCTTCCTCGCACAACTTCCTTGTGTAATCGACTACCATTACCGATTTTTCCTGGCTGATACTACTTGCAACGACATGTGTCTCACCTGATGGTAAGTGACTACCGCCGCCCATGAACAGCAGCAGTGTTGCTATGTCGGGGATTCGCAGTTGCGTTGCCGGCCTTTTAAAGAGTAGCCTCTTTTCTTGAAGGTCCCTAAGTCGTATCGGTCCGGAAAAATCGCTGGTGGTAGTCGATTCCACAAGGAGGTTGTGCGAGGAAGAAAACTTGTTGTGTTGTAAATCGCAAAGTGGTGGACCGCTAATCATCCAGATGGTATAGATAATATCGCGAGTTTTGTCGCGATGCGCGATGGTGAGATTGAGCGGCAGGAATAATTCTGAACAATTCATCTGAGCACTTTCCGTGGTAGATGCGATAGAATATGCAGATATGCAACATCTCTCGTGATTCACATATATTTGTCACATTCAAAAGTCATTTAACAGTGGTAGAGCCACGCGGCAGCTTTTGCTGTCGCACGGATGGGCCGGCTCGAACCGGGCTGGTACCACGACCTCACAGAATACCAGCGTGAAGTAGAGGTTTACCTCTGCGTTTCGCTTGGTGAGTGCAGGTGGCCGGAGGCCCTTTTTACTGGAAATGAGGCATTCCATCTTAGTCCTCACGGGTGACAACGCATCTGCATTTTGATTCGCAAACGAGGATAGATGTAAATGTCTATGGGCCGCAGCAATCACTTACCATCAGGTGGACTGTGTGCTCGTTTGTCACCCTTATCCTATAAAAAAAAATTCAAAAGTTTCTGAAAGGATTTAGAAGATAATTAACAGAATCAACCGTTAGTTTGCGGAAATGACCGGTCAGCCACCGCATTCTACTTCACCTAAGGATGCCTCGTATAGAGACGAAACACGTGTCGTATTAGCGACCGTGGTGTGTTTTTCCTAGTGTAGTGGTGTTGGGATTAGTGGTGACGGGGATAGTGCACGCAATTGAGGGAGGGCGGGAGGTGCTCTTCAAACTAGGTAAGACACATCATTTTACTTCATTACGCGGATATAAGCAAATTAATTTTTAAGAACTTTAAAAGGATTTGGAAGAATTCTACCACAGTTGAAATCAACATTAAAAGAGCAATTTTATTAAGCATACTGATTTTGAGTTAAGAAATAAAACCGACATAATTATCAATTTTATTTATCTTAACTAGACATTAAATGTACGAACATTATTATTATGTACAGTGGAAATATTTTACTTAAGTAAACTGGACCTAATTTACTGCTTATCATAATAAGTGTTTACTGTGAGTCACTACTAGAACTTGAACTAGAATCAGTCGACATAACTTCTACATCTTCTTGATTGGGCGCGTCTTTTCCTCGTCCATCTATTGCTACAGAGTTTCCTCCACCAACTGACATGTGAAGCTCTCCAGACGAGTGCCAAGTGAATTGGTTGGTTGCTGATGCTGGCACTAAAAAAACAAGTTCTTTTTTATTAAAAGAGTAGTGTTCAAGAAATTCCAAATGCAAATTTTCGTGCGGAATAACTGCTCGGCTCTGGTGGGGGACAAGTTATCCCGTTTAAAGAACATCTTCATCACCTCACCAAAGTCCACAGCTGAAGATTGGCCCCTTTCATTGTAGCAGGGATATACCTTAATCGTCGCGCATGGCAGGCGGATTAATGATTGCAGTACCACACGTCGACGTTAATGGGATATGGCCAAACTGAAGAAGAAGGGGTTTGTTTATTATTCAACTACAATCACATAATACATGTATCCAATTAGGGTTTTGAATTCCAATTATTTTAAATTCCAATCATTTAAAATGCCAATCATTTTAAATTCCAACCATTTTAAATGCCAATCATTTTAAATTCCAACCATTTGAAATACCATTCATTTTAAATTACATCATTTTAAAATCCAACCATTTTAAATGCCAATCATTTTAAATTACAAGCATTTGAAATTCCAATCATTTTAAATTCCAGTCATTTTAAATTCCAATCATTTTAAATTCCAACCATTTTAAATGCCAATCATTTTAAATTCCAAGCATTTGAAATTCCAATCATTTTAAATTCCAATCATTTTAAATGTCAATCATTTTAAATTCCAATAATTTTAAATTCTAACTGTATTTATAAAATTAACACCTATTATTTTTTAATAGCAACACATTAAATTATACACATAAAACTAGGTATTGAATGAGATTTAGGATGCAGTTTGCTGAGTTCTTGACTGCCTATTTCCCCTCACTTGTTCAGCACACAACCACATATAAGCTCAACAAGTCTTACTGTCTATTAAAAAGCATGTTTTTTCTATAGAGTAACAAAAACAAACTAGCACACAGTATACCTGATGGTAAGGATGTGTGTTATTGATATAATCTCACTAACCACAGTATATAACAAATTATTAATATATTTTTTTATTATTATTAGCCATTGCTTGAATACTATCCCACACGATGATGCAACTGAAGATGGTGAAGCATATTCATTTAGCTTATCATCATAAAATTTATATGGAAATGGACCATAATATGGTTTCTTAACCATATAGTGTCATTGTAAGAATATTACTACCTCATATTGTGTATCGTAAAAGGCGACATCGGCGGCAGCAGCATCTTCCTGATAACTCAAAATTATAAAAAACTGCAGTAGCCAACCTGCCCCCCCCCCCAGCACAGTTACTAAATCTAAATTCCCCCTTTGATGCAATCTATAGGGGAGGCTTATGTTTAGCTGTGGTTTTTTATGCATTGCCGTAGTTGTAATGCTTGGCTGGTGGGTTTACAACTGCAGTTTTTTTTATTTCTGATTGTTAACAAGATGCTGCTGCCCCTCTCCTCTCCTGGTCTCTTACTTCGGCCCCCTTTTTAAGACACCCATGAGGCAATATGGAGTATAAGTGGATAGTTTTACACCACCGCTACACAGTTAAAATTCTAAAACTAAATATGCTGTGTAATGCATTATAGTACTTCAATGAAGACCAAAATCACTAATAATTGTGCAGGATACTAAAGCCAACCCAGAAGGTATCCACAACACATTAATAAATAAAGTAAAGCAAGGATAAACACAAACATTAATATTGACCATGTTATCACAGACTTTGTTTACTTGGAAATAAAGATAAAAATTGGTATGAATTGAGTGACACAAATTACCTCCTCCAGTAGTTATTCTGTGTAGTTCATTAAGTGTAGATGGTGTGTGGCCGTTCAGTGGCAAATCACAAAGTCTACCAAGCATCCCTAATCGCATTTCGAGATCTGTTGGATAAGGCCGCCTTGGATCTCCAGGCTGCCAAGATAATGGTGCGCTGACTGCGTTTGATGCACTAATTCTGCATATAAAACAGAAATTCTGTTTATATTGGTAAGAGGCACAATACACTTACAGTAAAAATGTAATAATCAATAAACTTCAAAGTTAGTTGGCCTAGCTGCTGGGCACCTCCTCTCATTCCTGGGAGAGTTTTGAATGACTTTGGAATGTTCCAACTATTTGTATTTCTCGGACATGCAGCTTTTCTCAGATGCTTTCCTTCACTGTCAACCACATGATAAATCACCACTTAAATTTGAAATTTAAAAACAATTTCATAGGTGCCTAGGATCAAACCCGTGCTGCATGTGTATCACGAAATTTACTGCGAGCTATAAGCCTGAGCTACCGCAGCTAAGAAATAAAACTGAGTTAATTATGTACTGTATGTATGTGTAGTGTAAATTATATTATTTACACCACACTATAGTACGTAATTTTATTTTATATAAATGGAGCCTACAACTTTTGTCTCATAGAATATACAACTATACTATTTCAGGTAATAATACTATTATTTATTAGTGTTTAGAATTATTTTCGTGAGAATTTCATATTAATTACATTATTAGTTCTTATAGAAATTAAATTCTAATGAACATCTATTATATGAAAATGTTCGTATTTTATGAGCAGCCATACCATTCATCAGATTGAGGTAAAACTTTGTCAATTTATTGCTTGTACTAGTGCGAAGGTTATAGGCATAGTACAATTACGACGGCTCCGTGGCGCAATGGCTTAGCGATCAGTTGTTGCGCTGGGGGCCGCGGGTTCGAATCCCACATGGAACAAGTATTTGTATGGCCTACAAATAATTGTTCCGGGTCTGGATGTTTGTCCTTGTGCAATTTATGTTTGTAAACTGCCTCCACGACACAAGAGAAAATCCTAGTGTGGGGGTAACGTTTCTTAAAACAAAAAAATATTAACTTATACTAGGTGGTGCACGCATTGTACCGGCAAATTTATTTGAAAGTCACATATCATTCAATTTCCATGAATGTATTATCATTCCTAATTAAATGATATATTACACAATTATTTCTCCTGCGGCTGCAACATGCTGTTTTTTAGCCACATTAAAAAAAATTGCTAACAACTTTTCTTAACATATAGTTTTTATATCTACCCCTAGGAACTGAGCAGTGCCACATATTACAGAGAGCCAGTAAATAACAAACTGTGAAACATTCCATCTTAGTGTTCAGAGATGACATGGCATCTGTAGCCTACTTTGTTTGCAGTTGGTTACAAGTATTAATTGCAATGCCATAGCCGCTGTGACCTCATCAGTTGGGCTTTAAGTTCATTTGACACTTCAATTGTATAATTGAAAAAATAAGTAACTAATAACAGATGTATTAAAAGCTTAAAACTTAAGAGTAAGAATAAACATTTAAACAATTTTTTTTTCAACTTAAATATATGTATAAGTAGCATACATACCTATGAGCAAATTTTATCAATTCTTCTGATGGAACTGGCCTCTTCCTTGACTTTACAATTGAAGCAAGTTTTTGCCTTGCTTGATATAACGATGTGGCTAAAATTTGTTCAGCATCTTTAAGCTGTCTTTGTAAGTGATGAATATCCTGATCCTGGAAAGTTTAAAAGTAATTATGTATGTTTAAATAAATAAAAAAACTCAAATTTTTTCCATTCCTCCTTTTGTGTCAAAGCAATCAAATTATGGAACTCGCTTCCTTTAACAATTAAGAAAGTCCAAAGCATTGAGACTTTGAAAAGATGATTAAAGATTATTATTTAAATATGTGTTCAACTTAAAATATTGTCATATCTACTTTTCTTGATAAGGTGAGTGTGTATGATATACTTAGATATAATGTGTTACCAAAAAATATTTATAAATATGTATGTATTCTTACATATGTGTATATGTATGTGTATATGTATGTATATATAATATTACATTTTTGATTATTGCATTATCTTATAATATATACCTTATACTATTAATATGTACTTGTTTATCTACTATTTATGCATACTTCTATATATTTAAATGAAAATTATCTCCTTCACCAAGGTTTGAGTGGAAGAGATCACTGTTTAGCAATAAGGCCACCTAATTGTACATACATTTATAAAGTTAATTTTGTTGTGCTATGTAGTGTTTTTTGTGCAATAAAAGGTATAAATATATAAATAAAATAAATAAATCAAAAAATGTTTGTGTACATATTGCTACCTGCAAACTGTATTATACTTGTAACTTCTTTTTAATAGATTACCTTATTATCTACTTCAGCTTTTAGTTCATTCATTTTTTGCTGAATCTTTGCTTGTTCGTCAGCTAATTCTAAAGTCTTTTTTAACTCTGCGTCTTTCGCAAGGAGTAAGTCAGTCAGTTGTGCATGGTCAGCGGCTGACAACTTTTGCGCTTTCGGTGCTATTGATACCTCAATCATTTCTCTGTAAATCAGAAAACGAGCTAAAGTACTGCACCAGATTAGCAATATTATTATTTTAATTAAATAAAGTTCCTTACTTAGCAATTAGTTCCATATCATCTATTATCGACAACAACCTATCCTTAGTGCTTAAATGAGACGCCATAATTGGTGACAAAAATCTCTTCCTATATTTAATTTCACACTGCCATACAAAACCTTTAAACCTTCGATAATTTAATAGAACTTAGTTTTCTTTCCTCTAATTCATAAATATACCTTCTAACCTTCCAAGGCTTTTGCTTTGATTTTGATTTGACGGATTTGAAAGATTGAAAGACTGTGGAAAGACTTGACACTTGACATTGACATTGATAAAATACTTTAAATTATTTCAAGACAAAGGGATGTAGAACCATACAGCCTATTTTGATGTATATTTTGTTTACAAATTCATTAAAATAACACATTTTGTATGATGGCGGTAGGTGCATAACAATGAGAACTTTTTGGGATATTTAGACCAAACTTAATGTAGCAGCAGGTAGTCAAAAATAGATAGTTTACGTGTAGATATTTAATACGAAAGCTCGTCATCATTACAGCATTTCACAAGTCCTGTGCTGGACATAGGCCTCTCCATAAGAATGCCATAAAGCATGATCCTGAGCTACTTGCATCCATTGACTTCCCACATCTCTTACCAGGTCGCTACTCCATGTAACGGTGAGCCGCCTTAGATTTCGCGTACAAGTTATATTTTTACGTATTAAAATTCTCTAACAGATGATTTTGGCAAATCCTTGTTGTAATGAAAGGGTCCATATCTAGCAGTGGTTTGTTAAAGATTGCTAATGGTGAAAACCGTATTTATACATCAAGGGTTTTTTTTTATAGAATAAGGATGACAAAAGAGCACATAGTCCACCTGATGGTAAGTGGTTGCTGTGGCCCATAGACATCTACATCTATCTTCGTTTGCGAATTAAAATGCAGATGCGTTGTCATCCGTGGGGACTAAGATAGAATGCCTCTTTTCCAGTAAAAAGGGTACTCACCATACGAAACACAGCAGCATTAAGCTGCTATTTTACGCTGTTATTCTGTGAGAGCGTGGTCCTTCCCCGGTCGAGCCGATCCATTCGTGCTACAGCTGTACTATTAATTTAGCTGCAGCATGGCAGCATGCAGAAAGGATTATAGATTTATGGAGCGGATAGCATTTCGACGTGCCATACTAGCAATGAGTTTAAAAGATAGAACAACACGGGCCACCGGAGTTTTTTCCCTATACAGGACTGTCTGTCATTTTTTACGGGGGGATATCGGCACACAAAAAAACGTCTGTCACTACGAAAATCACACATAACAATTCAAACAATAACAATAACAAACAAATTTATACACACAGATACGTTATAACAGTCGATACTGTTTGTTTAGTTTGATGACAGTGACATCTCGGATACTGACTCGGACGAGTCGCTCGACCGATCTGCATATTGTATGAGGGCAAGCTGCCTATGTTGGTAAAGAAATCCGAAACTACCGTTATTAACACAATCTTTAAGTTTAAAAACAAGTATATATCAATAACATTATTAAAAATTATTTATATGAAAGGTAACGCCACAGACTAATGTGATACTTACGCAGTTAACGCCATCTTTTTGAAAATTTGATGTGGCAGATCTCTTTTCGCAGCGGAAAACTGAACAATTCGGCATTTTTGTAGGACCGCCGATTCAGCCGCGCAACTAGATTTAGTCTAGTGAGCAATACGGCTGCAACTAATTTTATGTTACACGCTTCCGTACCGCCGGTAGCTCATGTTGCTCTGTGGTTGAAAAACATGAACTTTATTTATAACATGTCTTAAAGCAATAGGTTTCCTCTTGTTGTTTTACTTCACTGAACGGCTTAAAAATCAAATGAACTATTTGAGTAATACTCCAATAATATAACGATAAAGTGACGAAAGAATTAAATTTAATTCAATCAAACTTTAAAAAAAACAATACTACAAAAACAAATTACATGAGGTACTAGCTTCTGAAGTCGGTGCTAAGACATTGTGTATCGAAGAATGAAAGTGACTACAACAGAAGCCATTATATAGAAATGTTTCTATTGTTTTAGTTTTGAAGTCCATTTGTGCTTTTTATTGAGTATTTATTTACATATTTTACCGTTTTTTGTCGTGTAAGATACATACATCACAAGTTCAAGGCAGTAACTAGAAAGTCGTTTAAATAAGTACCTACATTTAAAATCTTCATTCCCTGTTTTACAAAAAAAAAAATTTTTTGATTTTAGTTTCGTTCTTTAAATTTATAAAGGATCCCCTGAAATATAATCTATTTAATACAAAAAGAATAATTTAAATCAATTCAGCCATCACAAAGGAAAAAGGAGTAATCACAAAACACATTTGAAAACATTCGTCGTCAAATACAGTATTTGAACTCGGTTAAAAATTGAGCGGTTTCTATGTAAAAGCCAAGGAAAAGCATAATACGATGGCAATAGTAAAATCATAAATATGAAAGTAAATAATTAATCAGTGCCTACAGTGTGTCGACACAATTTTTTTTGCGAGAAATCCTATTTTTAGTATGACTGCTTTTCGTTTGGAACAGCTTAATTATGTTATATTTAAATATAATATAGTAAAATTTACTTGATCGTGGATCGGTGGTGTAAGAATATCCACTATCCCATAGCATTCAGTAGGTCTTGTAAAATGCGACATATTTTAAATCAGTGAAACAAACAAATATTTCTGACTCACCTCTCTTGAATATCTTTAAAGCTGAACGCACATATGTCCGCACCGTACGCAACGTACGCGCCGTACGCGCCGAGTTTTACTGATGGCCTCGCATATATGTCCGTACGCATCGTCCGCAAATCTTTTGTATTACCAACAACTTTTGTAGTTTTTTCCAACCACTGGTGTGAAACAGTACATTTAAATTGATCGCTCGAAATCACTATGGAAAGAAATATAGTAATAGCCTGCTTATTGGCATAGGAAGAAGAAAAATAAGTTCGGAGAAAAAGAAGATTCTGGATTCATAATATAAATTTAAAAAGGCAATTGTATGGAGAATATGAAGGGGATATACTTTATTTAAAGATTTATTAGGTGATGATGAACGATTTTTCAGATATTTGCATTTAACATACAAGGTACTTCAAGAATCGGTACATGTACTAAAACCATATCTTTCTATGGAAAACTCAAGATTTAGAAGACCAATTGAACCAGAAAAAAGACTTGTTGTATGTTTGAGGTAAGTATTTTTATTGATAATTAAGTAATCAGGTATAATTGGGTTTTTGAATTAAATTTAACCATTTCTTCTAGTTCAGTATGTAAATAATTTATCACTAAGTATTCATATTGATAACCGATGTAAAAAAAAATCAAATTATGTATAATTAATTACGAATTAATTAAGTTATAAAAATACAAAAACTATCACGTAAGTCGAAACCACCAGTTTTAGTGGAAAATCCACTAAGTTGGCAGCATTACACAACACTGAGTATCCACACGCGCCAAACGCGCCGCGTTATATGACGTCATCAGCATTCGTCCTTCGATATCGTATACCTACCGCATTTTATAAAATTCGGCGCGTACGGTGCGGGTGTAGTATGCGAGGTTTCATATGATTTCATACAACGAATTCTAAAATTCGGTGCGTGTGGCGCGTACGGCGCGTACGGCGCGGACATATGTGCGTTCAGCTTAAGCCTGCTCTCTAATTACAGACAGCTTCGCAATATGGCCGTTTGTCACCCTCACGGTGATCGGCGATTGGTTGCGTGGTTGGAGGGTAGGCGGGCGTTGCGCGGCGGTTTGTTTCTAATTTTACAAACGGCTGCCTAAATCCAGCGGTGATTGGTCGCATGTTTTATCGCATGACGCAGTCGTTCGCTCCTTTAGTAGGGAGCGGTTGTGTCAGCGGTCTGTATAAATAGGAGTTGTTTTGGCTCGCCGCTCACTTAGCGGTCAGCCATCGCAGATTCTAGATCACCTGAGGATGCCTCATGTAGAGGCGAAACACGTGTCATATTGTCGTCAGTGGTGTGTCTTTCCTAGTGTAGTGGTGTTGGGAGTAGTGGTGCTGGTATTAGTGGTGACGGTGATAGTGCACGCAATTGAGGGAGGACGGGAGGTGCTCTTCAAACTAGGTAAGACACATCGTTTTATTTTATCGAGCGGATGTACGCGAAGTAATTTTTTACAAACTTTAAGACGCTAGTAATTCATTTATTTGTATTAGTTAATCAATAAAATAATAACTACGTTTATCAATAATAGATAATATACTACGCAAGGACTTCGTTCCAACTGAGTGTTCCACGACACTCACGCATTTTTTGTAGTTATAAATATATAATTAAAAAAAAGATATAAAAAATAATATTGTTAGTTCACAAATTAAGGAGGTAGGTATTATAAGTTTTATAAAGGAAAAAAATGTTCTTATGTGTATAAAAATATTGTATTAAGTAGTCCTTTTTTTAATAAATAATTGTCATATTAATACTGTATTTGTTCTACTAACGAATAGAAAAATTGTAAGTAAATTCAACAATTAATTTTTTGAGAAAATAAACGTTTATATATGAAGAAACAATTTTTATAACATTAACTTTAACATCCGAGGACCGGAGACCCATTTTACTGGAAACGAGGCATTCCATCGTAGTCCTTAGGGGTGCCAACGCATCTGTATACCATGGCTGCATACCTACCGATTACCGATCGGGGATAAATGTAGATGTCTATGGGCCACAGCATCCACTTACGATCAAGTGTACAGTGCGCTCGTTTGTCACCCTTATTATATAAAAAAAGTGTAATTCCATGTAGTGCCGGGACAAAAATATCCACTACCCCATATCATCCCGTGCGTGTCGTATGAGGCGACAGAGGGAAACAAAACCAGGAGATGGGCAGCAGTGTCTTCCCAATAACGACTAAAAATAAAAATAAAACTGCGGATGCCAACCCGCTTGTCAAGTGTGGCAACTATGACAAATTAATATTCTCGCTATTAGGCAAGCTATGGAGGAGACCTGACCTGGAGATGTTCAGCAGTGGACTTCAATAGGCTGTAACGGTAACTTTAACGTAATTTATACATCAAAATTTTTAATTAAGCATAGAAAATTGAACGAAATCAATTATACTGTATATAGACATTTTCATCTTGAATATTTCTTGGGATTAAGATTTGGCTGTTTGTTTTTGAAGTTGTCTTTTCTTGATTCCTCAACCACTAATATCTAGGTACCTAAGTGGCGTTAGTTTTTGTTAGGTCGTTAGATGTGGCACTTAAAATATTATATTCGTGGTAGGGGCCTATTACCAGCCTTTTAGTGTCAATTTCAACTTTAAAAATTTGTATTATTTTAATTAGAGTACAATATTTTTAAAATTTTGGTTTAAGCGATAGGTTATTTATCCAAAAATGTAATGAGCATTCATTTTCAATTATATGATTTCAAGAACACTTTCAAAAATGACGATATACAAAAAAAGGCGTAATGGCTCTAATCCCAGCCACCCTGTGCCGAATGTCATCCTTTTGTGTCTCTAATGTCAGCCTAGCATAGGGTCATGCCTTTTGAGTTTTTGATAAGTACCTATTGTAGGTAAGTTTTAGATGCACAATAATAAATTCGTAACAACTTCTAATTTTAAATCATGCGTGTCATGAGCATGTAATATAAAACAAAAATTATTTTGTTTTAATGTTTTTCTGCGTACACTTGCCTACCTTACTGAAATTTTTTGGTTTTAAGAAGTTAATTTTTTCTTAGAATACTGAACAATTAATTGAAACAAATTGTGATAAAAAATTATGTTGCACGTCAATATGTCATAGACGAATTGATCTTAAGTTCGTCTCAGAATAAGTTATCGTAATTAATGATATTTATTCCAGTTTATGACAACCCTGATTTATATTTCGTGGCTGACATTAGGTACTTCTTATTTGGTACCTCAAGTCAAATAACAGCCAGACGGAACTGCACTCCATACATATTGTATATCTAATTACAGCCTCATTAATTCCCACTAAAATAAAATAATAAGCTTATAAATTTATTTAAAAATAACTGCTTTACTACGTCCATAGTCATATTCATGCAACTCACAAAGTTTAAGGACGAGATTATGTGAAATAAGCCTAATTTTATGGAGAGCATAACTTATCAAAAAAATAGGAAAATGGCCGTTTTCAGTTGCCTGAGTGTTTTAATATTAAATTTAATACTGATAGATTTATAACTGTGTGGTAATATTTGAAATATACTTTCCTCTTGTGATGAATAATTTTTTAATTAACAATATTTGTAGACAAGACCACTAGAAATTTTATTTATGAAGGTAAAAGGTGAAAAGGCTGGTATTAGGGGCAGGGCTGGTATTAGGGACATCAACCCTAAAATTTCTAAACGAAATTTCCGATTCAAATAATTTAATGAGAAACTTATATCTAAACTAAAGACCTTGATTTTTTTTTATAGGATAAGGGTGACAAACGAGCACACAGTCCACCTGATGGTAAGTGGTTGCTGCGGCCCATAGACATCTACATCTATCCAAAATGTAGATGCGTTGTCACCCGTGAGGACTAAGATGGAATGCCTCATTTCCAGTAAAAATGGCCTCCGGCCACCTGCACTCACCAAGCGAAACGCAGAGGTAAACCTCTACTTCCCGCTGGTTATCTGTGAGGTCGTGGTACCACCCCGGTTCGAGCAGGCCCATCCCTGCGACAGCCAAAGCTGCCGCGTGGCTCTACCACTGTAAAAAATCAATAAAAAAAAATGTATCAAATTATACATCAGAATAAGGGTAATTTAATCATGTTTCGTTTCTACTGGTCTATTAATTAAATTTGAATACACAAATGTAATTTTTTTTTGTGGATATTGATAAGTTCTTTAAACTCTTAGTACTTACATTATGTTATGCTACCATATATAGTTCTCGCGGTACACAGCAAGTAATGACTTCTGTAGCTTTTGGTACCTTGGGTTACAATATTGGAATTTCTTTAGGGATCTCTTATACTTATACTTATCTTCACGCACAATCCCTGACGGGGTAGCCAGAGAGAACAGATCGCCAAGTGTCACGATCCTTACATACCCTTTTCGCTTCTTTCAGATTCATTATCTTCTTCATACATGCACGTCTAGGTATCCGAGTACTCTTGACCCTCCCCTCTTCGAGCAATTTGCTCACATGGTCTTCGAAAGTTAGTCTCGGTCTACCTCGACACCTTTTAATATTAACTTTCGCGCTATATATTTTCTTCACCATTCGGTCTTCACTCATTCGCTCAACGTGCCCAAACCATCGAAGCACGCCCTTATCAATTTTTGTGATAAGGTCATCTTTCAAACCTGCCATATTGCGAATCTCTTCGTTTCGCTTTCGGTCGGCCATGGTAACGCCGCACATTTTACGAAGAGATCGCATCTCCACTGCATTCAACTTGCTTTTATACTTCTTCTGGCATACCCAGGTTTCGCTGCCATATAACAAAGTCGGTACCAACACTGCGTTATGTATTGCAAGGCGTGCACTCTTCACTACGCCTTGCCTTTTGACTAACGCAGTCAGGGCACCATTGACTTTGTTCCCGGCAACGACACGCCTGTTCACATCAAAATCACATCTTCCATCCCGGCTAAAAGCACTCCTCAAGTATACAATTTCATTTAACTGTTCTAGACATTCCTGATTTACCCATATTTCTCCTTAGTTTTATTAGCATTCAAACGGAGACCTTTAATTTCACATTCCTCTTTCATACACGTTTTTTTTATAGGATGAGGGTGACAAACGAGCACACAGTCCACCTGATGGTAAGTGGCTACTACGGCCCATAGACATCTACATCCATCCTTTATTACAAATCAAAATGTAGATGCGTTGTCACCCGTGAGGACTAAGATGGAATGCCTCATTTCCAGTAAAAAGGGCCTCCGGCCACCTGCACTCACCAAGCGAAATGCAGAGGTAAACCTCTACTTTACGCTGGTATTCTGTGAGGTCGTTGTACCACCCCGGCTCGAGCCGGCCCATCCGTACGACAGCAAAAGCCGCCGCGTGGCTCTACCACTGTTAATACACGTGACTAATGCCTGCAGTTCTGCCTCTGATGGTGCAATAAGCACTGCATCATCAGCATACAGCAGACAATTTACTTTTATGTCACCCAATTTCACACCCAAACAGCTATCTTTCAGCTTCTGTAAACAGCTGTCGACATACAGTATGAACAGCCAGGAAGACATGACACAACCCTGTTTTACGCCCGTATGGACGCTAAACATGGGTGACAGGTCATGTCCTGCCCGCACACAGGCTTTACAGTCACAGTAAAGTGACTGCACAGCCCTTAGCAATCGACCATCCACACCGTACCCCGGCAACTGTTCCCACATTTTCTTCCTTACAACCTTATCAAATTCTTTCTCAACATCCACAAAAGCACAGAAAATCTTCTGGTTAGCAGCCAGAAGCTTTTCCGTAATCATGCGGAGAGAAAACATTTGATCCGTGCATCCTCTTCCAGGTCTAAATCCGCATTGTGCCTCCCATAGAAATCTTTCCGATTTCTCTTGCATCCTACGTGTCAAAACTTTCGAGTAAACTTTACTTGCTAAACTGGTCAAGCTGATCGCCCGATAGCACCCGCAGTCAAAATGTGAACCTTTACCTTTATATAAAGGCACAATGACTGCGGATCGCCAATCATCCGGGACATCCCCCGTCCGCCAGCACAAATTGTACAGCAGATGAAAGCTGTCCCAGACGCGAGGCCCACCATACTTGACCATTTCAGCAGTAACTCTGTCTAGTCCCGCAGCCTTACCACATTTCAAACTTCGAATCGCACGTTCAATCTCTTTCATACTGATGACCTCAGTGTCATCGAGGTCCGGGTCTGGCGTACCAGTTATTTAGGGATCTCTATTTTTTAAATTAAATATAGCCTTTACTATTTACTGATAATATAGCTTTCTATATGTGAACGTATTTTTAAAATCAGATCAGTCTTTTTTGAGCTTATCCACTACAAATAAAATTACAAGAAACAAACAAATCTTTCTTTTTATAATATTAATTTAGATTTTTCTTAAACAAGACTCGTAATATTACTAAAGTCATCAAAAATTATCTCAACAAACTTCGAAAATCACGTAAAAAATAAAAGTAATTATTTTTGTTAAATTAAGCTAAGGTATTTTACTTTTCATAATATTTAATACCAGCAGTGCCCGCGACTTCGTTCGCGTGGAATTAGTACGTACTTTTAACCTGTACTTGCGCAGACACTCGTGGTTCACTGGTACATAATCCTCCGTCATCACAGTAAAACGTACTCACTTGGTACTTACGTACGTATTATGGAACACTACTACTGTTTACCCAAAGGTTCGTAGGTACATAATATCTCCATGTCCTGCATAAATGACTAGTTTCCGTTGTCAGGCCGACAGGCCGCCATGGCTGAAACCTAAATCCTACGATGGTAACAAAACCTTCTTTTAATTTAGTCTAACCCCACCTAGCCAAACGTGGTAGAGCCATGCTGCAGCTATATTAGTAGTGTAAAGGACCAGGCTCTCACAGAATACCAGCGTCAAATAGTGGCTTAACACTGCTGTGTTCGTATGGTGAGTGTAGAGAACCGGAGACCCTTTTTACTGGAAAAGAGGCATTCCATCTTCGTCCTCACGGGTGACAACGCATCTGCATTTTGATTCGCAAACGAGGATAAGTTTAGATGTCTATGGGCCACAGCAACCACTTACCATCAGGTGGACTGTGTGCTCGTTTGTCACCCTTTCCTATAAAAAAAAACCTAGTTGCCAATTGCAATTATGCTAACCTATATACAATGATAAATAGACAACTTTAATGTTTTGTATTACAATTTTCCATCTTTTAAAGGGTAAGGGGTAGATTTTTGTAAAATTTTTATCATAATTTCGTTTTACGAATTTCCCCACCACCATGGAATTAAAAGCCATTTTTTCATACGAAATTTGTACCCTCGTCTTAATTTTTAAAGGTAAGATTTTCGGAACAAAAATTCATTATTTTAATAAGTACGCGTACCTACTAATTTATAAAGTACAAAAATCATTTCGTCATCAATTTTTTCCACACAAATATGAACTGCATAGGAAATAAAAGTTTTTGAAAAACTGGAACACCATATCGCTGGTTTGCGAGAATAGCGACGGAACTAAAAATGATTGATTTTAGAGAATGGCATTTTTAAATTTCTTTGTAAATATTTTAGTGCATACCGCGAAATGTAAATGATTTATTGAGGGATTAACTTTACTGATTAAATGAAAATTTATCGTAGTATCAAAAAACATAAAAACATTTTAGAACTTTTATTAAAATTATTTAAAAATCGTCATAAAAAGGCGGTTTTCTAACATCAGTCTTTATTCATGAGACTCCAAATTCTAAAAATCAGCTTATGTCATTTATTTAGCTTTAAAGCCTCTTAAAAAATACAAATTAAAACTTACAACAGTGTTTAAAACTTTTGTACTTATAAGTATAACAACTAAAAATGCGTGATACTATTAATATGAGCAAAAGTAGAAACAGCGTACATGTACATACTGATAATAGATTTATTCTTTTGCTGTCCGCAGCAGTTGTCAGAATAAAAAATTATATCTAGTTTGGCTTCAGTTGTTAGATCTCTGCCAAGATTTTTTAAATATTCTAAAACACAGGTTCCTATTTCTATAGCTAGCATTAGCTAGCATTCTATAGCACACGTAGCAGAACGCATTTTTATTTTTCATCTCATAGATCGTAAAGTTTAAGGTATTCACTTTTGAAACATAGTAAAAATTATATACATCTCCCCCAGGGTCATGGCATCACAGCTTGTAAGTCATAAACTGCTACAATAGTTGATTCTTTATCTTCTGCTTCTTTCTTGTCCTTAACCTTCTCCATTCTTGAAAGCTCATTTTCTTTTAGATGGTTCTCATATTTAGACTTCAGTCGATTTTTATCTTCTCCATTTGCGTTATTGTAGGTAACACAATCCTCACACTGATCCTAAGAAGGATCAGTGTGAGGAATCAGGTTGGTAAAATGCTATATTAAATTCTCCATTGAATATTCTATTAAACATGATATAATTAGCACTTTTCTCTCTTTTTTCTTCACAGTGTTTCACATAATCTCTATAAATTTCTGCAATAGTCTTACTTCCATCAATATATTCTTTCTGCGTATCTGCTCGACAGTAATGGATTTCTATTTTTGGTATCGCCTTAATGAAATTTCTTAAACTATCTTTAATATTATCATCTACGCGACTGTGATTGCCATGTTTCCCTCGAAGATGGAGGATCTTCGAGGGAAACATGGCAATCATAGTATAATATTTATGTATTTAGAAATATATAAGTATGTTTATCAGTTGTCTAGTACCAATAACACAAGCTCTGCTTAGTTTGGGACTAGATGGCGTTGTGTGATAGTTGTGGAATATTATTTTATTATATTATTCAAGGAATTTTGGAATAGAAATTTTCTATCCCAAAATTCCTTGAACACAGACGCATTTCGTAATAAGAAGCAAAACCATGCCCATTTTTTTTTCAAAAATAACGACGTTTCTTATTTACGACAAAATAAAATCCGTTTATTTTTCGTGAATATAGACTCAAGTTACATAAAGTCGATATAAAATACAATATCATAAGCAATCACCCATTTTTATTCAAGAATACAGGCGTAAATAGAAATGAGACATAAAAAAGATACTTACTTTTATCAGGAACAACGACGGTTCACTAAATGTGTCACTATTCTTGAAAAAAAATCAACAATTGTTGCAACCATACTGTAAATACGTCGGTATTTTCGAGAATTGTGAAATGTTGTCATTGGCTCAACTGAGATGAGCCTTTATTTGTGATTACGCTTCGAGTGTTTTGTCTCAAGTGAATAATGACGCTGTCTTTTTCTAACGAAAGCTAGCGCGAAATTGGCGTTGCGTCTCTGTTCACGATAAAATATCAAAGATTTATGATTGTTTGGCATACAGAATTCAATTTGACAGAATTTTGAATTACGTCGATATTCTCGCAAACCAACGATATGTAATCCTATAAGGGTTTAATTTTTTCTGAATCCTTTCTTATTGGATGTCCGGTAATAAAAGGAAGTTATTGTCCCAATTTCATGCTTCTACGTCCAGCGGATGGAGCTTTGCGTCTAAATTTTTATACAATATTTTCACCCTTTGTTTAAAACTGGAAGGTAAACTATTATATTAAAACATTAAATATTTTTTTCTATACAAAATTAAACATCCACTGCCACCTGTAAGGGGTTGCTTTCAAAATCGCAAGATACGTATTCATTTATTTTATTTATACAGTATTTTCAGTAACTATAGAGTCAAACCCCCGTAAAATAAATAATTTTATACAAACTGTAACACACCATTTCACACTCTATTGTATAATAAGGATTTTTTTAAGAAAGTTAACATAGGTATACAAGCTATTTCGCCTGTAAGCAGTTATAAAAATACATCTGAAGCTCTGAAGAACAGGCAAGCAACTCGCTTCTTTGCATTGTTTTAGTCGGATATAAGTAAAAAATGATATGTATTTACTGATTTACTAAAAACATTGCGTGGTATTCATCCCTTTACAGATGTGTCCTATTCCTATAGGTATCATAACTCGCGTATAATAAAACCATACGATGCCTTAAAATGGAAACTGAGCGAGAACTGGGTATTATATCGGTAATAATGCAAACCACCATTTACGAAAAACTTTCTCTTCGTAAGCGGTGTTCGAGATAGGTGCCGCACAAACTTGCATAATATGAGCAAGAAGATCTTGAGGTTGATTGGTGCCGATTCGCGATGAAGAAATTCCACTCCGGCGAGAAACATGTTTACGATTTACGACTGACGATGTAACATGGCTATAATATAACAATGATTCCAAAACAAAGTGACAGGTGTATAGTGCTTTGAAGTTTCACCAACTCTAACAAATCGTCACTGTGTACGAAGCACATAAGAAACAATTGGACACCTCGATTTTCTGCAAGACTGGTCGTATTGTTACTGTGGTGCTAGAGGATCTAAGAACGGTCTGAGCTGTATTTGACAGTGTATACCCTGTAAGTATTATTAGCTTGGGGTAACAAGCGCGCAAAATCCAAAATCCGGCACCTGCGCTGGCACCACGACAACGCAGCGCCACACACTGACCTATACTACGACTAGATTATATCTTATAATTTTAACTTGTTTCCAGAAATCATCTCACAGAATACCAGCCTCAGATAAAAGTATAATGCTGCCGTTTCGTATACTTAGTGAGATTCTTAAGCGATTAAACATGTAGTTGTTAAATGGCCACATGATCCACTTACCATCCGACGCCACATAGGCCACAACATCAACTTCCTAATTGACGGCTGTGGCGCAGTGGCTTGCATCCCGCACCGTGGTTTCGAATCCCGCACAGAACAAGTGTTTGTATGTGCTACAAATAATTGTTTTGGGTCTAGACGTTTGTCCCTGTGCAATTATTGTTTATTAACTGCCTCCTGGATACTAAAAATTAAGAATATCCTAATCCCTCTTATTTCTATGAATAAAAATTAAAAGACGAGAGGTTTGAAAGCAAAGAAGACGCACTGGCTGTTTATAATTTCGAAAGAAAGATTTCTGAGACGTCATGTTAGAATTAAAAAAGTCATTTAGACGTGAATACTCGTACTTTGTCATTATTTAAATTCGCAATCAATAAATATTGCATAGGTCAGTACCACAGAACACAATTACTCTCTACCAAGGTCAGTACCAATGCAAATATTTATTGATATCGAATTGAATATAATATCCTTCTACAAGAGTGTACAAGCTTGATTGTGAATGTGGTCTCTCTTACATAGGACAAACAAAAAGATCCAAACCCGAGTGAAAGAACATATAGCTGACGTGAAGCACCGACGCTCTGAGAAGTCTGCATGTTCAAGATCGTCCCCGCAATTACATCTGATTTAATAGAACACAAATCCTCGCAAAAGAACACCGATTTCTACCAAGGATGGTACGCGAGGCTATTGAAATTAAAACATCCTAATTTCAACAGAGAAAATGGATGGGTGCTGCCATCTGCTTGGGATCCTATAATTAACAAAATTAAATCCAAACTCAAGCATACCACTGCAAGACTTCAAGATACTGTAAGTTCATTCTGCGTAAATCGTACCAAAAATTAATATTAAAAAACTGAAGGTAGCCGGGCTAACTGTGACATCGGGACGTGAAACATGTCAGTCCCCCCCGTGACCATGGGTTGCTGTAAAGCACCGGAAACTTCGGGTATTAAAATAGTAAATTAAACGCGATAAAATCCGTAAAAAAATAGTTTTATTCTTTGTAGTCCTTCGGCTTTTACTTTTAATTCAAATTCAATTTTTAAGACATTTTGAGTAGACCAAGGAATATCACAAGCTCAAGGTACCACTTAGAGTGTCGTCTATAAAAACTTCATCTCCTGTATATGCTTAAGAACGGAATTTTGTGTGTTTATTTTTAAGACATACTGTGCAGATTTTGCAGGGTTGGCACCTGGTAAAACATGCAGGAAGTCTATAGATGCAGGTGGCTCAGGAACCTGCTTTGTGGCATTCCTTGGGGGAGGCCTATGTTTGGCAGTGGACTTGTGAAGGGCTGTAATGATGATGATGATGATGTTCAGAATAATGCTGCTGCCCATCTCCTGTCATTTTATTAGGACATAAAGTGCGTTGCATAAGATATAAACAATCATTTATAAGGTAAGGTCAATGTGGAGAAGACCGGCATACTTTTATAATAGTTAACTTTGATTGATCCAAACTAATGGAGCTATACTTACATGCTAGGTTAATTCTTATAATTACAAATGATGAAAAACATTGTCTTGGCTATTTTAAAAACACTTTAATTGCTTTAATGTCACATAACGCTTAAATAGAGGTATTATTTTCAAAATCGGCGTCTAGACGGACTTTCCTTACTGTGTTACTGTGAGGTAAGTCGGTCTTAAGATCATTTTACACTAAATTTGATAGATTAAAATCTATCAAATTTAGTGTAAAATGACCTTGATGACCAGATGGAAATATTTTTGAAAGGGTCCAAAAGACAGGGGTTAGTCAGTCTTTATTTCTATAAAACATATGGTTACACAATTTTATTTATAAAAATCACAAAAAGTCTTATTATTATGATAGACATTACATCATTATCATATAAAAACATATTAAGTTATTCATTAAAATATACCTATTTTACAAAACATTTTCAAATTTAGAAATCTTGAATATCTAACACACAAGGTTAAAATAACAATCTTTATTAATAAACATGAATAACTTAACTAATACAATAGTTTAATTCACAACTTTAAAGGTATTTTTCATAGAATTATTTCGCATTAATTAATTGCGTAATAATTCTATGGTATTTTTCATTTTATTTCGACTTTAATTTTCTTATATAAATCTATTATTATTTCATATTAGGCACAAATTTAGACACTTTTAACACAAAACTATTCTTTTTGGAACTCACGGTAAACCTGAAACATTTATTACTTAAATCTGCATACATTACTGAAATTTTCACAAATTAATAAAGTTTATTTCTTACTTTTATTTTACACTATTTGTACTCTGTTTAGATCTCACACAAAATGAACAACAGATTTCTACACGACCTTTATCACATCGGTAGGAGGCTAGTGAAAGGATCTCCTAAGTGTGCGTTGTTTATGGATTAGCAGTGGTCCCAAGCAACGGCCGGCAGGACATACTCCGCCAATCGTTGAGTCCGCATACTCCGAGAGGCGTCGAGTTCACCGGCACTTATTAGGTAGATTCTTGGGCATTCAAGAGCGTTCCGAGCCTTCAGTGTCCAGTCGTGTTTTTGAGTGCCACCTAAGCACTTCCCCCAACCCTTTCGTAACGAAAGGGGCAGGCAGTGCCCCAAAGTGTTGCGGCCATCCACCACGCCCTCACCCCTCGCGCTGCGCATCATTACCGTTGTCGGCACGTCGGTGAGTATACAGATAGGACAAATAGGGATTACCTGAATAGTTACAATCATCACTAGGGACCTACAAAACAGTCGTAACCGAACAACGTCATGTCGGATTAGGGGGAGTCCCTCCCCACTCCCCCCGCCTCTAATACGTAAACCACTTGACCGTCCAGGCGTACTGGACAGGCCTCTACGGGTGAGGGACCTGCTCAATCCGGACCGGTCGAAAATCGCAACATTTAGCCAGATCCCGTAACGCAAGCCCCTATCACCGACTAAAGGACCCGCGCCGAGCGCCGCGCTCACACATGCAGCGTCTATGAACACGGCTGGGCAGGAACCGTCGCCCAAATCGCAGCGAGATAAGAAATCGGCGAGAAAGCATACCCCGCCGGAGACCGAAGCCTCCCTCCTCGAAAAGAGGCAATGCATCGGCTCTCCAATCCAATCATCGGCGCCTTCAGCAACGTCATCATCGTCATCATCATCTGAAGATGAAGAGCCCCAACGGACGGAAAGGAAACAAGTGCACAACATTCCGAAGTCGGCGTCACCGCCCCAACAACCCCCCTCCATCTCACCGGACCGAAGCAGTCACATGGACTCGGCCCAGTTCGAGCAGGGAGGCGAGGAATTATTTATCTGGGAATCTACTACCTACGAACCTTAGCAGCATCTGCCGAGCGGTCATCACCTGTGCCCACTACAAACCCGTCGGGGCTGCCGCAAGACGATGGACAAAGGCCCTCGACGAGCTATGCCCAGCTGGCAACAGCACCAGCAATAGCCAGGCCCAAGGCGGTGGAAGAGCCAAATCCAAAGAAGGAGGTGGAAAATGCACGATACCTGCCTATCGTAATGGAGTGCCTCCTGGATTGGACGAGGCATTTTGAGGTGCTTAACATAAAGTTAGGCCACCCTCTTAATGCCCGTCCATTCCGGAAAGGGGTCAGATTAACCCCAAAGAGCCCTGATGAATTTTTTACCCCGGAGGAGGAGAAGCACACAAAAGTGGACATCCAGGGGCTGCCAGTGGGCATAGATACCAATACAATAGAAGAGGCTATCGGAGCAAAGGGAATCCCGATTAAATACGTTAAGGCGTTCCCGCCCCGTAGAGGCAGGCCTGGAGAGATTTACTTGGCACAGCTCGAGCACCTGAGCCGGGGGCGATTAAATCAACTATATCAAGTCCTCTACCTGAGATAATTAATCATCAAAGCCTGCCAAAAATGAACTGGACCGGCACAATGCCATCGTTGCCAGACTTTCGGGCACGCTTCCACCAATTGCTTCAGGTTTCAGTGAAGTGCGTTCGCTGTGCCGGGGAACATATCGCCAGCCTTTGCCCTAGGGGTAGCGAAGGAGAGCCAAAATGCGCTTACTGTGCAAAGAACCATATGGCTAATGACCGCCGCTGCCCAGTCCTAAGGAGGGTTGCAAGGAGGCAAGGGCCTACTCCCGGAGGACCCAAAGAGAATCCCCCAGAGTCGCCCGAGAGCGGTAACTATCCATGAAGACGGGTGGGCCACCGTTAGAGGAAAGGGTTAGCAGTCAAAGCAGTGGAAACTGCGGAACCCGTTGAATCGAGGGCAACCAACAGGCGACTCTCCAGCCACCCGCCAACGATGACACGGAGCGTCAGCCCTCTAAGAAGAGGAAGCGGGTGAGGCGAAAGAAGAACAAGGAACAGCCCCCTCCTCTTCAGGCTGTGACCTCTACCCCGACACTAACAGTAACGATAGCCGCGATGGCGCAGGTTACAAACGTTACAAGAAAAGAAACCAACGTGGTCGGGGCGTCGGAAAGGGCTCTATCTGAAAATAAAGCCCACTCTACACATATCGTCGTGCACTGTATGAGGATGCGGAGAATAATAACTATGACGTCTTAGGGCCCGAAGAACCATCACACGTTCCATCAGATCCACGCAGACGTCCGGATACTGGACATCGTGCTCTCTTGGAACGTCAACTGCCGGATAGTGGTAGAGGTGCTGTACGACCTGAACACGCAGCACCTCCCGATATTGATTACCCTTGGCTTCAAGGCGATGACTATGCTGCCCAGAACCTTCAAGACCAAAACTGACTGGAGGCTCTACCATCAACACCTACAGGAGATACCTCCAGTCCATACACTACTCAGCACAGCGGACGACGTAGACGACGTAGCCGCTGCAACTAGAATAACCAAAAATAGCCCTCCACGCGGCCTCTACGATCGTCGCGATTACCTCAAAGAAAGAGGAGCTGCCGCAAGAAATACGCGTGTAGATTAAGCGCAAGAGAGCACTAAGGAAGTTCTGGACACGTACTCGCTGCCCAAGATTAAAAACAAGATTAAACCAACTTACGGATGATGATTATGGTTGCAATCCCGATCCACAGAGGAGAGGCCTGGGAGCGGCGCATCTGGAAAGCGGAAGAGCAAGATGCGTCGCTTTTTTTCACAAATTGAACCGACAGTTAACTAAAACAAGACCCGCCGTTTGCCCGCTGACCAACAATGCGGGTGGACGTTGTTACGATGCCAAGGGTAGAGTGGATATCCTAGTACAGCACTTCAAGGAGCAATTTATGTCCAACCCAGCAAGTGCGGAGTTCATGGAGCTTCATGCCCGGAAGGAGAGCCGCAGAAGACAGAAGAAAACAGAAGTTCCTGTCGTTGCCGCGCCACCGCTTGCAGGATAGTGGTTCATCTCCCCCTCTGAACTTCGGAGGACAGTAACCCGCCTGCAACCGAGGAAGGCGCCGGGGCATTACGGGATTACCAAGGCTGCACCCCGACAGCTGCCCAATAGAATACTTGTAGAGATTGTTCGACTCTACAATGGTATACTGCGGACATCCCTCTTCCCGGAGGACCGGAAGATCGGAAAAGTCACCGTGTTGCCGAAACCCGGGAAGGACAGGGGTAGAGCTGCCAGCTACAGGCCGATTAAGCTGCTACCGCACATAGCTAAACTGCTAGAAAGACTGTAGCTAAGACGCCTTCGCTCGTGCATAGAGCTTCGAGCGGAGTAGCACGGATTCAGGAGGGACCACTCAACAGCCACACAGTTGACCAGAGTACCGCACTATCTTGCAGCCGAGCAAAACCGCGGCCGCACATCGTTGGGCATCTTTCTCGATATAGAGAAGGCGTTCGACAGGGTGTGGCACTCTGGATTACTCTACAAGCTAGAAGATCAGACCAGTATCCCTCCTGCTATGTTGCGGCTAGTGGCGTCCTTCCTCGCAGACAGGAAGTGCTACACCTGTGTAGAGGACACCGTTTCCGCAGCAAGACCCATCAGAGCCGGCGTACCAGGGTAGCTGTAGAGAAAGAGAAGAAGACAACGTAGTAGGAGGCTAGTGCTTTCCTTGTCTAAATTACAACTATCTTTGTTCATTATGAAATATTATGTGTTTAGATTATACCCAGTGTTATACAGTGTTATACCCAGTGGCCTACATTCATGGACCTCTACTGTAAAGCCATCCACAACAATGTCATGTTGACAAAAACGGAAAAGTTGCAGCACCTCAAGGGCAAACTTAAAGGCGAGGCGGAGCGCATCGTATAGCATCTTACAGTATCAGCTGATAATTACGACATCTGTTGGGAGATACTTACCCATAGGTACACCAACTGACTACTGGCAACTTTTGTTTACAAAACATATACAAACCCTTATGGGACAACCGGCGTTGCAAACACAGAATGAATACGAGCTAAAGAAGCTACATAACACAAGTGTCGAGACCATACATGCTATTCACAATCTGGGCATCGACACAACGATTTCAAATCCGATCCTGGTGCACATTCTCGCTGGCAAATAGGACTCTGACACGTATGCAGCCTACATTGAGATCAGAAAAGCTCCGAGAGCTACTTTTCTTGGATGAGCTGATACATTCCTTGGAAAACTAGTTTACTGCGCTTGAACCAAAGAATTGAAAAAGCTTGTTCAAAAGAAGGGACAAACACCTAACAAGTCAAACAATTCAATCATCAAGAAGGCAACAGCTCAATTTAAGAAATTATATGACCCACTTGGTTGGCTGTCTCCTGTAACAATGAAGGCACTCATATTTCTACAAGCTTGGACTGCTTCAACAAATTGGGTTGAATCTCCCCCGGAAGATATACAACAAAAATGATCAACCTTTCAACAAGAATTGCCCACTATTAATAGCATCGCTTTACAACGCTGGATTGGTAACACTAAACAACCAATCGAGTTACACGGATTCAGTGACGCCTCCGAGAAAGCCTACGGCTGCGTTATCTACTGTAAATCTATTGATGAAGAAGGGCAACCAATTATCAAGCTGGTGGCGGGAAAAACTAAGCTTGCATCATTAAGAAAACCATCATCTTTACCACGCCTTGAACTATGCGGTGCCTTACTACGGTCTCGACTCATGAAAATGGTCATAGAGTCAATAAACTCACAGACTGTTACAATACATGGTTGGACAGACTCTATGATCGTGATGGGTTGGTTACAAGGGGAGCCTTCAAGATGGACTACATTTGTGGCTAATCACGCAACACAGATCACTGGCACCATGCCATCGGGATGCTGGAGGCACGTCAAGTCTGAACATAACGCAACAGATTGTGCCAACAGAGGCCTAACTCCACTACAACTGGCAATCATCATTTATGGTGGAGACCTATTTGGCTAAGAACAACGATCTACCACTTCAAGAAACATCCCACACAACTGTTGAGGAGGAAAAAGGTTAAACAAGTTTGCGTGTCACAAAGGTTGATGCCTTTAATAAAAGAACTTTTAAACAAATACAGCTGTATGGCGCGCGTAGCTCGAATCCTAAGTTGGATACTTCGGTTCGTAAACAATGCATGTGACGTTAACAATGCCATGCAGTCATTGTACCTAGCAATGACTGACCTGCAAAACGCACATAATGCAATTATCAAAGCTATATAAACTGAGCATTTCGCCGACGACATTGCACAACTCAATAAACATTATAAAGCGCGAATAACAAGCAGTATTTTAAACATAAACCCGTTCCTGGACGAGCACAAAATCTTACATGTAGGAGAGCTACTGGAAAATGCCAACTTAAGTCAAGAACAGAAACATCCAATTATCTTACTTTACAACGACAATTAACTGAGTTACTGATCGACCAAGCGCACAAGAGGACCCTGTATGGTGGAGCTAGACTAATTCTATCATATGTATCTACCAGGGGCGTAGCTACCGCCGTATCAGCCGTATCAATGATACGGGGCCCTCGGGCTACAGAGGCCCCGAACGTATGTAAGCAATAAATTCTAAGGACTTCTATGGGACAGGATGTTGGTTTGAATTGTTTGGTTAGCTTAGTTCCTAGGAGTATTAATTGTAAGTAATAACTTATAATCAATATATAATTATTTTAATTCAATGCGAGAGTTTTTGTTGTTGAAAAATCTTTATCCTTCATTTAGGTCCCCCGACAAATTTTGATACAGGGCCCATCTAAGGCACGCTACTCCACTGGTATCTACGCAACAGATATTGGATTATCAGCAGTTTGAGAGCAGTGAAGAAACAACTTAAGCGGAGTATCACGTGACATCGCTTCAAAACTATCAACGACAACCAACTCATGGCCGATTTACCTCCTCCACGCGTCACACCATCCCGTCCCTTCACACACACTGGTGTAGATTTCACTGGGCATGTGGAGGTAAAGGCTAACAAGGGCAGAGGAATAAAGACAATGAAGGCCTACGCAGCGGTATTCGTGTGTCTGTGCACAAAGGCTCAACACCTCGAACTTATACGCAGAGTGGCTTTTCTGAACGCCTTGAAACGAATGTCACCAACTTCGTGAGCGCAGCAAGATCATTGGGAAAACAACGAAAGGAGGCATTACAATGCTACATAAACAATGACGTCCTAACCAACTTGGCAGAGTGGGGCAGTGAATAGCATTTTAACGCTCCTTCCTGGCCTACTGCTAGTGTACTCTACGAAGCTGCAGTCAAAAGCCTGAAACATCACCTCAAACGAGTACTTGGGGATCAAAAACTTACGTTCGAGGAATTTTCCACACTTTTGGCACAGATAGAGAAGGATGTCTCAACTCTCGCCCCTGGTGGCATTGTCAGAGAATATCGAAGACCTTGACTGCTTGACACCGGCTCACTTCCTGACCGGCGAGCCTTCTCTTGGACCACCACTATCCGCTGAGGGTAATGAAATGACCTTCACTACAAGATGGCAACTTACGGAGAAAATGTACAAGGACTTCTGGAGAAAGTGGTCCATTGACTATCTCCAAACTCTACAAACTCGAAGCAAATGGCACTTTCCTACAAAAAACTTAGAAGTTGGGGACATCGTCATCGTCAGAGAAGACAACATTCCCCCTGCTAAATGGATCCTGGGAAGGGTATTGGAAACTCACCCAGGAGCGGACGCGGACGGTTACGAGTAGTCACACTGAAAACTAAAAGTCATATTATGAAGCGACCGATTACAAAATTGTCACGCCTTCCGTTGGAGCCGTCATCTTATACAACTGCATCTCCTGACGTTGACACTACGAAACCTGCAATAAAAAGGGTAGATTTTTGTAAAGTTCTAAAATATGTATTATTCATAATTATCATAATTTCGTTTTACCACCTCACCACCATGGAATTAAAAGCCATTTTTTTCATACAAACTTTATAACCTCGTCTTAATTCTTAAAGTTAAGAGTTTCGGAAAATAAAGCATAATTTTAATACGCGTACCTACTAATTTTCACTGTACGACAATCATTCTTATATTAAAACATTAAATATTCTTTCTCCATACAAAATTGATCATCGACTGCCACCTGTAAGGGTTTGTTTTAAAAATCGCACGACACGTATTCATTTATTTTATTTATAAGTACAGTATTTTCAGTGAGTAGCGAGTCAATCCCTTAAAATATTTTTTTATAGGATAATGGTGACAAACGAGCACACAGTCCACCTGATAGTAAGTGGTTGCTGCAGCCCATAGACATCTACATCTATCTTCGATTACGAATCAAAATGCAGATGCGTTGTCACTCGTGAGGACTAAGAAGGAAAGCCTCGTTTCCAGTAAAAAAGGTCTCCGGTTCTCTACACTCACCATACGCGAAACACAGCAGCGTTAAGCTGCTATTTTACGCTGGTATTCCGTGAGAGCGTGGTCCTTCCCCGGTGGAGCCGACCCATTCGTGCTACAACCATAATATAGCTGCAGCATGGCTCTACCACGTATAATAGTCTATACATAGCATAGACTTAGCATTTAATTCTAAATCTATGATACATAGTTTTATACAAACTGTAATACACTATTTCACACTCTTTTGGATCGAATTTTCCTAAATATTTTCTTAGTAGATATCTGCAATTTAATTTACTATTATTGAAATAAAAAAAGATTTCTGCTGTCAAATAAAGATTTTTGTTTCATTTTAAGAATTTCCTTAGTAAATAATAATATAAATGAATAAGATGCACTTTATTACTAAATCTAAATTTTAAAATTTAAGTAAAGAGAAAAAATGTCTTCTCCGCTCCAACAAAATCCTCTCAGAAATGAGAATGACTATACCCAACCATGGCCCATATAATGTAGGCTGTTACTTCACTTTTTAATTGAATTCTTTACTCTTTTTGCACTTTTAACAGACAGGTGATATTAAACAAATTCTTTCACAACGCTTTAACAGTAAATATATTTTAAGAAAGTTAACATTGGTAACAAGCTATTTCGCCTGTAATCCGTTATAAAAATACATCTGAAGCTCTAAAGAACAGGCAAGCAACTCGCTTCATTGCATTGCCTTAGTCGGATATAAGTAAAAAAAATATATGTACATATATGCACTGATTTACTAAGAACATTGCGGGGTATCTATAACTCGCATATAATAAAACCATACGATGCTTTAAAATGAAACTGAGCGAGAACTGGGTATTATATCGGTAATAATGCAAGTATAAATATAAAGTATAATCCACTTACGAAAAGCTTTCTCTTCGTAAGCGGTGTTCGAGATAGGTGCCGAAACAAACCACACAAACAAACTTACATATGGGCAAAAAGATCTTCAGGTTGATTGGTGCCAATGCGCGATACAGAAATTCCACGCCGGCGAGAACAATGTTTACGGTTTACGGCTGACGATGTAACATGGCTATAATATAACAATGATTCCGAAACAAAGCTACAGGCACTGTGTACGAAGCACATAAGAAACAATTGGACACCTCGATTTTCTGCAAGACGGGTCGTATTGCTACTGTGGTGCTAGAGGATCTAAGAACGGTGTGAGCTGTATTTGACAGTGTATACCCTGTAAGTATTATTAGTTTGGGGTAACAAGCGCGTCAAATCCAAAATCCGGCACCTGCTCTGGCACCACGAGAGCGCAGCGCCAACGATTAGAATTTGTACAAAATACTTTTATGGTGCAACTGAAGGCTAATGAAAGGCAGACTTTGCGGCTCGTTTGTTGTAGCAATATATATAAAAAAAAGTCCCCATTATACCAAACGAGGCTTTCTGGAATATTGTGGTCATATTCATGTCTTTCTTGGGACTTAAGAACTTTGAATTCTTTCCAAAGTCTTCGCTTTAACGGATTAAAATATGCTTTCTTTGATTTCTTCAAAATTGAACGGATAACTTCCAGTCTTACGGAAGCCATTTCTTAAAACTTGACAGCTACATCTAGCGAATGTAGCTGTATTGTTATACCTCCTTCACGCGCTTCCTCGATCATGTTTAATCCCACATGAGTAGCGTGTCCGTCATAAATAAGAAGAATCGGACGTTGAGCTCCAACAGCTGGCAAAATACTTTTCTAAGACTTCGGTCTCCATACAACCTTTTTTCGTGGCAGCGTAGAATGTGCCGGGATAAGCATCCGGAGATTTCCATTCATCCCACACGTGTTTGCCCTTAAAATGATTAATGGGGGTGTTTTTGATCCCAGCGCACTGGCGCCAAGCAAAATACAGAAGTGTTTTCTCTACCAGGCGAAGAAATTACTCTCTTCGTGGCGTGTGCTTTCGCGCCAACCATTTTTGATTTCTCGGGATCTTTCAAAAAATTAGTTTTCTCTGAATTCTAAATGGCGGATGGTTTGTCCAATAAATTTAATTCTTTCAATGTATTATTAAGCAATTCAAAATATGTGTAAACTATAAATGCGTCTATGGCTTTCTTAAGCGCGTATTCGTCAGACTGGGGTTTCTTTACTGATAAATGGTGTCGTTCTTTGAACTCAGTAAACCAAGCCTGACCTGCAGTTCCGTTTTCTTTTTCGTCAAGCATAAACCATATTTATCCATTGAATTAAATAGAGATGTAACACTAATGTATCCAATGTCCATGTCGTTTGTGGTGAGAAATAAATAAATTATTATTATTATTATTATTATTATATCAATTCTTTATATTTCTTCTCTTCTTTGAGAGTTTGAAATACCGCACACACGGGTCGGAACCAAGTGTGTGAGGGGAAATTTAAATTGTAAACGTGTGTAAGGGGAAATTTAAATTGTAAAAGTGTTATTATTATTATTATTAATGTAGTAACGAAATTAATTTTGTTTCATCTTCCAAAGTCAGTGCAGTGCTTCTGCCAAGAGAATTTGATGTAAATCTCTTCACATGATCCATAATAGTCATGCGATAGCTGATAGCCACTCAGGTGGCCATTTTCAACTGCTTGTGCTGCCTCTAGTGACTTATCTTTCGAATATGATCTTTTGTTCGTTTTTCTTTTGTAATTGCTTACCATGATTGCTTGCAAAGATTACCGAAAAAAAACGATTCGTCAGTTAAAAATTAATTATCTAGATTTATTTGTCAACTGTAATACGGATACCGACTGGCCATCTTAATGTAAATATAAGGATTTAAGAAAACGTATACGGTAGCCGTGGTAGCTCAGATGGTTAGCGCTCGCTGTAAGCTTCACAGTACTCGAGCAACCTGGGTTCGATCCCCGCCGGCACCAATGAAATTGTTAATTGCAATTTTAAGTGCTGATTTACCACGTGCTCGGCGTTGAAGAAAAACATCGTGAGGAAACTGTCTGAGAAATAAGAAAAAAAAATATTTCGAAGACATGTGAAGTTCGCCAACACGCATTAGGGCATCGCGTTTTTCCTTGCCATAAAAACCCTCTCAGAAATGAGAGGAGGCCTGTGCCCAGCAGTGGGACGTAAATACGCTGCAACTTAGAAAACGTATACATGCTAGGTAAAAAAGGTTGACCGATAGGGTAAAACACCCAGTAGTCAGCCTTTTAGTGAGGACGAAAATTTGATTCAACTGTATTTTAAATATTGTACATAATGTATAAAAACAATCATTATTCTCAGAAAGGTTGTTTATTAAATTTACTAAAGAAATCAACAAAACATTATATTTATAATAGAATTATATAAAAAAATCAACATTAATCTAATTATGGCACTTTTCACCAGCAGTCAGCCTCATTTCTCCACAAGTCAGCCATGTCTTACCCTGTAGTCAGCCTCTCACTTACTCTTGCATATTTGGCATAGAAATTCTTTATTATGCATATTTTCAAATATCATCATCATCATCATTACAACCCTTCACATGTCCACTGCTGAACATAGACCTCCCCCAAGGAATGTCACAAAGCACGGTCCCGAGCCACCTGCATCCATTGACTTCCCGCATGTCTTACAAGGTCGTCACTCCATCTAGTGGAGAGATGTCCTACACTTCGCCTCCCGGTACAAGGCTGTCACTTGAGAAGCTTTCTTCCCCATCGATTGTCGGTTCTTTGAGCTATATGACCGGCCCATTGCCACTTCAGCTTACTAATTCTTTGGGCTTTGACGGTTACCCTGGTTCTACTGCGGATAACCTCGTTTTTAGTCTATCACACAGAAAAACAACGAACATAGCCCTCTCCATAGCTCGCTGAGCGACTTTGAGCTTCCTCATACGGCCAGCAGTGAAGGACCACGTCTCAGATCCATAAGTCATCACTGGCAAGACACATAGGTTGTACAATCTTATTTTGAGGTTTTGAGGTATGCCTGACGAGAAGATGTGTCGTAATCTCCCGAACGCTACCCAGCAGAGTTGAATCCGCCGATTGACCTCTCGGTCGAAGTTGGACTTCGATTTGCCAACGATATAGTCCTTATGGCAGAATCGCTGGAGGACCTAAGCACTATGCAATGACCTCAATAGTGTCTCCCAACCGATAGGCCTTAAGATGAACATGGACGAAACAAAAATCACGTTTAACGTCCATGTCACACCTATGTCGGTAGTTGTTGGGAGCACTAAGCTCGAAGTTGTTGACGAATATGTTTACCTGGGACAAATATTCCGACTAGGTATGTCCAATTTTCATATATGTCCCCAGCGAATTCAGTACATTTCAAATGTACCATGTAAGACAATTGTGACATCCAATATTCTTTTAGTCAATAATTTCAGTGTCAATTCATTCGCTAGTCAAGTCCTCTTCACAGTTTTTGCAGCTTACTTTGTTTATTGTACATATAGTATTAAATTAAAAATACGATATGTATCGTAGTTTTCTTCCTCGTTTTGCTATTTTTGGGAATTCAACAGCTTTTACGTTTTCCTTTTTTTGTAATTCTGCTTTCTTTTTTTTCTTCCTCTTTCTTTGTTTTAGCTTCAAATCTCTTAGTTTTCTAATCAATACACCGTTCTTTTTCTGTTGTTTCACTTCTTCTTTTTGTTTCTGAAAATTTCTGCACTCTTTGGAAGAAACAGCTCCTAATTGTTTCATCCCATTTCTAATCGCCCCCATAACTTGTGTTAATTGCTCTTCTTTCTATTGATGGATGAATTTTTGACATGATGGAATTCTAAAACAAATGATTTTCATGAAAAAATAACCGTGCATACATTTAACCCTTATTGAAAAGGTTTTAAGGTACTATTTTGTGCAACAGGACTAACGGCTGACTACTGGATTTGTAGACCCATTGATCGGCCCCTGACATGCTATTACATTTGTACGCGGCTGACTACTGGTAAAATACACTGTTCGTCTTATAAGAGTTAAACCCAAAGTATCCGTTAATTAACGTTCCGTTAATTTCAACTGTATATAAGAAAATCACGAAAAAACCAGTAGTCAGCCACTTATGGCTGAGTAGTGGATCTACCTTAAAATTTCGAAACCCACTAGTCAGCCACCTAAATTACAACATATTAAACAAATAAAATGCATGTAATACTTAATTTTATAACAAAATACTTAACTTAACTTATCTTCACGCACAATCCCTGACGGGGTAGCCAGAGAGAACAGATCGCCAAGTGTCACGATCCTTACATACCTCTTTCGCTTCTTTCAGATTCATTATCTTCTTCATACATGCACGTCTAGGTATCCGAGTACTCTTGACCCTCCCCTCTTCGAGCAGTTTGCTCACATGGTCTTCGAAAGTTAGTCTCGGTCTACCTCGACACCTTTTGATATTAACTTTCGCGCTATATATTTTCTTCACCATTCGATCTTCACTCATTCGCTCAACGTGCCCAAACCATCGAAGCACGCCCTTATCAATTTTTGTGATAAGGTCATCTTTCAAACCTGCCATATTGCGAATCTCTTCGTTTCGCTTTCGGTCGGCCATGGTAACGCCGCACATTTTACGAAGAGATCGCATCTCCACTGCATTCAACTTGCTTTTATGCTTCTTCTGGCACACCCAGGTTTCACTGCCATATAGCAAAGTCGGTACCAACACTGCGTTATGTATTGCAAGGCGTGCACTCTTCACTACGCCTTGCCTTTTGACTAACGCAGTCAGGGCACCATTGACTTTGTTCCCGGCAGCGACACGTCTGTCCACATCTAAATCACATCTTTCATCCCGGCTAAAAGCACTCCCCAAGTATACAATTTCATTTACCTGTTCTAGACATTCCTGATTTACCCATATTTCACACTTCGTTCTCTCTTCGTCCCTTTCAAATACCAGAACCTTAGTTTTATTAGCATTCAAACGGAGACCTTTAATTTCACATTCCTCTTTCATACACGTGACTAATGCCTGCAGTTCTGCCTCTGATGGTGCAATAAGCACTGCATCATCAGCATATAGCAGACAATTTACTTTTATGTCACCCAATTTCACACCCAAACAGCTATCTTTCAGGTTCTGTAAACAGCTGTCGAGATACAGTATGAACAGCCAGGAAAACATGACACAACCCTGTTTCACGCCCGTTTGGACGCTAAACATGGGTGACAGGTCATGCCCTACCCGCACACAGGCTTTACAGTTACAGTAAAGTGACTGCACAGCCCTTAGCAATCGACCATCCACACCGTACCCCGGCAACAGTTCCCACATTTTCTTCCTTACAACCTTATCAAATGCTTTCTCAAGATCCACAAAAGCACAGAAAATCTTCTGGTTAGCAGCCAGAAGCTTTTCCGTGATCATGCGTAGAGAAAACATTTGGTCCGTGCATCCTCTTCCAGGTCTAAATCCGCATTGTGCCTCCCATAGAAATCTTTCCGATTTCTCTTGCATCCTACGTGTCAAAACCTTCGAGTAAACTTTACTTGCTAAACTGGTCAAGCTGATCGCCCGATAGCACCCGCAGTCAAAATGTGAACCTTTACCTTTATATAAAGGCACAATGACTGCGGATCGCCAATCATCCGGGACACCCCCCGTCCGCCAGCACAAATTGTACAGCAAACGAAAGCTGTCCCAGGCGCGAGGCCCACCATACTTGACCATTTCAGCAGTAACTCTGTCTAGTCCCGCAGCCTTACCACATTTCAAACTTCGAATCGCACGTTCAATCTCTTTCATACTGATGACCTCAGTGTCATCGAGGTCTAGGTCTGGCGTACCAGTCACGGCGTCATCCCCGGATCCCTCACTAAGATCATCACACGCATACATTTCTCTATAAAATTCGCTCTATCGCTGCATGACGTCCGATTTTTCTGTGAGGACGTCATTAGTTCTCGAAAGCACTTTGTTCATTCTTAAGGCCGTCGCACCACTTCGGGTCCTTCCAACCTCTTTCCAGAAGAGTTTGGAGTTCTCCTTAAAGTTGTGCGACAACCTTTCGTCCGCTTCCATTCTACACCTTTCACGCATTTCCTCAATCAATGCTTTCGTGTGAACTTTCTGCAGCTTATATCTTTCTTTCATCTTCTCTCTCATATCCTTATCATTACTAGAGGCCAAGTAGTCTAACCATGCTTTCTTCGTCTTCTTTACAGCTTCTTTCACTTCATCATTCCACCATGCATCTCTTCTTTTACTACTGCCTTTTTATTGTTCCACACACTTCTTCCGCTGCACTTACCATTCCATCCCTAAGGTTCTGCCATGTTATTTCCACACATTCATTTCTGCCATCGATGGTGTCAAGCTTTTCGGCTACTCTCGCATGATATTTGTCCCTAGTATCCGCTTCCTGAAGCTTCCAGCTTCGGATGCGACAGACCGACTGTGGTTCTGTTACCGCCGTCCGGTAGCGCCAACCCGCGAACAGACCCCTAAATTTAGTAATCACTAGATAGTGATCCGTTCCCAGGTCAGCACCCCTGAACACTCGCGTATCCATCACCTGTTTTCGCAGTCGGTCATCCACCAGAAACAAATCGATCATACTTCTCTCATTCTTTCTTTCTCTAGTATACATATGGATTTTCTTGTGATTAAACATAGTGTTTGTCACAAGAAGACCCTTTTCCTTGCAAACCGCCAGTATAAGCTTGCCAGCATCATTAACCCTCTTATCGCCAAACTTTCCAAGCACCGACTCGTACCCTGGTCGAGCGGTACCAACCCATCCATTCAAATCACCACACACAACAATTCTTTCTTTTCCCCTAGCCAAATCTAGAACTTCTCTTACATTCTCCCAAAACTCCTCCAGCTCAGCCCTGGACGACGAAGCTACCGGCGCATAAACAGCCAAAAGAAATAACTTCGTCAGTCCCAATTTAAAGCGAACCCAGAGAAGTCTTGAGTTCACAACCTTATATTCAGTCATAACATCGACCAACCGAGACGACAGCAGCACCCCCACTCCTTGGCGGGCGCTCTCGCTCTCCGGGACTCCGGACCATAGAGCTAACGCCCCGCCAGGGAGCTCTTCAGTACCACTGCCCTTCCGTTTGGTCTCCGACATACACACAACATCTAATTCTCTTTCTTTCATTATTTCAATCAACTCATTCATCTTATCTTTCATGCCTCCTCTGACATTCCACGTGCCAACTCTGCACTCTGTCCTCCACCTTCCGCCGTGTCGGGCTGTGCGTGACGGGTGGCGGTCCCCATCGCCGCTTTGCGCGCTGCATTCCACACCAACGGGGACTAGCTGGTGTGCGTCGCCTTGGGGGGACGCCCTAACCCTCGTTGGCATGGGTGCGCAGCTGAGTAGAATTGCAGCCCTGAAAAGGGCTGGCAGGGGTCACGACGAGCACGCTTCTACAATGACCCCCGATATTATATTATAACAAAATAAACATTTTATTGTGACACAGACACACAATTCACCATAAATTACAGCAAATATACACAAAAACTTACCAAATACTCGAGCAGGCTTCCTTAGGAAAAAAATTGTTACAGCGACGCATCTAGTTATTTCTTTGGCAACAATGCAAATTAACGAGTGTAGCTCGTGAACCTGACATGCTACTGCTTCGTAGGTGTGCGTATTAGTCAATAAGGAGACACAGATTAAATTAAACTATATAAAACTATTTATATGGAAATAATGTCTGTAAAGGCTGACTACTGGTTGTTTTACCCTATTTGCTTCGAGGCAAGACCGGCATATGACGGACTATTGTATTTTAAGGCTACATTTTATTACACTTAATATTATAAAATTCTTAGCGTTATTGATCAATTCAATAAAATAAATATATAGAAGACCTATTTAACTACTTACGTTACTACACTCGGCGCTTCAATACGTTTGATTTAGTACTTTTTTCTTTTTTTCGCAACACATGTCACCTTTTTTTTTTTGCGGATGGAAAATCATCTAATGACGCCTTTCGCTGTGGGTGGAGCGGAAGGGAGTGTCAGACTTTTACTGACTAAAAACCATCCGTGTTCCTTCAGTGCCCTTACGTTCCGGAGCCGCGGTATCTCTTTCGAACAGCCCGCAGCCCCGGCAGGCGTCGGCCCTTGCGGGCCTCTTCACGCTGCTGACAGCTCTTTGAGGCGCGCGTGGAACAAAACGCGCCGTCGACACGGCCTGTCGTCGTTAGACGGACGGACGGCGAGCTACCCATTGCTCGCCGTCCACAGGCCCGCGCCTACGGTGGCCGGGGGCCACGACGTAGCCCCCGACGCCCGGGGCGTCTCCCTCGGCGGCCGGGAAGGAAAGTTGCTGCTCTTTCCTTCTCCCGCTCCGCCACCTCCTTCGCTAGCATCACTGTTTCGCAGAAGGTGGTGACGGCATCCCAACACATGTCACCTGAGATTGGAGTTCATAACACGACTTAAGCAGGAAGTCAATTTTCTCCCGCAGATTTACTTATAGGGATAGCTATGATTTGCAATTCGAACTAAACCACTATACTGTTTTCCAATCGAGAGATAGCCTCCATAGATAATCAAAACCAGAGTAACGACGTGTAGACGGAGTTGCCTTGTATATGGTCTTCCCCACATTGACCTTAATTGAGAGGTCCCATTATTAAGCTAATCTTATTCTTACATTATCGTGTAACTATCGTTTAGGGACTAAAGCAATTTTTTTTATTATGCTTTGATTATGTATGATTGAAACGTAGTACGTGTAATGAGGCTTAATAATTTTTTGCACACCGGAAGTCGCTAGTTGACACTGAGGTAAAGTTTTTTCTTACACAATATAATTTAATTGAGAAGTTGGTTTTTAATAAAACTTTACCAATTTCAAGATTTATATTAATACACAAAACAATGCCTCAGTGGTTTGCTCTTTAATTTCTTGGACATTTGTAACTAATTTTTCTACTTTTATGAATATCTGTTAATTTATTTTTAATCGTATTAATATAAAATATAGCTACAGTAGTGTAGTGTACAGAAAAAATTAACTTCCCTACTATGAAATCTGTCAAATATTATACCTCACTTTTAAGTGGCGCCGCCCTGGTGGCAGAAAAAGTCGTGGATGTCCTAATTACATAATTCTCTGTTTATGATCATCAAATGGTATTGCACGAATAAATATACATACCTAATAATCTATGGCGCGGATTTTATAGATGAAAGCGTCTGATGACAATCTTTTTTAATATAAATCATAATATTTTGATAATGTTTTAACTTTAATGGTAACAGATTAGATTATCTAAATACTATAGTAGGTAGGTATATAACCTTTTAATACGAATAAACACAATAATTTGCGTAAGGGTCCTCCATAAACCAAGGAATAGGGTCGTTGCACTGGTTTTCTTCTTTATATCTTTTAATCTATTTTTTAAAATAATTTTTGATGTGAAAAATATGTAAAATGCTAGTTTTCGGCCCCAAATTTTAAATTTCGGCCCACAAGAATTTTAGTTTACGGCCACTGCATTAGACACGATACAATAGGTGCCTTAACCTTAACTTAATATAATTATTGTAAAATTATAATAAAATTTCGTGTCGTTAAATATGGCAATCATATCTTCTCATTCTTTTTGTACTTCATCATATTTTCATCATCATCAGCCTTTCCATTACATCCCTTCATAAGTCCACTGCTGAACGTAGGACTCCCCCAAGGAATGCCACAAAACACGGTTCTGAGCCACCTTTCATCCATCGACTTCCTGCATGTCTTATCAGGTCGTCACTCCATCTAGTGGGGGGACGCCCTACGCGTCGTCTGCCGTTACGAGGCCGCCATTCGAGAACCTTTTTCCACATTAGTTGTCGGTTCTTCGAGCTATATAGCCAGCCCATTGCCACTTCAGCATACTAACCCGTTGGGCTATGTCGGTCACTCTGGATCTACTACGGATATCCTAATTTCTAAGTTTATCACGCAGAGAAACTCCGAGCATAGCCCCCTCAATAGCTCGCTGTGCAACCTTGAGCTTCCTCATCCGGCCAGCAGTGAAGAACCACGCCTCGGTTCCATAGGTCATCACTGGCAACACGCACTGGTTGTACAGTCTCGTTTTGAGGTATACCTGACGAGAAGATGTGCTGTAATTTCCTGAACGCTGCCTCATATTTTAGTCCAACAAAATCTATAACATCTCAAATCCATTTGGTGCAAAAGTCACATCCAATTTTTTTTCCATATCTTCTTCTGTATCGCTTATTAAAATGTCATAACACCAGGTGCAATTTACTTTTACTCTTTCATTTTCCTTCATGGAATTCTTGGATTTTGCTATTTTTCGTTTTAAAACTTTAGCACTTTTTAACTTTTCTTTTTATATTCTTTACGTTTTCAAAATATCTTATCTTTTTTAACTTAGTTCTAACTTCTTTATTTTAACTTTCTCTTTATCTTTATAAAGTTTTCGGCACTCTGCATATCAAATTGCTACAGAAGAAGGTGTACGTGTACTGTTAATGGTTGATTTTTTTTAAGAGTTCCGGTTTAAATAAATGTTTTTTCTATCGCATCTCTGTATTTTCTATTTAACGGTACTGAAGCAGATGTTTCACTAGTCTGTAGAGGTGTACTAGTCTGTTTTATTGGAATATCAATCAGCACATTTTCTGAAGTTTTAAAAGCGTTGTTTGTTATCATCGGTGTTAGTGGTGGTGGTATCATCGTGGCCATTGTACTACTTTGAGTCATTATTATTGCATTACTGGAATCTATTACCATTTCTGGCATTGTCAGTACTGTTGTCATTGGTAGGCATATTTGAGTTGGGATTACAAGAACTTCATCTAACGCTACTAAGGAACCGATATCCAAATAACTTTCTGACAAATGCAATGTTGAAATGTTGTTATCGATAAACGATTCTAATGCATCGGTAGATGAATTCATAGTTACTAGAACATCGCCAATCATGTTTTTTTCTGCCAGATTTGATTTTAAATGTTTCAAAACTTTTCTTGTGGAAACTAGGACCGCGTTAGTTATTTCTTTAGAAATATATTTTTCTGGTTATTAATTTTCACTAATTAGTCTTTCCGGGGTATTCCGAACACATTTTGAGTAATTCACTACATGGTGATCAAATTCATTAAGTCCACATTTTCTGTACCATTTACTAATTATATTTCTTTGGGGAAGCCATCAGAAGAAAATAATGTCTAATTGAATCTTTTTCCTAAAACGCAACGTGAATGAAATATTTCATGAAATGTCCGTCAACCAAAGCAGTATTCAATTTTCGGCTTCCCTATTCTTTCATACAATTTTAAGATGGCCGAAAACGAAATAGTAATTTTAGACTTAATCTAGTTTTCGGCCACAACTAAAATGGGTATTTTAGTTTCATCAATAACTATTCAAATTGCAGTATTTGGTGGCCGAAAACTGAAAGCTAGTGTCTTCGCAAACCACAGGTAGAGGTAACCAAATAAATGAAAGAGACAAAGTATTTAGGCTAAACTCGGGCTACTTTCCGGCCGATTTTTGGCGGATAACTAAATAATAGGAAAATTTTATGTGTCACTTTCCGGTCACTTAATTTATTAACTTTTACAATAAAATATTAAAGTAATCTATGTGAAAATTTATAATTAAATTATTTATACAGTGAAATATAAGCACAATATTAAATAATCAATGTAAATACAGCGCAAAATTTATTTTTGAGTGAAACGCGAGCCACTATTTTTTTTGCACTCTTTTGCAAAATAGTGGCATTTTTTTGCACGATCTTAACACTTTTTGACAGCTCCTGTGCCGGGTGCCGGCGTCAAACTGAACTATTTATTATAAATCGCGTGTTGTGTTTACCCGATGAAGTAATGTTGCAATATATAATGCAACTATTTACAAATGCATTAAACTTAATTTTGGGCGATAATATTTATTAAAATCGTTATTAAATCAAATTTACTGCATCACCTGGTGCCAAAGGCCGAAAACTAGACCCGGTCGGCTTACTGGCGCAACGACCCTACTGTTGTGGGGATGACCCACGTCCATGGGATGACCATTCATTTCTTAAGACCATTATAAAGACGATGAGGTGTGAGTTTATCAGATAGGTAACACTTCTCTTTTAAAATCTTTGGATCGGAAGAAGGATCACGCTGAATGCTTCTAATGTGTAAACATGGAGAATGGCCGTTAAAAAGAAACGTTATGTGATTTACGGATGATCCCTACCATACAAATTGCACCAATGCATGTGCATTTGCAGCAGAGCGATAATTTAGCGAATGGTGCACAAACCGGCTTTTTGTGCACGCTAACAGCTCGTGATCGTATGGACACGGCGGCAGTCGAAGGAGACGCGCGGGGCAAGAATTGTACATGCAGTGAGCATGCGCTCTCCACGTGCTCGTGAGACTTTATTGCTGTGCAGTTGCAATTAATGAAAATAATTTTGATAAATAAAAAATTACTTATATGTATTTTTTTCAGTTTTGGTCATGTCAAATATATCAAAAATTAAATTAGTTATAAATTAATTAAATTGAAAAATTATATTTTTATGAAATCGTGTGAAAATTAGCACTAAATTATTTCAATTTAAAACATGTTCTTAAATCTGACATCAAGCACTTGAAATGACAACAATTTCTACCTAAACTATGAAAATTGCTTCTAAAATTATAAGATAGTCTTAAAATTAATCTGCCCACAATATTTTCTATTATATTGTGTAGTGCACACTAATAAAGTCCCATTGTCACAGACTAATCCCAAGTCAGTATTCCTATACTAATAGACATTTTTAATTTAGGCAATTGTTAATGAATTTATGTTTTTTCTTCATTATGTGATATAAATGAAATGTTGAATTTGTATCAATTTACTTAACTTGAACATGACGTGCATTTTTTAGATTCTATTGTGGTACTGAAATGTTATTTTATTTAGTCTGTGGTATTATTCAAGGGGGGATTGAAGTGGAGCGGGGTTTCGGCTATTCGATCGTTCGTTGAGACAATTTTACGTACGTCGGTGTGTTACGTACTAGTGCAGTGTAAGTTTGGCAGTAGAAGTGAAATTGGCTCCTCTGCCAATCTAATGGAACATCGTTCCTACGAGGTACCACCAACGGCCGTACTTAACATATCAAACATACGTCATATACGCGACAATTGTAGAAAGCAACAAATTCTGTTGTTGCTATTATGTTGTTTAAACGGATCATTGAAGGAAAGTCGATGTTGAACTCCGATGTCAAGGATAAGTCTCCTGAGAAATGTTCTAGAAGGAAGTCGGAATGCGACGGCTGTGGCGAACATTCCATGTAAGTCAACAAACAAAGCATTGCGTCTGAATGTTGAACACATTACACTAACATGAGCGCAAATTATTAGCCAATGATAACATATGCCTTATTGTTTGGGTTGTGGATTTGTTATGAACATACCTACCACTGTGTTGACAAAAATAATAGGTAAACAAAGCACTGACCTATATTATGTAAAGGTCTACAACCCTTTTATTTATGTTTTTTTTTTTGAAACACCGTACTGAAAAATATAAGCAGGTGATTTTATTTTTTGGGATTTAGCACTTTATTATGTTTAAAGTAAACAAATACGTTCTGTTCTTGATACCCAAATAGTGGTAATAACACGTACCTTACTTGAAATATGAGCGCAAAGCGCGTATTTATGTTCTCCTGTTTTGTTGCATAAAATCGTATCTAACAATAATATTGAACATATAAATTATATAAAAAGCACATTGTCAGAAAGATAAATGATTGTTGAACTTATTGATATATTTTTTAATCGATTAATTGCTATTTTCACATAAAAAAGTGGTTTTAGTGGCTCATGGTGTAGATTTATCAAGTCCGCATGGAGTGGTTAACACGATATTTTTGAAAACATTAATTGTTTAACTCAATCTATTTTTAATCTCTTCATATATCATGTGGGAATCCATGGAATGTAAATGTCAGTTTAATTTTGTTTTGTTTAGTTACAATTAATTTTTTTCGGCGTAAAAATCCAGAAATTTTCCGTGTTTTGAGCAGCCTTGTAATAATTAATTTTACTAAATAGACCGCCTCACTCACTCACTTCGGCCAATTCGGTCTCAGCCGCCCGTGAGTGGATACTGTATATCGGTTGTTTGCATCCGCTCGAAAAGATTGCTGTACAAATACAAAATATTCCAAAAACCAAATTTGACACATAAGTACTTGATTATTATAATAATCACAGATTTTTATTACAATATTTTGAAAGCACAGCATAAATAATAGTAATACCTACTAAAAGTAAGTAGGATATATATATATATATATATATATATATATATATATATATATATATATATATATATATATATATATATATATATATATATATATATATATATATATATATATTTATATATGTATATAAAGTATATTTAATATTTATACTTAAATACGTCTTGGACTGTAAGGTACGTTGGGGTAATATCGGACAGATTTTCGACTAGTTGAAAGAGTCTGGCAAAAACTTTATTTTCTCGACATCCGTATACGTCAGATTTCTGGAACATGGCGCAAATTATTAACGGTTAAATGTAGTTTAGCTATGAGAATCTTTTGCTTTTGTAAATTAAACGGTTTCTGCTTTAAACATGTGCGAATTCAAGACATACTTTTTTATATGCATGTTGAAGAATTTACCATCAAGGGGTAAGACCGGACTTAAATTTAAAGCTACTTCTACTGCTTAGAGAACAAAGTTATGAAAAGGGATTTGTCATATCTTTAACATTCAAAAACATATTTCATTATGATCTTTAAATTACTAGATACATAAATGTTCCAAACGGTTTTCTCTTTTTTTGTTACTTGCCATCCGATCTTATCCCTGATATAAAGAAATTGTAATTATATGGTTCTCAAACTTTGTTATGACATAAGATGGAATTATTAAGTGGTAGAGCCGTGCGGCATCTTTTGCTGTCGCACGGATGGGCCGGCTCGAACCGGGGTGGTACCACGACCTCACAGAATACCAGCGTGAAGTAGAGGTTTACCTCTGCGTTTCGCTCGATGAGTGCAGGTGGCCGGAGGGCGTTTTTACTGGAAATAAGGCATTCCATCTTAGTCCTCGTGGGTGACAACGCATCTGCATTTTAATTTGTAATAGAGGATAGATGTAGATGTCTATGGGCCGCAGTAACCACTTACCATCAGGTGGACTGTGTGCTCGTTTGTCACCCTTATCCTATAAAAAAAATTCAATATAAGGGAAAGATCGGATGCATTTGATTTTTTTACTGGGTAAGAAAATTCTATTTAATGAAGCAGTAGCAGGTTGTAGTTGGTTAATTGATAGATTATTTAGTGTGCAGATTTGTGTGTGTGTGTGTGTGTGTGTGTGTGTGTTAATCAGCAGGCGTGATCCTATTTGTAGAGTTAATTAGAATCAGAATATGGGCATGAAGTTGGAAAAAGTAAAGCAAAGTGGACTAGACTAGGAAAAGGAACGTGGGGCGAAAGTTTCCCGTGAAACTGAATTAGTTCTGTTTATCTAATCAGATGAGATAAACGTTATATTATATGTTTTGTATTCTTTGAATAGCAATTTCTAGGGCTTCTTGTTTGAAGCATCTGCGGATAAAATGTTCCTGTAAGTAATGCGGCCGCAGCACTGAGCGCATCACAGCATAAACTAGTGCAAATATATCGGCATCTCACAAAATATATAGGTAGACAACTAAGTTCCGAAGATTAGTTCTAAATTAGTTTTATAATTAGCAGTTGTTGTAAGGTATTGAGTTAATGAACAGCTAAGTATGCTGGTAACATTTAATAAAACGAAATATTTCAGTAAGACGTAATTTAGCAGGATATTAATAGTTTCGAAAATTCTAATTTTTGAGGTCATTTATCCACCATATTGTTGCGAAATGCGAAGAATTATCAATGTTTTAATGTGTATTGAAAAGTAATAAAACCATTCGAAAAATTAAGCTCAATTAGGTTCATTAAGGCACAATAGATTTGATAGCGCTACTGAGTCCCGTAGACACTTGAGCAATCTTCGAAAGAATAAACACGACAAATGAAAGTTTAACAATCACTGCCATATTTTTAATGGGTAAAGATAGGATAAAATTCATCCGATCTTCACTCGTGCGGGGAAACATCGGATCTCGGCCTACAGCGATCTTAGCCCACTTTGAATCAATTTTATCTGGCTGTAACTTCATAAAACTTAGTATGCAGAAAAAATAATAACAATAGAAGCTATATTCTCGCCAAAAATCACAAATAAAAGTGATAGGGAAAGACCGGATGGACAAAAAAAATACAAAAATTATCTTGTTTTATAAAATGCCGCTCAGCACGCGTCCTACTTCCCCTAGCGAATGGCGGGAACTTGGGGTCGGGGCAGAATGAAATGGAGTCGTGTACCATATTAGTAGCATTTAAAAATATAGCATAATTCGTTGGAAATTTCAATCTTACGGTCTTGCCCCATCACCGATCTTACGATAAGATGATGAGAAGAGAAGAGGTACGTTGGGGTAAGATTCTTACCCCAACGTACCTTACGGAGTGACCTGAATGATATGATGATCATATAAGCATTATGAGTCGTGCACTTTTGGATTTTCCAAACTATTTTTTTAATTGAAGTTGGGCATAAAATTTTTGGAAAGTTGGAAGTATAATAATAAGGTAATTAGTGAAGTGTGTATTTAACGTACTTTAAAAAATTTATGTATAATCATGTTATACTTTAGTTTTTTAATGCGCTTTGGGCATGCACAATTGGATTTACCAATAGTTTTTTTTAAACTTTTGTTTAAGTACCCTTACAATTAACCGAAATAAAAATTTATTCCTTGACCTATATTATGAGAACAGGGGGAATATTTGATTTCGAGCCAGTTACTGAGTTATTTGAAAGTCACAAACGGTAGAGTAAATCTGCAGAATGTTATGGGAAAATCGATCTTACGACAGTTTATAAAGATTCATAATATGTGACATATATGGCTCTATGTATATATCCTTTATAATTCATAATAAGCCTTTGACCTTATGTAATGGCCATCGGCCTTGTACTATTTTTATAACTCTAAACATTGTCAATGCTTTTATAAATAAAATTACACAATTACCCGTCATTTTATAGGTCACTGATAAAATGAGTTAAATGAGTTTTTCATTTTTGATTGCAATGACAAATTTTGATAAATACCAGACGTACCTATAGACGTCCGGTACCTACTTGATTTTAGTGATGTTTTCAATTTTAGAGGCTTATCAGGGTTAAGCTTGAACCGTTTAACCTGTTTTTGGATGTCGGAAACGAGTCTTGAATTAATTACGATAAAAATAAATATCATTATAAATTGCGTAGGTATAACGAAACGCAAATATTATGTCAATTTGGTCTAGTATTATAAAATAAACGTCCGATACTTAGTTTTAATTATGTTTTCAGTTTAAGAGGCTTGCCAGTGTTAAGATTGAACCTTTTACACTGTTTTTGGAAGTAGGAAACGCGTTTTGAATTAATTACGACAAAAATAAATTTCACTAAAATTGCATTTTATACTAACGAAATTATTTGTTTCTTTTTTTTTTAACATGGATACACCCGTAAGAATTTAATCACTCGGACACAGACAATTCATTTGTGTTTAAAGATCAGACTCATACACAACGAATTGCGTCGCAGTGGAGTGCTCAATTTAAAAAAAAAAAAACAAAATTATATGAATTCACTTTACCTTGTTTCATTTATACTACTATCATAGCAAGTCAGATCTTTATAGATAAGGTAGGTCGAATCTGTACTAAAACCCCCGACTGCACGTAGTCTTGTCTGCCCCAGCCCTAGAGTATTTTTGTAAAGCCGTAGGCGCGGAGGGAGCGAGTAGTCCTCGCCCGCCGCGCCGTAGCAAATCGCAGGCACCCATGCTCACCTCCGCAGTTTTGGCTTATTGGTCGTCTTCGGCGACCAGCTTCTGCCACTACAGCTCGCACAGATACCTACGATTTGCTACGTAAGGGCGAAGGTGCTGCACTTCCCGCAATTCTGAAGCCGTTGCAGTAGTAATTTTAGGACAATATTCCCGTGTAAAAAATGAGGTTTTAATTTTACAAAAAAAAATCATTACTCATAAACTATACTTTTCTACTGCAAGGGGGGAAGGGTAGGGGTTCCCCTGAACCCAACCCCTCCCCAACCCACCCTCCCACCTCCCACCTCCGTACGTAAGTACCGGATATCTAGGTATAGTTTTACCAATACCAGAACTAATTGGTAACTTCTGGGCGTAAATGTAATCATGAGAAAGAGGTCTTTCCAGTTCCTTCTCATATCGTTGTAGGAGGATTTTGACGGATTTTTATAACATGGATGATAAATGGGCTTGCATTGCTTCTGCAAATAAAGTAGGTTACTGGTATTTTATTATCGCTAAGGACTAAATTTGAAATAGCAGAAAAACTGGGACACAGTAGTGGATGAATTGCTACTTACTATTATAGAAATAAGTAAGCGACTCGTAGGTAGAAATGGATCTAACAACTTGTCAAAACGCAGTTCAAGGACAATATTACTAATACTATGGATCGAACTAAAGGAGATGAGACACAGACAGATAATATTTGGATACATCCGCAGTGGTTATCTACGCCTTTCGGTCATTGTATCGATCTTTAATTGCTTTCCTATTACCTAAAATAAGACCTTTCGAGAACACGATATCCATTCAAAACTTAAACTAAAGAAGGTATCTTAAATCTGAACATGAAGTATGAAAAAAACTTTTGCTAAAAAAACATGTTTTAAAATGGCTGAATTATTTATGTTACCTTTCAGTTGATAAAGATGGTGATGATAATGTACTGATTTTGAACACGATGACAATATCTGAATATTCTTGGAAACTATCAACTATGAGGGAGACTAAAAGCCAATGCCATAATAAATATGTGAATACGTAAACCTTACTCAGATTTGAATTAGTTTTGTTCTGAACATTCCTATCAATATCTAACCTTACAATTTCTTCTGTTTTGGATCTTTTGTACCTATTGTATTTTGGGATTTAAAACATATTAGAAGAAATTGAAAACTACACTTACTTAATATATTTAAAAAAAAAGTATCGCGCAATATAGGTCCAAACATAGAATACAAAATTGAAGCAAGCAAGGTAATATTTGAACAACTGAAGGCAGTTTTGGAGCTAAATTAAATCCATCATTAGATCCAATATCCATATCTGAACTTTTCTCGATTAATCAGTGTCAGATTGTCAGAGCCAAGCCTGGAACCAAAGCTGACTGGATTCGACCAAAGCTCATTTTATACACGATTCACTATACCGGGGATAATTTAAATCTTGAATAAAGTCGTGTATCGTTTTTTCATGCTATCTATCGTATAGCGGCGCTTGGAATCATTCCGCACTCCGGACCTTCTAACCGGTAATAAAATCAGGTCTAGATTTTGTGATTTCCTTTTTTGGAACTAAACCAGCATATATTGTAAATATTGTGAGTAATTTGGTCCAATATAGATTGTATTTGTTAAAAACGACTACAACGTCACTCTTAAGATCCTAAGTTAGTTATGCACCATTGTCGTATCAAATAACAAATATAGGTATTATTTGGATATGACTCCAATTGGTCAACTTGTTCTCGATTCTCAGGATACTACTGAGCTACCTGCAGCCAATAACTTTTCTTATCAGGTCGTCACTCGTCACTTCATCTAGTGAGGGGGTAGCCATCACTATATTGGTTACTGTGAAGTACTTTAGACTTTTGCGGATATCCTCATTTCTAAGTAAATAACATAATAACAGAAATGCAGAGATAGCATAGTCCTCTTTATAGCTCGTTGAACAACTTTGAGCTTCCTCATACGGACAGCAGTAAAGAACCATTCGGTCGAAGTAGAACTTACCTAATCGGACAATTTGTCCTAGGTAACAGGTAAACATTTTCGTCGACAACTTCGAGCGTAGTGCTCAAAACAACTACCGGCAACTTTTTATGAAGGCTTAAAATAACTGAATTGATGTATTTTAACTCGATTTAATTTTTGTTATTGCAATATTGTTATTTCATACCAGAATCCGTTGACTTTTGGTACGGATCTGTATATATAGCGGTGGACTTGTGAAGGGATGTAATGATGACAACAAAACAAAACAAAAATGCCCAATGACTTGCTTGCATACACGTTTTTGTTTGAGTCGATGACCTTCAAAGAAGTACCATACTATTTAATTTATTATTAGCAACATCAATAGCTTGTTAACACCACCGACGTTATGTACCTACATAAAGTACCTACCTGAGTGTAAACATATAAAGTTGAAATAAGCAATCCTTCCATGTTATAACAACGTTTGTTCTCCTCGGTTGTGGTAGGTAAGTTGTACATCGAAAGTACCTACATCAAAAAATTAAATAAAATGTAAGCTACGTACAGCAACAAATCACAATACCTATTAAAATCTCAGACAAAATAAAAAGTCTCTAAAAAGTCTGAGATTAATATTAGACAAGATAAAAGTAAAAGCCGCCTTCAAGGAACTAAAAGGAATAAAATAATTTTCGCACAATAGCTTTATAAGTCGAGACTTAATAGTTCTACTAGAACTATTACTTATCTAGTAGAACTTTTACAAAGAATGAGACATCTAATTGTTTGAAGTGAAATTTATTTTTTATTAAAAGCCGAATTTTTTGACCCATTTGAGTGCCAAGGTTTATTAAAACACGAACGTCGTCTAAATAATCATATTAAAAACTTCATTCCTTATCTTTTCACATTTAGAGGTGTATTTTTTCTCCAAATTTATTTCGGACCACTACTGAAGTACCTATAATCTATTTAATAAAAAATAATAATCAAAATCGGTCCACAGTGGACGAAGATACAGAGTAACTAGCGAACTGTAAATAAACCCATTAAGAATGAGAATGAATTAAAAATTACTAGCCACTTAAGTTTGTAAATTTAAAGTTCAAACTGCATTAGAACTCTAAAGCTACAATTCAAAAGTTTTTCTAATTAAGGAAAGAAAACTATTACTTATTTAGGTATTATTTAGTTTACCCATTTTTCTTATGAAAACAATTGTCGTTACTTTCTCGTTTTTTTTTAACTGACGTCGTCATTTAATGCTGGAAGAGAGACTGTGGGTACGTTGGAAGCTGGGTTGCAGTCAACGCGAAATTGCGGGCGCTACAGAGCTACTTGGTACATCTACTTGAACGTCACAGAGGAAGAATCAGGGTCACTACTCACAGACACACACAGACAGTTTCTTCTAAGACTACAGCACGCCAGCTGGTAGGAAGAGTCCAATCCCAGCTTATGGGAGCGAGAGTGACGTTTGTTATTGTAGACGCGCATATTCGCGCTGAAGCGACACTTGGTGGGGGACGTGTTCTATTTTCCGATGAGTGACGCTTGTTATTTCATCTCAATTCAAGGAGAGTGAATGTTTAACATGTTCCGGTTGCCAGATTCGAGTGAAGAATCTCTGAGGAAGTTTATTCTTACTAAGATGGAACGATCACGGTGCAGGCTGGAGCTCGCTTTTTTGGAATAATTAAAAATTATAAATTTTGTACAGCCGACTTCAATATAAGTTATTTAAGAATAACTCAAAACCTATTGGTCTGACCTTGATCAAATTCATGTGGGACCACACGAGAACTATCAGCTTTCATATAAAAAAAGAATCATCGAAATCGGTTCACCCAGTTCAAAGTTATGAGGCAACACATAAAAAAAACATACAGTCGAAAAACATACAGTCAAGTACCGTCTCCTTTTTGGAAGTCTGCAGAAAACAGATCTAGTTTGGATACGATGTAATTTAAATGCGGAGCAATATCGTGACGAGTTTGTGCAAACAATGGTCATCTCTCACCGACGGCAGCTCGGCCAATATTTCGGGTATACGAGGGCGGCACTGAAAATTTCGGGAATCAAGGAAGTGACACAACATTACTATTTAAAAATGTATTTATTGCTTTTCGAAGTATTCTCCGCGAAATTTGACACGTTTTTCCATACGATGGAACCAATCATTGAAGCAACCATTCCATTCGGAAGTTGTAGTCTCCAAAATGGCTGTTTTGTAGGCGTCCACAGCTTCTTCAGGTGATGAAAATCTTTGTCCACGGAATTTATTCTTTATTTTAGGGAAAGTATAAAAATCATTAGGGCTTAGGTCGGGGCTGTACGGCGGATGGTCTAATAATTCTATGTTTTCTTGCTCTAAAAACTCTTTTGTTCTGTGTGCGGCGTGAGAACTCGCATTGTCGTGATGGCGGATGATGCGGCGGTTGCAGTTCTCTTTACGGAGTTCAGAAAAGACCTGTGGCAAACAAATGCTAGCATACCATTCTGCATTAACCGTTCTTTGTCCCTCAAGAGGAATAGTCGTAACATGGCCGGTTTTGGAGACAAACGTGGCCACCATTTTCTTTGCAACACTCCGTGAACGAACAATTTTTGTTGGCTTTAACTCATTTTCGAACACCCAAACTCGTGACTGGTTTTTTGTTTCGGGTTCGTACGCGTATATCCAGGATTCGTCACCTGATACGATGTTGTATACAGCATTTGAGGATCCTGCGTGGAATCTTTCGAGAGTTCTGACGCACTAAGTAACGCGAGCCGCTTTTTGCTCTTCACAGAGCGAATGCGGTATCCATCAGGAGAACAACTTTTTTACACCTTTTGTTTGTTCATGCAAGATTATTTGTATTTGACTCATGCCAATGTCCAAAGTTGCCTGAATTTCGCGGTACGTTACATGTCGATCTTCCTCAATCAGCTTACGCACAGCATCTACGTTTTCTTGGGTGACTGCAGTTTTTGGACGACCTTGACGGGGATTATCACTGAGCTTGACACGTCCACGTTGAAATTCAGCAAACCAGCGATAAATTGTGGTTTTGAATGGGGCTTCATCACCCAAATGCAGAATTCATCCAGTCAACACACTGTTTTTGTGTTAAACCACTTTGAAAGTCATAATAAATCATCGCTCTTGAATTTTCTCGAGTCAATTCCATTTTCTCAACGACTAAACAAGTTTGACAAAACCTTGTGACAAGACCGAGAATCTTTTTTTAAATAAATAAATGGTATTCGATTTTTAAAACCAAGGAGTTTTCAATTAAAAAGATTTTAATATGACAGGAACAGTGAAAATATTCCATTCCCGATACTTTTAGTGCAGCCTATGTATCGTGCACAGAACAAAAGGCTGCTGATGAATCTGTTCATCGAGTACAATATTACGGTGTGAGAATGGCCGGTTAAGTCTGCCTTCTCAATTATATTTGGGCATGCGTGGGATTTGCTCGGAAGAAAAGGTTTCAGTAATATTTCCAGGTCTTATTTACCAGGTGACAAGTTACACTCTAATAATACACGGCATGCCAAACTTGTTGCTCATGCCGAGGGAGTGTGGGAGCTCCAACAGATTTAACAAAAAATCTAGGAATGTTAATTTTAATATCTTTACTTGTGTTACATCTTCTTATAATTTTTAATTTTAGTTTAGCAACAAGCCTTTTATTAAGTTAATCAATTAAATGAATAGGTAATAAATTACCCTAATATTGATGTATAATATCTAAAACGAAAATCTAAATAATCTAAATAAAACACTTTTTAAAACCCCTTGTTTCCCTAGGCAAACAATCGAATAACTAGTTCTGAAGGAAGACCAGTTACCCTGATCGTGTTAGACGTTATCACTATATCCAATGTATTAATTTTAATGGCAAATGTCATTGATTATAACGCTAATCTAAATTAAGGTTATGTAATTATGTTTGTTATGTAAACATGTATTCCTGTTAAGATTGAGGGGCTCGCCCCAGCTTTTGTATCACGAGTCTGATAATGTGGCATTCGTGACGAAACCGACAACAAGACATATTTGTGAGATTCTTAGGGTCACATTATCATGGGTTCAACTGATAACCTAATGTTATGTGGCTCTTTTATATATCACTAGTTCAAACAATCTTAACCAGTTTCACTTCATACGTGACACGAGTAGAAACATACATGTTGGTTCTAAAAGTTTTACGACGGTTAGGTGTTCAGTACTGCTGTGTTCAGTAATATAATTGGTGTTGTTAGCGTAACTGACTTATTTGTGTTTTTGCAGTATTTTGGAAGAAATGACGAAGATGGTGCTTCTCGGTTTCGTATTGTGGGCGGGCGTAAGTTTCGGAAGCCACGTTGCACCTTACCCGCTCAATTTGATAGTGACGACAGGTATATTTCTTTTCTGGATTAGAATTCTAATATACCAATCGATAGTTGTGAAGAATTCATTTGTTTTAGATATAATACACCCACCGCCGATGTATGACTTCCCGTTCCCAAGTGCAGAGGTATTGAAAACGTTACCGCCTGTGACTTCTGCACATACCAATAAGTCGATAGCCTTCAGTAAGATGACGGTAGAGTTGCTTGAACGCTTTGAGAATAATCTTGAGGGGGCCAATATCACACCGAAACCCGGAACAGCTGCTCAGGGATTTGCGATACAAGGACTTCCTTCCAGCGATGCGATGCGCTATGAGAAATCGTCGATGATTATTACTAAGGCTTCCCAGAATCTAGTGTGGACAAAATGTGCAAAGTAGGTCAAAAACAAACACTATATTGAACACAAATTGCAAAGAGAGATTTTGTAATACATTCATTGTTTTTGATTGATATTGAATGTTTTCCTATAGCCTGTCATTGATATTTTAGGTATGGTTTGGCCACGGACGAGTGCGCAAGTTTTATAAGCACGTTGAACCTTCGCGATAGTGAATATGGGCCGGAATGCGCGGCGTTAGAGCGTTTCACATGTCGCACGAACAAGATGTCGTCGAAGTATCGCACGTTCGACGGCTCGTGTAACAATCCCGTGCGCTCCTCTTGGGGTCAAGCGTTAACAGGGTTCAAACGACTTTTGCACCCGAGATACGCTGACGGCATAGAAGAGGTTGGTTAGATAAAATGCTTGTTTTTAAATCGGACTCTATAATATAATGCCTTTACCTTACTTTAAAAATAAAATATAAATAAACGTTGAATTTGAAATAGTTGTTACCGTGTACAGTGGCGTGTTAAATATCATATGAGGGTGTCGTAAGAAGCGACAGTGGGAAACTCAAACAGGTGATGGGCAGCAGCATCTCGAGATGGTAGTGGACGGGGTTTAGGTTCGAGTGAAGTCCCCTGATGTCGCCTTGGTCTTGTTGCTCAGTTTGCCCCGAGCAGTTATTGTTTTGAGGGGGTCACCAGACGAAACGCAGAAGCAGAGTTTGCGTCTCGAGCCGGCCCATACGTGCAACAGTAAAAGCTGCCGCGTGGCTCTACCACCGGTAAAAACACCTTGCCAAGCGTAGCAACTGCAGTAAAATCCCCCTTGTGCGGCTATCTATAGGGGAGACCTATGTTCAGCATTGGAATTTATAAGCTGTAATGGAATTGGAACAGGGTTCAGAAAAAGGAGATTTTTGTTAATAATAATCATATTGTTGTAGTCCAAACTGATGATCGTGTAGTGGCCTCGTGAGAAATGACAATAACCTCTACCCCGTATCGCCCCATGTCTATCGCAAGAGGCAACAAAGGGAAATAATTTAAAATTAATATTTTGTACAGCCGACTTCAATATAAGCGACTTCAATATAGGTTATTTAAGAATAACTCAATAACCATTGGTCTGACCTTGATCAAATTCATATGGGACCACACGAGAACTGTCAGCTTTCATATAAAAAAAGAATCATCGAAATCAGATCGCCCAGTACAAAGTTATGAGGTAACACACATAAAAAAAGCAAAAAAAAAAACATACACTCGAATTGAGTACCGTCTCCTTTTTGGAAGTCGGCAGACAAACCAGGAGGTGGGTAGCAGCGCCTTCCTAATAACAACTAAACAAAACTGCGGTCGTCAACCCGCCTGCTAAATGTGGCAACTATGGAAAATAGCGCCCTTTTAAGAAAATATATGGGGATGCCTATGTTCTGCAGTTAGGGTTACCAGATGGAAAAAAATCAAAAGTCCGGAGAAAAGGCCAGATTTCCATTGAAAAATCCTGAGATTTTTTACAGTTTGAGATTTTTCTTGCCAACAATTCCAAAACAATTTAAAAAAAGGACACTGTGGATCTCGTTCACGCGTTGCACATCGCACTCAATGAGGGGGGGGGGGGGGGGGGCGACACCGCTCTTATCTGAGCAGTGTCGCACACTCACTCAGTTCCACCCCATTGCTTTAACCATACTCAAGTAAATCATCGTCATCAATCAATCTTAATTTAAAATGATATATGTACTCAAATACTTAAAGAAAAAAAAAACCTTACTTAAAAAGGTACCTTCACATATTAAGTATGATAAAACGGTTTAAGTACGTACTTGGATAAATAAGTTTTGATTTTAATTGTGCAATTATTACTAAAGGATGATTATTTTTAGTTTCTATAACTTTTTACTAAAGAGATCTTTAAAATGTAAGCTGTATTGTATTGTAAATTCTAAAAATCCCGAAATCTCAGGACAAATCCTGAGATATGGTAACCCTATCTGCAGTGGACTTGATAGGCTGCAATTAAAGAATATATGAATGAGTCCACAGTCCATACTGCTAAACTATTAATGTTATTAAGAAAAATGTTATTGATTAATGTCTTGAATCATTTTATTTTTATTAGTTCCACATTTTATACGCTTTTGTCGTAATTATATGTATAATTGTGATTAGTGCTGTGAGCCGGATGTTTATTTGCGTCACAGTAATTAACTATTCACTATCAAGTTCAATAACGGAGTCATAAGTTTATTTTAATAGATTGTTAAGAAAATTTAATTGACCCCGGTCACCTAAGAACTACAATCAATATTTAAAAATAGATAACTCTTTATATAAGATAGATAACTAAATGTATGAGAATGTTCAAAGTCGCTCAGCGGAGGGCTATGCTCGAGGTTTCTCCGCGTGATAGACTTAAAGCAAGGATATACGCAGTAGAAATAAAGTAACCGACATAGCCCAACGGATTAGTATCCTAAAGAAGAAGTTAGAATAATGGGCCGGCCATATACCTCGAAGAACAGACAACCAATAGGGAAGAAAGGTTTTCGAGTGGCAGCCTCGTACCGGTAGGCGAAGTGTAGGGCGTCAACCCACTAAGTCAATGGATGCACCAGGACCGTGCTTTGTGGCGTTCCTTGGTCCTTGGGGGAGGCCTATGTTTAGCAGTAAACTTATGAAAGGCTGTGATGATGATGATGATGAGCTTTCGACGCTTCTGTATTTGATTGTTTTCCTTATTACTACAATATGTCACTTATACTAAAATTATTTTTAAATTGATAAATGATAACACGTTCCTTTCTACAGCCACGCCGAGCAGTAAACCCCAAGTCGTTACCCTCAGCACGGCTGGTCAGTACCAAGCTAGCTGGCAATATAGACAAGCCGGATGACAGGAAAACCATTGCTCTAGCTGTTTGGAGTCAGTTCGTGCACCATGATTTAGTCCATATTCCTACCAGAAAGACGAGTAAGTTATAATAAAGCATATTATGGATTGCCATCTGACGCGGAGCGCTAACCATCTGAGCCGTGGTAGCTCAGATAGTTAGCGCTCGTGGTAATTTCACAATACGCGGGCAACCCGGGTTCAATCCCCACCGGCACCTATGAAGTTGTTAATTTTAAGTATCGATTTACCACGTGCTCGGCGGTGAAGAAAAACATCGTGAGGAAACCTGCATGCTTGAGAAATAAGAACAAAAATTCGAAGAAATGTGAAGTTCGCCGTTGGGACAGCGTGGCGGACATTTCCTTGCCCTAAAACCCTCTCAGAAATCAGGGAAGCCCTGTGCCCACTTGGGACGTACATATATAGGCTGTAACTTAACTTTTTTTTTAATATTTTTGATTCGTTAAATGAATAGTAATGGAACACTGATTGATACAGATGAACTACTATGTAATGACTTGCGAATCTATAAAGTACCTACAAATATTTCTTAGTATGATTTTTACGTTTTTCAAAAGACTCTTGAAATTAGAGCATAATACATGTGCGTAATGTATTTTATTGTGCACGCATCGCATAGTATAATGTAAGGAAACGGACAAAACTTGGTTCTAAAGCTAATGTCTCGCCTACAGTTCACACGAATCAACCGATTCGCTGTTGCGACGAGTCTGGCTACGACCTTACTCCACGCTACATCCATCCGAGTTGCATGCCAATATCGGTGCCCAACGACGACCCATTCCTCAAGGATAAGCGGGTCACTTGTATGGAGTACACTCGATCTGTCACCACTTACAGAAGCGATTGCACCTTCGGAGCTGCGGAACAGGTAAATAAACGAATGAAAACGAAAATATGAAGTATCTTTTTCATTGACTTTTTGTTTAACTCGCATCAACTTAAACTAAGATAGAGAAAAGCATTACCTTAATAAATATCTAGTTTTCAAAATCTTAATTCATAAAATATACGGAACCCCAATAGAGCAGGGCGCGACTTGCACTTGGTCGATTTTATTGCAATGGTAGGCACTAAGGCTGAGATCTATAGACCGTACTTTGACTTTGCTCAGACTTTACTTTCGAGCTAAGACAATGTCGGTATTTATAGAGCTAACTTCGAAGTCGTGCTGAGTGCGTGCTTAGCAAAGCCTAAGTAAGTAATATCGACGACTTACGTAAAACTCAGGATATTATTCAAAACGTCCGTATTAATTTTAAATGTTTGTTTTTATGTTACTCTAATTAATTAATAAAAACAATAAATAGGTAGTTTAGGCCGTCTTCTATTTTTAAATAGCATAATTCCATTTTCTATTTACATAATTTCAATCTATTTCGAATTCCTTAAATCTTATTTTTATCTTTTTTTTTTTGATTTTGTACTCATCTTATCCGTTCCCGTTCTCATACGCCCGTTTCATGTAATAATAACTTATTTATGAAATACAATTTGGACTGTTTTTGATTTTATATATATATATATATATATATATATATATATATATATATATATATATATATATATATATATATATATATATATATATATATATATATATATATATATATTATATAGATTTGTAATTTTATACGGCAATTTTGATTTTAAATATATAGGTATATTTTTTTATTTTATACAGTAAAGTCAAAAACATAATGCGTGGAATGAAGTATCCATTAATATTTGGACTGTCTGGGCCTTAGCATAAGCTTAGCTTAATCTTAGCCCGATTAAATTATAAATACAGAATCAAAGATTATGCTCAGCGTATACTCGCGATGTTAGCTTTACCGGGGACTTGAAACCAAGTTTTGAATGCTTTCTACAATTTATTTATAAACTTGTTTACTAGCATATTTTTTTTTAAACTTAGTAATGTAGATATGCATAAATGAAATAAGAAAAAGGCACTTTGAAAATTGTTAAAATTTGGGTACTCTGATTTATAAAGACTGCAAACTTCAATGGTAAGGGGGGAACGAGGAAAAGGTGCCAATAGTTATTTAAAGTTAAAAAAAGTTAAAGTTACATTCTATATACGTCCCACTGGCAGGCACAGGCCTCCTCTTATTTCTGAAAAAGTTTTAGGGCAAGGAATTGTCCGCCGTGCTGCCCCAATGCGTGTTGGTGAACTTCACATATCTCCGAAATATTTTTTTTCTTATTTTCAGACATGCAGGTTTCCTCACGATGTTTTCCTTCACCGCTGACCACGTGGTAAATCAGCACTTAAAATTGCAATTAACAATTTCATTGGTGCCGGAGGGGATCGAACCCGGGTTGCTCACGTACTGTGAAACTTACAGCGAGCGCTAACCATCTGAGCTACCACGGCTCTTGAAATATTTTATTCCTTAGTAATGCAGTTTCCTTACAATGTTTCTCCACCGAACACGTGTAAATCGAACCCGGGTTGTTCGCATACAAAAAAAATCACGGCAAGCGCTTAGTTACTGATCTTCCAGGGTAAACATGCCAAAAAGTATCCGTCCGGCCTTTTTAAGGGAACCCTAAAAGTAAACCCATGTTGTTGCATCAACGTGCCTCTTCATAAACAATATAGAACATTTTATTTTACGTTGTTAAAAAAATTAAGCAGTATCGGCGATACGGTATCGCGGTCACACGGAGAGTTGGTCAAGTGAAAGGAAACTACTCGGGAGGTCCACGTCTTGAGCGTTGTTTATTGTCATTGCAAAGCAAATACTTAACAGTACCTGAATTCGTAAAAACCAGTACCTGATTATTAAAAATTAATGCTATTTTTGTGGAATAAAAACTCTTTTCATCCTCATCAATCGGCAATCTCAGTATCTATCACGTTTTTTTAAGAAGCAATTCACTTGAGTAGAGTGAGCCAGAAAGGTTTGGAGATTTAGTAAATATAATAAATCTTAAATACGGCTAAATCTAACAATCTTAAAGTAAAGATGTTATGTAGCGGTAGCGAATCGATATGGATAATAATTCGAAGAGATCGGGACTCGAGATTGAAATGGATCGAAATTCCTACTCAAATTCGTCGACGGGTTTTTGTAATGCGCATTCAGACTGACAGAGAGACAGAGAACGTTTCCAGATTCTGCTGCCTTAGGTACAAACCTCTTTAGGCTGGGGCATACAAGTCCTAAATTCACTGCTGTGAATGCCTTTGTCAAGTTTTAATTCAATGAAATATTCTATTAATTGCTTCAACAGTACCTACATAACGTTTTAAATTAATCATAAAGCCGCGTATCCATCAAAAATGTTAACAACATTTATGTTTCCAATTGTTTACAACTCAACAAAAGTTACCAACAAGCGTCTCCACCGAGGGAACAAATGTTGGCAACAAGCGTATTCGTTTGATGTTGCCGCCGAAAATGGAAACAAGTTCTGTTGGCAACTGTAGTGTTGGCAACAAAACTTTTGTGGAGACGCGGCTTAATATCATATTTTTCTACATAGCATACTCATGACATTATCAACCTTAGGCGGAGTGGGGATGTTTTCCTTATTGTTTTTAACACGTGAACGATGCGTGCGAGCCGAGATTGCCTTGGTGAATCATTGAAAGTACTTGTGGTTTTTTAAAACTGATTTAACATAGTATTTGTAATCTTATATGCTGTCAATGTTTGTTGACTCATGAGATTTTTCCCCCCACATGATGCGTCAAATATCTATATACGACAATGTTTCAGTACTAAACGAAATATATTTGTATTTTATTATTTATCTGTTTTTAAGTTCAACCTTTTTGAACAGTGGTAGAGCCACGCGGCAGCTTTTGCTGTCGCACGGATGGGCCGGCTCGAACCGGGGTGGTACCACGACCTCACAGAATACCAGCGTGAAGTAGAGGTTTACCTCTGCGTTTCGCTTGGTGAGTGCAGGTGGCCGGAGGCCCTTTTTACTGGAAATGAGGCATTCCATCTTAGTCCTCACGGGTGACAACGCATCTACATTTTGATTTATAATAGAGGATAGATGTAGATGTCTACGGACCGCAGCAACCACTTACCATCAGGTGGACTGTGTGCTCGTTTGTCACCCTTATCATATAAAAAAAAAACCTTTAGAATAGAATAGAATAGAATAATTTTTTATTCAATATTGATTATTACATAATTCTTATTGAAAGTCATTTTTTATTTACCACTGGTTCGGAAAATACCTCTGTCCTGGGAAGAACCAGCAAGAAACCCAGCGGGACTTTTTTTTTCAAACATATTTCACTTAACAATATTTTCATTTATACAATTTTTAAATGATTTTTAATAGAACCAGCATGGTGGCGATCACCTTATTCCCAGGGGTTATTTTCATTCATGTATTCCTTGATATTATAATAACCCTTTTAGTACAGTTTTTCTTTAATAAAACTTTTAAACTTGTTTATTGATAAACTTTGAATATGTTCTGGGATTTTGTTGTAAAAGCGTATACATTGCCCCATAAATGAATTACTGATTCTGTGGAGTCTAGTAACTGGTATTACAAGCTTATGTTTGTTCCTAGTGTTTAAAGAATGCACATCCTTCTTCTTATTAAAGCTATTTATGTTTTTATGTACATACATTAGATTTTCATAAATATATTGCGATGCCAAAGTTAATATGTTTATTTCTTTAAATTTTTGTCCGAGGGACTCTTTACAATTTAGGTTATAAATCGCCCGAACGGCTCTCTTTTGCAAAACAAATATAGCTTCAATATCAGTCGCATTACCCCGTAGCAAAATTCCATAAGACATTACGCTATGAAAGTAACTAAAATACACTAATCTAGCTGTCTCAACATCTGTGAGACTTCTAATCTTTCTTACAGCATATGCTGCAGAACTAAGTCTGCTTGCTAATTTAGATATATGGGGGCCCCATTGAAGTTTCGCGTCAATAGTAATACCGAGAAAAACAGTGGTATCCACAAGACTCAACTCCTCCCCATTTAATAGCACATTGATATTCGAATGTTTTACATTAGGTATTGTAAATTTAATACACTTTGTCTTATTGCCGTTCAAGAGCATATTGTTGGCGTTAAACCAATGTACTCATTTCGATAGAGCATTATTTACATCGTGATAATTAATTAACTGCCGTTTGAGTTTGAAAATTAAAGAGGTATCGTCAGCAAATAATACTATATTTGTGTGATTGTCCCCTACAAGATAAGGTAAGTCATTAATATATATTAAAAACAGGAATGGGCCAAGAATCGAGCCCTGAGGAACGCCCATTGATACTACCGATCCGGAGGAACTTTTACCATTAATCACTACTTTTTGAATTCTGTTACTTAAATATGAAGTAATAAGTCTAAACGCTAAATTTTTTACACCGTAATGTTGTAGTTTCCTGATTAATGTTTCATGATGAACACAATCGAAAGCCTTGGAAAGATCACAGAAAACACCTAAGGCATCCTGTGAATTCTCCCAGGCATTAAAAATATATTTCATAAGCTCAACGCCGGCGTCAGACGTCGAACGACCCCTTGTAAATCCAAATTGGTTTTTATGAAGTAATTTATTTGTATTAAAAAAAATTAACAATTGATTCAAAATAATTTTTTCAAAAATTTTACTAAGAGTTGGTAGTACAGAAATAGGTCTAAAATTAGCGGGGTCCAATGTACTACCAGATTTAAATAAAGGTATTACTTTACTATACTTTATTAAATCAGGAAACACACCAGAATCGATACAAGTATTAAAAATAATAGCAAGATGAGGTGCAATTAAATCTATTATGGACGCAATAACTGTCACGGAAATCCCCCACAAATCTGCAGTTTTCTTTACATCAATGGTTTTGAAGTATTTTACAATATCTTGCGGTAATACTTTTTCAAATCTAAATTCTTTTAAACAGATATTAACATTCTGTTTGAGTAATGACTCGGCGACAGTTGGAGAAGAATTCAAAGACTCTGTTGTCAAAATAGGAATATCAGTGAAATATTTCTCAAACACCGCTGCGACTTCTTGATTTGATTTAGTCAATTCATTGTTAATTTTTAATTGATAGTTTGCGTTACGAGCTTTTCATTACCGGTTTCGCTGTTAATTATACTCCACGTCATTTTAATTTTATTCTTAGCCATCTTAATTTTGTTGCTAATATGTAACGATTTGGCTGTGGAGCAAACTTTTTTAAACATTTTAGAATAATTTTTGACATATTCTTTAAAAGCATCAGAAGGATTATATGATCTTTCATGGTAAAGGGCATATAACCTTCGTCTGCTTTTATGAATTCCCACTGTCGCCCACTCATTAAATACCTTGCGACTGTTTCCGGAGAATGTTTTAGAAGTAAATGTTTTTTTAAATTCATTGCTTATAAGGGTAAATAATTCTCCATATAAAAAGTCTGCATTGTTCTTATAAGAAAGCGATGGGTTTAAAACTCATGTATATATCACGTTGATAGTCGTTCCAAAATCAACTATACCGGGATTGTCAGAGATGTTTGTGTTCGTTTTATGACTGTTTAAAAATAGTGTTTTTGTGTTTTTACTAAAAATACGTTCGTTTTTTTTTTATAGAATAGGGGGCAAACGAGCATGCGGCTCACCTGATGGTAAGTGACTACCGCCGCCCATGAACAACCGCAACACCAGGGGAATTGCAGATGCGTTGCCGACCTTTTAGAAAGGTGTAAGCTCTTTTCTTGAACGTTCCTAAGTCGTATCGGTCCGGAAAATTCGCTGGTGGTAATTGATTCCACAAGGAAGTCGTGCGAGGGAGAAAACTTCTTCTAAGTCGCACAGTCGTGGACCGCCCATCATCCAGATGGTATGGATGGTAACGCGAGTTTTGTCGCGATGTGCGATGGTGAAATTGAGCGGCTGGAATTAGTCCGAACAATTCCTCAGAGCACTCGCCGTGATAAATGCGATAAAATACGCAAAGAGATGCAACATCTCTACGCAGTGCCAGTGTATCGAGCCGATCAGAAATAACTCGGTCGTCGACGATTCGAACCGCTCTGCGCTGGATGCGGTCAAGTGGAAGGAGCTGGCACTGGGGTCTGAATCATAGTGATGTTCAAGTAGGTATTTAAGTCGCACATGGGCAAACACTACTACTACACACTACACCTGAAATAGTTATTTGTAGGCCACATTAATTGTTCGTTGTCCGGAGGGTGTTAGATTTAAGATAATCAAAGACCATTTATTGGATATTTATTTTTTTATCAAGTTTTTAAATATAAAATCTAACTATCAAAAAGTTACGAACCCCTGCTATTCCTAATAACCTTTCATTGGTTTTATTTACATTTGGTATCGCTTCTCGTTGGCCTTAGCTTAGATCCCTCCATTGTATTGCTCTTCATCGGCACAGCGGTGACACTCTCTGTACGTGAGAGTTCAAGCGCTGGTGACATTGAGCCGGAGTGTGTAACGCTAGGGTTGATAGAAACAGAAACAGAAACTTTTTTATTCAATATAGATTATAAATAATGCTTATTGAAAGTCACTCTTTTGTATAATTACCACTATGATATATTACTACTATGATACCGAACCAATATGGAATATTATAGACTTGTGCCAAAGAAGATACATAGTAGGTATATGTTATATAATGTAAACTTTTGTATTTAGGTAGTGAAAGGTACGATCAATTTTAAATCAACTTTTATTAAATATCTTTACAGATAGGGAATATTAAACTTTCCTACAAAACAAAATATGCACGACAGTTAAGGGTAATCTTAAATAATTAACCAACACTCATCAGTATTTCAGTACGCAATAATCAATATTACTTACTACCCTTTAAAAATTACTTTTATATATTTTTGGCTTTTTCGATGACTTTTATAATTTTTATTAATATTTCTAACAATTGCAAAAATTCGTAGCTGTATGTATAATTTTTTTTGAAAATCCATAGGGAAGCATAGATAGATAGAAAGATAACACTTTATTGCACGCCAAAAAATAACATAAATACTAACAAAAAATGAGAATAAGAAATGTGGTACAATGGATGATCTTATCGCTAAGGGCGATCTCTTCCAGACAACATTTGAATGGACAGGATTGAAAGAAAGCAATAAAAAGGTGTGTAGTTTGGCGACAAAAATAATTTAATTTTTTATATTTTAATTTTTATTAGCCATAAAATAGAAATATTGAATGGATAAGTACCTAGATAAGATAAATACATACATACATACATATTAATATATATATATATATATATATATATATATATATATATATATACATATATATATATATATATATATACATATACAATAAATTTATATTTTTATAAATATATAAAAGTACAAATATATACTGCCAAATGTGCCATATATATAAACAAATATTGTAATTGTAAAATATTGTAGAATAATTATATACACATGAATAGGCATTATTTTTGTATAAAGCGCAGTCAGTCTGTGCTTGCGTGCGGTACGTGAGATTAAAGAGACGAGTCACGAACTACTACGTAGGTACGTAGTAGTACGTACTAGCCCTCGGCCAGGGCAGTCGGCGACGGCCCGTTCCGTGTCCCGCGCGCCTGTCAAGGCCCCCGCACGAATCCAAACACCCACACATAGCCGCAAGCGATTTTATGTGCACACATGCTTAAGTGTCGTTTCTTTTTGCGTAGTGTATATTTTCTTTGCTATCGGTTCGTAAAGCGTCATCACAATCGGTTCGAATTTCAAATTATTTAAAAAAAATGTATTATGTTTGAATGACATGCTAATAACCCCCTCAACTGAATATAAGGCAGTTATTTTGATATCACAGATCAGAAAGATGCTTCAATTTTTTTTTATATGTGTGATCTGTACTTTTAACTTCTCTCTTCTACCGTTCTTAACAGATTAAAGTCATTTTTTGCGGTATGAATTATTATCACGCAAACATAGCATGTAACTGCTACTGCTAAATATTGTTTCCCGATGATTTTATGCGAGCTCAAATGGATTTGACCTATTGGTTTGTTCTTGAAATCTTTATTGTTCTTATTGACTCCAATGTAGAAATCATTTGAACTGATAATGAATAATAAATTTACTTTAAGAGGGACTTGAGTTTAATAAAAAAATATTCTTGTTACAAATTAAAAAGTTTCTTTATTATTGTATTGTTTTGACCGCGCTTTGACAATAGTTCAAATCTTTTTTAGCGTTTCTCATTTAAAAAATTTTTACATGCCCATTTGTTTGGTTAGGAAAGGAAAGCATAAAGTGAATTGCAGTTTATTGGAAAAAATTTCGCACGTTCTTTGTAAGAAAAAATCTATAAAAAGTTCTACTAATTAAAAGCAATTGATGAAACATCTTTTTAAGGTTCCGTAACCAACGGGACCCTATTACCTACTAAGCATCCGCTACCCTTCCGTCCGTCCGTCTGTCCTTCCATCCGTCAGCGGACTCTATCTTATGATACATAATAGGGTGACAGTTGAAATTTTCACAACAATAATAAAAGTTAAAATAAATTTAAAAAATTAACAGGGGTTCCCCCACCCCTACTAGAAACGTATATTACGATGGTACGGAACACTTCACACGCGAGTCCGACTCGCACTTGGCCGGTTATTTATTCCTAAACGTCTTGGCGTAAAGACGTCTAAAGCAATGTGTACTAGTTTCATAATATTGCAATACATTTTACTTTAAAATTCTGCTCAGTTTTTATTAGTGACAGTATTTCTAACTCTTTTGTTTTTCCTGTGCAGACATCTAATCACTATCTAATATAAAAAAATAAAATTTTGTTTGTTCGTATTTTATGCACTCCAGTACCGTTCAACAGATTGCGGTAACACTTTGTCAAAATGGTTCTTGACTTCCACTTCCGCCAAAGTTATAGGCATAGTACAATTAACTAAGAATGGGTGGCACGCGTACCGTACTGACAAATTTATTTGAAAGTTATGTATCCATTCAACTTCAATGAATGTATTTAATCATTCTCAATATAATTCTTCCGAATTTGAAGCGATATTTCCGCAATTATTCTCTCTGCGGCTGCAACGCTGGTTTATAATTAGTGCATTAAAAATAACTGGGACATTAATTTTGAGTTAATCTTCATTAAACACGCAATATGTTCTTAATTATATTCTATAGCTTTTCATGCCGTAATAGAAGTTTCCACTTTTATACTTTAGTGACCTATTTCGAAGTCGTTGATGATAATTTTTAATAAGCGTTGCGTATAACACAGGCAGTGGCGGTGTACGAATATACACTACCTAATATGGTCCCGGACGAGAGAGTAAGAGAAAAAATCAGTAGTTGTGCGGCAGTGTCTTCCTAATAACAAGTAATAAATAAAAACTACGGTTGCCAAGCCGTCTGCCAAGCGTATCAACTATGGCAAATATCCTCCCTATTAGTCTATCAATGGAAGCGTCTCCACCGAGGGAACAAATGTCGGCAACAAACGTATTCCTTTGATTTGCAACATTTTGAAACAAATGTCGTCAACTTTTGTTGATTTGTCAACATGTCGGAAACATAAATGTTGTCAACATTTTTGGTGGAGACGCGCCTGACAGAAACATTTGTCGGCAACACGTGTTGACAAATGTTGAAAACTTTGGTGGAGACGCGCCATAACGCTTACGTAAAAAGTTCTTTTTCAAAGCAATAAATTATAAATATATAATATCTCTATTCGTATTCAGTCTGTAATGCATAAACATCCCGTTCTTAAAATATTCTTGGTTCTCGTAATAACGCTTTTTCCACTCAATGAATGCGAATCTATTTTAGTAGCCGGTGGAGCCAGTTTTATGCATGCATCATTAATCATTTAAATAAAAAAGCTGCACACACTATATAAAGTAATTAAAAAGATAGTAAAAAGATTTATTAAGATCTTTTTTTGCTATCTCGTTTATTCTTTCAGATATATAATAAATGGTCCAAAAATACCAAAAAGTCAAATGTAAAGTTACAGCCTTCTCTCATTTCTTAGACGAATCTGAAACAATTAGTCTACCGTTAGGTCTACCGCGCTGTTCCAGTGCATATTGGTAGAGTTTTTGATTGATTTTTATTCCATTGTACAAAGGTTTCCTCATGATGTTTGACAGGTGACGTGATGATTCCCCGTGATATTTTGCAAACGTGTGGTAAATCAGCATTTAAAATTGTAATCAACAATTATATTCTTGCCGGCGGGGATTAAACTTGGGTCGCCGTAAATGTCACAGTCACAGTACGCGCTATGCGTATTGAGCTGTCACGGCTCTAAAAATATCGAAGTAAAAATTTTTTCTCCAAGTTCAGGCATATTACAAAAGCGCATGTTTTTTTTTTTTTTTTTTTTTTTTTTTATAGGATAAGGGTGACAAACGAGCACACAGTCCACCTGATGGTAAGTGGTTGCTGCGGCCCATAGACATCTACATCTATCCTCTATTACAAATCAAAATGTAGATGCGTTGTCACCCGTGAGGACTAAGATGGAGTGCCTCATTTCCAGTAAAAAGGGCCTCCGGCCACCTGCACTCACCAAGCGAAACGCAGAGGTAAACCTCTACTTCACGCTGGTTTTCTGTGAGGTCATGGTACCACCCCGGTTCGAGCCGGCCCATCCGTGCGACAGCAAAAGCTGCCGCGTGGCTCTACCACTGTTAAAATGTATGTGTTACTGTTTATTGATTAGATAATAATAATCGTGACTTAGTCCGCGTTGCTTGATATATAAACAATCGTTTTCGTGTGTGCGAAGGAAAAAACATCAAAAAGACATAATTTATTTGTAAACAATTTTATTCGTTGCTCCGTTTCTAGCTAAAATATATAAATTATCTTGGTTAGTAACGCGAGAGCAAGCGACATACCGTGTGAGAAACCCGGTATAAAAATTGTTATTACTTAAAACTTTAAATTAAATGTAGATATCGCAAACTTTTTTTTTTAGATAAGGGCAGTGTCTAAGAAATAAAACTCCGAAAACCTAATTGAGATCATGCAGTAGTTTTTCCGTGATGCGCGCACAACTGCAAACCTCTATCATTTTATCTATATAAATTAGATACTATCATTAAAATTAAATGTTTTTTTTAAATAAAATTGAAGTGGCAAACGAAGTTACAGTTCAGCTAATGGCCAGTGGCTACTGCAGCACATGGACACCTGTAATCAACATTAATAAAGAAGACTACAGATGCGCTGTCACTTTTGAGGACTAAAATGGAATACCTTTTTTGTTTGTACGTGGTAGAGCTATGCTGCAGCTATATTAGGAGTATAGTTGTAGCACAAATGGGTCGGCTCGATCGGGGAAGGTCCACGTTCTCACAGAATATCACCGTAAAATGGCAGCTTGACACTGCTGTGTTTCGTATGCTGGGTGTAGAGAACCGGAGAACCATTTTACTGGAAAAGAGGCATTCCATCTTAGTCCTCACGGGTAACGACGCATCTGCATTTTGATTTTTCATTGAGGATAAGTGTAGATGTCTATGTGTCACAGCAACCACTTACCATCAGGTGGACTGTGTGCTCGTTTGTTACCCTTATTCTATAAAAAAACAAAAACCTTATAGCCTGTAATAATTATACTGACTCTATACACTTCAGACCGGAACATAGCAATGCACGCAATGCTACTTGACGACAGAAATAGGTAAGATGGTGATACGTGGCCAGATAGACTTCTGGGTAGAAAATGAGTAAATATTACTATTAAAATAGCATTGACTTAATATTTATTGAATTAGATTACTCATTTGTTAACACTGGAATATACAGGTTGGTCGAAATAGTGACGCCTATAATTTAAAATTAAAAATTTTGTACAGCCGACTCCAATATAAGCGACTTCAAGACAGGTTATTTAAGAATAACTCAATAACCATTGGTCTGACCTTGATGAACCACACGAGAACTATCAGCTTTCATATAAAAAAAGAATCATCGAAATCGGTTCGCCCAGTACAAAGTTATGAGGTAACACACATAAAAAAAAAAAAAACATACACTCGAATTGAGTACCGTCTCCTTTTTGGAAGTCGGCAGAAAAGAAAACTTTAAATCCTCACAACCAGGGATATCCGAAAATACTCCATGTATGTTATCAGATTTTTTGTAGTTTTCGAGTTATAATTTTGTTTGTATTTTTTAGTGTTTTCTCCCGATGGAGTTTCAAAAATTCATATCTTTTTTTATAATTGTTATTTTTCAGATATTTTTTGAGATAATTGTCTTAAATGACACTTTTACACATAAAATAACAAATTTATTAACATTTCTGTAAATTACTCAAAAAAGTATCGAAATTAAGAATTTCAGTTTTTAATGGAGTAGACTCAAATTTACAACTTCAATTTAAAATACAAAAACTAGTTTCCATAGGTTCTAGTTGACTATAAAAACGGAAATAACGTCAACGAGAGCAGTTTTAACAAGCACAATGACCGTAAACAGATAAAAACCGGTCTAATTATTAGCTAGCCACGAAAGATCCGAAACCCGTTTAACAAATCCCAAATTATGAATAATTGTAATGTACAATCTACCTCGTGTTATTTTACTGGAATTTTGGTGAAAGTAATAACAAATTACATTTTATTACTTTTAGTTACCTAAGAATGTCAAAAATAGGCAAAATAATTATTCTCAAATTTTTCTCAAAAAATCTTCAAAAATATTTGTGAATTTTTAGCGTATTCATCTTCGCAGGCAGATTACAGCGAATGATAACCCGTTACTTACCAACTTTTTTTAAGTATCAGATAACTTTGAAACCTGCAAAATTTTGAAAGTCAATAAGAACCTATGGAAACTATCTAGTTTCCATAGGTTCTTATTGACTTTCAAAAGTCTCTGTATTTTTAAATTGAAGTTGTAACTTTGAGTCTACCCCACTAAAAACTGAAATTCTTAATTTCGATACTTTTTTGAGTAATTTTCGGAAATGTTAAGAAGTTCATTATTTTATGTGTAAAAGTAGATACCATTCAAGACAATTATGTCAAAAAAATACGAGTATCTGAAAAATAATCACTACAAAATAAGATATGAATTTTTGAAACTACATCGAGAGAAAACGCAAAAAAAATACAAAAAAAAATATAACTTGAAAACTACAAAAAATCTGATAACATACATGGGGTATTTTCGGGCATAGCTGGTTGTGAGGAATTTAAATTTTTCTTTTGGACGTCACTCTTTGGACCAACCTGTACATATATATTTTGTATATAGGTATTTATTGTAGGTTCATCAAATACATAAATTAACCAACGCGTGTAACTTTGTACAATAACAGCTTATTAATATTAACCAGCGTAAAAGTTATTTTAAATGGACAATCGCAATAACATCCATTGTTTTGGTCGCAACTCTATATTTGCATATATTTTTTCTGGGAAAAAGTTCATGTTTGTTATTTGAGAACGTTACAAAACATATTACTTTACATATTGCGCAATAAAAACACGATTATATTGGGTAGTGCTAAAATAAATGCTTCTAAAAAAAATAACGTAAACACAAAACAAAATAACAATATCCTCCATATATAATCTCGGTCGGTCAGGACCTGATCATAGTCCTCTGTTCCAAGGACGTAAGTATATCTAAACTAATATAAAGAAATTCCTATTAGAATTAAATAATTTTCTAGGGATGTTTTGATGTCAGTGTACAATTTATTTATGCACAATATCATCAATGTTCGAGGAGACAGTAATCCGAAACGACCAGGGAAAGATCAGGCGCAGCACCACCGACTTAACGTGCGTTCCGACGCGCGGAGGTGAATCACCGCCAACTTCCTGACTCCGGGCTGCTACCGAAAATTTTTTTTTATATTCTACCAAGCCAGCGCTTATCTACAACCCCACCTGATGGTAAGTTGTGATGTAGTCTAAGATGGTGAAGCGCACTGACTTAACAAAAGCCTATTCACTCTTGCCTTGAAGACACCCACAATGTAATCGGATGGAAAGACAGATGCTGCCAACTTATTCTACTCCTTTACTGTACGCATGATATATGAAAAGATATGAAAGCGTGGTAAGTCAATAACGAAAGGGTGGAGACTGGCCGAACGTCGGTCCGATGGTGGAAGGGAGAGGGAGGAATTAAATTATGCAATTCCTGCGCACACTCTCCGAAATGAAAACCGAAAGGCTGGCTACTTTGCGTCTGTGTTCGAGGCTGGTAAGATTGGTTTTAACCAAATTCGGGTCACCAATAAACCTCTTAGCACGCCTTTCCATTGAGTCCGAAGCTGCTTGGTGATATTTTTCTGGTGTTGCAGTTGTTCATGGGCGGCGGTAGTCACTTACCATCAGGTGAGCCGCATGCTCGTTTGCCCCCTCTCCTATAAAAAAAAACCACCCCATATATGGCAGCAATACTCCATGCACGACCGTACTTGCGCTTTATATAAAGTAAGCAGCTGTTTCGGCGTGAAGTATCGCTGCACCTTTGCAAGGACTCCCAGCTTCCTTGCAGCTGATTTGGCCTTGGACTCAATGAACCGCCTCAAGTTCAGATTTGAGGATATCCCAAACCCTAACAACTGAAGGCGGTCGGTATATTCCAGTGATACGTTTCAGAACGAAGGAGCCAAGGTGAGCTGGCTCCTTTTTGCAATTTGAATTTCACAAAATTGGCATCACCGCATTCGAAGACTGCCTGTAGTGTGAGATTCACACGCTCTACCATGGCTTCTCTTTGGGACTTAATTTGATCCCAACTGGCCCTAGCACTTGGTTGATATCTCTCCACAACTGTGCTTTCGTCTGCATACCCATAGATACGAGCATCAGCAGATCATTAATATGCAGCAGGAAAAGAGTGCGGAGAGACCGGACCCCTGAGGAACACCGGCGTTAGTCGCCATAGGATCGGTTGAGCAGCCATCGACGATGACCCGGAGAGACCGTTCCCTCAGAAAGTCCTTTACCCATTCAATCAGACCAGGGGATAAGCCGTACGCTGGAAGCTTACCCAAAAGGCTAGTGTGCCAAACTCTGTCCAAGGCCTTCGAGACATCAAGGAAAACAGCAAGTGTTTCCCCACTGTTCTCGAGTGCTTCACCCCATACGTATGTGGTATACGCTAGAAGGTCACCAGCTGACCGGTTTCCGCGAAACCCATATTGCCGACCACTAAGAAGGTCATTCTGTTCTAGGTATGCCATTAAGCGTGCGCTCAATATACGCTCCATAATCTTGCAGAGTGTGAAGATAATTGAGATTTTCCGGTAATTGGCAGGGTCGGCATGTCTACCTTTTTTTGAAACAGGCTGCATGTTGGCCAGCTTCCCGGTCGCTAACCAGCACGATGGGGGGCCACCCTGGGATTTTTCGCTAGTTGCCGGGGCAGCCTTTCATGAGTAGCTAATTCACTAATTGGGCCCCCAACTTCCTGCGGTCGGCCAGTGGAACACCGTGCTTCCGATCCCGCTACCCTCCACGATCAAGCACCCGACACAGCAACAACTGACGCTTCGTACCCGGTTTACATACAAAACGCTATAGTCCTCGGGCCCACATATTATAAGGGATTGCAGTGATTAATAACAGGCTGAAAGTTTATACACAGCTTCGTTTTGACGAGACACCCAACTTTTATCATTGGACCAAATTCTGATAGTGGGAGGAAAAAGCGTGATAGGGAGCGAAACACGTCGATTTGATGAGTGTCCCAAATTAAATACTAACAGTTTCTAAAAATCAATACTTCGAGAAAATACGATGGAAAACTGAGAAAAACTTGGGGCATACAAAATGAATGGTACCTTCCGAGTGACTCCCAGTTTCTAACATGTCAGAATGGTGACTTGAAAAAAATTATTAATAACGAGCTGATTTTTGTTTCGGGGCTTGCAAAACTCAATCTGATTTTTTTGGCCCAACCCAGGAATCGAACCAGAGATCTCATAATCAGGATCCGCGTTTACGACACGAAAATATAGGATTATTCTATTCGGTTACCCACGTGTGATATTTAAACAAAATATGCTTGTATTTTAATATGGTAGCAAATTAATAAAATACAGATAAAGTCTACTCTATTTATGGAAAAGTTGAATGAACATAATATTATAGCGTAAACAAGTTAAATTAATATGCATAGATGACAGATATTTGATATCCAACAAGTGTGAATTTGATCGGTATGTTTTTGTTTACAAAAGTGCTAATGTCATTTATCTAAGCACATAAAATTCAATTATCCATTATTTAGAGACCATAATAAATAAAAACTAAAACCTTAAATTATCTTATTAAAGTCCTGCTCTCCGCTGTATAGTGCCAAGAACGTTGGTTGCGTTTCCTCGCTGAATGGGTTATATTTGGCATTTGAGATTTTGAGCGAGAAAGGAACTAGCCCTCTTATCACCAGCAGCGATGAAAAGTCGCGGATACAGTTTCAATTATCCATTATTTAGAGACCATAATAAATAAAAACTAAAACCTTAAATTATCTTATTAAAGTCCTGCTCTCCGCTTTATAGTGCCAAGAACGTTGGTTGCGTTTCCTCGCTGAATGGGTTATATTTGGCATTTGAGATTTTGAGCGAGAAAGGAACTAGCCCTCTTATCACCAGCAGCGATGAAAAGTCGCGGATACAGTTCCTTTAGGGTCACGTTTAATAAAAGTGCTTAGTTAGATATACTTTGATGTCAGTGTACAATTTATTTATGCACAATATCATAACTTGTACGAGTTATTAGGATTGATTCTTATTCTGTTAAATATCCGCATCACATAATAGGTATATATCTTTCGTATAACCACAGAACAAATAATAGGTATAACCCAATCCGTTCATCACTCCATTACAGCATATAAAAATCCACAGCTGAACATACTCGTAGATCTCTATATTATGACCTTCATATGAGGATAACGCAATAATGCGGTAGATTAGTGTAAGAGGTATTTTACAGATTTTTGGTTGCATTGTTTAAGCTGAAAGCGCAAGGGTAACCCGCGAAATCATATTTTCTTACGTTTTGTGAAATTTGTAGATCAGTGTCAGGTTGTATGTTTAACTAAATTTGAATCGCGACCATAACGAGTATGTATTTACAGAATTAAAATCATTATAATCATTAATACAACCCTCTAAGTTCGTATAATCCCATTGTATGGCTATTTCCAGAAAAACTCATTCAAAGGGATTATATGAACTTAGAGGGTTGTATTGGTGATTTTAATGATAATAATTCTGTAAACAGATAATCGATACGGCCGCGAATCATATTTTGTTAAACATACAACCTGACCCTGACCTGCAAATTCCAAAAAAAAAAACGCAAGAAAATTTGAATTTCGCGGTTCACCCTGGAGCTTTCACCTTAAATAGTTACCGACATATTGCAGATTTTTTCAAGCTTGATATTCCTAGGCTAATCTTTTTTAGCTATATAATAAGGGTGACATGCTTAATTATTTATTAGTAAAAAGGGTGTCCAGACTGAACAAATAAACAATAATTAGGACAGACTAACAGAATGAACATTTTTTCTAAAATGAATAAGTAAATAACACAGTGGACTAACATGCAGAACAGACGCCTCCGCTTATTTTAAAAGGATAAAGGAGATAATATAACACATTGATGATGATGAAATAATGCTTAATGTATTAGATAAACATCATTGAAAGGGTCCAACAGACAGGGGTTAATCAGTCATAGACGTTCTACCCCACTAAACTGAAACTGGAATAACGAGGTGGACGTGACCCTCGTGAAGGAATGTCACATAAGGACGTCTGTTGCCCTCTCTTAAAAGAAAGGTTAGACTACTAAGATTACGGGTCTCTTTGGAGTGGTCCCGATATTGACGTCCCTTCTGTTGACTGTATCTTCTATTTATTGGAAGGTGCGGAAATGAAACAGCGATTTTACCTTCGTAATTTCCCCATAAGAGTGCAACGTTGAAACTTTTACTACTTTCCTATCACTTCCCTATTGCCTTCTTCTTTCTTGCTTTAAACTATAAAACTGTTAGCTGGTCCCGAACGAATTTCCAAATTACCAGTTTACTATCCTAGTCGCGAGTTATACGCAAAAGAGAACCGCGCACCTCGCGCCATTTCGACATCTTAACATTGCTTTTCACCATTGCACCCTTGTATTTTACCCCATATCTTTATTTCTATAAAACATGTGGTTACACAATTTTATTTATAAAACCACATACAGTCTTATCATTATGACATACATTACATCGTTATCACATAAAAACATATTAAGATATTGAACAAAATACATCTATTTTACAGAACATTTCAAAGTTAGAAATCTTAAATATCTAACAAACATGGTTAAAATAACAATATTTATTGATAAACATGAATATCTTAACTAATACAATAGTTTAATTCACAATTTAAATACATTTTACACTTTAATTCAACTTTAATTTTCTTATATAAATCTATTATTATTTCACTGTTTAAGCACAAATTTAGACACTTAACATAGTACTGTTATTATTAAAACATATAGTAAACCTGAAACATTTATTATTTATTTCTACTTATATTACTGAAGTTTTCAGAAATTAATAGTTTATTTTGTATTTTTATTGTACATTATTTAGACCCTGTTTGGATTCCATACAATATGAGCAACCAATTCGTACACGACCCTTATCATATCAGTAGAAGGCTAGTGCCTAGTGCTTTATTTGTCTAATTGACAACTACAGTGGATTTCGGGTATAACGACGATGAAGGGACCACTTTATTTTCGTCGTTATATCCGGAAGTCGTTACAGGCAAAGGTAACAAATTCAATACATTACAGTTGCTACTCAGAATATCACTTAGTAACTGAACCATAAATTTAACTCCGAAACGTACACACTTCCCTACCTACTTACCTGATATCTCTAAACAAAAGGTAAAGGTTTCCATACCTGGTGACCATCTGTGTGGGTGTAGACAAAAGATAAGAAATGTTTTTGAAAGAAATAAATCTTTGTGTCTTTGGCGGCCGACTCCGGTGGCAATAACTGCATGGGATTTCTAGGAATTTGTTACAAATGATTCATTAAAAACAGTCGCTCACCTGAAGCCGGTGTTACATCCGAAGTCGCTATAGCCACATGAAATTTGTACTAAAATATGCTTTAAATTCAAGGGACTTAGATTTAATGTCGCTATAGGTAAATGGTCGCTACAACCAAGGTCGTAATAAATGAAAACCACTGTATCTCTGTTCATTATGAAACATTATTTGTTTACATAAGTTATTCTTATATAGCCATAATGAACCTTATCTCTTATCACAAGAGCAAAATATATTTTCATCTAAAGTATAATACGTGGGTGGATTGAAAAGTACTCGGCCTAACACAGATCCATTCAATTCTAAAAATCAAATCTACCCACATTATTTAGTTCAGTTCAGACTAGTTCATTGTGTGAAGTTCGAAACGTGTGCGATAATTAGTTTTGATTTTATAAATTTATTAACAAAGTAATCGGACATAATTTCCGCGAATGGAGCAAATCGAGCAGCGTGCCGTCATTAAGTACCTCCATAAGAAGGGGCTATCATCAAAAGCCATCCATGATGACATGGTCAGTACATTAGGCGATTGTGCTCTGTCATATTCATCCGTCAAAAAATGGATAGCAGAATTTAAGCGTGGTAGAGAGAGTGTGAAAGATGAACCCCGCTCTGGAAGGCCTTCGACGTCAACTACTGACGAAAATATTAAAAAAGTACTTGATTTAATAATGGGAGACCGCAGATTAAAAATTAGAGAGATAGCCGAGGTTATAGACATCTCTTATGAATGAACTCAAAACATCATTGTCAACGAGTTGGGTTTCCACAAGGTGTCTGCGAGGTGGGTTCCGCGACTGCTTTCAGTTGAACAAAAAAGGACGCGATTGACTATTTCACGCGACTGTTTGGAGTTATTTGAAGCCGATGCAGATGATTTTTTGAATCGTTTTGATACTATAGACGAAACATGGGTTCATTACTGTACACCGGAAACAAAACAACAATCAAAACAGTGGAGAAGACCTGGTTCACCACCCCCTAAAAAGGCTAAGTCGATTTTGTCGGCAAATAAGGTGATGGCTTCAGTATTCTGGGACTCGAAAGGTGTGATTATGATTGATTATCTTGAAAGGGGTCAGAATATAAACTCTGATTACTACTGCACCTTACTACGTCGTTTACGAGAGGAAATAAAAGAAAAACGTCGAGGAATGCTCAGAAGAAAAGTCCTGTTTCATCAAGATAACGCCCGTGTTCACACGTCAGTACAGTCAATGGCTGAAATTCACAACTGTGGCTTTGAACTGTTACCGCATCCGCCGTATTCACCTGATCTGGCACCATCAGACTTCTTTCTGTTCCCTAACCTAAAAAAGCACTTGGGAGGTCAAAGATTTTCGACTAACGACGAGGTCAAAGCAGCTGTAGACGCATATTTTGACTCTAAGGAAGAATCATTTTTTTTCAACGGTCTAAATGCTTGGAAGGGGAGGTGGCAAAAGTGTATTGAACTTGATGGTGATTATGTAGAAAAATAAAAATATAACTGATTTAGTATGTGTTTATTTTCTTGGTTAGGCCGAGTACTTTTCAATCCACCCTCGTACTTATCTAATTTAACATAAAACCCGTATTCGTATTGCATAGCCGATTACTACGTAACACATGACTCTAAATTAAACGAGTAAACAAACTCATGGAATTAACTCTCGACGGGGTTATCGGACCCCGAACTTTCATTCGACGTTATATTTAACTCTTTATTCGGAGTGCCTTTATATAATTTAATAGCATTAACTTCAAATACAAAATTATTTATTTTTTATGAAATTAACAAACTATATTTTTAAGGGCGTCGCCTACAATCATATTATTGGAAAATCTATTGGAAAACAATTTATGGCGTGAAATATTTTTATTAATAAGGTTTAAAATATCAAGTTATTATACGATGTAATCAAAAAACAGATCGATGCTAGCAGATACCTTCTTCTCTTCTCTCTCTTGATCTTTTGGACTTTTGCCCTTCATTATTCTAAAATAAATTTCGTTGCTATAAAGTTAATTTTTGTTTTAGATGAACCAGGCAACACATTTTCTTGACGGATCTGTTATCTACGGAACAAACAGCCGAGACGCGGCTGCGTTACGAGAGAAGACTGGCGGTCTTCTCAAGACCTCATACATTGACAATGAAGAATATTTGCCCCTCTCTGCTTCTCCTTTAGAAAAATGCTTAGTGGAGAGCAATTCAGACGCTTGCTTTAACACTGGTAAGTTTCATTTTATTTATAATATTAGATTAATACAATGGAAAACATAGCGTAGGTCTTAGGCGTTGGTTTGTTAAAAATTTTGTTTATAATATGTGTAATTTCAAACTTATAGAAAAATATTATAAAAAAATATATTTTGTGAAACATTTTTATTAAAATTTAATTTTCACCCATTATTCATAGAATTCTTTTTTGTAGAATAGGGTGATAACCGAGCACACAGTCCACCTGATGGTAAGTGGATACTGTGGCCCATAAATATCTACATTTATTCTCAATTACGAATCAAAGTGTAAATGCGTTATCACCGCTGAGGATTCTATCCTCTATTACAAATCAAAATGTAGATGCGTTGTCACCCGTGAGGACTAATATGTATGAATAAAATGGTTCAATTGTTCACTTTTATATTCAGTCAGTTTATAATTTAATCGATGGATAACTTTTATCTGATTATTGAAACATCTGATCTAGAGCGATAATATTTTAACGAGAGATTGCTGTTTTTTTTGTGTATTTTTTTAATATAATATATTTATAAATGCGTATTAAAGCAAAGTTTCAGATGGATAAACTTCAAACGTATTTTATTGTTAAACAGGCGATGTTCGGTCAAACATGCATCCATGGCTTACCGGACTCCACTCACTATGGCTGAGGGAACACAACCGAGTCGCGCGAGCCCTTTCTGCTCTTAATCCAGATTGGAACTCCGATCGTGTGTATCACGAGGCTAGGAAGATTGTGGTCGCTGAACTGCAACATATCACTTACAAACAGTGGCTGCCTGCTCTCACTGGTAATTTTTAATATCTATTAGTAAAAATTAGAAATAAGTAAATTGTTTAGTTGTTTTGCTTTAAGGACGTAATATTAGGTCCGTATGTCATTATTTTACATTCTTAATATATAAAATTCTCGTGTCGCGGTGTTTGTTACCAAACTCCTCCGAAACGGCTCAACCGATTTGTATGAAATTTTGTGTGCATATCGGGTAGGTCTGAGAATCGGCCAACATCTATTTTTCAAACCCCTAAATGATAAGGGTGACCCACCTCTAAATATTTATTTTATTTTTTTGACATTTTTTTTATTTTTATTTTATTATGATTTAGCATTGAAAAATACATAAAACTTCAAATTATCACCCTTCTACGATCAACCCCTGTTTTTTAATAGCGATTTTTATTGTATATGGCAAAACAACGTTTGCCGGTTCAGACAAGGGCCAACAGAGTTCTTCCTTCGGCTGGTCTTGGTCCTGAACTACCTATGACACCTACGTTGGGTTCGGGAGGTCAACGAGGCGTATGTGAACCCCGTGAAGGAGTATCACAAGAGAATGTCTCCTGCCGCTTCTTTCTTATAAAAGGTTCAGACGGGGATTACGGGTCTTCCGAGGTCGCCCCGGTCCCAACGCCTTAATTCTTCAAACTGTATATTAATATTTAAAGGTGAAGGATCCCTTGGGAATAAAACATCAATTATCTTCAAACCGCTCCGTGAGAGAGCAATAACTTTCCCTATGACTTCCCTATATGTTTTCTTTCTTGATTATATATATTATTGGTACATTGGTAGCTGGTCCCGAACGATTTGCATGTTGGTTCATCTCCTTGTGGAGGTTTTGCATGTTTCGAGGAAACCCTCTTTACATGGGCGGCATCTCAGGAGGACACGACCCCCCCCGGTACTGGGTGCTGCGTTGGCAGCTTGTGGGTTGGTGTGGTGCGCACTTAGCGCCATCAAATCAGGTGTCGGGATGCTCACTCATCCCCGGCGTCCCCGTCGCCGGGTGGTGAGCGTAGAAGTTCACGTGGGAGTGGTCGCCCGTCAGGTGGGCGGGCGTGGAGAGGAGCTAGATTTTGAAGATGTGGGTGTGGCCCGTTATCTGCGCGGTCGAACAACCGTCTCGCAGTACGGGCCACGAATTCGGAGATGGATTCGACCTTAAGGTCGCGTGCAATGATATCGTTCCTGACGTAGCGACCGGCTCCCACGATCACCCGAAGCGCAAGATTTTGCTGGGCTTCCAACCTCCTGCGCTGAGTGGCCGAGGTCAACGCGTACCAGGCTGGTGCTGCGTAGGTCAGCCGCGAGCGTATGTAGGTTTTGTAGATACCTATTTTCGTTCTTGTTGGGAGTTTGGATGCCAGTATAGGATAGAGTTTTGCTCGCGCAGCTCTGGCCTGTCTTACGACGTTACGATTTGCATGAAAACCTGTCTAATGGGGTATCAAAAACGCTTTACTCGAAAGAGAGCCGCGCCCTCTGTGCGATTTCGCAACTCAATTACATCAATTTGTACTATCACTCTGCCACGGTTTGCTCAATATCTTTATTTGTATAAGACATACATTTATACATTTTATTTATAAAGATAGCACAACAAAATATCTATACTATGACATACATTACATTTCAATATCACAAAAACATTTTATTTATTCAACAAAATATGCCTATTTTACAACATGTGTACTAAGTTAGAATTCATAAATATCTAACACATAAGGTTGGAAACAATGTTCTTTATTTGAAAATACAAATATAACTAATACGATAGTTTAATTCACATTTTTTCACACATTTTACTATTTAAAACACTTTTAAATTTCTTATACAAAACTATCAATATTTCACTATTCCAGAAGAATTTATACATGAAAACAACACAGAATTCACCTATTTTGCTCATACAGTCAACCTGAAACATTTCACACATCACAAGTCAATTTTACATAAATTGCTGAAATTTACAAACATTTAAATTTCCATTTATTTAGACCTCTAATTTTACAAATTAGCGCACTGCTTTTATCCAGAACTAAGTGAACAACCACTCCCCACACGACCCTTAAATGGTCGGTAAAGTAGTTGCAAATTAGCACACGCTGCTATTAACCAATACTAGGTGAACAACTGATTCCTACACGACCCTCAAATGTCGGTAAAGTAGTTTCCAACAATGTTCTTATTAGTTATCATGTTTCTTATCAGATAACACAAACAAAATATTTTATGAATCAAATATTGAAAATAGACATTTTATTTTTCATACAAAATGTACTCGGCTTACATAAGACAATATTATGCAATACTATTTCACATTTATTCCACTTATACAAAGTAATCATTTCGACCGGGGAACAAATCCTGGTCTAACTTTATTTTAATATTTCTTTAAATCGATAATAACAATGAAAGTAATTCAACCGGGGAACTGAACCCGGAATCATGAATTATATCTCAAAAATTTCCTATATGAATTAATTAAGAAAATATTGCTAAGAAAACGACAAACTAGTCCGACCTGGGAATCGAACCCAAGACCTTCAAATTATTAATTCGATATTTCGTTAAGATTTAACTAGGCGTTTTCTTATAAGACTAATTTAACTTTAGAAGCTATTCGTAATTGGTTAACTAATAAATTGAAACATTCTTTATAGGCGCGTCGCCAACAATACCTATGCATATTTTATACCATTGTTATCTATACACTTTTGCCATTTTATAGGTAGTTAATTGATTCCTTTGCTGAAAAAATTGTGGGAGCGAAAATCAATAAAATATTTGAAACGTTGTTGCCCATAACTCATATTCAATTTAGTAAAATTTCAAATAAAAGTAGAAGCCTTATTTATTCGTATTTTCAAAAACTGCAATAATGATAATTATATCATGAACTTAACTTAATTAACTACTCTTTAAAAATAACCCTGTATATACATTCATTTAGTAATATTGCTTTTGTATTTTAGGCAAAGCTTTTAATGAACTGTATGACGGGTACGACACTGGCTACAACTCGGACATCGATCCTACTGTCACCAACTCCTTTGCAACGGCTGTTTTTCACTTCGTTAACAGTATTCTTGATCAAGACATTGAATTAGTGGACGAGGATAATAATGTGTCGTCTTCAGAGAGACTAAAGCACAACTACTTCAAGCCAGAGATCGTTACACAAAAGCGTGGCCTTGAAAAAATTCTGCGGGGAATGGTCAGCCAGAAAAGCCAGGATCTGGACTTGAATTATGATGATGATGTAAGTTGTTAATTAATTATTGTATACCTTGTATTTTATTGTTTTCTTATATTATAAAGTTTTATCGCTATCTGATGAACGGTATGGCTGCGTATAAAATACGAACAAACCAAAAAATTGTTATCGTATAAGGGTGACAAACGAGCACACAGTCCACCTGATGGTAAGTGATTGCAGTGGCTCATAGACATCTACATTTATCCTCGTTTGCGAATCAAAATGCAGATGCGTTGTCACCTGTGAGGACTAAGATGGAATGCCTCGTTTCCAGTAAAAAGGGTCTCCGGTTGTCTACACATAGCATACGAAACACAGCAGCATTAAGCTGCTATTTGACGCTGGTATTTTGTGAGAGAGTAGTCCATATGTTATAATTGTAGCACGAATGGGTCGAGCCGACCCATTCGTGCTACAACTATAACATAGCTGCAGAGTGGCTCTACCACGTGAAATTTTTTATATTTTGGATGTATTAACTTTAATCAATAATGTTATATGTATGTATTAAATATTGTTGATCCAAGTAAGTAAGTGAAATATAGACGATTGAATCGTTTAGTAATTACGCGACTGCACTGTCGTATAGTTAATTTGTTTACCTGTTATTCTGTGTTATACAAACGTATTTAAATGTTTTTTTTTCGCAATTGTTTTTCACTTGTTATTCCACTATCTATTTATTTCCAACATTTATAGTTCAACTTGCATTACTCACTGTCAATTAATGTAATACCAAGCAAGGTGACTGCGTACTTTCGACCTCCGCCTCTGTTTTAATTCTTTTATGCAAATTTGTTTTTATTATGGATTTTCCTCGATATTTGATCTGCGTTATATATTTAAAATAAGTACCTACGTGGTTCATTTACAGTGCATAACCAAGTAAACAACTTCTTCTATATTACTTTTCTGATGTCACGTTAACTCTAAAGTTACTACTTCTATTATGTATATCTATATTGTTTGTTTATAGTACCGTCGTTTTTGTAATATATTTGCGTCGTAAATTTTACGTCCACTATAAGGGCACATATTGAGTTTCAAAGCAAATAAGGATATCGATCACGCAACTGGTGATGTCTGATGTTCTTCATTGTCTGTTAAGGCGTAGTAAATATCTGTGTCTCTATCTAAATTATTGACACTTATAACTCTCTAGTGTAGGATTTCCCCAACCTTTTTACAAACTGTTTTTATTATTACAAGCTTTTATTTAACTTGCAATGTTTGCATGCTTGTTTGTTTAGGTCAAATCTTGCAACTGTATTTTAAAACACTTATCCCTGACCGACTGGGCCGAAATTTTACATATACGTCATTATAAATCCAAAATGGCGGACTCTCAAATATGGTGGACTAGTTATTTTTCATGCACCGTCATGTTATGGTTATTAATTAAAAGGGTTTGCTGAGAAGAATACGAAAAATAAAATCACATCACTCTAAATTCAATATGGTGGATGCCCCATGGGGCATATCTGACAAAATTTCCTTATCTGAAATTGATATTAAATGAAAGAGTTTGCTAAGAAGAATACGAAAAATAAGCTCAAAGCTCTTCGCTGCTGGACAAGCAGCATCTCAAGTTCAACATGGTCTCCTTATTAAAGAAAAAAACTGTACTAAATTATGATATCTATATATATATATCATTTATGATATTATGATTCTATTTATGATATATAAATGTGATATCTTCAAACTTCCATCTCTATGCAGACGATTTGCAGCTGTATCGTCATTTTCTAGTGACTGAAGCAAATTCAGCACTATTTGAAATAAATAACGATCTAAATAAAATCGATAAGTGGTCTAGATCATACGGACTTGTTATAAACCCTAAAAAATCACAAGCTATGATTATAGGCACCAGGTTTACTCGTAAATTACTTGACTTTTCTTCACTGCCAACTCTGCAAATTAATGGCATTCCACTAAGCATTTCAGAAAAGGGGTTAAGAATCTGGGCGTCGTCATGGATTGCAAGTTGACATGGAATGCACATATCACAGAAATTAGCAGGAAAATCAATTATACTTTTCATTCCTTAAAATGCCTTCAACATTTTCTGCCGTTATCAACGAAGATTTCTCTTGTCCAAACACTTATTTTCCCGATTCTTGATTATGCTGATGTCTGTTATTTGGATGCGACTGAGGAGCAAATAAACAAACTTGAGCGGTTGCAAAACTTATGTATTCGTTATATTTTTGGGCTGAAAAAGTATGACCACGTCTCCTCATATCGTAAACAGCTCAAGTGGCTCCCAATCCGACTTCGCAGGAATACTCGAATCCTTTGCCTCCTCTTTAACATACTATACAATCCAACATCACCACCCTATCTACGTGATCGATTCCACTTTGCGCACTCCCCCGATGCAGTTTGCAGATCACATTTAAAAACCCTCCTAAATTTCCCTTCCTCTAGAACAAAGTCCTATTCTCACTCTTTTACAGTACATGCAGTTAGGTTATGGAATTCTCTTCCTGCTGCAATTCGAGAGGCTCAAACAGTGTCCGTGTTCAAAAGGCGAGTCAAAGAGCACTATCTTTCTTTGTCGTCCCAATGATTATATATATAATATATTATTATATTTATATACTAGAGCCCAATGACTTCGTCAATCTTACTTAGCGGTACCATGTAGCGACATCTATGGAAATGTATTAAATAAACAACGATGTATTTAGCGCGTCAAATTTTCATATCGATATACATCGCAACCGCTTCCGTAGATAGATAATAGATGGCGCTAGAGTAGTCAAGTGAGCTCGGCCACGGTCCTTATTGCTTTGTTAGAGAGATGTAATATATATATGTATATATATGTGTATGTGTATATGTATTTATAGTGGTATTTAGTTATATGTATGTTTACATGGATATTTGTTTTTATTAGCTTTACTTTATGTTAAGTATATTAATATTATAAAATTTTATTATAAGAGTGCACACTAGTTCAGCTTCTCTTTTAATTTGTCCAGTATCAGGCCTGCTGGAAGAGATTTCAATATGAAATAAGCAGTGCCTTTGTACAAAATATCTTTTTTTTTCTTCATTTTAACATTATTTTGTGTGTACATAAATTGTTAAATAAATAAATAAATTAACGGGCAAACGACTATGCACCAATAACGCATCAAAAGAAATGAACAGACAGAAACATGTCCAGCGAAAACTAAAAAAATAAACTTGTAGTAAAATACTCGTAACATTTTTACAAAGCAGCTTTTTTAAATGCTCTAAAAAAAGAAAAAAAATCTTTAAATTAAATCAAGCTCATCAATTGATTACATTGTACATTAAAGCTTGTCGGGAAATTCTGATACATATCACATACCAAAAATTTAAATCCGGCGCTGCATAATAATAATTAACAGTGGTAGAGCCACGCGGCAGCTTTTGCTGTCGCATAGATGGGCCGGCTCGAACCGGGATGGTACCACGACCTCACAGAAAACCAGCGTGAAGTAGAGGTTTACCTCTGCGTTTCGCTTGGTGAGTGCAGGTGGCCGGAGGCCCTTTTTACTGGAAAGGAGGCATTCCATCCTAGTCCTCACGGGTGAAAACGCATCTGCATTTTGATCTGTAACAGAGGATAGATGTAGATGTCTATGGGCCGCAGCAACCACTTACCATCAGGTAGACTGTGTGCTTGTTTGTCACCCTTATCCTATAAAAAAAATAACACATACAAAACTATTTTATTTCTCTAATCATTGTTCAGAAAGTAAAAAAGACGTTTTTCTTTCAGCTCCGCCAACATTGGCTGGGTGGTTTGGATGTACTGGCAGTCGACATACAACGAGGCAGAGACCATGGACTGCCTGGATATGTGCAGTACAGAGGCTTGTGCGGTCTTTCCCCAGCAACCACGTTCCAGCAGCTGACTGATGTCATTCCACAGGAGGTATGTCAAAAATTTATTTTGTAATAGAAAACTTTTTTGTCTGAGATTGCTTCGTTTCAACCGTATTAATTCATTATTTGTTCATCACAGCCCATACAACGTCCACTGCTGAACATAGACCTCCCCATAGATTGCTAAATAGGCGGGATATTTGTCATAGTTGGAAGCTTGGCTGGCGGTTAGACAAGTCGTCGCCGATCTGGGTATTTTATATCTAGTATATATAAGGCTGTTATATCGACATGTATTACTCATAGTTGACTTTTACAATTTTTTCTTTTTAGTTTAAAAGGCATACGTTATTCGTATATGATATACCTGTATACATTAGGATGTTGCCCTGTATCATAGAGGCAGTTTAAATGCATAATTTTTTTCTTTTTTATATAGGATAGGCCACAGTCCACCTGATGGTGAGTGGTTGCAGTGGACCATAGACATCTGCATCTATCTTCGTTAGCGAATTAAAATGCAGATGAGTTGTCAGCAGTGAGAACTAAGATAGAATGCCTTTTTTCCAGTAAAAAGGGTCTCCGGTTCTCTACACTCACCATACGAAACACAGCAGCATTAAGCTGCTATTTTACGCTGGTATTCTGTGAAAGCGTGGTCCTTCCCCGGTCGAGCCGACCCATTCGTGCTACAACTATTCTATTAATATAGCTGCAGCATGGCTCTACCACGTAAATTGTTTCACAAAAAAAATTTCACAAGGAAAGACATCCAGGCACCAGGAACAATTATTTGTAGGCCATACAAATACTTGTTCCGTGCGGGATTTGTACCCGCGGCCTTCAGAGCCGCAACTCGTTGCTAAGCCACTGCGCCACGGAGCCGTCCTGCCGTCCGTCTTTTACAATTGTTTATAAACAGATAAATAGCATATTACTTCAGTATAGGAACATTAACGGACTGATAAGGTGCAGGAAGAGGACAATACTAATAGCCTATTAGGTACATTTTTAAATGCAGTGTTAAAAGCAAATTTATTTTGTTTCCAGACTGTAGATAAGCTGTCGACCTTGTACGATCATATTAACGACGTAGACCTGGTCGTGGGCATGATGGCTGAACGACCACTACCTGGATCGCTGTTAGGACCTACTGCAACTTGTTTACTCAGTAAGTATCTACTATACGTTTCGAAGTCAAAGTCAAAACTTTTAATTCAATATAGGCTTGATTAAAGTTCCTTTGCACGACAAAATCTATATCAATTCGGAATATAAGACCCCAGAAAAGAACCGGCAAGTAACTTCGTGCTCTTTTTTAACCCCCGACGAAAAAGAGGGGTTGGTTTAGATTTTGTTTTTTTTGTTTGAAAGATGACTTGATCGAGGGTGTATCTTTTGATTCAAGAAAATCTTTTCAGCCGTTTCAAGATCATCAGTTCTTTTTTTAATTTTTTTTTTATTGAAGTTAATTTTTATTCAAAACGCAGTAGCTATTATTCATACATAAAACCAAAAGGAATGCTACAAAGTACGATCTAACTTGATCGTGAATTTATTTTTATATACTTAGGTTTTGCATTGAAGTGTACCGTGGCAAAATATACAAAAAAGTACCACTTCGGGGTCCGTCTGTCTGTCGCAGACGGCTTTCCTTAAAACTACTTGACGTAGTTCTCTGATACTTTACACGGAGAATATGTTGGCTTGATTATAGAAGTAAATAATATAACAAATGAAGGTGGAAATTGAGGATGGTGACAAATAATCAAGGATAGTAGAAGTCGAGAAGTTTATTGTATCATTAGTATAATTTTAAGCAAAAAAGTCGAAGAGTATTAAAATTTACGCGAATATTAAACCACAATAATCAGGCTTCAAATATTCTAGCGCAATTATTAGATATAAAACGATTAAAGGATAAGCTGATACTTTTTGTACTATTATTTATTCTGTGCTGATCACCAAATGTACAATCAATTAGTGTATCGGACAGCTTGCACTTGCCCGATTTTTATTAAGGGGGATCCTCCGCTAGCCGCGCCATACATTTTTCTTATCCTATATACGTTAAACACAGACACTATTTGTTTAAAACTAATCATTTTATCACTTTCCTACATTGAAATGTGCTTGCGATTGACCTTCTTAGAAAATAACTTACAGTATATATTAAGGGGCTACTCCATGCGAACGATCTTGAGCATTTTGTGTGCCTGGCCGCGCCGACGCTCTACAATATAGGATCGCGTAAGAAGTAATAATATGTAAAACGCCACCTACTGTACGGACGTAGTATTTTTTCAACATCAATAAACTATTTTATGGGAATACACACAGCGTACAACGGTAAATGTATTTTAATTTTTTTATTCGGTATATTAGTTGCATTATATTAGAATTATGTATTCTCATATATATTATCTAATTATGACATTTTATAATTAATTATATATTAAAAATGAAGCATTGAAAATTGTGAGTTTAAAAGATACCTACTCACTATAGGTAAATAGATAGGTAGCTCGCCTTTTGTACAAATATTTGGTGCAATAAAGAATAAACAAATAAATAGGATGTTTTGCAGAGTGAGAGTAATATAGAATGAGAGTCGTGGAGGCAGTTTACAAACATAAAATGCACAAGGACAAACATCCAGACCCGGAACAATTATTTGTAGGCCTTACAAATATTTGTTCCGTGCGGGATTCGAACCCGCGGCCCCCAGTGCGACAACTGATTGCTAAGCCACTGCGCCACGGAGCCGTCGCCGGGTTATAGGTAAAGTGACCATACGTCCCGTTTTGAACGGGACTGTCCCTTTTCTCGGTCACCTGTCCCATTGTCCCCAAATAAAGCTCTGGGACACAAAATTGTCCCGTAACTCGTTGGATGGAAGTATTCAAAGCCAATAATCTTCAACATAATTTTTTTAATCGAATGTACTTTATGTCTACCTGGTACAAATGCTCCGGTAGAAAGAGTATTTTTTTATTTTGAATAAATTGTGGACGTCTGAAAGAAACACTTACGGTTCCAGTTCTAAAGGCGATGTTGTTGACAAAGATAACAATAAAAAAAACTTGAGCAGAATTTTATTCTTATTTAAAATCATCACTAACTTTATTAAAGCAAATTTAATCCACTGACAAATGTAATTAATAATTAAAAAAATATATGTTGCATTTAATAATTACCGTCTATACCGAATATAATTTTTTAGTGAACACTAATTGTATAAAGTTATAGTTTTTAGAGTATAAATAAACTCATGTCCTGTTTTGAGTTAAAAAATAAATGGTCAGTTTAGTATTTTTAGTTAAATTTAGTTTTAACAATTTTTAGTTTATAGTAAAAAGTAGGTATATTAGTACCTACTTACATACTTTTTACCGAATTATAAGTATAGAACACCTTATGTACTCAATTATTTTTTGAAAAAGAAGAAAAAACAAGCAATAAATAATATACTATATTTTAGCAAAAAACTATAACTTAGTAATACTAATTATAGCTTAGAACATAAATGAAAAACTCATAACCGACTTTTTTACCCGACCCAGGATTCGAACCAGGGACCTCATGATCAGCACTCGCACTACTACTACCACTAGACCAACGAGGCAGTGCTACAACTGATAAGATATTATAGTTGGTTATTACGATTATTTTTAACTGTATACTATACTGATAATATTGAATTAGCCTTTTATAGTGTAAATTATAATATTTGTCGAAATGTTAATTATGGATTCGAACCTTACATGCTAATGGTGCTTCATTTTTTTATTTGCATTTACTTCAAAGAAAATACACGCAAAAAGCTTCATCGCGCAGTAAAAACACAACAAATATATGTATAACTAATACGAAAAATTATACCCAAAACAAACAAATAATACTACCTATAAATAACCTAATAAGTAATAATATTATCGACTGATAAGACGTGAGCGTGTGCGCAGGCCGATGCTCTGACGAACGACACGGGTTCCACGTTCAAGAGCTCAACGCTCAATGATCCAACAAGCCCGTGGGCAGTAAATACGCCCAGATTTTAAAATAATTTCTTAATAAAATCAAATTTAGGTCTTTTGAAAAAAATTTTACAATAGAAATGTTCATTAATAAATTGCCTATCCATTGGTGTAAATCGCAAAATAAAATAATACTTACTTTACGAGGAGATGCATGTTATCAATAATAATTTCACATTTATGTGGTTTCGTTGTAAGGAGATTATATTAATATTTATTCCTTTAAAAAAAATATTGGATACAGCTCTTATGAAATCAAGATTATGTAGAAATATAATGTGTTTTTTATTTGTTGATATATCTTTTAAATAAAAAGTAGATAGCTCCTAAAAACCGCACAAATAACGACTAGCTCGACATTTTGCTCAACCCGCGCCTTAAGAAAAACAATAGTGAAATCTTCACATCTTCACTTCAGCGCCATCTCGCGGGAATATGGCCGGGAGCAGACCGTATGTTTCACCTTAAACACTAGCTGGTACCCGACGCGTTGCAGCCACGGAAAAATAATTGTGGAAATATCGTTTTAAATTCGGAAGAGTTATATTGTTTAATTAGGAATGATAATACATTAATTGAAGTTGAATGATATATAACTTTCAAATTAATTTGCCGGTACGATACGCGCGCCAATACTGTAAGTAAATGAGGGCTAATATTTTTCCACTCACCAGATGTCGCTAGTAGTGACTGAGGTAAAGTTTTTGTTACAAAATGTCAGTTAATTGAGAAATTAGTTTTAAATAATAGTTTATCATTATCTAGAGTATTATATTAATACACAACACAATGCGTCAGTGGCTTGATTTTTAATTTTTTGCACTTTATAACTCTTTTAAAACAAAATCGGCTTTTAGATATATTTATAGTTTGGTTTATTCATTTCTAATGGAATTAATATAAAATATAACTAATAATACAGAAAGAAACCTTAAAGATTACATTTTCCTAAGAAATCATCGTCCCCGCTATGAAATCTGTCAAATATTTTACCTCACTGTAAAGTGGCGCCGCCCTGGTGGCAGAAAAAGTTGTGGATGCCCTCATTGTTGTGCTATGGCTATAATCTTTGCTCAAGTGCAAGCAGTTTTACAGTAATCTGATGAACGGTATGTCAGCGCATGAAGTACGAACAAACAATTATTAATTTTTATATATGAGATTATGGACGTGTTATTATTTGTTTTCAACAGAGGAACAACTATGGCGTACTCGTTCCGGTGATCGTTACTTCTACACGTACACTGACGAAGCGGGCGGCTTCAGCAAGCGACAATTCGCCGAGTTGAGACGCGCTTCCCTCGCTAGGGTGTTGTGCGACAACGTTGGTATCAAGCAAGTGCAGAAAGATGTTTTCCAACTGCCTTCTGAAAGGTATCCTTATTATATTATTATATTTCTATTTCGCTATGATGACAAATATTATTATTAATTTAATCGTGTAGTGACGGTGTAAGAATGCCCACTACCCCGACTCGTAGATGTCGTAAAAGCGATAGAGGGAAATAAACTAAGAGGTGGGAAGTCCCTAATAAGAACTAAAAAATAAAAGAAATCACCTAGTAAAAAACTTTTTTACTGCACTAGTTAATAGGCCTCCTTTGACTAGGAGTTTGTCTATGTTATTTTTTTTAAAACTACCCCCGAGCTAGGATTTTCTCCTGTATCGTGGAGGCAGTTTACATACATAAATTTTACAAGGACAAACATTCAGACCCGGAAAAACTTACTTGTAGATGATACAAATATTGTTTTATATGTAGGATAGGGTGACAAACGAACACAGTCCATCTGATGGTAAGTGATTGCTGTGGCCCATAGACAACTACATTTATCCTCGTTTGCGAATCAAAATACAGATGCGTTATCCGCCCTGAGGACTAAGATGGAATGCCTCTTTTGCAGTAAAAAGGGTCTCCGGTTCTTTACACTCACAATACGAAACACAGCAGCGTTAAGCTGCTATTTTACGCTGGTGTTCTATGAGAGAGTGGCCCTTCCCCGGTCGAGCCGACCCATTAGTGCTAAAACTATACTACTAATAGAGCTGCTCTGCTAATCGTGGCTTGACCACGTGGTTTGTTCCGTGTGGGATTAGAACCCGTGGCCCGTAGCGCTGCAACTCATTGTTAAGTCACTGCGACACGGAGCCGTAAAATTCATTCATACAATACACCCTACAAAAGTCCGAGTGTTTAGCAATACATATTATAATTATTGGTTGAAAATCGCAGTTACTAATTTGAATCTGAAGTATGGAAGACGTAACATCTCCTGGTTTGTTTTCCTTTGTCGCCTCTTACGACACCCACGGAATGATATTATGGATTCTTTTACGTGGCCACTAGACGGCAAATTGCAATTAACAATTTCATTTGTACCTAACCCGGTTTGCATTACCACGGCTCCTCTATTTATAGCGTACTTGTTTATTTTTGGTTTAATATTGTTTTTTTAATTTATTTCTAGTAATCCAATCGTATCCTGCGAGGTTATAAAGAAGGTAAATTTGGAAGCATGGCAGGACCCTTCCCAGCTGCCGGATATTTTGACACGCACCAATATGTGGATTAAGAACAAAGTGGGGAGTGTCGGTAACTCCACCAAATAACGTAATTTGTCATTGTGCTTAAGTTCTATATTTGTGTTTGATTTCTAGGAACTGTTTTCAAGTAGCCCATCATGCAAATTACATTTTACAAGTTTCGCATAGGTATGAATTTGCACAAATTTACTTTGTAGCATTGTGATTTCTAATCGTACGTAGGCTTTGATTATTTTAAATTCATAATAAAAACATAATGGGGATTATGATAAGTGTATGCTTATTAAAGATACACACTAAACAAATAGAAGATGTGAAAGTAATAATTTATTCCGGTTTGCATTATGGACTACGTTTGAGTGATTCAGTATTGCGTTTGATTGTATGAAATTTAGTCTTAAGTTTTAACAATGTTGCTCGAACGTAATCTATGGGAGCTTCTGTCCGTGCGGCAATAGCGTTGTGTGGACACCATGTTGTACAGTGGCTGTGATATGTCAACGTGGAGCCAAGTTCACACTTTGTACGTAATTATTTTTTCTTTTGGTTCCAAAGATCCATATGTTAAAAGATCCAGGGACCGAATATTTTGATTAACTGTACGACTGAAATGAAATTGATAATTGAAAGTGAGAAAAAAAGAGATTGTGCTTAAAGTATTCAGTAGTTTTAAAATCTATAAATGTTGTCATTTCAATGAATTTTTTTAATTAACGTTTATATCAAGGATTCATCCAGCTTTTTTATTCACATTTATAGTCAGATAAAGCCATGTGAATTCTGAATTTAAGTAGTTTCATTGCAATCTAAAGTTAGGGGGTTCTGTATTTTCTTTGATTACCCTGAGTATTTACTTATAAAAATATACTTGATTAAATGATTGTAAAATTGAAATAACGATAAAATTGTCAATCAAAAATTAACTTAAAGCATAGTGTACTTAGGTACTATAATTATAATGACACCAAAATGTCCTAAGGGCATGTGCATATTAGTAATTATTAATTGGTAACATTTAGGTAGTGAAATATAATTAAAATATTTTACAGCCACGAAGAGGCGTTTAAGACATTTGCCTAAAACATTCACTAATTTTAACTTACATGCCTTAATTACTTTTGTTTTATGATTATTGTCTTTTATACCAAGACTATCGCATTTCTTTTTAGGTCTGATGATGTAAAGAAATGGGCACAAGTTAATTAATGTTAACACCTTTTATAATAACGGTTTTGTCAACTAGCAGGTGTGTGCTATCAGAACCAAAGACTGTATTGCAAATTGTAGCGGTTTGCATTTACTTTGTTTTGAGCTAGGTTATGTGATTGAGATGCAATATTAAATAAATATTAACTTAATCTGCTTCTTCAATACATAGTCTTATAAAATAAGTTGAAAGCACGACACACCATATTATATGGGATCAGTTATTTTAATATACTTTCATTCAAGCGTCTATATCTACATCTTGAAGAGAAGTTGTAAGAATTGGCCCACACAAAGCTTTAAATGGCGGAGCTAAATTATGAAAGCAATAACTTACTTTCTTTACAGTAGAGTTGGGACTAAAAATGCAAATTTGGTTTTTCTGTCTTTCCATTTTTTTACATTTTCTTGCGTATTTTTTTTCTTAACAACATCATTTAGTATTATAACCAACGCACAGGTCAATTGATTTGTGTTCATTACAAAGCATTTATGTACTAATGCCGATGATTAATTGTTCATTCTTTTTAAATTGTTTTTGCGAATAAATCTAAATTAAGTATATTTTTTTAAATGTAACTGGCCATGTTTAAGCTGGCGTGTATAAGTCTGAGAGTGTATAATTAAAAAAATATTCTATAATTAATTATTATTTTTGTATAGAGTTGGTTTAAATACTTGATTGCACTTTAAAAATTGTTTATTTATACAATAGTGTTTTTAAGTCAGAAATGTTTTAAAACTGTTCTAGAAATTTATATGTAATTACAATTAAAAAGCCAAAATTTACTGGTACCGATAATCACCAATGAATGTGTTCTGTAATTTAAAATACTTTTTTTATTTTTGGCGCTAAAATCTATCTGCTGATTATTATGAGGGTAATATTATGTTCAATTAAGTTTCGCTTTTACACCTCAATAAATTTATTTATCAATAAAAATTTTGTTATTCTTTTTATATTAAAAATCCTGTTGTGTGTAATTTCAAAGTTAAGCCACCGTAAAAATTCGAGTCCGGATATAGTTTAAAAAAGACGCTACCTGTGCAGCCACCGGTTCACTCCCCAGTGGGTGCGGGGGAATTCCTATTTAAACGTGCACCCAGTGTGTTTCGTTGTATGCTCAGAATTGTCTATTTTGTCGTGATTAACATATTTTTTTAGGTGCGTTCGAGCACCTATTTAGGTTTTACAAGACCAGTATCAGTGCGACCAGTGTGATCTACACGATCATTGTTTTGGCTTTCTTTCTACGCTAAAACCCCTACGCTTTTAATGAATTGCAGGTTTTGGTTAACTGTGAGGTCTTTAACTTCTCTCGACCGTACTACTGGATGATAGAGACAGCATGAAACTTAACGGCGTCTTGAAATTGAGCAGCCTTTGAGTATTTGAGCATTAGTGAGTTATTCCCCAGATTGATGCTACTCTAGAGCATTAGGTCCGCATTCAGTCAGAGGGTCACGCTGCAGTTACCTACCTGCATATTATGGTTGCAGAAAAAATGCGTCGGCTCGAACGGCGATGGACCATGCTCTCATAGAATACCAGCGTAAAATAGCAAATTAATGGTGCTGCGTTTCATATGATGAGTTTAGAGAACCGGAGATTATTTTAGTGGTGACGAGCCATCTTAGTCCTTAGGGGTGACAACGCATCTGCATTTTGATTCCTAATTAAGGTGTCTATGGAGCATTCATTTATTTTCAGCTTGACTCTGTGCTCGCTTGTCACCCTTATTCCATAAAAATCGTGTAATTTGAAATTTGATTTCGAATGAGCTATTCAATGTACAAATATTCGACTGTGTGAGGAGCACGAAGTCTGTCGAGAATCAAGTTCTATAGATGCAGGTGCCTCAGGACAGTGTTTTGTAACATTCCTAAGTGAAAAAAATTATGTTTAGCGGTAGACTTGTAATGAGTTGTGATAGGTATATGATGATGATGATGATGATGGTGCATGTTATGAAAAACCATGAAGCAAATGAAAAAGCAATATATATGACGTGCTTGTCTAATTGCATATGAGAACATCAAATGTTTATTATACACTATGCACTGATATTTATTAATGTTTATTAATTAGTTATTTAGGAAACAATACAGGGTTCCCGGTGTAGTAAAATGCGACTATACTGTGGGATATGCCAGGAGTTCTAATGGCTTCCGATAGATGACGGAAATCTTGATTACATTAGACAACGAGGAGAAGCGAAACATCTGGTACACGTGTCTATGATCGCTAGACTAGGGGATACACCAAAAGGTTGTAATGTCTTTCGATAGATGGCGGTATAACCTTCTCGTTTTATTCCATACGTAAATTACACGGACCGGAAATACGGAACAGCATTAAAGGAGCGAGCGATGCCAGGAGGTTCTTATGGCTTTCGATAGATGGCAATATTACTATCTTGCTTACACCAGACGTAAAATACACAGACCGGCGACGGTGAACAGCGTTAAATTAAAAGAGCTAAATGTCTGGTACTGTAATCTACCGTCTAAGCCGGTAAGTCTTGTAAGCTAAGTCGTGTAAGCGTGGCGTCTGGCGATTAAAGGAAATTAATTATCCCTACAACAGGAGGTTCCTTGTCTAGCTGTGAACTTTTGTTTTATTTGCCATTTATTTATTTTTATTTATTTAACAGTTTATGTACACACATAATTTGATAAGAAAATGGTAAAAACATAATTATGTACAAAGGCATTGCTTATTCCATAATGAAATTTCTTCCAGCAGGCCTATTGAAGGATAGTTGAAGGAAATAGAGGTAGTCAAAGTGTGCACTTGCATAAATATACATATACTATACAAATATATACAAACATATATACGTATATACATATATAAATAAATATTATATATATTATAAATAAATAAATAAATATATATAATTCAATATATATTTTTAATGTTACTTATATGCATACCAACACTACGATTTAATAATTATGGAGGGAATGATAGTGCTCTTTAACAAGTCTTTTAAATATAGACACCGATTTAGCATCACGAACCCTAAAGGGAAGTGAATTCCACAATCGTACTACGTTAACAGAAAAAGAATGAGAATAAAGCATGGTATTGAAAGACGGAAATCTTAACAATGTTCTAGTATTTGACCTACATGGTACGTCTGGAGAATGAACAAAAGTAAAACGATTTTTTAGATATAGCGGAATAGTAGTATTATGTAGAATATTGAAAAGAAGACAGAGGATACGAGTGTTCCTGCGAAGGCGGATTGGGAGCTATTTAAGCTTCTTGCGATAAACAGAAACGTGATCGAACTTCTTTAAGCCAAAAATGTATCGAATACATAAATTTTGCAAGCGCTCCAGTTTATTAATTTGCTCCTCTGTAGCATCCAGATAACAGACATCAGCGTAATCTATAATTGGTAAGATAAGAGTCTGGACTATAGATATCTTAGTAGACAAGGGTAGAAAACTTTGAAGACGCTTTAGAGAATGAAAGGCATGAAATATTTTCCTACTTACATCCGTAATATGAGCGCCCCAAGTCAGATTGCAGTCAAAAATAATGCCTAGGTTTTTGGCAGTATCTGAGTAGGGAATAGTGGTACCATCAATTCGTAGAGTTTGGAGAGAGGAGAAATCATATCTTTTGCCTATTATCAAGGCTTGGGATTTATTTGGGTTTATTATGAGACCAAAAGATCTTGACCATTCGCTAATCTTATTTAAGTCATCATTCATAGATTCAATCGCCAAGCAATCTGCCACAAAATTACGATATAACTGCAAATCGTCAGCATAGAGGTGGTAATTAGATGATATGACCTTAGTGATACAATTAATAAAAACGGCAAAAAGCAGAGGAGATAGGACTCCACCTTGAGGTACACCCGCAGTTACATTATACCATTGGGAGTATATTTCACCTGAACGAACACATTGAGAACGATCTCGAAGATAGGAGTCAAAACATAGAATAACAGATCTAGACACATTAATTGACTTAAGGATACTTTTAAGGATATCAAAATCGACAGAATTAAATGCACTGCTGAAATCTAGTAAAACAAGAACTGTTAAAAATCCATGGTCCATATTCCAACGAATATCATCAGTAACTTTAAGAAGGGCTTTTATTGTACTGTGACCAGGTCGGAAACCAGATTGATATGGACATAAAATATTGTTACTGTTGAGAAAGGCTGAAAATTGCTTGTGGACAATGTGTTCAAGAACTTTAGAAAGAAATAGCAAGATTGAAATAGGACGAAAGTGAGAGGGAGATGAAGAAGTAAACTAAACTAAAATGGTCATACTTGGTGTTTCGATTGCGTCTTCTTGAAGTCTGTTGCTGATATTGATGACAGATTTGCAGATTATTGGCTTTAGCTTCAATATCCGAAAATGTGGATCGCATTGTTTGGACATAAAGGATGTATCCCCTACTAAGGTCTATATTGTACGATTGCAGCGACGCACTCGTCGTTTACATGCCTTCTAGGCTTAGAGTATTCAACTAATAATACTCTAAGGTTCTAGGATTCCATGCCACGTAATTATCATTATTTCCGTTTCATGCATTCGATGCATTGCATGCTTGATGCAGTTAATTTGATAAATTCCTCGCATGTTGTTTTAGATAAATAATACGACATGTGTCCTTTTCCTTACGGGCATACGTTTGAATATGTTGGGCCATAAAACATTAAATTCGGAAAGTAATTAAATAAGCGTAGTCTTGCGAAAATCTTTATTACTGTAATAATTCGTTTCTGCCAATAATTTTGCTGTCTCAATTTAGCTCACTAGTTGAGAATCGACACATGCATTCTTGTTTTTGCGATTTAACAGTGAAATTAAAGCTTTTCTATGCTTCCGCATTTTCTTTCTTTATGCCGTTTCAACAAATTGTTTGCGTTCTTCCAGTCATCGAACTCATATTTCGTAAACCGTGCTGACTGATTAGTATCTGAATCTATAGCTTTGCAAACAAAACAGGAAAGTCGCTCTTTAGTTTCTGAATAGCACAACCAATTTCTGACGTGAGTTTTATTAGTAGGTTTATATTTATAAGTGACAAATGACTTTTGGCAGAATCGTGGACTAATTTCTTTTTCATACATTTTCAACATTATGCATATCCCTATCACTGATGACGCACAATAGTCTCTCCCCTATATTTTTCGAAAATATTTATCATTAGTATTTAATTCTACTTCATATCAATATTTTCTGAGTGTTAATTAGTTGTATTAAAATTTTTGCATACCACTGACAGAATGGAGTTATATCAGATATTTTGCTCAAATTCAAAATTCACGACTAGTTTTAATAATTATCACCCGAAAGCTGAAAGCGTGACGGTACCTTGGAATAAATTTGACGGCTCCGTGGCGCAGTGGCTTAGCAATGAGTTGCTGCGCTGGGGAGCGTGGGTTCGAATCCCGCACGGAACAAGTATTTGTATGGCCTGCAAATAATTTTTCCGCGTCTGGATGTTTGTCCTTGTGCAATTTGTGTTTGTAAACTGCCTCCACGATACAAAAAAAAAGAAAAAAAATACGAATTTATAACTTGATAAGTATACAAGTTTGATGAAAGTGAAATTAGTTTGTTCCTCAGACAAAAAGACTCGAATAAAAAAGAATTTTATTGGCATATACGATCGAGTTGCAAAAAAAAAAATCTAGGGATTCCAAACATAAAAATAAAAACCCATATAATTACAGCTACTTTATAATCAATTCAGATTTGATTTCGATTTATGAACGGAGTGAAGAGTGTATTTCTAATTCCAATGTATAATGGTAATCATTGCTTTTGTTACATGGTAACGAAAACCTTTTAGAGAGGAGAGCCACGAGTAATCTAGTCGAGAAGCGAGTTTCCTGTGAAAAATCGTTAGAATTGTGATAAAAATATGACCGATAGCTCAATCAAATTCTCAAAAAGAAAATTCGTTTTTTTCTTCTGGAGATCAAAATTTTTGAAATTCAATTGTTATTAACAAAAAAACATAAACAAAAGTAAGGGTCAGCTTTTTGTTAATAACTAAATAACTAATGGGGTCTCGAAAATCGGAAAAAATATTCTCAAAGACGAGGAAATTTTAAAAAAAAGTCGTGACTTCCGGAACTGTCGCTCCATAAGCAACACTGCATACAGGACGGAATCAGCACGTGCACGGGACGGAGACGGAACGTTGTTGTATGTTAACACGGACGGGAGTTTAATGCATACGCACCGTGACAGTGACTCGAAATTAACGTGCTAGTGTTGTGAAAGATGGATTTTTTATTTGAAGAATTTGCTATTGCTTTAGATAAAGAAGCTATAACCGTCAAAAGTAAATTTAAAGGAGAGAAAAATTTTTTTTCAATTCTCATGCCGGCATTTTTAACATGAATAAATACTAACACCCTTACCCATAAACGCACTACAAACACATTTTAACCAAATACTCTGTCAAAAAGTTGGTTATGTACCTACTTGATTTCTATTGTATTTAATTCTACTGATGTAATAAATATCGACATTGTAAAACATGAGTCTACTTTATTTACGTACCTATCTTTTGATTTGAGCATAAAAAAGTTCAACTGTTATTGTTACATATTAAGGTCTATTGTAAACTTATGAAAACAATAAATGAAAAATATAATTTATACTAACTATTAGCAGTGAGTGATAATTCGACTGCAATTTTCCGCCGCATATTTTTTTTATATTTTATGTCCAAATACTTCGGGTTTGCAAAATTATACAGACATGGTTATGATCGTACACATTCAGTTAGTTTTTCGTCATCGATTTTGTTCAGCCCGCGCATCACTGCGGAGCTAACGGAGCGACTGTGCATACGCAGCGGAACCACGGACGAGACGTGGCGCGCACGGGGCGGGACGGGGTAAACATCGTCGCCGACGATATTTTTCTCGTCCCGTTCATGCCACGTCCCCGTCACGTCCGTGCACCCGTAACGTATGCATTTTCACGTACATTTTCTATGAAACGATATTTCCAAAATTTCACGTCCCGCTCCGTCCGGAATAAAACACGTTACGTATGTAGCGACCTTTAATGTTGAAAACGGGGTTTCGTGCATATGCTGTCGCACGGGCGCGGCGACGCTTATTACCATTAAAACTTCGTGCTGATTCCCGTGATGAAGTTGTAAAAATAACATATAAAATATATGGAAATTACCAAATGCTTGCACACGTCAGACTTTTTATAGAGCCGATTGTCGGGTTAATTTCTAATAATATATATAAATCCTATACAAGAATTTTCTTTTCAAATTCTATATAAGCAACTGATTGTAGAACTTGTGCGTTTACCGTATGAAATTCCTTGTATTATTTTCGCCAACGAAATAATCCGTTACCGACTGTTCGACATCGATTGTCTTAGTCGGAAGGTGTAACGTTTCACGTTTTTGTGATATCAAGTAAATTACCAATATACCAGTCTTAATTTCACTCAAAAAATTACGTTCATGCGGAGTTAGTTGCTTAGCTCGATCATTTGGGAAAATTGCAACAGCTCTGGATCCACAAAACTTAACTTAACTTAACTTATCTTCACGCACAATCCCTGACCGGGTAGCCAGAGAGAACAGATCGCCAAGTGTCACGATCCTTACATACCTCTTTCGCTTCTTTCAGATTCATTATCTTCTTCATACATGCACGTCTAGGTATCCGAGTACTCTTGACCCTCCCCTCTTCGAGCAGTTTGCTCACATGGTCTTCGAAAGTTAGTCTCGGCCTACCTCGACACCTTTTAATATTAACTTTCGCGCTATATATTTTCTTCACCATTCGGTCTTCACTCATTCGCTCAACGTGCCCAAACCATCGAAGCACGCCCTTATCAATTTTTGTGATAAGGTCATCTTTCAAACCTGCCATATTGCGAATCTCTTCGTTTCGCTTTCGGTCGGCCATGGTAACGCCGCACATTTTACGAAGAGATCGCATCTCCACTGCATTCAACTTGCTTTTATGCTTCTTCTGGCACACCCAGGTTTCGCTGCCATATAACAAAGTCGGTATCAATACTGCGTTATGTATTGCAAGGCGTGCACTCTTCACTACGCCTTGCCTTTTGACTAACGCAGTCAGGGCACCATTGACTTTGTTCCCGGCAGCGACACGCCTGCCCACATCTAAATCACATCTTCCATCCCGGCTAAAAGCACTCCCCAAGTATACAATTTCATTTACCTGTTCTAGACATTCCTGATTTACCCATATTTCACACTTCGTTCTCTCTTCGTCTCTTTCAAATACCAGAACCTTAGTTTTATTAGCATTCAAACGGAGACCTTTAATTTCACATTCCTCTTTCATACACGTGACTAATGCCTGCAGTTCTGCTTCTGATGGTGCAATAAGCACTGCATCATCAGCATACAGCAGACAATTTACTTTTATGTCACCCAATTTCACACCCAAACAGCTATCTTTCAGCTTCTGTAAACAGCTGTCGAGATACAGTATGAACAGTCAGGAAGACATGACACAACCCTGTTTCACGCCCGTTTGGACGCTAAACATGGGTGACAGGTCATGCCCTACCCGTACACAGGCTTTACAGTTACAGTAAAGTGACTGCACAGCCCTTAGCAATCGACCATCCACACCATACCCCGGCAACAGTTCCCACATTTTCTTCCTTACAACCTTATCAAATGCTTTCTCAAGATCCACAAAAGCACAGAAAATCTTCTGGTTAGCAGCCAGAAGCTTTTCCGTGATCATGCGTAGAGAAAACATTTGATCCGTGCATCCTCTTCCAGGTCTAAATCCGCATTGTGCCTCCCATAGAAATCTTTCCGATTTCTCTTGCATCCTATGTGTCAAAACCTTCGAGTAAACTTTACTTGCTAAACTGGTCAAGCTGATCGCCCAATAGCACCCGCAGTCAAAATGTGAACCTTTACCTTTATATAAAGGCACAATGACTGCGGATCGCCAATCATCCGGGACATCCCCTGTTCGCCAGCACAAATTGCACAGCAGACAAAAGCTGTCCCAGACGCGAGGCCCACCATACTTGACCATCTCAGCAGTAACTCTGTCTAGTCCCGCAGCCTTACCACATTTCAAACTTCGAATCGCACGTTCAATCTCTTTCATACTGATGACCTCAGTGTCATCGAGGTCCAGGTCTGGCGTACCAGTCACGGCGTCATCCCCGGATCCCTCACTAAGATCATCACACGCATACATTTCTCTATAAAATTCGCTCCATCGCTGCATGACGTCCGATTATTCTGTGAGGAATCTCATTAAAACAAAAGACTATCCTTAAAATTCTTGCAGCCTACATATTTTCTTAAGTGTGTGGTATTTGTGTTTTTACACAAATATTAACTCTGGTTGGGATTCAAGCCCACTATGTACATCTGTACTATAGTTTTTAACAAACCAGTATATGAAAGTGAAATCAGTTTGTTCTATCGGATTGCATTGGTCTAAAACAAGTTACACGTAGTCTAAAGCGCGGTTTCGTAACGATTGTCAAGTTGCGATAAGTGAAACATATTGTTGTAAAACTATTGCGTTTCCGCTTTTACGTTTGTGTAGAATGTTATCAACTCGCTAGAAGAGAACAATTAGCGCCTAGATGGAATATTTATAATGTAAATTCGTTTATACAATATTGTATAGTAAATTCAACATCGCGATCATCAAAATATTTTCCTTCTGTCTGTTCATGAACATAGAACTCCACCAAGGAATGCGGCAAAACAAGATCCTGCGCCACCTGAATTCATCCACTTTTTGCATGTTTTACCAGGTTCTCACTCTATCTACTAGGACGCCACTTTACACTTGGCTTACTGGTACGATGTAGCCTATCGAAAAATAATGTTTCTTCCCTATCGGTTGTTGCTTTTTCCTACTTTATTGGGCTTAGTCGGTTATTCTGGTTCTATTGCGAAAAACTTTCATTTCGAATTCTATCACGCAACAAATCTCCGAGTACCCTCACCATAGTTTATTGAGCCACCTTAAGCTCTCCCAAACGACCAGTGGGAGAGGACCATGTCTCAGATCCATATGTCTTAACTACTAACATACAGTGTTTGTACACTCTTATTTTAAGTTTTGAGGTATCCCACCTGAGGAAAATATATAACATAATCTTACGAACAATGCCTAGCTGAGTTGGATTTGTCGACCAAGTCTGATAGTTTGTCTTACATAAACAATCAATTAATCAACATATTAGTCTTTATTGTACATCAATACACATTAGAACAAAACAAAATGAAATAAAAATATATAAATACACACAAGATGAGGATAGGTAGGATAGAAGTAACGGTGGTAGTAGAGCCACGCGGCAGTTTTTGCTGTTGCTCGTATGGGCCGGCTCGAGCCGGGTTGGTACCACGACCTCACAGAATACCGGCGTGAAGTAGAAGCTCTGCTTCTGCGTTTCGCCTGATGAGTGCAGGTGGCCGGAGGCCCAATTCCCCCTCCCCCCCATCAACATGGTAGCGGAATTACACGAAAGACTACCACAGGAGGGTACCAGCACCCCTGGAGAATCCCTCGCTGAGCATCCACGACCATGTTATTCCACTCCTGAGCGTGGATGCTCAGGCTGCCCCGCGTTTTGTGGGGGAGGGGGGGGGGGCAAAATTCCGCTCAAAAACATAACCGATCGGAGTAAACTGAGCAACAATACCAAGGCGACCACTGCCACTCTATCCGTGAATTTCTGCAACATCAGGGGTCTTCACTCGAACCTAAACGCAGTCCACTACCATCTCGAGACGGCGAAGCTGGCCTTGCTCTTTCTGACCGAGCCGCAGGTGTCCTCTCCGGCTGATACTTCGTATCTCTCCTACCCGGGGTACAAGTTGCAGCACTCCTTTGTGCCTCGGGCTGGAGTTTGCGTGTATGTCAGAGAGGACATCTGTTCTCGACGCCTCGGCAGTTTTGAAGGTTCGGACCTGTCCATCCTTTGGCTACGCGCAGACAGCAACGACGATCCGCGCGTCTACGGGTGCCTCTATAGGTCCCATAGCAGTAGTGCCGAAACAGACCGACTCATCGAACACGTCCAAATGGCTACAGATTCCTTGCTACAACAGGTCCCATCCGCAGAAATCGTGATCCTTGGCGATTTTAACGCCCACCATGCCGAATGACTCGGTTCACGTTTAACCAATCATGTGGGGAGATCTGTTTATGACTTTGTCTTGGCGTATGGTCTGACACAACTGGTTACTTCGCCTACGCGGATTCCAGATGTGGAGGATCATACACCTTTCCTGTTGGACCTTCTACTGACCTCTCATCCGGACGGATATCAGGTTTCCGTCGATGCCCCTCTTCGGAACATTGTCTAATCCGGAGTGTGGTGCCACTCACGCTCCCCTCGCGGTTGCGTTCTGCAGTTTGCCGCCGTGTTTGGCATTTCAGGTCGGCGGATTGGGATGGAATGCGGTCTTTTTTTGCATCCAACCCATGGGGGCGGGTTTGCTTCTCGCCGGATGATCCCAGCGCTGTTGCTGACTCTGTAACTGATGTGGTGCTACACGGAATGGAACTATTTATTCCATCATCTGTGGTACCCATCAGAGGCAGATCTCAGCCTTGGTTTGGTCGCTCTTGTAAAACTGCATTACGCAGTAAGCAGGAGTGTTATCAAGCCTGGGCTGCGGCTTCGGCGACTCGGGATGTAAACACCAGCATACTTAAAAAAAAGTATAATTTCGCCTCCAGGTCCTTCAAAAGAGTTATTGCCAAGGCAATAACTATAGGCACAATGGCATATAGGCAGAATTGGCGAAAAACTAGTTTGCCTTCCTTCGGGAATCCGTGCATTCTGGTCTGTCACCAAGGCTGTCCAAGAGAATTTCTGTAAGCCATCACTACCATCTCGGCACAGGGAGGACGACTCACTGGCCCAAGACGCAAAAGACAAAGCCAACCTTTGAGGTTCCCTTTTTGCGTCCAACTCGACTCTTGATGACGGGGGGAAAACACCGCCAACCATCCCGCGGTGTGAGTGCTCCATGCCGGATGTGCTGTTCTCACAGCGCTCGGTTCGCAAAGCACTCCTCTCCCTGGACATCCAGAAGTCGAGTGGGCCTGACTGAATCCCTCCAATTGTGCTGAGGACGAGTGAGTTGGCACCGGTCCTAACGCGTCTTTTCCGGTACTCCTACTCCCAAGGCGTAGTCCCGAATTCATGGAAGACAGCTTTTGTCCACCCGATTCCTAAAAATGGCGACCGCTCAAACCCATCCAACTATAGGCCTATCGCCATCACCTCCTTGTTTTCCAAAATAATGGAATCCATTATTAACTGCCAGCTCATGCGGTACCTTGAGGATCACCAGCTGATTAGTGACCGCCAATATGCGAATATAACATTGCGAATGTTTTCGATCGGGTTTGGCACAAAGCGTTTCTTTTGAAGCTCCCTTCCTATGGGTTTCCCGAGAAATTGTGCAATTGGACCACCAGCTTCCTTGCAGATCGGAGCATCAAGGTCGTTGTAGACGGTGCAAGCTCCGACTACAAGCCTATTAACGCTGGTGTTCCACAAGGCTGTGTGCTATCACCAACGCTGTTTCTTTTGCATATCAATGATATGTTGCTAACTGGTAACATTCATTGCTATGCGGATGACGGCACTGGTGATGCTCTATACACCGGCCGTACCAATATTTCTAGGGAAAACGTCACCGAGTACCGGAACAAACTTGTGTCTGAAGTCGAGTCTTTGCTGAACAAAGTCTCGGATTGGGGGCGATTAAATCTAGTCCAGTCTAATCCTCAGAAGACACAAGAACCCCTTTGTCGTATCTCCTCAATTTCATGGCACTCCCTTCTTGCCTCAGCCAGTATCGGCGGTATCAGCGGTGACGAGCGGTTTAGTGGTCACTTGGAAGAGAATGCCAAATTGGCCTCTAAAAAGCTTGGCGTGCTCAGCAGAGCGGGACAGTATTTCATGCCGGCACACCGCCTGCAACTTTACAAGGCGCAGGTTCGGCCTCACATGGAATACTGTTCCCATCTCTGGGCAGTGGCTCCCCAGTGCCAGCTCCTTCCACTTGACCGCATCCAGCGCAGAGCGGCTCGAATCGTCGACGACCGAGTCCTTTCCGATCGGCTCCATTCATTGGCACTGCGAAAAGATGTTGCATCCCTTTGTATTTTCTTTCGCATCTACCACGGGGAGTGCTCAGAGGAATTGTTCGGATTAATCCCAGCCGTCAAATTTCACGAACGCACATCGCGGCAGAACTCCCGATACCATCCACACCATCTGGATGATTTGCGGTCCACAACTGTACGATTTAAAAGATGTTTTCTTCCTCGCACGACTTCCTTGTGGAATCGATTACCATCAGCGATTTTTCCGGACCGATACGACTTAGGGACCTTCAAGAAAAGAGCCTACTCCTTTTTAAAATGCCGGCAACGCATCTGCGATTCCCTCCCTGGTGTTGCAGTTGTTCATGTGCGGCGGTAGTTACTTACCATCAGGTGAGCCGCATGCTCATTTGCCCCTCTCCTATAAAAAAAAAGAATTAAGGACGGGAATTGTGATGGGAAATAATATTAGAGTTCAAAGTAATAAGTTTTAAGTAGATTTTTGAAAAAAAAGAGACTTCCAGAGAGAGAGAGTGTGAGAGAGAGAGAGAGAGTTCCACTAGCGTATGGCTGTAATCGAAAATGATTTATTGAAGAAGGAGGATGAATGTGCTGGAATACAAAACGAAAAATTGTTAACAAAACAATATACTCGTTGACAACGTCAAATCGATTGGTAGACGTCACGGGCACATATTATAGTTTCTTGAAGCATCATTATTACTGCGATTCGTTCAGCGTTATTTTGAGCGTAGAAACGCTTGAACAGCGTAAGGATATATTGTTTTTTTTATAGGATAGGGTGACAAACGAGCACACAGTCCACCTGATGGTAAGTGGTTGCTGTGGCCCATAGACATCTACATTTCTTCTCAATTAAGAATCTAAATGCATAAGTGTTGTCACTCCTGAGGGCTAAGATGGAATGCCTCGTTTCCAGTAAAAAGGGTCTCCGGTTGTATACACATACCATACGAAACACAGCAGCATTAAGCTGCTATTTTATGCTGGTATTCTGTGAGAGCGTGGTCCTTCCCCGGTCGAGCCGACCCATTCGTGCTACAACTATACTACTAATATAGCTGCAGCATGGCTCTACCACGTAACAATTTTTGTATATGAAAAGTTCACGTGTCGTGTACTTTAAGAAATAGCCTGCGTACGTCCTACTACTTAAAACTCCTCTCTCTCACTTTCTTTCCTGCCCCTAAAACTTACTCCTCGAGAGTTTTGTTGGAGCAAAGAGCCCACTGCGCTGCACCAGAAAGAACCGGCGATATCAAATGTTCTTATCGAGAGTCCTTTAGTAGGGTCACTCAATAAAATTTAAAATAGTCATTGATGAAACAAATGTGTTTTAGACATTTAATCTCGCAATATGGCTTAGACAAATAGTAGCAAACATTTTTTACAGGTTAGTTAAATTTTTATAATCCTTTGCATTTACATTGTAACCCTTTTATATAGAGATTTCTTTTAAAAATGGGTTACTTAAAACTGCAGAAAAAATCGTTTTTCTAATTTATTCATCTTCTGATTTCATTAATGAATTACACAAAAAGTTACTTCGAGTTTTAAATGCAAAGAAAGCGATTGGATTTTAAAATAATTGATTATAAACATGATAAAAGATACATTTAATGTTAAGTGTGAGAATCTCTCTTCTCTATATCCTTTTGTTAACGTTAATACAGCCCACACACTAGGATTTTCTCATGTATTGTGGAGATAAATTGAACCTGGACAAACATGCAGACTCGGAACAATTATTTGTAGGCTATACAAACACTTGTTTTGGGTGGGATTCGAACCTGCGGCCGCAGTGTTTAGACCAAGTGTTTAGTAGTTTTGCTACCGAGACGTTCCTCATACTATTTCTACATGTCATTCTTCGTTATTGCTCTGAATTCAGCGGTAATACGAGGGCGGCACTGAAAATTTCGGGAATAAAGGAAGTGACACAACATTACTATTTAAAAATGTATTTATTGCTTTTCGAAGTATTCTCCGCGAAATTTGACATATTTTTCCATACGATGGAACCAATCATTGAAGCAACCATTCCATTCGGAAGTTGGGGTCTCCAAAATGGCCGTTTTGTAGGCGTCCACAGCTTCTTCAGGTGATGAAAATCTCTCTCCACGCAATTTATTCTTTATTTTAGGGAAAGTATAGAAATCATTAGGGCTTAGGTCGGGGCTGTACGGTGGATGGTCTAATAATTCTATGTTTTCTTGCTCTAAAAACTCTTTTGTTCTGTGTGCGGTGTGAGAACTTGCATTGTCGTGATGGAGGATGATTCGGCGATTGCAGTTCTCTTTACGGAGTTCAGAAACGACCTGTGGCAAACAAATGCTAGCATACTATTCTGCATTAACCGTTCTTTGTCCCTCAAGAGGAATAGTCGTAACATGGCCGGTTTTGGAGACAAACGTGGCCACCATTTTTTTTGCAACACTCCGTGAACGAACAATTTTTGTTGGCTTTAACTCATTTTCGAACACCCAAACTCGTGACTGGTTTTCTGTTTCGGGTTCGTATGTATATATCCAGGATTCGTCACCTGATACGATGTTGTATACAACATTTGAGGATCCTGCGTGGAATCTTTCGAGTTCTGACGCACCAAGTAACGCGAGCCGCTTTTTGCTCTTCACTAAGCGAATGCGGTATCCATCGGGAAAACAACTTTTTACACCTAATTGTTCATGCAAGATTATTTGTATTTGACTCATGCCAATGTCCAAAGTTGCCTGAATTTTGCGGTATGTCACATGTCGATCTTCCTCAATCAGCTTACGCACAGCATCAACGTTTTCTTGGGTGACTGCAGTTTTTGGACGACCTTGACGGGGATCATCACCGAGCTTGACACGTCCACGTTGAAATTCAGCAAACCAGCGATAAATTGTGGTTTTGGTTGGGGCTTCATCACCAAATGCAGAAATCATCCGTTCAATACACTGTTTTTGTGTTAAACCACTTCGAAAGTCATAATAAATCATCGCTCTTGAATTGTCTCGTTTCAATTCCATTTTCTCAACGACTAAACAAGTTTGACAAAACCTTGTGACAAGACCGAGAATCTTTTTTTAAATAAATAAATGGTATTCGATTTTTAAAACCAAGGAGTTTTCAATTAAAAAGATTTTAATATGACAGGAACAGTGGAAATATTTCATTCCCGATACTTTTAGTGCAGCCTATGTATCGTGCACTCGAACATTGCGACTATTACGATCACTGCTTTAGCTATTATTTTCCACTAAGCTCTACACGTTTAATGAATTGCAGGATTTGATTAACTGTGAGATATTTTACTTCTTCTCTTTAGGGTATAGTAATTCCCCAGGTGAATGGACGCTAGTTCATTAGGCAATGTTCTCCTTTCGATAGAATGTTGTATTTTATTGAAAGGAGTAAACATAACAAGTGATTTTTTTAAAATTTTGTACCAAAAAGAATTTTATATACTACGTTTTTTTAATAATAATAATCATCATATTCTAAACTTAAGAGTTGCAAGATTCCACCCAGAATGACAGACCGACATACAAACAAGAAAGTGACATAATAAAGACGTGGTAAAACACACGAATGTGGCAGCGTTGATGGAAACTGTGTTAATAAACCGTTACCGTTACAGCCTGTTAAAGTCCCCTGCTGTACATAGGCCTCCCCCATAGCTTGCCTTATAGCGGGGGGGGGGGGGGGGATTTGCTATAGTTGCCACGCCTGACACGCGGGTTGGTAATCGAAGTTTTTTATTTTTAATCGTTGTTAGGGAGACGCAGCTGCCAATCTCCTGATTTGTTTTATATGTGTATAATATTGGATATTCTTACACCGCGACTACACGGGGAGTGTTAATAAAAAGAATCCAACATTTCGGAAGAGCAATGAAATGCATTTTTCGTCCAAACCTGTCAAGATCGTGTAGCGGCGAGTAATGTCACATTTCATGATCGAAAAAAAAAACTGACTAGAGATGGTACACGAATGTATCAGGTATACAGGGTAGAAAAAATGGATGGGACATGGAGGGAAAATACATTATAAGTGAAGATATCAAATTTCACTCGAAGAAAACATTCCTTTATTTTTCAAAATAAGAATAACCACATTCAAACATTTTGTACGCCTAAGAGCGCGCGAGCGTTTGGGAGTGCTCTACTCTTGACATGCCGCTATGTGTCGAATTTTGCAATACAAAATTGTTAGTATGTCTCAATTTGGACACTAAATCAATAAAAAGGGATGTTTTGAAAATGTTTAGCTATATTTACAAAAAATGTAGTTAAAAATTTATTAGTAAAGCTGCCAGTTAGTCTGTGCACTTGTTTGTCTTCACGTTTCATAAAAATATACGCAAAGAAATGAAATAAATCTTTCTGAATAAGTTTACATCTATCCTCAGGATAATCTCTACTGCTGGTTGTTATCAGACTCATAAACGTTTAAAAGATATTTATTTTTTTAAATCAAAATTTCACTTAATACTACTAAAAACACCGCACTTTTGGATTTTCCAAACTATTTTAAAGAGCTTACTTGAGCTGGGAATTGAACCAACTAAAAATACAAATAATAGATTCATCATCATCATCATCACTATAGCCCTTCACAAGTCCACTGCTGAACATAGGCCTCCCCCAATGAATGCCACAAAGCACGGTCCTGAGTCACCTGAATCCATCGACTTCCTGCATATCTTACCAGGTCGTCACTCCATCTAGTGGGGGAACGCCACTCGAGAACCTTTTTTGTCGGTTCTTTGAGCTATATCGTCGGCCAATTGCCACTTCAGCTTACTGATCCGTTGGGCTATGTCAGTCACTCTGGTTTTACTGTGGATATCCTCATTTCTAAGTTTATCACGCAGAGAAACTCCGAGCATAGCCCTCTCCATAGCTCGCTGAGCGACCTTGAGCTTCCTCATCCGGCCAGCAGTGCAGGATCACGTCTCAGTTCCATAGGTCATCACTGGCAACACGCACTGGTTACCAGTGCGTGTTGCCAGTAAAATAATAGATTGTCGCTATTTTATTGATCCAATCGATAAGGTCTATGATAAAGATAAAATCTCTCGATAAACATTGTTAGATACAATGTTTATTGAGAGACAATTAAAGAAGACCATGAAATCTAACAATTAATACATATCGACTCTAACTTACATCATACCATTTACCATTTATTAAAAGTAAATGACCTTTTAACGTTTTCATAAAACACCACAATAAGAGCACCTCGACCTAGAGATTTTGTAGGCCAATTATTAACTGTTGCGATTGTAGTTCTCCACACATTGAAATTGTTATTGAGATAAGCAGTGATTGTTCTGTTTTGGACAGAAGCACGGTCTTCTTGATATATTATGATATTATTTCGGTCCTCCTCTGGTAGACAGTTAATTAATTGCGTAGAAGGTTTTTATATTTGAAAATTTCTATATTTTCTAGTATTTAAGTGTCCTTCAAACACTTATACCATCACAAATATGTATCTCCTGATGCCACACCATACAATAAACGAAAATCATACTTAACTGACTACTACTGCTAATAATGATTATAACACCTATTATACATTCCATTATTGCTAAAATGTATTTCATCAGACCACACAACCAACCACACAAGTCTAAGAAGTTTGGGTTACGGGATATTTCTGTTTGATATTCTGACCAGTGTTGCCACCTTGCAGAAATATTTATCACTAGTTATGGTCTAAAATTTCATTTTCTAAAATTTGGTAATAAACATAACAACATCGAGACAGCATCTTAGTCACAGTTTCTTCAACGGAAAGCCAACGTGAATTACAAGAGCGCAATATTTTTAAAAGATTCTCGCAACAATTTATTGTCTTATATATACAGGTGAAAGAACTAATTATAGATTTCTCTAATGAGAAACTCTATATTTCGCGCATGTTAAACAGCTAATTGCAATGAGTGGCAAACACTTCTGACTAGAATTTAATTAGGTACACGAACGCCATTATTGATTCCAGTCATGACAGAGGCATTATCTACACCGATTCCAATTAATTTTTTTTTTATTAGAAGACCAACTTATTTTACAGTATTCATATATCAACCTGTATAATACCTTTCAGTATTTAGCACTCACTGAAAGAAACTTTACATACGTGTTAGGTTCTCATTATTAGTCAGAAAATCCCCAAGGTAGATTTAACATAACCAAACAAAGACGTCTAATTACGTTTTTGTAATGTGAGAAAAGGACAGTACTATTTTGACATAAACTGGGGAATTTACCGACAGCTAAAGAGGGATGCCAATATGTACTTTCTAAATTCTTTAAGATTTGATAAATATCACTAAAAGTCATCAAATAATTTTTTAGTGATTTTTTTTCAGAATATCACTTAAAATTCACTAAATCTAGTGACAAAATCACTAAAGTGGCAACGCTGATTCTGACAGAATTACTTCTTTCACGGTCTTGAGGATTTCCGAACCAATAATCCATTGCGATAACATTGTATTTGCACTTTTTCAGCACACATTATGTATATTATCATCATATCATATGTATCATATGCCAAATATCCAGATTTTGTTGCTGTGGGGCATATATCTTGAAACTTCCGAAATCTATTAAATTTTTACCATTCGTAACAACAGTTTTCTAGACAGTGTCAATCCGGATACTTCTCTTTATACCACTGTAAAGTTAAAATAAAACTTTTGTGGTTTAAAAAGTAAGCTTCTAATAAATCAGTTGTCCCTGATAAGCAATTACGAATAAATAATTAAAAATTAAAAATTTTGTACAGCCGACTTCAATATTAGCGACTTCAATATGGGTTATTTAAGAATAACTCAACAACCATTGGTCTGACCTTGATCAAATTCATATGGAACCACACGAGAACTATTAGCTTTCATATAAAAAAAAGAATCATCGAAATCGGTTCGCCCAGTACAAAGTTATGAGGTAACACACATAAAAAAAAACATACACTCGAATTGAGTACCGTCTCCTTTTTGGAAGTCGGCAGAAAATATCGGGGAAACAAACAAAAACAGCAAACAAAGAAAAATAATAACAGGTTATCGATATGTTCGTCCCAATTGCATGCCTTAAGCGCAAAGCGCTTAGGTATGTTCTACTAGCGCCTAAAAATCAAATTTCCAACGTTTCTTCGCATAAAATCGTTATCCAACCGGCATGGAGTGGTAAACACGATAACTTTTGAAAATATCAATTGTTTAACTCCATCAATTTTTTAACCTCTTCATCTATCACGTGGGAAGCTATGGAATGTAAATGGCAGTTTAATTTTGTTTTGTTTATTCAGTTACAATTATTTTTTTTCAGCTGCGAAATGTCGAAATTTTCTGTGTTTTAGCAGCCTTGTGTTAATTTATTTTAATTAATAGAATCAGATTAATTATTAATAATTGGGGAAATTCATTATATTAAAGTTGGCAAAAAATTACCTCGCGTACATCCGCTCGAAAAAATAAAATGATGTGTCTTGTTGTGTTGTTGTTGTAGTTTGAAGAGCACCTCCCGCCCTCTCTCAATTGGGTGTACTATCCCCGTCACCACTTATCCCAACACCACTACTCCCAACACCACTACACTAGGAAAGACACACCACTGACGACAATACGACATGTGTTACGCCTCTACACGGGGCGTAACACGGTGATGTAGATCAATGCAATGTAAGGCTACTGTCCGGAAGCAGGGGAGGGAGGTGGTGAATGCTCATAGCATACCACACAGCCAGCTGCGTGGTTATGTAGAACTCACTAAGAAATGCCTACCAACTAAACACCACCTGTGGTACTGGCTCTGGCCTGTATGGCCTATGTTTACCACGTGGTAGAGCAATGCTGCAGCTATATTAGTAGTATAGTCGTAGCACGAATGGGTCGGCTCGACCGGGGAAGGACCACGCTCTCACAGAATACCAGCGTAAAATAACAGTTTACACTGCTGTGTTTCGTATGGTGAGTGTAGAGAACCGGAGACCCTTTTTACTGGAAAAGATGCATTCCATCTTAGTCATCACGGGTGACAACGCATCTCCATTTTGATTCGCGAACGAGGATAAATGTAGATGTCTATGGGCCACAGTTACCACTTACCATCAGGTGGACTGTGTGCTCGTTTGTCAGACTATCCTATAAAAAAATGGCCTCTTTGCCGTATCGGAAGCGACCTCCCAAACGTCCCTATATTACGCCTGGAAAGGGGGCGCGGGGCATAACAGTACGAGGACGGGAGCGCGGGTCAACTAACACAGCCGCACGGGGGCGGCGGTACCAGAGGAGTGAAGATGTGGGAGTTACATAAGCAAGAATGCACTCACCGTACGGGGACGGTGAGCGTGGACAGCTAACACAACCGCATGGGGCGGCGGCGCTAGCTGCGGCGGGACGGGACGGGACTAACGTTTTATTCCTCGACTGAACTGACTGAGAATCGGGGAGCCAAAACAACTGCTATTTATACAGACCGCTGACGCAACCTTATTATATTATTACACGCAAGACTTTAAAGGAGTGGTCGTTGGCTAGGTTGTGTCCAGTGTCCAAAAGATATTTAGCATAATGGGATTTATCGGGATTGCAATTCCTGTACGCGGCTAAATGCTCTTTATAACGTGTTTCGAAGTTGAAACCAGTCTGACCCACGTAAACGGTGTCACAAACAAATTTGTAAATACCCGACTTTTGACGAATATCCAACCTATCTTTATGATTACAGACATTTCTAAGAGAATTGTTTGTTTTGTACGCCACATAAACGTCGTTTTGTCGAAATTAGCTACTTTTTCAGATATGGGGCCTAAGTAGGTCAAACTGCTCACATATCGACGAACACTTTGAGGTTGAACCGCGTACAGAGAGTTGCGAACAACATGGTTCCGTTTCTTTTTAATTAAATTGTTAAGGAGATTTTTTGAGAAAACGTTAGAGACCGCTATTTGATAAATTACATTAAGCTCGTTTAAATAATTTCCATAACTTAATGGGACAGTGAACAAACGATTAATGTAAAATAAAAAGCGGCTAATTTATGTTGCCGCGGTTGACACGATGGCTTTCGATATATTTGGAAAACATGTGACGATTCTTTTCTTCTTATTGTTAAGTCGAGGAAATTAAGGGAACAATCTTGTTCCAATTCAAGTTTAAATTTAATTTTGTCATGGACTCTATTTATTTTATTGAGGAAAACATCCAGTTGTCTCCTTGTGTCAGTCCAGCAATGTCGTCTATATATCGATAGTAATATAAGATATTTCGATTGACAACTATATGTTGCTTTTCGAAATTATCCATGAAAATGTCCGCCATAAGGGGACTTAGAGGGGATCCCATAGCTAACCCTTCTTTTTGTAGATAGAAAGGGTTATTAAACCGAAAATAGTTTTCTTTCATACACAGAGAGGTTAAGTTAAGAAGATCATTTGTTTCCCCGGGATGTAGATGAAGTTTTTCAAAGAGATCTGCGAGTATACTCAAACAGTCAGGGGATGGGACATTTCTGAAAAGACTATCAACTTCTAAAGATAACAATATGGATTAAGGAGGAATACGAATATCTTTAATTTTGGAAATGAGATCTAAGCTATTTTTTAGGCTGTAAGTGGGGTTGAATCCAGACTTCTCTCGAAAGAGGAAGTTTAATTTTTTAGCAAGGAAATAAGCTGTGTATGTGTGTGTGTATGTATTTTTGGTAAACCATATAAAGGCGAGGTGTATAGACGACTTTTATGAATTTGAGGGGGTGAAGCAGACGAGTAAGGGACGAGTAGTCCCGCCCACTGCGGGGTGCACCGCGTGAATCTCGCCGACGCTCGACGTAAAATGTACAATTGGTATAGCGCGCCGCCGTCCGCCTTCGCACCGCGTTTCCGCGATTTGAGGTGGTTCGAATCCCATCAGATATATATTTTTTAATCGTATTTTTAAAATGTTTCTACGTTTATTTTCGTATCTAAAATATGTACATATTTTTGTTTAGTTATTCTAAAAATATTGTGTAACTACATATTTTCGTGTTGTTATTTTTAAAATATGTACATATTCTATTTTCTTAATTTTAAAATAATCAATAATTGTTATTTTCTAGAAAACGTTATCGAGAACTTTTGTAACAGATTCATTAAATGAATAATAAATTAATGCTTAAATAAAATGGCTTTGGACCAAAATGGTCAATCATAGAAATGGCCTATTCTCGAAACGGCAAATTGTCAAAATTGCGAATTTATAAAAACAATAATTTTTATTCCTATAGACATTTTTCTTCAGAATCAAGAGAAAAGTAAACTATTATGAGCAAATTTTACAATAGCGCTAGCCGTAAATCGAAAAAAAAAACAGCCGTTTCATAATTTTTTTCCTGAGTGAATAACCTTTTTGCATAAATTTTTTTGGATTTGTGGGTTGTTTGAAGAATACAAAAAAATTAAACATGCTAATTATTTTAATTTTATTTTATTATTTTGATGTATTTACGCATATGGAGGGAAATCTAATTATATAAATTGTGGAAAGAAAAATAATTCAGTCAGCATTTTTCTGTGCACCAAGGCATATTTTGTGTCTTTGGTTACAGCTCTCAACTTATTGCAAATATTGCGCAACACATGGTTTCGGCATTCCACTTTTTGAACGGTATGATTCAATGACAATGCCTTATAATTATTTCCGTAGGATCGCGATGACCAACAGCCGTCAGCATTTATGCCTATTAGAGGTATGCCATCTTTGCTCAATGTTCCTTCAGGTATCGCTGCATCACGCTTACGCATAGCTGCTGCCGCCGTCACCGAAGTACACATTCAGGTCTCTGCATCAAGTTCGGAGGTAAGGTCTTATAATAACTAACAAAACGAGCCCAAGCTCGGCATACTTAGTTCTACTCGTCCAGGAGATCCAGTAGCAGTCACCGAAGTACACCATCAGGTCTCTCCATCAAGTTCGGAGGTAAGGTTTCATCATAACTAATGAAACGAGCACAAACTCGGCACACTTAGTTCTACTCGTTCAGGAGTCCCAGTAGCAGTCACTGAAGTACACCATCTGGTCTCTCCATTAAGTGCGGAGGTAAGGTCTCATCATAACTAGCAAATCGAGCCCAAACCCGGCACATCTAGTTCTACTCGTCGAGGAGTTACAGAGTAGCAGACACTGAAGTACACCATCAGGTCTCTCTATCAAGTCCGGAGGTAAGGTCTCATCATAACTAACAAATCAAGCCCAAACTCGGCACACCTATTTCTACTCGTCAAGGAGTTCCAGTAGCAAGTCACTGAAGTACACCATCAGGTCTCTCCATCAGTCCCGGATGTAACGTCTTATCATAAATAACAAATCGAGCCCAAACTCGGCACATCTAGTTCTACTCGTCAAGGAGTTCCAGTAGCAGTCACCGATGGACACCTTCAGGTTACTTCATCAAGTCCGGAGGTAAGGTCTCATCATAACTAACAAAACGAGCCTAAACTCGACACACCTTATTCTACTCGTCCAGGAGTTCAGAGTTTCAGCAGCAGTCACCGAAGTACGCTTTCAGGTCACACAGGTAGATATTCGAATTTCGTATCTAGTATGTGCCAAATCGATTGAGAAAAACGGACAATGACCTTTCGGTCGTTTAACCAGGGGTTACAAACCTTCAATATATAGGCACATTTTATATGTAGTACTTTCTTTATTTATAATGATTTTTTTATAATGATTGATATAATATATATTTATTAACTATTATTAAAAAGTTATGTGAAAGATCGCTGTAGAAGAAAAATCATCTATTGTTATAAAGTACTTTATTCATTTAACAACAAAAAACATTAATTTATAACACATATAAAGATTCGAGTGATAACGACACCGAATAAGTACGTACTTATGCAAAAGATAAAACTTTATTTTTAATATTATATAAGAACTTTATTTTTATTCGGTGCAATCATCACTCGTATCTTCACTTGATGAACTATCTGTAACATTAATTATAAAGCGATCTGCAGTTTGGTCAATTCTATCATCCATGCCACGCATTTTTTGTTCAACCTTAAGGACATGCTGAACACAGTTTTTCCATTTATCTGGCGTGATTTGAGTTAAACCATCTTTAAGTAAATTTTTAACATCTTTTAACTTGAAAGTTGTATTTTTTCGTGCAACGTACCCTTTCACATCTGCCCACACAAGTTCAATGGGGTTAAGCTCACAGTGATAAGGAGGTAACCTTACCACTGTGATGCTTTTTTCTTTTGCCATCTCGTCGGTGACGTAACTTCGATAGTTATCTTTAACTGCCTTTATTTTTTCCATTAAGTGGGTCTTTGTGTCCGAGGGCACGTATGCGATCTGTTTAGATTCTAGCCATTCCTGCATATTTTGTTTCCGCCAAGACATTGTTGGGGTTTTTTCTAAACGTCTGGAGTGGTAACTAGCGTTATCCATAACTATGACATCGCCGCTTTGCAGTTTTTCTATTACTTTTCTAAACCAGTCCTCGAAATGGAGAGCGTCCATACTCTCATGGTAGTCACCAGTAGATGATGATTCAAATACCCAATCACATCCCTCCAAAAAGCCATTTTCATTGCCAACGTGTACAACTATTAATCGCTTTCCTTTACCCGAAGGGGCTTTCGCGCCAGTAGAGTAGCCTTCTAACCGTGATTGACGAGAAGATTCAATTGTGGTGTCTTCCCATACCTTTCCCATAGTATGACCTGCGTTAATCCATGTTTCGTCAAGGTAAAAAATGTTACGTCCCTCGTTTCTTAATATTTGTATTTCTCTCAAATATCTGGTACGCCACAGAACTATCTCTGGGCGATCTATTAGACCACTTTTTCTGTTTCTCTTTATATATTTGAATTTTAAATGGCGCAACACACGTCGCAGGGAAGTTTTGCTCAAGTTTGGCAACTGGTCATCTTGATTTATACTGAGCAAAATTTTGTCTAAAGTCGGTAATTCTCCTGCAAGAAAGAACTGATGCACTTTCGCTCTTATAGCCGATTTATCAAAATCGTCCAACTTGTCAATTACAGACTTTTTTCTTTTATTAATTATTCCCTTTTCTGGTATTTTATGGGAATCTCTATACACGCTTAATACGCGATATATAGTGCTCTTGCTGACTCCTGAGATCTCCGAAACCTTTTCTACCATATTAACGTTTGAAGGATACACGTCTTCGGGCCAGGTGTTTTTGACATATTTGTATACATTAATGATAATCTCTTGTTCCCCGACCGACAAAGTGGTAGGTTTTCTCTTTTTTACTGGTGACGTTAAAGGTGCTCCAGAAGATGGGCCTGTAAATAAATGACAAAAATATACTACCATAGTACTACATCACATAAATACATATTGTTTTAGAAAATAAATACCACATGGTCACATAAAAAGAGCGCTTTAAGAAATAGAAAGGCTACGTCGTCGCATTTGTACCTATTTGTACGTACCTGCTACGTTTATTATGGGTCGGCGACGTCTCTTTCCACTTGATGTTGAAGGACCGGGTCCTTCACCAAATTCTCCTGAACTCATGTCGATTTTAATGTATACAATTAATGATAATCTCTTGTTCCCCGACCGACAAAGTGGTAGGTTTTCTCTTTTTTACTGGTGACGTTAAAGGTGCTCCAGAAGATGGGCCTGTAAATAAATGACAAAAATATACTACCATAGTACTACATCACATAAATACATATTGTTTTAGAAAATAAATACCACATGGTCACATAAAAAGAGCGCTTTAAGAAATAGAAAGGCTACGTCGTCGCATTTGTACCTATTTGTACGTACCTGCTACGTTTATTATGGGTCGGCGACGTCTCTTTCCACTTGATGTTGAAGGACCGGGTCCTTCACCAAATTCTCCTGAACTCATGTCGATTTAGTAACGACCGTCACAGTAAAACTAATATAACAGATTCAAAAAACAAAAACTTAACGATATAACAAATTTAACAGTAAAAACTCAACTAAAACAATGCAATGAATGCTATGAATTACCCGAGACGTACACACGCAAGCGCTATCCGAACACGAATGAAAACAAAATGGCGGACCGGCCCAAAAAAGGTGACGCATCTCTGGCTGCCATTGTCACGTTTCTTTTAGAACGAACTGACGTAACGCGCGTTTTGTTTATTTTAAAGGGATGAATTTGCAAAAGCTCAATATGGTGATTATATTGCTTCAAATATTTTTTTAATATGAAACTGTTATTAAATGAATTGCTGCGTTACTTACCATAAATTGAAATATAAAATATAACACATTTTTCGCGATGTACCGTAAGATTTTACTATGTTTATAGGAACCACAGACAATATTATTTAAGAAACAAAAAAACAAAACATATGTGCTGACCTAGAAGTGGGAATAATATCAATATTTAAATATTGTTATCACATCTAAATTGAGATTTTGTAAGTTACGCCTTTTGACACTCGGCTCATATCTGAGGTCATTGTCCGTTTTTCTCAATCGATATGGCACATACTATAAGTATATTTTTGTAGTTGTAAAAAAAATCAATCTTTCAAAGTACCAAAATGTTTTATTACTTGATTACGATTCTCGCAGCTAACCGTGCGTACACTTGTGTGTGTGACCCGTGTCAATGTAACTATTAATTTTGCAAACGCGTCCTTAAAAACAAACAAATACGTAAATGATTTTTGAACGGCGAGCGAAACAAATTGGTACAGGTCCGTCTAGCAGCGTGCCTCAACGATCACTGTCGCTCCGCGTAGAAATGAAAGAGAAGCGAAAAGACGCCACGATGGCGCAATGCGAAACATCGATTCGTTCGAGTTATTTTTCATTAAATATATTAATACTTACAAATATTTCATTTCAATCGATATATAAAAACAACAGTTCCCCTTATTATTATATATTACATCACTATTATTAATTTTATTAAGATTTGCTTATAAATAATACAGTTAAAATTGCTGGAAATTAAATTTCAATGGCTATTTTATGATTTTTTTTCTATCGAGAAAATTTACCGAAAACGTGTTTTGAAAACAATGGTCCACCCATAAATGTCATCAAGATTAACATATATTTTTTTTCCGCTCTAAAATGTATATATTTTGTTAAAAAACTGTTTTCTAAAGCCTAGTTTGACTATGCACCGCGCCTTATTCATTGGAACAAGACTGCTTCGAGATAAGTTGTGATCGGGAAAAACATATGATGACTGTTGTATACATAGTTTAATATCCGAATTAAACGTTTTAGTTGGGTCAGACTCCAATAGCTCAAAGTTATCACCTTGGATAACATCGTTAACTTTCCGGCTGTACCCGCTACTCTCCAAAATGACAACAGTATTGCCCTTATCAGCTTTAGTAACAATAAGGTCGCTTCCCTTATTCTTTGCTTTAGTGACTTAAAAATAGGCAACTCAGGATTGAAATGGGAAGACGCGGGCACAGCCGAAATTTCATTAGCTACCAAACTTTTAACAATGTTATCTTTCTTCCCGATTACAACAGCCATCTCCGCGTCAACGGCCATAGTCCCTAACGATTTTTGGGAGACCGAAGGTGTTAAATTATCTTCCAGACCGAATTTTGGTCACGGCGGCCAGTTTCAATGTAGACTAGCACCTGCGCAGGACAGAATTATTGTGCCCAAGTGAATGTACAAGCATAGGTGCACTCCATATTCCCGTAGTATCCCATAGTCTGATCGGACGGTAATTTGACACGACCCGAGAGAGACTAGGTGCAGGACTAACGGCTTTACATGCTTTCCGAGGCACGGGGTTGAAACACCACCATCTTTCTAATTCCGAACTGCTACTGAGAATGTCTTGATAGAAAAACCCAATAACTGATTTTAACCCGACCCGGGATTCAAAGTCGGGAACTCATAATCAGCAATGGCGTTTACGACCACTATGCCAACGAGGACTGGACCAAATCTCTCAAAAATCTTAAAAGCTAGCAGTGGCTGAATTTCAAAAGGAGACAGTGCATAAATCTATAGATTCTTGACTAAAGAGATAAATGGTCTGTAAAAACGCCAAAGGCGTGTTTTTCAATAAAACTGTTCTTAATAAATTGCTTAGATCGATACAATCATGTTATGCACTTATAACTTATGATAAAAATGCACTGTTGTAAAATAATTTATGCTTTTAATTGTGTAACAGAAATTATGGCCATCATCATCATTTCTATTTCCCCCAATGTATGCCACAAAGCATGTTCCTAAACGACCTGCATCCATCGACTTCCTGCATCTCTTACAAGGTTTTTTTTTCAAGGGTCATTTTATCTAGTGGAAGGCTATCCTACTCTTTCTATTATGGTTATACGTATCATCTTTTAGAGTAGAGACCGATAAGTAAGTACTTCTTACTTATCGGTCGTTTATATTTCGCGCATTTCCATAAATATTTGATTGGCTGTTAAATAAATATGTATGTATAATTATTTTTTATATCAAATATAAACATTTTATACGCTATATTGAAAATTTTTGATTGGCATGATTTTATCACGCAATTGAATTGAAGTTAAATTTTAAGGTGTTACCACACCAATCGATCGATCATTGAGCGATGGTGGAATAGATTAGTCGACGTAGATCGTTAATTTTTACCACACCGATCAATCGACGCCATCGATCGATGGTGGAATGGATCGGTCGACGTCGATCGATAGTTTTTACCATACCAATCGATCGACGGCATCGATCGATGGTGGAATGGATTGGTCGACATCGATCGAGCTGCTTGATTATTCGAGAACCCACCCGCTCCATCGACCACTATCTAAAATGTCGCCTAGATGAAATAAGCAATATCTGCCCTAAGAAAACGTGTCGTGAAGCGACAATTAAAAGAGAAGGAAAACCTAACCTACGATCAGCAAAACAACCAAATAGACCAAGACAATAATATATTTAAGTTTTTAAAAGAGTATTTACAATTTTATATATCAAAAATGGAGTATGAATGTGAGGATGGATGATGTGATTTACAAATTATTTTTTAAAAAAAAAGGTAATAAAAAAAAGATTTATGTCGTAGCTGAGTCCGAAGATCCCAAGCGTGCTCTCAGCGCCTGGAACGAGCACGCACGGCGTAGGTGGGTAGGCGTGGGCGTCTCTAGGGGACGACCTCAGGTGAATGCGGCGATTGCAGGATCGGCGACTTCAGCCCAGACAGGAGCTTGCAGGATCCTCAGCGACTTCAGACAGCGCAGTGGCCTGCAGGATCCGGTGACTGCAGGCGGGACAGAGGTTTGTAGGTTCCGGCGACTCCAGGTAGAGTAGAGACTTGTGGGATCTCGGCGACTTCAGGCAGAGCAACGTTTTGTAGGATCCGGCGACTTCAGGCAGAGCAACGGATCGTAGAGTCCAGTGGCTTCAGGCAGGATAGAGGCTTGCAGGATCCCGGGGCTGAGCGGCCCCGGGATAAGGCCTTTAGAAGATGCTTCCGATACGAGAACTGAAGCAAGACTGAATTTCTTCACCGATTGTTCGGTTTTTATATCTTTCTAGAGAGAACGGAAAAATTATTTAAATTAAAAGGAAATTTATTGTAAATGACCTACAGCCAAAAAGTATTTATGAAGAAAGAACATCAAACCAGAGACGAATTTGAATAAAAGTTACCATGACAACTACAAAAACAATGGTTATCAAATATAAAATTTTTGGTTTTTAGGAATATAATTGGAAAATCTTTACCTTTAAGTAAGAAATGAGATATTATTCAAATAGGAAAAACTGATGCGCGACAGCGCACCGAAGCCTGAAATTGTAGAGTTACAGAGAATTCAATAAAAGACCAAAAAAAGGTAAGGCTTCGTTGACAGCTAGTTTAAAAGTACTAAATAGTGTGAAAATACGCAGTAAAATGATATGTTATTGTGTAAAAACGTTACAGGATCCTATATAAATAAAGGTGATGCAAAATATAAATGCAGAGAATCAAAAACAGAATGGAAAAATAGTATAAAGTGATGCAAAACATGAATGCAGAAAATCAAGAACAGAATGGAGAAATAGTATAAAGTGATGCAAAACATGAATGCAGAATATCAAAACAGAATGGAGAATTAGTGTACAATGAAATGTAAGTAGTATAACACTACATTTTCCCCCCGACCCTGGAAAATTTTTGACTCAGCAAAAATTTTGATATATACATTCTAAAATAAACCATAAAAACACAGCTTTGCAGAAACAGACATCACCAGTCAAAATCAGATATACTATCTCTTACATTCATCATCTGCATTCAGGTAAGGGTGGAGTTCACATTCAATGACTACCACTCTAAAAGTGTGTTTTCAAAACGACATTAAGGCTTATTTAAGGAGTAGTCAACCGCTCCTGTGTGGGAAAAAAAATTAGTCGAAGAAACACCACTCTTAGAAGTGTGTTTTCAAAAGGACATTCAGGCTTATTTAAGGAGTTGTCAACCGCTCCTAAGTGAAGATAAAAATTAAGGGAGTAGTCAGCTGCTCCCAAGTGAAGATAAAGGTAAAGAAATACCTCAAGTAAGCTTTAGTCGCTATGACTTAAGTAAAGATTAAGAACGGCCAGAGCGGTAGGGCTCAAAGCCAGAGATCAGCAACATCACCAACGAGATGTGTCTGAAATAAAAATAAAAAGTGACGATTAACCAACGAAAGTTCGAAGTCCTAAAGCAAGATGTGTTGAAGAACACTGGATCATCAAACAAACAAACAAATTAAAAGAAAATAATAAGGTGAAAATGGTGATATTTATACATATATACAAATTAACAGTTATATTTATACATATATACAAATTAACAGTTAATAAATGTTTAGAAAAGTATTTAACAGTTAATAAATGTTTAGAAGTTATGGTTTGTTTCGCTTCAGCTTTCAAAAACAATTTTATATAAAGTGCAAAGTGTAAAGTTAAGTTTAAGAAATAAAAATATTATTAAAAATCGTACCTCTAAGTTATCTAGAATAAAAAATATTATAGTGATGAATGTAACTTAGAGTGATGAATGTAAATGAAGTGTTATTTGTAGGCCTAAATATAATCCAAATAAGTTGAAAAACTAGAAGAAGTTTTGTTTTAGAATTTTGAAGGTATGAAAAGGATGTGTAAATGAATGATGAATAGTAAGTTAAGAACAAAAGGGAAAGCAATTAAATCAAAAGGAACTAGACAAGGCGCAGTAAAGGTGAAGAATTAAAAATTAAATTAAGCAAGCTTTAGTCGAAGAGACCGAAGCCCATAACTTCATCGTCAGACTCAGATTCTTCCTTCTTGGACTCTCTCTTCCTTCTTCTCAGCTGCCGGCGCTGTAGCAGCGGCGACCGCGGCCACGGCCGCGGGCGCTGCTCCACCGACGGGCATGGTCGACAACTTCTCACGACCCTGCGCGAACAGTTCTTCACTCTTGCCATTGAGTTCCGAGATGACCTTCTTTAGTTTCTCGGAGTTTGCCTCAATACCGACAGAGTTGAGGATCTTCACAGACAGAGTCGACGACTGGCGTGTAGGATCCCAGCGCCTGGCTTGCAGGATGCGCCGACGACTTCAGGATGCGCCGGATGTAGATGGAGGCGGGACAGAGGTTTGTAGGTTCCGGTGATTTCGGGCGGAACAGAGGTCTGTAGGTTCCGGCGACTCCAGGTAGAGTAGAGACTTGTGGGATCTCGGCGACTTCAGGCAGAGCAACGTTTTGTAGGATCCGGCGACTTCAGGCAGAGCAACGGATCGTAGAGTCCAGTGGCTTCAGGCAGGATAGAGGCTTGCAGGATCCCGGGGCAGAGCGGCCCCGGGATAAGGCCTTTAGAAGATGCTTCCGATACGAGAACTGAAGCAAGACTGAATTTCTTCACCGATTGTTCGGCTTTTATATCTTTCTAGAGAGAACGGAAAAATTATTTAAATTAAAAGGAAATTTATTGTAAATGACCTACAGCCAAAAAGTATTTATGAAGAAAGAACATCAAACCAGAGACGAATTTGAATAAAAGTTACCATGACAACTACAAAAACAATGGTTATCAAATATAAAATTTTTGGTTTTTAGGAATATAATTGGAAAATCTTTACCTTTAAGTAAGAAATGAGATATTATTCAAATAGGAAAAACTGATGCGCGACAGCGCACCGAAGCCTGAAATTGTAGAGTTACAGAGAATTCAATAAAAGACCAAAAAAAGGTAAGGCTTCGTTGACAGCTAGTTTAAAAGTACTAAATAGTGTGAAAATACGCAGTAAAATGATATGTTATTGTGTAAAAACGTTACAGGATCCTATATAAATAAAGGTGATGCAAAATATAAATGCAGAGAATCAAAAACAGAATGGAAAAATAGTATAAAGTGATGCAAAACATGAATGCAGAAAATCAAGAACAGAATGGAGAAATAGTATAAAGTGATGCAAAACATGAATGCAGAATATCAAAACAGAATGGAGAATTAGTGTACAATGAAATGTAAGTAGTATAACACTACATTTTCCCCCCGACCCTGGAAAATTTTTGACTCAGCAAAAATTTTGATATATACATTCTAAAATAAACCATAAAAACACAGCTTTGCAGAAACAGACATCACCAGTCAAAATCAGATATACTATCTCTTACATTCATCATCTGCATTCAGGTAAGGGTGGAGTTCACATTCAATGACTACCACTCTAAAAGTGTGTTTTCAAAACGACATTAAGGCTTATTTAAGGAGTAGTCAACCGCTCCTGTGTGGGAAAAAAAATTAGTCGAAGAAACACCACTCTTAGAAGTGTGTTTTCAAAAGGACATTCAGGCTTATTTAAGGAGTTGTCAACCGCTCCTAAGTGAAGATAAAAATTAAGGGAGTAGTCAGCTGCTCCCAAGTGAAGATAAAGGTAAAGAAATACCTCAAGTAAGCTTTAGTCGCTATGACTTAAGTAAAGATTAAGAACGGCCAGAGCGGTAGGGCTCAAAGCCAGAGATCAGCAACATCACCAACGAGATGTGTCTGAAATAAAAATAAAAAGTGACGATTAACCAACGAAAGTTCGAAGTCCTAAAGCAAGATGTGTTGAAGAACACTGGATCATCAAACAAACAAACAAATTAAAAGAAAATAATAAGGTGAAAATGGTGATATTTATACATATATACAAATTAACAGTTATATTTATACATATATACAAATTAACAGTTAATAAATGTTTAGAAAAGTATTTAACAGTTAATAAATGTTTAGAAGTTATGGTTTGTTTCGCTTCAGCTTTCAAAAACAATTTTATATAAAGTGCAAAGTGTAAAGTTAAGTTTAAGAAATAAAAATATTATTAAAAATCGTACCTCTAAGTTATCTAGAATAAAAAATATTATAGTGATGAATGTAACTTAGAGTGATGAATGTAAATGAAGTGTTATTTGTAGGCCTAAATATAATCCAAATAAGTTGAAAAACTAGAAGAAGTTTTGTTTTAGAATTTTGAAGGTATGAAAAGGATGTGTAAATGAATGATGAATAGTAAGTTAAGAACAAAAGGGAAAGCAATTAAATCAAAAGGAACTAGACAAGGCGCAGTAAAGGTGAAGAATTAAAAATTAAATTAAGCAAGCTTTAGTCGAAGAGACCGAAGCCCATAACTTCATCGTCAGACTCAGATTCTTCCTTCTTGGACTCTCTCTTCCTTCTTCTCAGCTGCCGGCGCTGTAGCAGCGGCGACCGCGGCCACGGCCGCGGGCGCTGCTCCACCGACGGGCATGGTCGACAACTTCTCACGACCCTGCGCGAACAGTTCTTCACTCTTGCCATTGAGTTCCGAGATGACCTTCTTTAGTTTCTCGGAGTTTGCCTCAATACCGACAGAGTTGAGGATCTTCACAGACAGAGTCGACGACTGGCGTGTAGGATCCCAGCGCCTGGCTTGCAGGATGCGCCGACGACTTCAGGATGCGCCGGATGTAGATGGAGGCGGGACAGAGGTTTGTAGGTTCCGGTGATTTCGGGCGGAACAGAGGTCTGTAGGTTCCGGCGACTCCAGGTAGAGTAGAGACTTGTGGGATCTCGGCGACTTCAGGCAGAGCAACGTTTTGTAGGATCCGGCGACTTCAGGCAGAGCAACGGATCGTAGAGTCCAGTGGCTTCAGGCAGGATAGAGGCTTGCAGGATCCCGGGGCAGAGCGGCCCCGGGATAAGGCCTTTAGAAGATGCTTCCGATACGAGAACTGAAGCAAGACTGAATTTCTTCACCGATTGTTCGGCTTTTATATCTTTCTAGAGAGAACGGAAAAATTATTTAAATTAAAAGGAAATTTATTGTAAATGACCTACAGCCAAAAAGTATTTATGAAGAAAGAACATCAAACCAGAGACGAATTTGAATAAAAGTTACCATGACAACTACAAAAACAATGGTTATCAAATATAAAATTTTTGGTTTTTAGGAATATAATTGGAAAATCTTTACCTTTAAGTAAGAAATGAGATATTATTCAAATAGGAAAAACTGATGCGCGACAGCGCACCGAAGCCTGAAATTGTAGAGTTACAGAGAATTCAATAAAAGACCAAAAAAAGGTAAGGCTTCGTTGACAGCTAGTTTAAAAGTACTAAATAGTGTGAAAATACGCAGTAAAATGATATGTTATTGTGTAAAAACGTTACAGGATCCTATATAAATAAAGGTGATGCAAAATATAAATGCAGAGAATCAAAAACAGAATGGAAAAATAGTATAAAGTGATGCAAAACATGAATGCAGAAAATCAAGAACAGAATGGAGAAATAGTATAAAGTGATGCAAAACATGAATGCAGAATATCAAAACAGAATGGAGAATTAGTGTACAATGAAATGTAAGTAGTATAACACTACAAACGGTCGGCATCCGGAGTGTTCTGCGTTTGTATCTCCATAATTATAATACGGGCAAGAGCGTACTGGCCAACAATAACGTGCCCCCTTCTGAATAAATTTTGACAAATATTGATTACGAGCCCACACTACATCGATTACACCTAAAAACCTCTGACCAGTCTTCTGTAGACACGTCAAAAATCTCAACATTATACGCAACTAGTGGTTTTCTTTGTTTTCAAACCTCTTGCCTTTTAGTTTTTGGAAACTGGTAAAATTTTAAAGTCAGGATTAAGGCGAGTGAGTAAAGTGAGAGTGAGAAACAAAGTAGAAAATTTGAGTATCCTAGGAGAAGTTTGCGGTGCTGCGTTGTCGTGGTACCAGTGAAGGTGCTGGATTCCTGACATTGATTGCTTGTCAAAAGCTACATACATTTCGAGCACCAACTGTCATATACCACTTAAGAGTTAAATGTCCTTTGATCCTTAGCTCCACTGTAGCAAAGTGATCCGTCGTATAGAAAAATGAGTTGACCCTAATTTGTTTCTCTGTGCTACGTGCACGATTATCGCTTTGTTTCGGAATCATACTATGTAAGTATGATTGTATGATGACTCACGTTTCATCACTAGTTCATATATAACAACAATGTTATATATATATCTATATATATATATATATAATATATATATACACAACATGGAACAAAAACCCTGTGGTTCCCGTTAGGTACGTTATCAGGATCAGTATTCAAACCTATAGAAATATTTTTTTTTAAATACTCGACTATATTTTTTTAATTTTTTTTTAATTTAAGTGGTTTTATTACCTTTTACTGATACTGGCCGATGCTAAAGCTACGTAAAGCGGGGTAATAAAACCACATACAATTGTATACATTTTTTTTAAATAAAATAAAAAAAAATTGTTAGATTTAAAAAAAAGTTATTTCTTACGTTTGAATAATGATCCTGATAACGTACTTAACGGGATATACATATTTACATATATACTAGCTCGCCAGGCAGACGTTGTTCTGCCCTTTCCAACGACCCTTCCTATAAAAACCCTTAAATTCGCAATAAAAAATTTTGAGGGTCATTTAGCGGGATAAAAATTATCTTATCTCTCAAGTTGGACCAAACTGAACACAGTGTGCAAAATTTCTTTGAAATCAGTTCAGTGGTTTGGGAGTTCATCGCGGACAACCGGACAAACAACGTGACACGTAATTTTTATATATAAATATATATATATATATATATATATATATTATGATTCTTACAAAAAAAGCATTTTCATAAAATCTTTGAAGTATGAATATTTGAATATTTCAGGGTTATGAGTAATTATTCAGCCTTTACGATTATGTATAATTTGCCAGTGTCTAACAAATGAGTAGTATGCATGGCTGATAAAATATAATTTTTTTTTATTGGCTGTTACAAAATTTGTTCGTTATTTATAAGTAATAAAATCCAATTAGTTCTTCTTCCGTAAACAATCGATTTAAGTTATTTGAATTTATGGTTTCTAGTGTAGGTACCTGGTTTTACGAGGTTGAAAGTTTAAGGTCACATTACTCGAATGTATTTTGCAACAACTTACTGTTTACTGGCAATGGTCGTAGGTTTTTTTATGGGATAGGGTGACAAACGAGCACACTGTCCACCTGATGGTAAATGGTTGTTGTGACCCATAGACATCTATATTTATCTTCAAAAATCAAAATTCAGATGCGTTGTCAACCGTGAGGACTAAGATGGCATGCCTTTTTTCCAGTAAAAAGAATCTTAGGTTCTCTACACTCACCATACGAAACACAACAGTGTTAAGCTGCTATTTTACGCTAGTATTCAGTGAGAGCATGGTCCTTCCCCGGTCGAGCCGACCCATTCGTGCTATAACTATATTACTAATATAGGTGCAACGTGGCTCTACCACGTATAAAAACATTCAATATAGAAGATGCACCCGACAGGCACAGAGTTGAACCAGCTCCAATAGACTAGTAGTAAAGTTAATATTGCTGGAGATACATAAGAAGTCCAAATAATGAAAGGTTGCCCACTAGGAGGGATTTTATCACCACTCCTCTGGAGCTTAGATAATAAATGATCTCATCAACAAATTAAATCGAAATCACTTCTTTTGCACTATTTGTTGCTCGCAACTCGGCAGGGTCCATCGAATGGTGATATGCTAAAGACAATATGATGCAGTAGATACTCGATTTCACACACCTTTGAGGCTATTTCCCATCATCAGTCTATGTATTTTTTACATCTGGCTCGTATAGGATGTCACCTTTCGGCGGCTATGAAATATTTCTGGCATTTACAATATTCGTTTTTAGGGTAATGTCCTCCAGACCGATTTTCGGTCACGGCGGCCAGTCTTAGGAGAGACTAGCCGTCGGCCCAGGACAGGAATATAGTGCCCAAGTGTATCCGGAAGGACAGGTGCACTTACTATTTCCTCGCTCACATAGTCCGATGGGACGGTAAATCGACACGACCTGAGAGTGATCAGGCGAAGGACCAACGGCTGTACGTGATTTGCAAGGCATGGGAGTGAGACACCGCCAACTTCCTTACTTCGGGCAGCTACTGAGAATTTATTAAGGGAAAAACTGAATAACTGATTTATTTTGGTCCGACTTAGGATCCGAACTCGAGACCGCATGATCAGTAGTCGCGTTTGCAACCACTGGACCAACGAGGTAGTCAGTTTTTTAGGGATAGGGTGAAGAATTCTTTTACGCTACCCAAACTTCGATCTAGTCAGTATTCGAAAACAATAATTTCTTATGAAAGAAACTAATAGTTATTGATATTAAACATTCAATTCGTTAATTGCAAACTGCGCTGAAGCATGATCGAAACATGCCGTTAACAATAAAAGTCGCTAATTGACAAAGACGGTGGGCTAGAACTTATAACAAGGGTATTGTAAATAAAATATTTATTTTTGTATATTGTTTATTGTTTTAACAAGATTTGAAATGATGGCTTTTGTAACAACTAATTGAATGATTTTGACGAAAACATTTAAATTGGGAGTTGGTGTTTTTCGTGCCGATCCTTTTGAAGTTTCAACTTTTGTTTCAGGCTTTGAAAATACGTGACGGGAAGATACCTACCCATTGAGATGTTAATATGTACTACGTCAGTAAATTATACTTCAATGTTGGCACCTAATTCCGCTAAAAAGAACCCCTTTGTCGTATCTCCTCAGTTTCAAGGCACTCCCCTTGCTGCCTCAGCCAGTATCGGAATCCTTAGCGTCGACATATCGAATAGTGTGCAGTTTCGTGGTCACTTGGAAGGGAAGGCGAAATTGGCCTCTAAAAAGCTTGGCGTGCTCAGCAGAGCGAGACAGTATTTCATGCCGGCACATCGCTTGCAACTTTACAAAGCGCAAGTTCGGCCCCACATGAAATACTGTTCTCATCTCTGGACCGGGGCACCCAGTGCCAGCTCCTTCCACTTGACCGCATCCAGCGCAGAGCGGTTCGAATCGTCGACGACCGAGTTTTTACTGATCGGCTCGATACACTGGCACTGCGTAGAGATGTTGCATCTCTTTGCGTATTTTATCGCATCTATCACGGGGAGTGCTCTGAGGAATTGTTCGGACTAATTCCAGTCGCCCAATTTCAGCATCGCACATCGCGACAAAACTCGCGTTACCATCCATACCATCTGGATGATTGGCGGTCCATCACTGTGCGATTTAGAAGAAGTTTTCTCCCTCGCACAACTTCCTTGTGGAATCAATTACCATCAGGGAATTTTCCGGACCGATACGACTTAGGAACCTTCAAGAAAAGAGCTTACACCTTTCTAAAAGGCCGGCAACGCATCTGCAATTCCCCTGGTGTTGCGGTTATTCATGGGCGGCGGTAGTCACTTACCATCAGGTGAGACGCATGTTCGTTTGCCCCCTATTCTATAAAAAAAAATATTTCCTATCCAGTAGCCACAAAGTCTGTGGTTAAGAGTTCGGGAATATAACGTCACCCAGTCTTCTCTGCAGTTGGATAGGTTTCGTACTCTGTTCCGTATTCGAATAGTCATCGTAGCCCTACCTTGTAGATAACAATAACACTTAAAATTTTCATACTACGTATGTTTACCACTGTTACTTAAATCAAAGTCAAGGTCTTTTAGGAGCAATTACTTTTAAATATTTTAGAGTAATTTTTGTAATGACCATGACGTTGCTCTCACAGAATATGAGGGTACAATAGCACTTTAATGATTTTGTGTTTCGTATGGTGAGTGTAGAGAACCGAGGACCCTGTTCACTGGAGACGAGGCATTCCATCTTAGTTCTCAGGAGTGACAACGCATCTAAATTTTAATTCTTAATCGAGGATATATATGTGAGCTAGATGGCTAGATACCTATGAGCCACTGCATTATCATCGAGAGCCCTGTGCGCTCGTTTGTGACGTTTATTCTATACCAATAAAATATTCTTTAAGCTAAGATTATAATATAACGTTTCAAGGTACAATTCATATAATTTTAATTGCATCCCTACTGTCGCCCATTCATTAATTGCCTTGCGACTGTTCAAGGAGAATATTAAAGAAATGAAAGTATTTTAACCCTTTCGCTGTCCAGTGCACTACATATAGGTCATTGCTATTGTCTTACTATTGTGTCTGAAAAGCGGACAGTGAAAGTGTTAAATTCATTGTAAAAAGATTAAATAATGTCATATTTAAGATCTGTATAGTTTTTTTTGGCCAACCTACTTAAATACGTCTACTTATACGCGTCTACGGGTGCCTCTATAGGTCCCATAGCGGTAATGCCGAAACAGACCGAAACATCGACCACGTCCAAATGGCTACAGATTCCTTGCTACAACAGGTCCCATCCGCAGAGATTGTGATCCTTGGCGATTTTAACGCCCACCACGCCGAATGGCTCGGTTCACGTTTAATCGATCATGCGGGGAGATCTGTTTATGACTTTGCCATGGCATATGGTCTGACACAACTGGTTACGTCGCCTACGCGGATTCCAGTTGCGGAGGATCATACACCTTCTCTGTTGGACCTTCTGCTGGCCTCTCATCCGAACGGATATCAGGTTTTTCTCGATGCCCCTCTCGGCTCTTCGGACCATTGTCTGATCCGGAGTGTGGTGCCACTCACGCTTCCCTCGCGGTTGTGTTCTGCAGGTTGCCGCCGTGTTTGGCATTATAGGTCGCCGAATTGGGACGGAATTCTAACAGTGGTAGAGCCACGCGGCAGCTTTTGCTGTCGCACGGATGGGCCGGCTCGAACCGGGGTGGTACCACGACCTCACAGAAAACCAGCGTGAAGTAGAGGTTTACCTCTGCGTTTCGCTTGGTGAGTGCAGGTGGCCGGAGGCCCTTTTTACTGGGAATGAGGCATTCCATCTTAGTCCTCACAGGCGACAACGCATCTACATTTTGATTTGTAATAGAGGATAGATGTAGATGTCTATGGGCCGCAGCAACCACTTACCATCAGGTGGACTGTGTGCTCGTTTGTCACCCTTATCCTTTAAAAAAAATGCAGTCTTTCTTTGCATCCTACCCGTGGGGGCGGGTTTGCTTCTCGCCGGAAGATCCCAGCGTTGTTGCTTTATCACTGACGTGGTGCTACAGGGAATGGAACTATTTATTCCATCATCTGTGGTACCCATTGGAGGCAGATCTCAGCCTTGGTTTAGTCGCTCCTGTAAGACAGCATTAAGCAGTAAGCAAGAGTGTTATCAAGCCTGGGCTACAGCTTCGGCGACTCGAGATGTAAACACCAGCATGCTTAAAAAGAAGTATAACTTCGCCTCGAGGTCCTTCAAAAGAGTTATTGCCAAGGCAAAGTCAGAGCACATAGGCAGAATTGGCAAGAAACTAGTTCGCCTTAATTTTTTAAGGAATACACCGCCGACCATCCCATGGTGTGAGTGCTCTATGCCGGATGTGCGGTTTTCACAGCGCTCGGTTCGCAAAGCACTCCTCTCCCTGGACATCCACAAGTCGAGTGGGCCTGACGAAATCCCACCAATTGTGCCGAGGACGTGTGCTCTGGAGTTGGCACCGGTTCTAACGCGTCTTTTCCGGTACTCTTACTCCCTAGGCGTAGTCCCGAAATCATGGAAGACAGCTTTTGTCTACCCAATCCCTAAAAAAAGGGACCGTTCAGACTCTTACAGCTACAGGCCTATCGCCATCACCTCCTTGGTCTCCAAAATAATGGAATCTATGATAAACTGCCAGCTCATGCGGTACCTTGAGGATCACCAGCTGATTAGTGACTGCCAATACGGTTTCGTCGGGGTCGATTAGCTGGTGATCTTCTGGTCTACCTGACTCATAGATGGGTGGAGGCAGTAGAGTCCAAGAGGGAGGCGTTGGCCGTTAGTTTGGACAATGCGAAGGCCTTCGATCGGGTTTGGCACAAAGCGCTCCTTTTGAAGCTCCCTTCCTATGGGCTTCCCGAGAAATTATGCAACTGGATCACCAAATTCCTTGCAGATCGGAGCATCAAGGTAGTTGTAGATGGTGCCTGCTCCGACTACAAGCCTATTAACGCTGGTGTTCCACAAGGCTGTGTGCTATCACCAACGTTGTTTCTTGTGCATATCAATGATATGTTGCTAACTGGTAACACTCATTGCTGTGCGGATGACAGCACTGGTGATGCTCTATACACCGGCCGTACCAATATTTCTCGGGATAACGTCGCCGACTACCGGAACAAACTTGTGTCTGAAGTAGTATTTGCTGAACAAAGTCTCGGATTGGGGGCGACTAAATCTAGTCCAGTTTAATCCACCGAAGACACAAGTTTGCGCGTTTACCTCTAAAAAGAACCCCTTTGTCATATCTCCTCAGTTTCAATACACTCCCCTTCTTGCTTCAGCCAGTATCGGAATCCTCGGAGTCGATATTTCGAGTGAAGTGCAGTTTCGTGGCCACTTGGATGATATTCTTTTTAGCTTGGCGTATTCAGCAGAGCGTGACAGTATTTCATGCCGGCACGCCACCTGCAACTTTACAAGGCGCAGGTTCGGCATCACATGGAATACTGTTCCCATCTCTGGTATCCAATTAAAACCCAAATAAAATCTATTTTTTTTACAACGGCATGCAATTTGTAAACACGGAAATGTTGTATTTTTTTTAATTTCTACGTAACCCTTTGATCCGCGTCGGCCGTTGCGAATTGTATGCCATCAATTATTATAGCTTAAATTTGTTCCAACTATGTTATATTACAAAGGCATGCAATATAATGTCACGGAAATATACTAAAACTTTTTACACAAAGAGAAGCCATTTTCTTTATGACGTGCAAGCGCGTCAGGGCTCGTAACCCCTCTATCTTCCATATTTTAGGGTTAGTTATCAATACTTAAAAAGGCATGCAGGAGAAAATGGGAGAATATTTTCTGTCACCATCTCCTAGTCTATTAACAGAGTAAGAAGCAGTTCACGTGAGGTCTACGGTCCACGGTCAAAACAAGCCTCAAGCCTTGTTTATTGTTATTGCTAAGCAAATACTCACCAGCATACAATCGCAGTTATAAATATAACAGATTTGGTCGAAAAGTAGATTAGCTGTCGGCCCAGGATAAGATTATAGTGCCCAAGTGTATCCGCAAGCACAGGTGCACTTTCTATTTCCTCACGCACATAGCCCGATGGGACGGTAAACCGACACGATCGGAGAGAGATCAGACGAAGGACCAACGACTGTACATGTTTTGCGAGGCACGGGAGTGAGACACCGCCAACTTTCTAACTTCGGGCAGCTACTGAGAATTTGTTGAGGGAAAAATTGAATAACTAATTTATTTTGGCCCGACCTGGGATTCGAACTCGAGACCTCATGATCAGTAGTCGCATTTGCAACGACTGGACCAACGAGATAGTCAGTTTTTTAGGGTGAAGAATTTTTTTACGCCGCCTGTACCCGCCCAACTTCGATCTAGTCAGTATTCGAAAACAATAATTTCTTATGAAAGAAACTAATAGTTATTCATACTAAACATTTAATTTGTTAATTGCAAACTGCACTGAAGCTTGATCGAAACATGCTGTTAACAATAAAAGTTGCTAATTGACAAAGATGGTGAGCTAGAACTTATAAAAAGGGTGTGAACTTATAAAAATATTTATTTTTGTGTGTTGTTTATTATTTAACAAGATTTGATACGATTTGTAACAACTAATTAAAGGATTTTTCCGAAAACATTTAAATTGGGAGTTGATGCTTTTCCTTTTCCTATACTTTTGAAGATTAAACTCTTGTTTCAGGCTTTGAAAATACGTGACGGGAAGAAATGTCGTTATTTCTCGAACGCTGCCCAGCTGCAACTTATAACAAAGGTATTATAAATAAAATATTTATTTTTGTATATTGTTTATTATTTAAACAAGATTTGAAATGATGGCTTTTGTAACAACTAATTAAAGGATTTTGCCAAAAACATTTAAATTTAGAGTTGGTGCTTTGAAGTTAAACTATTGTTTCTGGCTTTGAAAATACGTGATGGTAAGATATGTCGTTATTTCTCGAACGCTGCCCAGCTGAGGTAAACCCATTGATTTATCTCCAGGTCTTCGTTGGACTTACCCAGCCAGAAAATTTGCCCTAGTTAAGTAATACTTGTGGCAACAACTTCGAGCGTAGTGTTTCCAACAACTACCAGTATAGGTGTTACTTGTTATAAACAATACTCATGCTACCTTTATCTTGTCCATATTCATATTAAAATATACCTATTGGATGGCATTTTGAGAAAATTAAGCACAATGTTCTTCAGTGATTTTGCAACAACGACTTTACTCGTATCGTTGGTAAATCGAATATATACTCACTATTGTTAATGATACCTACCCATTGAGATGTTAATATGTACTACGTAAGTAAATTATACTTCAATGTTGGCACCCAATCATTTCCAGTCCAGTAGCCTCAAAGTCTTTGAATGCAGTGGTGAAGAGTTCGGGGATATAACGTCACCCAGTCTTCTTTGCAGTTGGGTAGGTTTCGTACTCTGTTCCGTATTCGGATAGTCATCGTAGCCCTACATTGTAGATAACAATAAAGCTTCAAATTTTCATACTCTACGTATGTTTACCTCTGTTGCTTAAATCAAAGTCAAGGACTTTTAGGAGCAATTACTTTTAAATATTTTAGAGAAATTTTTGTAATAACCATGACGTCGCTCTCACAGAATATGAGCGTACGCTTTTGTATTTCGTATGTCGAATGTAGAGAACCGAGGAGCCTTTTCACTGGGAACGAGGCATTCCATCTTGGTTCTCAGGAGTGACAATGCATCTAAATTTTAATTCTTAATGTCGAGGATATATATGTAAGCTAAGTAGCTAGATATCTATGAGCCACTGCATTATGATCAAGAGCCCTGTGCGCTCGTTTGTGACGTTTATTCTATACCAATAAAATATTCTTTAAGCTAAGATTATATGACGTTTCAAGGTAAAGTTCTTATAACTTTTATCTGCATCCCCACTGTCGCCCATTTATTAATTGCCTTGCGACTGTTCAAGGAGAATATTTAACCCTTAGCCACCTAACGTGTATTCTAGTAACACTTCCACCTAACGTCGGTCATGGTGACCGCTTGCATATAAGTACTATTATAAAGGTGAAAAAATCAAAAATTGGCAAAAATCGAAACTACAAAAAAAATCAGTTGTTTTTATTTCAAATTGTTTCAATAAACTCTTCAAATTAATACTTCTTACTTCTTATTACTATTAATAAAAATTGACTAACGAATATTTTAACAAATTATAGGTTTTCCGATGAAGCTGAGTTCTAAGCAATAACAATCAATGAGACTTCTTAGTTTTTAAATATTTTAGTAACTTAAATATATAACCTCTTACATAAAACTATCATTGGCACAATTAAATCACAATCGTTACAAATTACAACACCCTAACATTCACAATTTCTCGCGGCAGCGTACACACATTTTTTGAGAACACTCAACGCAAATTGGATTTTTGCACTGAAAACATAAATGGAATGTTTTACGTTTCTTCTTTGAGTCACACGTTGAACAAGTTTTGCGTGTTTCTAATTTGTCAGAGCTGTCAGCCAAAGATGTTCTGGGTTCTTCATCTATTTTGAGAACCCGGCGAATAGCGTTCTGAAGTTCCCTTTGCAATCCAAACTAGTTCGCTCGACGTCGTAAATGGGGTGTAATAATGTCTTCAGCCAGTTGTTTCATGAAATTCAGTCTGGGCACCTTGCTCTGAGATTGGTTCATGCTGCTGATGATGTACGCATTTGCTGCAGAAACATCCAGCATTCTATAGAAGACCGCCATTGGTCAGCGCTGTGTGCGTCGAGAAGTTGAGTAAATGGCACATTTCTGATCTAATGTATCGACGCCACCTTTGGTACTATTATAAAAAATAATCATTTCTGGCTTTTGTTTTTGTGGATCGATGGTTGGTGAGTAATGTATGCTGGAAAGAACAGGCTCGGATTTGTTTTTCTTTGGTACAAAAAATATCAATGTTGCATAGGACGTGATTCATTTAACTCTTCAACATCAATTTCAGAGTCTGATTGACACTCACCATCAATGACGTGATCTAATGGTACATTTTCTACATCACGGCAGTCTTTATTTGGTAATTTCGGCACGTCCCTTTCATCCTCGGAATCTAATTCACACTCTTCTAACCATCTAATGATATTTTGATCACGTTCAGACATGATAAACCTAAAAAACAACACGAAAATGTTAGCACTAAAAGTAACGTAATGACCTGACGTCGGTCACCATGACCGCATGCGAAATATATTTACCTGTATTTTTTTATTGCGCGCACGTGTTGCTTGGTCGAGCGCAGGGCGAAAACTGGAGAGAGCGGGGAAAAAGTACATAGAGTCACAGGCGCGTGGCCCGTGTAATAACGGAAATATTTGAAAAAATATATCGCCTGGAGTCACTGTGACCGACGCTAGGTGGTTAAGGGTTAAGAAATGAAAGTATTTTAAATTCATTGTAAACAAGCTTAAATAATGTCATATTTAAGATCTGTATAGTTTTTTTTGCCAACCCACTTATAGAATACTACAGTTTTTCGCTGGAGGGTTAACCCCAAGGTCCAAAGGCTGCAGTATGCGGGCTGTACGGGTGAGCTATTCAAGCCGGTTGGGTTTTTGTTTGAAATCGTTTTCTTCAAGGCCGGATCGCTTGTTATCGACTTATGAGTCGAGCAGCGGTCTGAGGAATTGGTCTGAGATTGATATTGCGGAAATCCGGCAAATTATGGGCCCTGGAAAGATGTATTATTTTTTGCACATACAATGTAAGGTTGTGTGTTCATGTTCTTCAGAAAAGGAAAAGTAAAAACTTGCGAATGTTTAAGTGATACAGAGTTCGTGTCGTAAATAAGCATTAAGAGATAAGATATTACTTGGCATTAAGAGACCTTGTATCATTCCGTGCAACATTGTTTTAAAGGTTTTCTCAATTAAAGAAAGTAATTGATCCTTGACAAATGGCAGAAATACAACCATTTCTGGGGTGACCATCAATAAAAAGCGCAAATAATAAGTATTATCTCATCCGTAGTTTATTTCTAAACATTAGATTTTTCCCATAGATTGCTATAAAGTACGATCCGAACTCACCAGCCTCCATCAACTATCTGCATGATTTATCTGGTATATAGTGATGGATCGCCACAGTTTTGATACATGTGTCGTGCAACTGTGATTTCCAAGTACAATCAATTATAGTAAAAAAGGTTAAACTAAGGATTTTACTCATTTAAACAAATTGTTAGATTTAACAACTTGAAAAGAATGAACAAATCTTGAAACTAAATTATATTTGTATTGTCTTGTTACAGATTATATACGTCCCACTGCTGGGCATGGGCCTCCTCTCACTTCTGAGAGGGTATTAGGGCAAGGAATGCGTGTTGAGAAACGATTATATAATTTTATTATTATGTAGAAATTTGACTAGTTAGTAGGCCTTCATATCTGCTTAGGATCTGTCTGGGAAGTCCCACCCTCATAGCTATTGCTAATGCCAAATAACAGTACATGCACTGCTGTGTTTGGTTTGAAGGCAGTGGCGGATTATCTTTAAGGAAAACTAAGCACGTGCCTAGTGGCGCATGGTTAAAAGTGTCGTGTACAGAAGTTTTTTAACGAAAAATTAAGTAACTACTTAAAATTATAATGGTACGTCGACCCAGTGCCAATTTATGGAAGCCGTGTGTGTAAAATAATAGATTATGATCATATACTAAGGATATAAGACTATTTTACTTCCATTTTATTATCATGTGTAGTCTGAAGCCTCTGTCTGAAGGGGATAGATAACAAGACTGTGTTTTTATTTATATTTAAGAGTAGCAATCCAATCCGGTTTCATGATGATCTAGACTAGACTATATTTAATCCCAAGAACTCGGCTTTTTTGTTGTAAAATCAAAAAAATGATAAAGTCTTTGAATATTTTACACTAAACAATGCCACAATAAGCTCAATAATCACAATAAAAGAAAAATAGCTTTTAATTATAATCAGGAAGTATCTTGCAAAATGATCGAGTTTGAAATTATTTACATAAAAACGGTTTGTGTATCCCGGACATCAGTCTGAGCGAGATTAGAATGGCTCCCCAACACTTTAGAACGGCAAGTCTCCGGACGTGGATGGAATTACAGCGGAACTTCTGAAAGCGGCTGGAAAACTAGAACTTGAAGTCTTTCAGAAGCCCTTTTATTCTGTCCTCCATGGTGGGACTAATCCAGAGGCGTAAAGCAGAAGTACGGTGAGAAAAAATGCGACAGTGCTTTCTTGAAGAACTACAGACCGATTTCCAATCAGAGCCGCATCTACGTGCTTTTTTCGAGAGCTATTACGAATTCACTCGCACCCTGAGTCAACGACTTCCAGTATCTCGAACAAACCGGTTCAGAAAAGGCTTAAGTACATACACTTTAACACACATTTTTAAGTACATACACTTCAACAAATAGTAGATACATAAGACTTTCTGTCAAGAAAAGAAAGTTCAATCTACCACTTTGCCTTGCGTATGTCAAGTATGAGGGCTGCTACGAACTACTACTATTGGGCAGTACTTAAATTGTTCAACTAAAGCACTGCCCAGTAATAGTTGGTCAGCTTCAGCGGTGCCAAGTTGATTGTCGGTATATCGAAGTGCTGAAGTGTGTGTACAGTAGGGCTACGATGGCTATCCGAGTACAGAACTAGTGTACGAAATCCATCTAGCTGCAGAGAGTTGTAAGACAGGCTGATGTTGTATCCTCGAAACTCTTCACCGCTTCATTGGAAGACGTTACCAAGCTACTGGAATGGAAAGGATACGGCATTAACATCCATGACGAGTACATCCTCACCTTCGATTTGCTGACGATATAGTTCTTATGGCAGAATCGCTGGAGGACCTAAGCACTATGCTCAATGACCACAATAGTGTCTCCCAACTTATAGGTCTAAAGAGGAACTCTACAGTATAACATAACAATATTTGACCAAGTGTGATTCGGATTCATGCTAAGCGTTGCATAATGTGGTGGTACGGAACCCTTTGTGTTTTACTACACCTACGCTGTCCGTCCGTCCTACCTATTAACAGCTATATCTTTTAAACCGTCATAGGTGGAGATTTTTTTATAGATTATATGTTATAATACGGAATTCCCATAAAAAAGGAAAACCAACAAATAAATGGGATTCTACATAGAAGAAGTGTGTACTTTTTCAACGTTTTTGTTTTAGCGCTATCGTGAAAACGCTTATACAAGCAATCGTCAAAATTTGTGTAACTGTAGTCCAAATTCTGCAGTATGTTTAACAGTGGTAGAGCCAGGCAGCAGTTTTTGCTGTCGCACGGATGGGCCGGCTCGAACCGGGGTGGTACCACGACCTCACAGAATACCAGCGTGAAGTAGAGGTTTACCTCTGCGTCTCGCTTGGTGAGTGCAGGTGGCCGGAGGCCCTTTTTACTGGAAATGAGGCATTCCATCTTAGTCCTCACAGGTGACAACGCATCTACATTTTGATTTCTAATAGAGGATAGATGTAGATGTCTATGGGCCGCAGCAACCACTTACCATCAGGTGGACTGTGTGCTCGTTTGTCACCCTTATCCTATAAAAAAAAGTATGACAACAAAATTTGACCAAGTGCAATTCGGACTAATGCTAAGGTGTTGCATAATGTAGTGATACGCAACCTTTGGTGCGCGAGTCTGACTCAAACTTAGTGGGTCTTTACTTAAATTAAGCTGTTAAACCGCTGGTAAAACTACAGGGCGCAGCTAGTTAAAAAGCGTTTGAATAAAAAACCGTTTTAAATGAAACTTTAAAGCTTCAATCTCGACCTTTTTGCAAGATACTTCTTGATTTCCTCCTTATTTAAAACGGGATAGATAATTGAAATAAATGATCAAATAACGCTGATTTGATCTTAAACGTAACAAACGAGAATACGCTCGGAACGTCATGCCGTAAACAAGATAAGTACAACGTACTAAATTGGGGCGGGCGATCAATAGACAGTAATAGAAGATTTATAAGTTATTTGGAATTCTTATAATATTTTTTTCTTAAATTGTGTTTATTGAGCCGTATGTAAACAAAATTCTTAATATTATTTTTATACGTGGTAGAGCCATACTGCAGCTATATTTGTAGTATAGTTGTAGCACGCATGGTTCGGCTCGATCGGGGAAGGACCACGCTCTCACAGAATACCAGCGTAAAATGGCAGCTTGACACTGCTGTGTTTCGTATGGTGAGTGTAGAGAACCGGAGACTCATTTTACTGGAAAAGAGGCATTCCACCTTAGTCTTCACGGGTGACAACGCATCTGCATTTTGATTCCTTATTGAGGATAGATATAGATGTCTATGGGTCACAGCAACCACTTACCATCAGATGGACAGTGTGCTCGTTTGTCACCTTATTCTTTAAAAAAATAGTACCTACTGATACACTCTACGATTGCGCGTAGTGAGAAAAATTTTCTTACCTACAGGACCATGCTACAAGAGGGCCTTAGAGCAAAGTAAATTGTTACTTTGGTCAGTTTCAAATTTTATTATTTTGGACCAAATTGGTAATTTCATTTTAAAACCAGTTAAATCAGATATAAATTATAAAATTATAAACTGACTGAATATCAAAGTGAACAATTGAACCATTTTATTCATACATATTAGTCCTCACGGGTGACAACGCATCTACATTTTGATTTGTAATAGAGGATAAATGTGGACTGTGTGCTCGTTTGTCACCCTATCCTATAAAAAATATTTTATTCCATTTTTTTCGATTGTAATTACTATTTTATCCAAACATATAAACAAAATTGAAGTGTCTGCCTGTAATATCGAAATAACTGCACTTTATTAAGCCTCGGGGGTTATTTTCATGACATTATAGACATGAATAACCAAGATATTACCGATGTGAATACAAAGACTTTATTATCATGACAAGACAATATTTATCATGTAGTAACCGAATGTTAGTGAGTAGCTTCCAGACAAATTGACTTAAAACTGCTTTATTTGAATACATTTCTCACACATTTCATAAAAACCTGAATAATAAAGATTATACAAATTTCGAGATGCTTTGAGAAGCAAAACTTTATTGCCATATAAGGTGCCTGCGGATAATAAAGCCTGTCGGCTAATAAGGCCTCATTACAGCCCTTCACAAGTCCACTGCTGAACATAGGCCTCCCCCAAGGAATGCCACAAAGCACGGTCCTGAGCCACCTGCATCCATCGACTTCCTGCATGTCTTACCAGGTCGTCACTCCATCTTGTGGGGGGACGCCCTACACTTCGCCTACCGGTACGAGGCTGCCACTCGAGAACCTTTCTTCCCCATCGGTTGTCGGTTCTTCGAGCTATATGGCCGGCCCACTGCCACTTCAGCTTACTAATCCGTTGGGCTATGTCGGTTACTCTGGTTCTACTGCGGATATCCTTATTCCTAAGTTTATCACGCAGAGAAACTCCGAGCATAGCCCTCTCCATAGCTCGCTGAGCGACCTTGAGCTTCCTCATACGGCCAGCAGTGAAGGACCACGTCTCAGTTCCGTAAGTCATCACTGGCAACACGCACTGGTTGTACAATTTTGTTTTAAGGTTTTGAGGTATTTCTGACGAGAAGATGTGTCGTAGCTTCCCGAACGCTGCCCAGCCGAGTTGAATCCGTCGGTTGACCTCTCGGTCGAAGTTGGACTTACCTAGTCGGACTATTTGTCCCAGGTAAACATACTCGTCAACAACTTCGAGCTTAGTGCTCCCAACAACTACCGGCATAGGTGTGACATGGACATTAAACATAATCTTTGTTTTGTCCATGTTCATCTTAAGACCTATCCGTTGGGAGACACTATTGAGGTCATTGAGCATAGTGCTTAGCTCCTCCAGCGATTCTGCCATGAGGACTATATCGTCGGCAAATCGAAGGTGAGTGATGTACTCGCCATTGATGTTAATTCCGTATCCTTTCCAGTCCAGAAGCTTGAAAACGTCTTCCAATGCAGCGGTGAAGAGTTTCGGGGATATAACGTCACCCTGTCTTACACCTCTCTGCAATTGGATAGGTTTCGTACTCTGGTTCTGTACTCGGATAGCCATCGTAGCTCTACTGTACAAACACTTCAGCACTTCGATATACCGACAGTCAACTTGGCACCGCTGAAGGGACTGCAACACCGCCCAAATTTCGACGGAATCAAAGGCTTTCTCATAGTCCACATACGCCAGACATAGTGGCAAATTGTACTCTTCGGACTTCTGTACAATTTGCCGAAGGGTATGTATGTGGTCTATGGTGCTAAAGCCCTTTCGGAAACCGGCTTGTTCGGGAGGCTGGAAGTCGTCAAGTCTGCGCGCGAGACGATTCGTAATGACTCTCGAAAACAACACGTAGACGCGGCTCAGAAGGGAAATCGGTCTGTAGTTCTTCAAGAGAGCGTTGTCACCTTTCTTGAAGAACAAGACCACCGCACTTCTGCTCCACGCCTCCGGTGTAATGCCACCATGGAGGACGGAATTAAAGAGCTTCTGAAGGACTTCAAGTACCGGTCTTCCACCCGCTTTCAGAAGCTCCGCTGTAATTCCATCCTCGCCTGGGGCCTTGCCGTTTTTAAGGTGCTGGAGAGCCATTCTAATCTCGCTCAGACTGACGTCCGGGATATCTTCGGAATAGTGTCGAATAAGACTCGCTCTTGGATCGTTACCCACACTTGCGTGTGGCTCCAACGATGACGTGTACAGCTGCCCATAGAACCTCTCAATCTCACTCAAAATCTCAGGTGCCCCGGAAACGATGCTGCCACATTCGGTCTTCAGCTTTGACAGTTGGCTCTTTCTGGCAGACAGATCTCTGGCAAAGACTTTGGAGCCTTGGTTCCGCTCGATCGCTTCTTCAATACGAGCTGTATTGAAGTTGCGTAAGTCTCGCCGCATGAATTTGGAGATCTGTCTGTTCAGTTGCCTATATGCTGTCAAATCTGTTGAAGAATGTAGCCTCATCTCCCGTCTAACAGCCATGAGATTAAGAGTGTGATCGGAGAGTTTTTGTGTTCTTCTGCGGTGGGTCTTGCAGAACTTAGCTCCGACCGCATGGACAGTTTCCACGAGCTTGTCATTCATATCGTCCACTTCATTGCAGTCTTCTAGGCACTGAAAACGGTTTTGTAACTCGAGCTGAAAGGTTTCGGGACTTTGGATTAGAGCACGAGGGGGACGGAGGGTTGACTTCATCAGACGAGACCTCTCCAACTTAACATTTAGGTTCAGTGTGCCTCTAACCATTCGGTGATCGCTGCCGGTTTTCACCCTCGCGATCACTGAGACATCACTGAACAGTTGTCGTCTGGTCGTCATAATGAAGTCAATCTCATTTTTTGTCGAACCGTCGGGGCTCGACCAGGTCCACTTCCTGTGGGGCCGCTTCTTGAAGAAAGAGTTCATCATAAAGAGTCCCTCTTTCTCCATGAAGTCGGCCAGCTGCTGGCCCCTTGGGTTCCGTTGCCCTATTCCAAATTTCCCTACTTTCAGCTCACCGTTCTCTCTTGTGCCTAGTTTTGCATTGAAGTCTCCCATTAACACCGTATATTGGGTTTTGGAGGAATGCATGGCTCTAGAGATATCCTCATACATTTCCTCCACCTCCTCATCGGGGTGTGCCGAGGTTGGTGCGTAAACCTGTATGACCTTCATCGAATACCGTTTGGTGATTCTGAGTATAAGGTACGCAACCCTCGTCGACACACTCCCGATCTTTACAACGTTGTTAACGAGAGACTTGTGGACGATAAATCCGACACCTCCTTGGGACAGATGGTCGCCCTCCCGGTGATAGAACAAGTTGCCGGATTTGAGGATTACCGTGTCCTCCCCCTCTCTTCGGACTTCGGATAATCCTATAATATGCCAGCGCAACTTGTCTATCTCTTCTTCCAGCTCCACGATCTTCTCGTCAGTCCTCAGGGTGCGTGCGTTGTACGTTGCCAGGTCGAGTCGTCTAAGGTGGCAACCGAACCTCCACCGGAGATTCTTAGCACCCCCTGCCCCGCCGTTACCATGGTCGCCACCGTAGCCAGGAATAGCGGGGCCGCCGGGGACTGGGGGCCGTTTATTATTGTCATTGCTCATGGGGGGTATATTGCCATAGTTGCCACGCTTGGCGAGCGGGTTGGCAACCGCAGTTTTTTTATTGTATTTATGCCGTTACCAGGAAGATGCTGCTGCCCATCTCCTGCTCGTTTCCCTTTGTCGCCTTTTACGACACCCACGGGAGGATATGGGGTAGTGGATATTCTTGACCGCCACTACACGGCATAATAAGGCCTAAGTAACAAAAATCGTATTTATAAGAACCGCTCTCGCTTAAGGAGATAATAATAGACTCCTATTCCACGATATGTCCTGCCACCAGAGTTGCATTATCTATCATATGATACGACTGCACTGGACCAATAATAAAATCAGTCCAAATAAATCGTAGGTATGTTTTGTAATATTACACTTAGTTATTATATAATTGTTGATAGGAAGAAATAGAGAGTGCACCTGTGCTTGCGCATACATTCGGATACTATAATTCTGTATTGTGCTGATGGGCTAGTCTCCGTTGAGACTGGCCGCTGTGACAGAAATTTGGTTGGGAGGACACACAACCCAAGAATAAACCCAATTCTCAAGTCAACCTTACACTCAACTTAACTCGAGACACAACCGACACACTAATGATAATCACGAGGAGTGAGTTTGTTTGACAGTTTGTTCATCATTATACTAATGACTTTAAGTTCAGTTAGGCGAGGCAATTTATATATATTTTTTAGAAATTTATATCATATTTGTTGCATTCATGTGGTTATTGATCACACATATTACATATATTACGTATAAATTGATTATTTGAGTTCGTTAAAGCAGTAGGCCTTATTACCCTACCATAGTAAAATAAGGCCTACTAGCAAGGCTTTTAGAAATGCTTAGTTCTGTTTTTCTTTATGGCAGATGTTACAATTATTCGTTCATACTTTATAGAAACTGTACTAAACTAATGATTTTTATTGAAATCTGTAGATCAAATTAGATTTTTCTGATTTTATTTTCGATTTTCCCTTAGCTAGGCCTTAATAACCGCAGTTACCTTATTATATAACCGTACCACAACATTATATTAATTATAACACATTATGATAATAATTAAATATATATATATATATATATATATATATTTAGTATATATAGTATATATAGGTCTGAAAGAAGATGTAGTGACAAAAATTGAGAAAGGTATGCTGAGATGGTTTGGCCATGTCGAGAGAATGAATGAAGAACGATTGACGAAAAAAGTGTATAAGGCGAGTGTGAATGAAAGTGTTGGAAGGGGTAGACCTAGGCGGACATTTCTAGACCAAATCAGGGACGTCTTAAAAAAAGGCCAGGTCAAGAGTACCCTAAACCGTAGAGCATGAATGAAGGGAATAATGAAAGTGGACGAAACGAAACAAGTATGTAAGGATCGTAGCAAGTGGAAAGAAGTGGTCTCTGCCTACCCCTACGGGAAAGAGGCGTGATTATATGTATGTATGTATGTAGTCGCTCGACGTATCTAGAAGTCTAAAATTTAGCCAGTAGCTATCTTTAAGTTTTATATTAATTTGATTAGAAATAGACAAAACTAACCGCGGACATTCCAAAAAGTAGAAGAATTAAAAACTTTTTTAAAAGGCACCTTCTTACTTATAATGATATTGTGAAACTTCACCTCAGTTCTCACTAACGTCATCTGGTGAGCGGAACGTCAGTTTTATTGAGAGAAGAGTCCAGACTTTTGATCGTTGTACACTTGATGTGTGTACTTTCATGGTGGTTGTGGGGTGCACCTTTCCACTCTAGCCCACAACCGTGACACCATAAGACACGCGTTAATATCATCTTTTACTGTTTTTCACCCGATGACTAATAGTTCTTGTACTATTTTTTATACTGTGCTAATAGCGTCTGCAGGAGTTGATTGCGAGCAACACCAACCACCAATATTTGGTGGCAGCGGATGTCTTACAAGTTGCGATCAAGTACTTCAATCGTTCGCCTGTATAACCTTATGCCTTTGTCCCACACGGTTAATTCGCACTGCTGTAACAAAGCTCCACAACCAATGTTGCAAGTAGGCCTTTCCTCACACACTCTCACAAGCCCCGGACGTTTATGTACTTAATGTGCAGAAAACATCTGGCCGCCGAGCTTCAGCAGCTGCACGTTGAGCAAGTGTTGCAAGACAACAAGCTTTGGGTCCCGCGCCTACGTAACAGTGACCGAGTGAAGTCGGCTACAGTCGAACGTGTGCCTGCTATACTACTCTATGTCAGAGGAGTCACAGACAAGGTTGGCTACATCTTGAAGCGAGCTTCTATTAAAACATACATCAAGCCGCCGAAAAAGATTAGTCAATTTTTACCATCCATCAAGTGTCATATCCCTCTACAAGATCTAGGAGTGTAAAAGCTGGATTGTGAATGTGGTCTCTCTTACATAGGACAAACAAAAAGATCCATTAAAACCCTTGTGAAAGAATAGGTATACATTTTCGACGTTGTTAAGAAGCTTCCCCTCTGGTCCTTATTCTTTACTCTATGGTATCGGTGTCACTTGAAATTAACGCAGCACTCCGTCCATCTTCCTTTGTTTGCATAGGATTTTACAACATAGTCTTTGAGTTTTACAACATGTTGAAAATATTGGTAGATGGACAACCACCATCACAAAATTTTAAGGCCTTAAATGATATAAAAATCTGGTACTACATTTGAAAAAATATTATTACATGCGTCACACACACTTTTTAAAATAAATAACTTATAAGGTGTTGGAAATTGTTCAATAATGAAAACATTCGAAGCGAGCTAATTTAGCGTTACTGGGACGCAAAGACATGTGGAGTAAAAGGATGTAATTTTGCTCAACGTCTTATCTTTATTAGTTGCGCTGGTGTTCTTCTATGTAATCATTGTGACATGTTGGAAATGTTGGAAATACCGCGTGTGCAGTGACTGCCAAGATTTGAATTAATGTAATTAATGTGCTAACTAAACATCTACACCTTCCGTAACACTTCATGAAATAATATTTATATTGCAAAAAGCATAGTGTTCTATGATATTTCTCTCGACCTCTTTCATCATCATCATTCCCGCCTTTTCAATTGCAACTGTACTTGCCAAAGTTGTCATGCTTGATAGAGTGAAAACTCTTTTACATTAGTAATCATATGAGGAGGCATGTTACCGGAAGTACACATAAGTTAACATAAAGTAACCGCATCTGTAGCCCGGGCTCTAACATAACATCTTTCTTTAAATTTTTTGATTTTCCGCTAAGTAATCGCATTTGAAATAACGTTTTTAGGGTACAAAAATCTCTATACTGGATTAGTCAAATCCTATTATTAGTATACCCGAGCAATCATTAATATAAAGTAAAATTTATTATTTTTCAGAAGCACCTTTAGAAATGCTTAGTGAAATTAATTGAAAGAAAAATTGAAGGGCACTGTAAAACTGCTTTATTTGCTGCTTGAGAGGATTCCAATTAAAGTTTTTTCAACATTCCTAAACGCTGTAAAAACTTTTTGCCTAAAAGTAAATGAATAAAAAAACACTTTTTTTATTGGATAAGGGTGACAAACGAGCACACAGTACACCTGATGGTAAGTGGTTGCTGTGGCCCCTAGACTCTACAGCTATCCTCGATTACGTATCAAAATGCAGATGCGTTGTCACCCGTGAGGACTAAGATGGAATGCATCGTTTCCAGTAAAAAGGGTTTCCGGTTCTCTACGCTCACCCATACGAAAAACAGCAGCGTTAGGCTGGTATTTGACGCTGGTATTCTGAGAGAGTATGGTCCTTCCCTGGTCGAGCCGACCCATTTGTGCTACAACAATACTAGTAATATAGCTGCAGCATAGGCCAACCCCTTAAAGAAAACATTTAAAATTTCACAAATAAAATCAAATACATAAATCAAAGTTACTAAAACAATAGATTTGACAAAAATATTTCAAAGAAAATTTAAATTTAAATGAAAAGTCCTTAAATTCGTAATTTATTTACATAACGTAATATAAAATATTTTATTATATACGATATTAAAAAAAAAAACATAATATTAAAAGTTAAAACTAATAACTTAATTATCATACAGTCCTATTCCCCGTGGTATTGTGGCTGCTTTTCCTCGCCGAATGGCTATACTCAGCCTTTGAGCGAGAAAAGAACTAGCCCTCTTATACAGATAGAGTTCCTTTAGGAACTTCACCGCACGTGGATCCCACGGAACGATTAGTCTCTACAGCAAATGGCACAAATATGTAGTAATTTCTCAGATACTCATATTTGCGCCACTTACTCAGTTCAGCTGTTTCTGATGCTACTCAGGCTCTAAACGAGATGCACTTGAGACGAGAGGCCGCCAAAGTGTTTACGTAAGTAGCATCCCACACTAGGGTTTTACCTCTCTCCCAAGGGACCAGTGTCATACCGTCGGGTCTCCTGGCATCGTCTCTAAATATTCCACAAGGCTCTAAAACCGAGGGAACATTTATAGAGACAAGAGCCCTTCGGATGACATCGTTCAAAGAACCGTACCGTGAAAACCTACCAGCACTTTTCTTACATGAAAGTCCGTGGAGCCCAAACTTGTCAACGCTGCTACCACAGGGGCACTGATGGGGTTGACAAATCGTCGCTCCTAGTCGAATTGCTACGGCACGGCGATGCGCAAGCTTTCCCCATCAAGTAATGTGCCGAGATCATTTGATGGTGGAGCATGTAACCAGTGACTAGATTCCTTAGTCGAAACAGCTAGAAGGCATGCCCAATCTTGGTTACTATTAAAATTATGAAACAAATCTTTCTGCACGCTCTGTATCAACGGCATATCCCACTGTTTTTGTTGCTTCCAGCGGAACATTTTCGCCGGGACAGAGCATTCGCCATGTCTTCCTGCCTCCATAGCAAAGCACAGTTCTATATTATTATTTAAAATTATGTATTTAAAATTCGTAATATAAAACATTGAGGGCCACTTATCAGGATAAAAACTATCCTATCTCTCAAGCTGGACCAAACTGCACACAGTGTGCAAAATTTTATTGACATCTGTTCAGTAGTTTAGGAGTTCATCGCGGATATACAATGTGACACGTAATTTTTATATATAAAGATATATTTAAAAAAAATTGAATCCGGTTAAAAATTTAAATATTAAAAAAATGATCGAATAAAGAAAACAACGATTGCATTAAATGAGTTACTTGTTAAAACAAACAATAATTATTCAGTGCTTTTTTTCAAATTGTTATACGTTACCGTTACAGCCTATCAAAGTCCACTGCTGAACATAGATTGTCTCATTTGTCATAGTTGCTACGATTTATATGTGGGTTGGCAACGCAAACGTAAAAATTACACATTAATTAAGTACGTAAAAATACATAATTAATAAAATACGTGTAAGATGTTGGCTTTCACTTTTTATTAAGTTTATTTTTTATTTAGCTTTAAATCAGTTCAGATTTTAGGGTTCCTTTTCTGCGCATGTGCTAGACGTTTATCTGGTATTATATATTGTTTGTTTGTATATACATTTTTGGCTAGATAGCTATCGTCGTCTAACTATTTCTACTACCAAACAACAATTCACTATCTGCAGTGTTCGGGATTGAAAGATATGTTATTTTCTATAGATGAAAATGCATCTTCAATCTTTTTGTCAGAAGGCCAAAGAATCTCCTTAACACCAGGTAGTCTGTTTGCTCATTAATATTTTAAAGTTATATAAAAAAAAACTAAACCTATCTGTAACCGAAATCGTTCAATTTGTATGTTGCAAAAATAAGACATCGATGAAGCGTAATTGCGTATTATTTTGGTATAAATACCTGTGGCATTATAAAAGTGTAGCGAGGAACGATTTATATTAAACTAGAAAAAACATTCTCCAAGCAGTTTTTTTTAGAAATTGATCCGGATGTTCTCGTAACAGTCAGTTCGAATTAAGTCATTACTGTTTATAATTAAACATGTAAATTGAGATCGTATTTGTACAGTGGATTAGTGTGCACGTTGTGTCTATTTATTACTAAATCAGCTTTTGTTCGTGGCTTTGCCCACGTGTATTTTTTTAGGTACTCGTCTATTCTAGCTTAATTTTGGTTTAGAATAACTATTAGGTACTAGGCAGGAGGGAAAACTTTGAAAGAATATTTGAGTGGTAGCCTCATTTCTTTAATTAGTAGTCCGTTTGTGTTGGTATCATTCTTACCTTATTCCGCTGATAATCGCCAGTATATTTATTGTTATGCTCCGGTTTAGAAAATAATGAAACAATCCATAATTCCAGATAACCCATCAGTAACCGATATACCATCTCATTTGATACACTGCTGTGTGCAAACGTCACTGCGTCTGCCAGCCATGATGATTAAGGAAAATCTTACATTGGGGGAGGACCAGCCGTAAATACGAGTACATTTGAATAGAACTTTGCAATTTTTTATGAACGATAGTTCACCAAAAGCGAAAGCGTTTTTGTGGTTTATGATACTTATTTCTCAAAAGAGATATAATCTTAATAAAATCTAACATTAGAACTGTTTACAATTGAGGGATAAAATTAATTTTCCCGGCCTGGAGAAGCGGACTGAATTTATTATAATGCGGTAAATATGGTTTGTTAGTTTAAGTGACCAACTGCTTGTTCAGAGTTATTAAAAGGATGATTTTACATAGATTATGAACTGTATGGTGGTAATAATATACTATTTTGCGATACTGCAAATGTCCCTAAATTCGGGCTACAGCAAAGGATGTGAAGGAAGGCGTGTGCACTCATCTGGACTTTCGCTCAGATGCCTCGTGTGTCCCAGGGCTACGTTGCACGTTGGTTGGTTGGATGACGGCTGTCTTCACACATCTAACTTTGACAGATATTCGTGAAATATAGTGTTATTACAAATGTCTATACACTTTGCTGTTTTCTTGTATAGTTCAATATCTAAACTACACAAAAACGGGAGTGATCACGCGAGATATAGGCGGGTGGTTGATTGTGAGTCTTGCGAACTTGTGTAAACCCCGTTTTAACACACGAGTGCACATGCTGAGCATAAAAGGCGACAGATAGGAAACGTTGCAGTACTCATATTGACTAACAATTAACGAATCTCACAAGCGTTAGGCGGTAGATGCAATGTGGCGTGAATAACAACGTTAGCTTAATATGACAATTTTTTTTTGTCTAAGAAAAGTAATCACAAAACAAAAATAAGTACCTAGTACTATCATCTATACTAATATAATAAAGGGGTAGAGTTATTTTTTTGTTTCTTTAAACACGCTAATCTCTCGAACTACTAATATTTTGTATATTATAACCAGATTCACGAAGAATAGTATAGGCTATGTAGTATTAGGCTGCACCTCACAGCTAGCCTTAAATTTTGATTTTGTTTAGCAAGTCTGAAGAAAAACCGTCCCCGAACTGCTTTATTTGCGTGCGCTGGTGTTAGTGATACGTGATACAAAGTTCTACAAAAGTGTTGACGTTTACTCCATTTATAAAAAAAATCCCTGGCACTATCTATAATGCCTATATCTTACATATAAGTGTAAAATATTTTGTGACAAAAAAAATTGAAAATTAAAACGTGATTTATGAGTGTTATTATTAGCCCTTACGAACTTTGTACCTTACCTTGTATATCAATCCTTACGAAGAATAGTTACTACATTATGAAAATAATTTTATGGAGATAAACTTTGCTCCTTATAGCATACTATTTGGACGTGTAGTTTAAGAGATAATGAAAAATTAAAATTATTCAAAACTTGGCTCGGCGCGCGAACGACGCATAAGCCTATCCGACCGATGAGAAACAAGAGAAACCATCTGTGAACGAGCGAGGTGTCATACCATATAGACGTGAGTGAGGAGTCCACGTGCCGTTAGATTTACTGCATGCTCGGCGGTGAAGAAAAACGTCGTGAGAAAATTTGAGAAAAAGTCAGAAAAAAGATTTCGAAAACATGTGAAGTTCGCCAACACGCATTGGGGTAGCGCGGAATACATTTTCTTGTCCTAAAACCCTCTCAAAAGTGAGAAGATACCTGTGCGCAGCAGTCCCACTGCATTAGGTAAAGTCCAAAAGTTTCTGGCCTGGTTAATCAAAGATACAAAAATTTCATGTCATTAAATTACTGTACTTTTCGTTACGTACCCACAAAAAAAAATATAAATTTATATATTTAATAAAGTCATATTGACGATTAAAATTTTTGAAATAAAATCGAGTATCAAGCTGTGATAAAAGTTTTGATAAGGGAAAGACCGGCAGAAATCAAACAACGTACGGGAATTCTTCCCCTTTGTACTCAACCATAAAAGAAAGGGCAAAACAATTTCGTTACAAAAAATCTGAAAAACGGTTGACCCTGCAGGCCGCCCTTGAACTTCCCGCTTATTTTCGAGGACAACGCTCGAAAATCTATTTAATTTCTGTTTTTTTTTTTGGTTTTTTCATCTTTGAAACAGCTTGACCGATTGACTTGAAAATCTAATCAGCTCCAAGTCACAATGAACACTTTCAAACGCCGTGTCGCCCATCTCGATCGGTTGGTTCGTTCTAAAGATATCGTACGAAAAAATTATTTACATACATACGTATACGCACACACACACACACACACATACGCACGCATGCACGCAAGCACGCACGCACGCACACACACACACACGCGGCCGAACGTCCAGTCGGGAGTAGTCGAATGACTTCCTATGATTTCAAAACGTGGAGGTCTGATGAAAAGTCGCATTCTCAAAATCGAACCGAAATCTATAACTTCCTACTTTTACAAATCATTAATTTTCAAAGTGGGAAGTTGAAAAGAATCAATTGATGACGAACCGCGTGCAGGACGACCATCCAAGGCCATTACGGATGAAAACACTATATTTGTGGAGAAGACAGTACGGGAAGACAGACGGCTAAAGACTAAAGAATCAGCAGTTATGACGGGACTTTCGAAAACAAGTGCTTAGAATCCTACATAAAAATTCGGGTATGAATAAGGTCAGGGCTAGGTGGGTCCCAAAACTTCTTTCCGCTATTCAAAAACAAGAACGAGTGAAGTGTTGTACTCAGTTTTTATCCCTTTGTGAAGGTCGACAGAAAAAAAATTTGGATTCATTGTAATAGGTGATAAACCATTGTTTTCTTATCATGAATCCTCTATCAAAAAAGGACCGATGGAGTGGCGTCGTCCGAGCTAAACGCGGTCAAAAAAAGCAAAGGTCTCAGTATAAGATTATAGCTACAATCTTTTTGGATTTCGAAGGAATTTTACAGGTGGATTTTAAAGAACGCAATACAACTGTACCTGAAAATTACTACGCTTCCTTGCTACATATATTGCGAGATGCTATTAAAAAAACATTGAGAGAAATGGTCGCGAGGAGAGTTGTTGCTTTATGACCATGCTCCGGTCCACACATCGGGTGTTTTCAAGGCTCCTCTAACTCTGATGATGAGGTGAAATCAGCAGTTTTGTCACATTTTGAGGGCAAAAATTCAGTCTATTTTTTAAGGGTATACAAAGAAAGTTAGTAAAGCTCTGTGTAAAGTGTATTGAAATAAAGGAAGATTATATCTAAAAATAATTATAGTGGTTTGATATTTATCCTTCATTTTATAGTTTAGGCCAAAAACTTTTGGACCTTACTATAGGCTGCACATGTATATAATCAAAGGCTGTAACTTTAACTTTAAGCAAGGTGTCATGTCCCGCGACTCACAGACGTGATTTACGCGATTGAAACCGCGGGGCACAGCTAGTTAAAATATAAAATAAATAAGCACAAAGAAATAATTAACATGCCTGAGGGTTGAACCGATTCGAACAATGAGTACAATATGTTCCCTATATCTTCGCTTCGTTCGAATGCACATTACGAGACTGGAAATGTCAACGATATATAGATTAGTTTTCTTTACGTTAGTTTTAATTTATACTTTAATTTAAATAATTCAAGGTTTAAGCGTTTGCTTTAACATTTTTGGTTCTTATTAGTATTTATATTAAGATTTATGTTTTAAAATTATAAAAAAGCTAGTTTAACATAATTGTATTTGCTAATTTAATAACCATCAAATAATTCATTATCATCGTCATAATTAAAGTCAATCAAAAATCCACAACTGAAAATAAGCTTCCCCTAAGGTATGTAAAAAGCACAGTCATGAGCCACCTGCATATATCAACTTGCTGCATCTTATATCCTGCATTGCCATTTAGTAGAGAGCTACCCTTACACTTCACTTACGGTACGAGGCTGCTACTCGATAACCTTTCTTTCCCTTGGGTTATCGGTTCTTCGAGTTATATGGCCATTGCCACTGCAGCTTACTAATCCGTTGGGCTGTGTCGGTTTCTCTAGTTCTACTGTGGATATCCTCATTTCTAAGTCAGAGAAAACGTGAGCATAGCTCTCTTCATAGTTCGTTGACAGCAGTGTAAGATCACGTCTCAGATATAGCCATCACTGGCAACACGCACTGGTGGTATAATCTTGCTTAGAAATTTTGAGGTGTGTAATCTCCCGAACGCTGCTCAGCCGAGATGAATTCGTCGATTGACCTCTCAATCGAAGTTGGACACTTTTTTTTTGTTTTACATAGGGAAATGCCTACCCATCATCATCACCCACCATCATTGCATCGCGGGGACAAGGACAGTTTTGTTTTATAGGATAAGGGTGACAAACGAGCACACAGCACCATCAGGAGGTGGTAAGTGGTTGCTGCGGCCCATAGACATCTACATCTATCCTCTATTACAAATCAAAATATAGATGCGTTGTCACCGGTGAGGACTAAGATGGAATGCCTCATTTCCAGTAAAGTATATGTTAAGTATAAGTAAAGTGTTATGTCGGACTCGCAAAATCGAAGGTGAGTGATGTATCCGCCATTGAAGTTAATACCATACTCACTACAGTAGCTTGAAAACGTCTTCCAATAGAGCAGTGAAGAGTTTCGGGGAATTAAAATCGCTTCGTACTCTAGTTCTGTACTTCAGCATTTCAATGTACCGTCAGTCACCTTAGCACCGCTGAAGGGACTGTAGCATCGCCCAAATTTCAACGAAATCAAAGGCTTTCTCATAGTCCACTGTACTGGTATGATACACACACAATTACTAGTTTTCCACCCGCTCTCAGAAGCTCCACTGTAATTCCATAATTGTTTGGAGCCATAGTTGTGCTGGAGAAACATACTAATCTCGCTCAGACTGACATCCAAGATATGATTAGAAAAGTGTCGGATAAGACTTGCTCTTAGATCGTTACTCACACTTACATGTGGTTCCAACGATGACGTGTACAACTGCCCGTAGAACCTCTCAATCTCACTCAAAATCTCAGGTGACCTGGAAACGACGCTATTACATTCGGTCTTCAGCTTCGACAGTTAGGTCATTTGGGCAGACAGATCTCTGGATTTTGAGAAAGACTTTGAAACCCTAGTTTCGCTGGATCACTTCTTCAATACGAGCTGTATAGATGTTGCGTAGGTACCACCGCATGCATTAGGAGATCTGTCTATGCAGTTGTATGTATGCTCTCATATCTGCTGAAGACTGTAGCTTTATTTTCCGTCTAACAGCCATGCGATTAAGAGTGTGAACGGAGAGTTTTTGTGTTCCTCTGCGATGGGTCTTGCAGAACTTAGCTCCGACCGCATGGTCAGTTTCCACGAGCTTGTCATTCATTTCGTTCACTGCATTAGTCTTTTAGGCACTGAAAACGATTTTGTAATTCGAGCTATTTGTTTTCGGGACTTAGGATTAGAGAACGAGGGGGACGGAGCGTTAACTTCATTAGACGTAACCTCTCCAACTTAACAGCACGAGGGGGACGAAGCGTTGACTTCATTAGAAGTGAGCTCTTCAACTTAACGTTTAGGTAAAGTGTGCTTCTCTCCATTCGGTGATCACTACCAGTTTTAACCCTCACGATCACTGAGACATCACTGAACAGCTGCCGTCTAGTTATCATAATGAAATCAATCTCATTTTTTGTTGAACCATCGGGGCTTGACCGGGTTTACTTTATGTGCGGCCGTTTCTGAGTTGAAGACTCAAAGAGTCCTTATTTCTCCATCACCATCCACATCCATTCCCTTTCGGCCAGTTGGTGGCCCTTTAGCTTTCGTTGTCCTATCCCAAATTTCTCTACCTTCAGCTCACCGTCCTCTCTTGTGTTTAGTTTTGGGTTGAAGTCTACCATTAAAACCATATAGTGATTTTGGAGGAATGCATGGCTTTACATATTCTCATAAATTTCTTCTGCCTACTCATCGGGATGTGCCAGGAACAGGGGTGTCGCCGGGGAGGTTGTTTCTTTACATAATTGTTTATTGGGGTAGGCAGTTTTTTTTATAATTTTGTTGTTATCATGAAGATGCATCTGCCCATCTCCGGCCTCCGTTCCTCTTTGTGGAAGATGTGGGGAACTGAAAATTCTTACACCGCCACTACACTGTAGTGTATTCAAGCACAATTTAATAGAAAAGGTTAACCACCGAGATTACTTTTTTGAGAATGCTTTCAAAGATTCCTCAGATCTTTCGGTAGTTTGTTGTTGATTATGGCACCTCCAGTTATAAAACATCTTTTGCCGTAGTTAGTACATGATGTACGTAGTTTCAACTCTTGGTAAAGTCTTGCTCTTAGTTTTGTTGTGGGTTTAGTTTTTTTAATACTTTTTTCCGCATGACTGTTTTTGTTAGGTACATACTAAAATGTAAGTATAATATAATGTGAGTTTATTTTATGATATACGCATGATTTAAGTGTCTTTATAAACTTGGGCTGTTGGAGTAAGAAAATTGTAATAAAATAGTAGCTAACTCAATTTATGCTGTGCTGTGTTTAAAAAATTCAGGTATTGTTTCTGGATTGGTTTTTGCTGCTGTTCTTCAGATTTCTATTATGTATTCAATATTATGAGGCTTGACTAACGAATTATAAAAAGTGTAATGCAAATTACGTGAGAAACATTTTACTATAATATTTCGCAGTGCGTTAGTAAGAGTTAATCAATTTTATATTATCTAGTTATATGACTTAAATATATACGATTATCCAACCGTAAATCAAGGTATTTTTCATTATTTACTTTAAAAAAGAGCAGAAGTGCGGTGGACTTGTTCTTCAAGAAAGGCGACAACGCTCTCTTGAAGAACTACAGACCGATTTCCCTTCTGAGCCGCGTCTACGTGCTGTTTTAGAGAGTCATTACGAATCGTCTCGTACGCAGACTTGACTCCCGAACAAGCCGGTTTCCGAAAAGGCTTTAGCACCATAGACCATATACATACCCTGCGGCAGATTGTACAGAAGACAGAGGAGAGTAATCTGCCTTTTTGTCTTGCGTATGTGGACTATGAGAAAGCCTTTGATTTCGTCGAAATTTGGGCGGTGCTGCAGTCCCTTCAGCGGTGCCAAGTTGACTGTCAGTATATCGAAGTGCTGAAGTGTTAGTACAGTAGAGCTGCGATGGCTATCCGAGTACAAAATCAGAGTACGAAACCTATCCAACTGCAGAGAGGTGTACGACAGGGTGACATTATATCCCCGAAACTCTTCACTGCTACATTGGAAGACGTTTTCAAGCTACTGGACTGGAAAGGATACGGTATTAACATCAATGGCGAGTACATCATTCACCTTCGATTTGCCGACGATATAGTCCTTATGGCAGAATCGCTGGAGGACTTAAGCACTATGCTCAATGACCTCAATAGTGTCTCCCAACGGATAGGTCTTAAGATGAACATGGATAGGAGGATAAGGGGGATAAGTCGCTCGCGTCCGTAGGTTTCGACCACCTAACCCTAGGCCCACCCTACACGTGTCCCCCGGGTGGTGTTAAACGAGCGACAAAGCCGAAACGGCAGACTCGGCTCCTCGCCGTGTGGTAGCGGCGTACAATTTACCACCCCTTATGTCGCACCATGAGCCAACAATTCAAAGAAATGGCCCCGAGTTCCCGGCGCCCCTTTAATGGGGCAGGGGTGCGAAGAATCTCCGGGAGGAAAACCGGCGACGAGGTTCGCCACCCGTCACTTCCTGTCTCCTGGAGGGGCGAAAAGTGGATTGCGGAGGCCCGTCTGGCTACGCTGAATATATGTGGAGCAATGAATGATAAGATGGATGAAATATGCGAAATGATGAATGATAGAGGAATAGATGTATTATGTGTGAATGAGACGAAACGAAAGGGAAGAGATGTCACTGCACATGGCATGTATACCGCTTACTGGTCTGGTGTAGACGAGACCGAGCGGGCATGCCAGGGAGTCGGTGTCATCCTTTCAGAAAGAATGGGTCAATGTGTGAAAGAGTATGAATGTGTAAGCCCAAGGCTGCTGTGGATACGAATGAAAGTGGGCTTAAAGAAGTTGTTTGTGCTTGGGGTGTACGCCCCAGATATGTCTAAGCCCACTTATATCCGAGAGCAGTTTTGGGACATGGTAAGGCTGGTGTTGACGAAGTGCAAGGAAAATGAAAATATTATTATGTTAGGAGATTTTAATAGAAGGGTGGGAATGAAGAGGTCTGGTTATGAAAGGATATTAGGAGCGTTTGGCGATGAAAGAATAAATGAGAATGGTGAAGACCTCCTCACCATATGTGTGGAAAGGAATCTTTTTGTGGCGAACACTTTCTTTCGCCATAAGAGGATTCACATGTATACATGGGAAAGAGGGGATGATAGAAGCATGATAGATTTCATAATTGTGGATGGAAGAATGAGGAGCGCAGTGGTAGATACAAGGGTTTACCGGGGGTCCAACGTAGGGACGGATCATTACTTGGTCTTATGCCGAATTAATGGTCTATGCAAGCGTTGGCGGCATCGGGCATCTGTGTCTACCACTGCGTTACAGCGTATAAGAATAGAGAGGTTACAAGATGAAGGTGTGAAAGAGAAGTATAAATGCAGACTGAGGGATAATATAAGTGTGTTGAATGAATTTTGTATGAATAATTTAGACTTGAAGAATGTATGGAATAATGTTAAGAAAGTTTTGGTGGATACAGCCACCGAAGTATGTGGTGTAAGTAAGAGAACGAATGAAAGGAAAAGTAATACTTTGTGGTGGGATGATGAGGTACGAATGGAAGTTGAAGCAAAGAAGAGGGCATGGCTAGATTTACTAGCAACCAAAGCTGGTAATTCTGGCGGTATGAATGATGAGATTGAAAGAAAAAAGGCAGACTTTAGACGTATAAATAAGAGAGTAAAAGAAGTTGTTGAAAGGAAAAAGCAAGAAAGGATAGATAAGAATGATAGAAGAATATCTGATAACTTCCAAGCAAATATTAAAATGTTCTGGAAGCTCGTAAGAACTGCCAGGGGCAATTCAAAACAGCCTAGAATGAATGCTATACGAGACGAGAATGGCTGCATGCTGAATGATGAAGTTTCGAATTTAAAGAGATGGAAGGAATACTTTGAAAGCGTGTTTAAGAGTGAAGAGTCGTCTGAAGTAAGTGAAATAGAAATTCCGGAAGAAGTGGAGAGAGGTAAAGAAATAAGTGTAGATGAAATAGTGAAAGCAATGAAAGACATGAAAGCAGGTAAGGCAGCCGGATATGATAGAGTATCACTCGAAATGCTAAGGGCTGGAGAGAGTGTGGTTGCAGGCCTGCTGTACACCTTGTTTAATTTATGTTGGGAACTGAAGCGGGTACCGGAAGACTGGTGCAAAGCCGTTATAGTCCCAATATATAAGGGAAAGGGGTCGCAGCAGGACTGTAAAAACTACCGTGGTATCAGCTTGCTTAGCATTGTGGGTAAACTGTATGCTAAGGTGTTAACTGAAAGAGTTATGGAAGAAACTAATGGAAAAATTTGGGATGTGCAAGCTGGATTTAGAAAGGGGATGGGGTGTACGGATCAAGTCTTTTCCATGCGCATGATTGCGGAGAAATTTTTGGCCAAAAATCAGAAAGTTTTTTGTGCGTTCATGGACTTGGAAAAGGCTTATGACAGAGTGGACAGGAACGTGTTATGGCAAACACTGAGCTCATTTGGGTTGAGCGCTGGTCTGATACAGGCATTGAAGTCTCTATATAGGGACTCTAGTGCTTGTGTCAGGATCAACGGGGCCTACTCGGACTGGTTTGGCATCCATAAAGGTGTCAGACAGGGCTGTGTGGCTTCCCCGTGGCTGTTCAACCTATTTGTGGACAGTTGTTTGAAAAATTTGAAAGTAGAAGAATGCGGATTAAGAATGGGTGAGTTAACCGTCAAATGCCTTTTGTACGCCGATGATCAAGTCATACTTGCGTCTTCGGCAGCCGAGTTGCAAATGATGGTTACATTAATGAACAGGACATTAAAAGAAAAGGGAATGAAAGTGAACGCAAGTAAGACGAAAGTTATGGTTTTTGAAAGAGAAGAAAGTAAAACGATATGTGAAATAAGAATAGAAGGGGAGTTGGTAGATCAAGTAGATGAGTTTGTGTATTTGGGATGTGTGTTTAGCAGGGATGGTAGATATGATAAGGATATAGAACGACGAGTGAATGCAGGAAATAGAGTGAATGGGGCTCTACACTCTATTGTGAAAAGTCAGAATGTGTCCAAAACGGCACGTATGGCAATTCACAATGCTGTGTTAGTGCCTACTTTAATGTATGGTAGTGAAAGTTGGGTGTGGCAGAAGAAGCACGAGAGTAGAATAAATGCTGTAGAAATGCGATCATTAAGGAGTATGTTAGGGATGAATCTGAATGACAGAGTGAGAAATTGTTTAATAAGAGTAGAGTGTGGTTTGCAAGATGATGTTGTGACCAGGATTAAGAAAGGAATGCTTCGGTGGTTTGGTCATGTAGAAAGAATGAATGAGGAAAGAGTGACAAAGCAAATTTATGTTGCAGAGGTGAACGGCAGAGTCGGGAAGGGTCGCCATAGGCGAAAGTTTATCGACCAAATTGGCGATATGTTGAAAATGGGCCAAATTAAGAGTACCTTTAACCGACGAGCGTGTATGCGTAGGTATATGGATGTGGAGGAAGCGAGAGAGGTCTGTCAGGATCGTGCCAAATGGAAGTCCATAGTCTCTGCCTACCCCTCTGGGTGACAGGCGTGAGTGTTTATGTATGTATGAACATGGACAAAACAAAAATCATGTTTAACGTCCATGTCACACCTATGCCGGTAGTTGTTGGGAGCACTAAGCTCGAAGTTATTGACGAGTATGTTTACCTGGGACAAATACTACTGATACTACTACTAGATACTGTACCGGTACCAATAAAGAAATCGGCTGGGCCTGTGTCGGGGCACACGGTCGTTGGCTTTAAAGTGAAACATCTATGTCAGCCAGTACAACCAGTCAACAAGGTAGCTTTTTTTAAATTTTAATATAATTCTACAACACCAGGAGAGTTGCAGATGCATTGCCGGCCTTTCAAAAAGGAGTAAGTTCATTTCTTGAAGGTCCCTAAGTCGTATCGGTCTATAAAAATTGCCGTTGGCAAACGATTCCTAAGAAAACTCCTAATAAATCGCACGGTAGTGGACCGCCAAGCATCCAAGTGATGTGGATGGTAACGTTAGTTTTGTCACGATGTGTGGCGGTGAAATTTGGTGGCTGGAATTAATCTGAACAATACCTCAGAGCATTCCCTGTGTTAAATACGATACCAAATCAAGCCAATCAAAGAGAACTCGGTCGTCGACGATTCGAGCCGCTCTGCTCAGCAGTCAAGTGGAAGGAGTTCGCACTGGGGGGCCCCGGACCAGATATGAGAAATGTATTCCATGTGAGGCCGAACCTGTGCTTGTAAAGTTGCAAACGGTCGCTTTCTTGTTCACGGTAGTATCCCGCTCTCCTTAGTACGCCAAGATTTTTAGAAGCCAATTTAGCATTCTCTTCCAAGTGACTATGTTACTGCAGGTCATTCGATTTGTTGACGCCGAAGATTCCGCTATTGGCTACGGTATCAAGGGAAGTGGTCTGAAATTGAGGAGATATGACGAAGGTGTTCTTTTTAATGATGAGTGCGCAAACTCGTGAATTTGTATATTAATTTATTTTGTAACGACTTTTAAGTTCAATGCTTACCTAAAATATGTTAGATTTAAAGTGTATTTTTGTAAAAGAATCGAATTTGAAAAACATGGAGGCGCTCTCTTATTGGATTTGATGTTTCACTATGTGCCTTCGACGCCGACCGACCAATCATATGCTATTATTATACCATCTAATAGGCCTAGTGAAGTCATCCAAGATGCTACCAATGTGACTGCTGTTTGAATTGATTCTTAGTTATTGGAAATTAAATATTATATTTCATGACATTTCATTTCATTTATGACGTTATTCATAACTTAAAACGTTTAAATGTAATGTAAGTCATAGTAAATAGATTTATACAATAAAAAATCATGCATATTCCTTATTATTATATCGTAAAGCATTACAATCTTTGTAACCTTCAACAACATTATCGATATTTTAATCTCGAAACGGAACAATTTACCCTACATTTAGTAGCGTCACCTACTGGGGAATAGCTGAAATGTTTTTCTAATAAATATTCTGCGTAGTTTTGCCATGTTTAGCTAGAGGGCATCACAAACGTGTGAACCCAAAGTTTTTGTATGAAAACGTTCTCTATGTCCGTTCTATAGTATACCTATATATTTAAATCTCTTTGAAAAAATTAACTTACACATACAAAAATAAAAAAAAATACATCCACATACAAAGGCTTCGAAAGCCGGGGCTTAACCTATTCGATATACTATGTCTTAGCATTGACTTAACAATAAGAAAATATATTTTTTATTAAAAAATTTAATAACTGATATTTGTGCTCTAACTACAAAATTTTCATATTTTACACCTGAAATTTTTTTATAGGATAGGGTGACAAACGAGCATACAGTCCTCCTGATGGTAAGTAGTATGTAGGGGCCAATCACGATTTAGTATTATTTGCTGACCTCTTTGATACCTCTTTAATTTTCAAACTCAAACGGCAGTCAATTACTTATGACGATGTAAATAATGCTCTATCGAAATTAGTACATTGGTTTAACGCCAACAATTTGCTCTTAAACGGCAATATGACAAAATGTATTGAATTTACAATACCTAATATAAAACATTCGAAAACCAATGTGCTCTTAAATGGGGAGAAGTTGAGTCTTGTGGATACCACTGTTTTTCTTGGTATTAGTATTGACGCGAAACTTTAATGGGGCCTCCATATATCTAAATTAGCCAGCAGGCTTAGTTCTGCAGCATATGCTGTAAGAAAGATTAGAAGTCTCACAGATGTTGAGACAACTAGATTAGTGTATTTTAGTTACTTTCATAGCGTAATATCTTATGGAATTTTGCTATGGGGTAATGCGACTGATATTGAAGCTATATTTGTTTTGCAAAAGAGAGCCGTACGGGCGTTTTATAATCTAAATTGTAAAGAGTCCCTCAGACAAAAGTTTAAAGAAATAAACATATTAACTTAGGCACCGCAATATATTTATGAAAATGTAATGTATGTATGTAAAACATTTAATAAGAACAGCAGCTTTAATAAGAATATGGATGTTCATACCTTAATCACTAGGAACAAACATAAGCTTGTAATGCCAGTTACTAGACTCCATAGAATTAGTAATTCATTTATGGGGCAATGTATACGCTTTTATAACAGAACCCCAGAACATGTTCAAAGTTTGTCAATAAACAAGTTTAAATTTTTTATTAAAGAAAAACTGTACAAAAAGGGTTATTATAATATTAAAGAATACATGAATGAAAATAATCCCTGGCAATAAGGTGATCGCCACTATGCTATATCTATGAAAATTCATTTAAAATTGTATAAACAAAATTATTGTTAAGTGAAATTATGTTTCAAAAAAAGTCCCACTGGGTTTCTTGCTGGTTCTTCCCAGGAAAGAGGTATTTTATGAACCAGTGGTAAATAAAAAAACCGGCCAAGTGCGAGTCCAACTCGCGCACCGAGCGTTCCGAACAAATCCGTAGGTAAGTTTAAAATTATCAAAAATATTTTTAGTATATTATATAACTAAAAATTTATGCTTTTCGCAATTTTTTCTTTATCTGTGCTGTAAAACGTTGCTTCGTACCAAATTTCAAGATTCTGAGTTCACGGGAAGTACCCTGTAGGTTTTGATTCCCTTGCGTATGTCGAAAATTTGCGGCATAAACGGCTGTATCTTTTGATTGCGTAGGCTTAGAAGTTTCATTTTTTCACAGCTCCAAGGGACAGTAAACTTGAGTATATAATATGAATTTCAGCTTGAGACCTCTACGCGTTCCTGAGAAAAATGGTCTTGACAGACAGACAGACAGACAGACGGACAACAAAGTGATCCTAATATAAAAATAAGGGTTCCGTTTTTTCCTTTTGAGGTACGGAACCCTAAAATGACTTTCAATAAGTATTATGTAATAATCAATATTGAATTAAAAATCATAAAAAAAGTGGTTGCTGTGGCCCATAGACATATACATCTATCCTCATTTGCGAATCAAAATGCAGCTGCGTTGTCACCCGTGAGGACTAAGATGGAATGCTTCTTTTCCAGTAAAAAGGATCTCCGGTTCTCTACACTCAACATAAGATACACAGCAGTGTTATGCTGCTATTTTACGCTGGTATTCTGTGAGAGTGTGGTCCTTCCCCGGTCGAGCCGACCCATTCGTGCTACAACTATACTACTAATATAGCTGCAGCATGGCTCTGCCACGTTTTAAGTTAGAAATTTACTATATTAAAAGCGATTTTGTGCCACAATATTTCAGGGGTACTACAATGTATCTTAAAAACTAATTAAATAATTAAATTAAACTCTAAAACAGGTTACTCATTTCATATAGCATTTTTTTTCTCCATCGTCCCGTTAAGTCCTTGTCTTGTCTTGATCTTGATGGATATGGAGAGCCAATTACAGGTTGTGAGGCAACGTATTTGTCAGGAATTCTTTGATTGAAGTTGACTGCAGGTTTCCATGAACTGTAGTAGCCACTTACTTTAAGTGGACTATAAGTTTGTTTGTCACTTCAGTTTTATAAAAAAATGGACGGATTTGCCCTACGAAATATATAACTTTCAATAAGTATTCTTGTAATATACATTGATAAAAAAATATATATTCTACTCTGTATTCTTCTTCTTAATAACTGGCTTTACGGCTCTGGGAGCTAGCCCTTCTAAGCCTGAAGTTACAAAATTATATCCTTCTTCTTCTTAAATAATTATCCTTCATATGTAGTATACTGCTTCACAATATGTTGTTGCGTCACATTGTGCAGCCCTTGGGAGATTTTGACGGCAACTTGAGCCAGCAGACAGCTGACGGTTGGCGATGGTATCTCAAGGCGCCTAAACTGACAGACACTTTATTTTGAGAATCACATCACCATCAGAGCACTTGTTTCACAGTTTCCACTAATAGTTCACATGCGCAGACACTTAATACACAAAATCGCACCACTTTTACATATCAAAGTCTACTTCAAACCATTATTTAAACAATAATACAGGAGCAGCAAACCGCCGCCGGTCAAGTTCCCGCCAAAACTCCCTTCTACTTTGTAATCGATAATCGATAGATTTCGTTGACGTTGCTCTCTGTTGCCGATCAGAGTATTTTCCGTCTGTTGTAAACGGGATGGTTATATAATGATCCGCCGGAAGCCATGAAGTCGTTTCCATCATGTTATTATGCGACGTATAATTAATGATTGATTTGATTGGATTAATTTTTGTCAGCGCGTACAAAGAAAATATAAATCTGACCACTTGTACTTTTAATTAAGCCTATTTTTAATGATCTTATTGAAACCGAGAATCTTCTCTTAAACGATGTAGAGTAAACTCAGTTTTGTAATTTTTCAGAAGTGAAAAAGTGATCTTTGATATTTTTCTGAAGTGCAAATTTGCTTCGATATGTCAGGTTTTTTTTCAAATTTGAATGAGTCTTCATGACTTTTTTTTATCAAAATGGCTTTGAACGCTACGACTTCAATTTGTTTCTGCTCCATATTTTATTCATACGGGAAAACACTGTTTCGAGTGGAGGTCTGATTTGACTGAAGCTTTATTACTGACCTTTCTTAATGCCAAGCAGACATAAAATTTATACGTTTGTTATACGAAAAATTGTATACATTATACTTTCATCCAATCCAAATTAAAGACTAATCTAAAAACATAATTTATTTAAATATGCCAACGTAACTTTTACTCAAGCAAAACTGATACGCGTGTCGCGGACCTACAATGTTGGCACGGCTGAAAAGGCTAATATGCTGTTACGTTTTTGTTTGTCAAAGTGGGACATTTTTACGAATATTTTTTTATGTGTAGAGCTAGCGGGATACAGAGCATAAAAACAAGACTGTCCGGCTTAAAGCGGGACTTATGGTAACGTTAGTTATGATAGCTACAATATTGTGACGCGTGCTGTGTTAATTAATGGACAAAGTTAGATTTTATGAAGCAGTAGCAAGTAATTTTATGATGTTAGTTTTTGTTCTGCTTAGTTGCGAAATAATCACTGTGTAAATAACAATCCTATTTTTTTTATAGAATACGCAAACGACTATGCGGCTCACCTGATGGTAAGTGACTACCGCCGCCCATGAACAACCGCAACACCAGGGGAATTGCAGATGCGTTGTCGGCCTTTCGTCGTCCACAAGTCTCTCGTTAACAACGTTGTAAAGATTGAGAGTGTGTCGAGGAGGGTTGCGTACCTTATACTCAGAATCACTAAACGGTATTCGCTGAAGGTCATACAGGTTTACGCACCAACCTCGGCACACCCCGATGAGGAGGTGGAGGAAATGTATGAGGATATCTCTAGAGCCATGCATTCCTCCAAAACCCAATATACGGTGTTAATGGGAGACTTCAATGCAAAACTAGGCACAAGAGAGAACGGTGAGCTGAAAGTGGGGAAATTTGGAATAGGGCAACGGAACCCAAGGGGCCAGCAGCTGGCCGACTTCATGGAGAAAGAGGGACTCTTTATGATGAACTCTTTCTTCCAGAAGCGGCCCCACAGGAAGTGGACCTGGTCGAGCCCCGACGGTTCGACAAAAAATGAGATTGACTTCATTATGACGACCAGACGACAACTGTTCAGTGATGTCTCAGTGATCGCGAGGTTGAAAACCGGCAGCGATCACCGAATGGTTAGAGGCACACTGAACCTAAACGTTAAGTTGGAGCGGTCTCGTCTAATGAAGTCAACTCTCCGTCCCCCTCGTGCTCTAATCCAAAGTCCCGAAACCTTTCAGCTCGAGTTACAAAACCGTTTTCAGTGTCTAGAAGACTGCAATGAAGTGGACGATTTGAATGACAAGCTCGTGGAAACTGTCCATGCGGTCGGAGCTAAGTTCTGCAAGACCCGCCGCAGAAGAACACAAAAACTCTCCGATCACACTCTTAATCTCATGGCTGTTAGACGGGAGATGAAGCTACATTCTTCAACAGATTTGGCAGCATACAGGCAACTGAACAGACAGATCTCCATATGCATGCGGCGGGACTTATGCAACTTCAATACAGCTCGTATTGAAGAAGCGATCAAGCGGAACCAAGGCTCCAAAGTCTTTGCCAGAGATCTGTCTGCCAGAAAGAGCCAACTGTCAAAGCTGAAGACTGAGTGTGGCAGCATCGTTTCCGGGGCACCTGAGATTTTGAGTGAGATTGAGAGGTTCTATGGGCAGCTGTACACGTCATCGTTGGAGCCACACGCAAGTGTGAGTAACGATCCAAGAGCGAGTCTTATCCGACATTATTCCGATGATATCCCGGACGTCAGTCTGAGCGAGATTAGAATGGCTCTCCAGCACCTTTAAAACGGCAAGGCCCCAGGCGAGGATGGAATTACAGCGGAGCTTCTGAAAGCGGGTGGAAAACCGGTACTTGAAGTGAATTAATTCCGTCCTCCATGGTGGCATTACACCGGAGGCGTGGAGCAGAAGTGCGGTGGTCTTGTTCTTCAAGAAAGGCGACAACGATCTCTTGAAGAACTACAGACCGATTTCCCTTCTGAGCCGCGTCTACGTGCTGTTTTCGAGAGTCATTACGAATCGTCTCGCGCGCAGACTTGACGACTTCCAGCCTCCCGAACAAGCCGGTTTCTGAAAAGGCTTTAGCACCATAGACCACATACATACCCTACGGCAAATTGTACAGAAGTCCGAGGAGTACAATTTGCCACTATGTCTGGCGTATGTGGACTATGAGAAAGCCTTTGATTCCGTCGAAATTTGGGCGGTGCTGCAGTCCCTTCAGCGGTGCCAAGTTGACTGTCGGTATATCGAAGTGTTGAAGTGCTTGTACAGTAGGGCTACGATGGCTATCCGAGTACAGAACCAGAGTACGAAACCTATCCAATTGCAGAGAGGTGTAAGACAGGGTGACGTCATATCCCCGAAACTCTTCACCGCTGCATTGGAAGACGTTTTCAAGCTTCTGGACTGGAAAGGATACGGTATCAACATCAATGGCGAGTACATCACTCACCTTCGATTTGCCGACGATATAGTCCTTATGGCAGAATCGCTGGAGGACCTAAGCACTATGCTCAATGACCTCAATAGTGTTTCCCAACGGATAGGTCTTAAGATGAACATGGACAAAACAAAGATCATGTTTAATGTCCATGTCACACCTATGCCGGTAGTGTTTGGGAACACTAAGCTCGAAGTTGTTGACGAGTATGTTTACCTGGGACAATTAGTCCGACTAGGTAAGTCCAACTTCGACCGAGAGGTCAATCGACGGATTCAACTCGGTTGGGCAGCGTTCGGGAAATTACGGCACATCTTCTCGTCAGGTATACCTCAAAACTTGAAAACGAGACTGTCCACCCAGTGCGTGTTGCCAGTGATGACATACGGAACTGAAACGTGGTCCTTCACTGCTGGCCGGATAAGGAAGCTCAAGGTCGCTCAGCGAGCTATGGAGAGGGCTATGCTCGGAGTTTCTCTGCGTGATAAACTCAAAAATGAGGATATCCGCAGTAGAACCAGAGTGACCGACATAGCCCAACGGATTAGTAAGCTGAAGTGGCAATGGACCGGCCATATAGCTCGAAGAACCGACAACCGATGGGGAAGAAAGGTTCTCGAGTGGCAGCCTCGTACCGGCAGGCCAAGTGTAGGGCGTCCCCCCACTAGATGGAGTGACGACCTGGTAAGATATGCAGGAAGTCGATGGATGCAGGTGGCTCAGGACCGTGCTTTGTGGCATTCTTTGGGGGAGGCCTATGTTCAGCAGTGGACTTGTGAAGGGCTGTAATGATGAATGATGATGATGTCGGCCTTTTAGAAAGGAGTAAGCTCTTTTCTTGAAGGTTCCTAAGTCGTATCGGTCCGGAAAATACGCTAGTGGTAATTGATTCCACAAGGAAGTTGTGCGAGGGAGAAAACTTCTTCTAAATCGCACAGTGGTGGACCGCCAATCATCCAGATGGTATGAATGGTAACGCGAGTTTTGTCGCGATGTGCGATGGTGAAATTGAGTGGCTGGAATTAGTCCGAACAATTCCTCAGAGCACTCCCCGTGATAGATGCGATAAAATACGCTGCACGATGCGATAAAATACACTGGCACTGCGTAGAGATGCAACATCTCTACGCCAGTGTCAGTGTATCGAGCCGATCAGAAAGAACTCGGTCGTCGACGATTCGAACCGCTCTGCGCTGAATGCGGTCAAGTGGAAGGAGCTGGCACTGTGGTGCCCCGGCCCAGAGATGAGAACAGTATTCCATGTAGGGTCGAACTTGCGCTTTGTAAAGTTGCAAGCGATTTGCCGGCATGAAATACTGTCTCGCTCTGCTGAGCACGCCAAGCTTTTTAGAGGCCAATTTGGCCTTCCCTTCCAAGTGACGACGAAATGCACACTATTCGATATGTCGACGCCAAGGATTCCGATACTGGCTGAGGCAGCAAGGGGAGTGCCTTGAAACTGAGGAGATACGACAAAGGGGTTCTTTTTAGTGGTAAACGCGCAAACTTGTGTCTTCTGGGGATTGAACTGGACTAGATTTAGTCGGCCCCAATCCGAGACTTTGTTAAGCAAAGACTCGACTTCAGACATAAGTTTGTCCCGGTACTCGGCGACGTTTTCCCGAGAAATATTGGTACGGATGGTATATAGTGCATCACCAGTGCTGTCGTCTGCATAGCAATGAATGCTACCAGTTAGCAACATATCACTGATATGCAGGAGAAACAGCGTTGGTGATAGCACGCAGCTTTGTGGAACACTAGCTGTCACACCGTCTACTACGACCTTGATGCTCCGATCAGCAAAGAAACTGGTGATCCATTTGCAAATTCTCGTGAAGCCCATAGGAAGGAAGCTTCGAAAGAAGCGCTTTGTGCTAGACCCGATCGAAGGCCTTTGCTATGTCCAAACTAACGGCCAATGCCTCCCACTTGGACTCTACTGCCTCCGCCCATCTATGAGTTAAGTAGACTAGAAGATCACCAGCTGATGGACCCCGACGAAAACCGTACTGGTGGTCACTAATCAGCTGGTGATCCTCAAGGTACCGCATGAGCTGGCAGTTTATAATGGCTTCCATTATTTTGGAGAACAAGGAGGTGATGGCGATAGGCCTGTAGTTGGACGGGTCTGAGCGGTCGCCTTTTTTAGGGATCGGGTGGACCAAAGCTGTCTTTCATGAATTCGAGACTACGCCTTGGGAGTAGGAGTACCGGAAAATACGCGTTAAAACCGGTGCCAACTCCGGAACACACGTCTTCAACACAATGGGAGGTACTCTATCGGGCCCACTCGACTGGCACTTCGACACTTCCCAAAGCACTCTTCTCCCTGGACGTCATCCAGGGAGAAGAGTGCTTTGCGAACCGAGCGCTATGTAAATCGCACATCCGGCATGGGGCACTCACATCGCGGGATGGTCGGCGGTGTGTTCCCTCCGTCATCTAGAGTCGAGTTGGACGCAAAAAGAGAGCTCAACAGATCGGCTTTCTCCTTTGCGGCATGGGCCAGTGAGTCGTCCTCTCTGTGCAGAGATGGAAGAGATGGCTGACAGAAGTTCCCTTGAACAGCCTTGGCGAGAGACCAGAATGCACGGGTTCCCGAAGGAAGGCGAACTAGCTTCTCGCCAATTCTGCCGATGTGCTCAGACCATGTCTTGGCAATGACGCTTTTGAAGGACCTGGAGGCGGAATTATACTTCTTTTTAAGTGCGCTGGTGTTTACATCCCGAGACGTGGATGCGTCAGCCCAGGCCCTGTAGCACTCCTGCTTATAGCGTGATGCTATTTTACAGGAGCGACCGAACCATGGCTGGGATCTGCCTCCGATGGGCACCACAGAGGATGGAATAAAAAGTTCCATACCCTGAAGTACCACATCAGCAACAGAATCGGCAACATTGCTGGGATCTTCCGGCGAGAAGCGAACCCGCCCCCAAGGGTAGGATGCAAAAAATGACCGCATCCCGTCCTAATCTATATTGCTAAATCTATAGTGCTAAACACGGCGGCAAGATGCAGATCGCAACTGCGATTGGAGCGTGAGTGGCACCGTACTCCGGATCAGACAAAGGGCCGAAGAATTCAGAGGGGCATCGACGGAGACCTGATATCCGTCCGGATTAGAGGTCAGCAGAAGGTCCAACAGGGAAGGTACATGGTCTTCCACATCTGGGATCCGCGTAGGCGAAGTAACCAGTTGTGTTAGACCATATGCCAAAGCAAAGTCATAGACAGATCTACCCGCATGATCGGTTAAACGAGAACCAAGCCATTCAGCGTGGTGGGCGTTGAAATCACCGAGTATCACGATCTCTGCGGATGGGACCTGTTGTAGCACGGAGTCTGCAGCCATTTGGACGTGGTCGATGAGTCGGTCTGTGTCGGCATTACCGCTATGGGACCTATAGAGGCACCCGTAGACACGGGGATGGTCGTCGCTGTCTACGCGCAGCCATAGGATGGACAGGTCTGTACCTTCAAGACTACCGAGGCATCGAAAACAGATGTCCTCTCTGACGTATACGCAAACTCCAGCCCGGGGCACAAAGGAATGTTCCAATTTGTACCCCGGGTAGGAGAGATATGAAGTATCAGCCGGAGAGGACACCTGAGTCTCGGTTAAAAAGAGCAAGGCCGGCTTGGTCGTGGATGCTCAGCGAGGGATTCTCCAGGGGTGCTGGTACCCTTCTGGGGTAGTCTTTTATTTAATTCCACTACCATGTTGATGAGGGGGGGGGGGGGGGGGGGAATTGGGCCTCCGGCCACCTGCACTTACCAAGCGCAACGCAGAGGTAAACCTCTACTTCACGCTGGTATTCTGTGAGGTCGTGGTACCACCCCGGTTCGAGCTGGCCCATCAGTGCGACAGCAAAAGCTACCGCTTGGCTCTACCACAGTTGATTCATATTCAACTGTGGGCTGTAATATAGGTATTTTTACTAATACTAATTTAAAATAAGTTTTGATCTCGGATTATCCTTCAAGTGTTTCTTTCTTCCTTAGTAATATACTTAGGAATAACATCGTGAATACATCAAAATGATGAAAATTACACTTAAGTAATCATATAATAAACTCAAACTATATTAAGTACCTACTTATTTGATGTGTTAAATATTATATTATTTTGAATTATGACCCAATTTGCAATAAGGCGTTTGTTGCTTTATGTGGAGAAGTAATTTATAAAAATAAAATAGATTTCATTCCCTTTTATGTAGGACATAACTTTGGATCGACGATCGTATTAGTTCTGTCGTAGTAGTCCCTGCGGCGTTTTCGACCAGGAAATGGTTATCAATAGCATAAAGCCAATAGAATGACGACTACAATCGAGTAATCCAGACATTTTCAGCATTGTAATGATGTTATGTCAGAGATTCTAAATCTTTCGACTGGCAATCCTAAACACATCTGTACAATAATCTCGTGACTGGGCCACGATCGACCATTGATTAAAATGATATATATTTATTTATGCTATATATAGATATATATATATGCTAGATGACTTTTTTACCGTCTGCAAAAACAGGGTGTAATAGGTGAACTAAATAGAAGCGTATGGCACTGATATTTACAATTGTTGATTTTTTTTCAAATTATGAAATTCATTTATCAATCTCATACATTCTAATAATTTAAGTCAAATTTAAATACTAAAGAAATAAAAAAAAAAGTTTTAAAATAAATAAATGAATCAATTAAAAACCACCGAAATTCAAATTATACGCATCCTACTTTACGAGTGGCAATAATATCAATGAATTTGTAACGCGATGGTATAGTTTTTACATTGAAAACAACCGACACTCGACGCACCGGCGGTAGGCTTCTTTGATGTCCTTTAACAGGCACCCGCCCGCGCATATTCGGCTGCACCCCACGCTCTCATTTCAGTTTTCAGCCACCTGCAATTTGCTTCGGTGTGACGTCGTATTGTTTATGTTGTATCGGCCGCCCGCTGATAGTAGTTATCGTAAACATGTACCAATAGTCTAATGTCGAGTACCTAGAAATGGTGAGATTTTATATTTTGTCTGGTGAAAACTTAGTGAGTTCGAGACGAATGTACACAAAAGAAGAACACCTACAATCGTTGCTCAGGGGCGATATCCTGCTCCTCCAATTCCCAGCACTGATTTGATATTTCATACGTATCAGTGCTTACGTGATCATGGCTAGTTCCGGCTCCCCAGCCATGCCAGAGGCAGGGGCCGGTCACCTTTGTCTAGACACATTGGAGACGCCTTATTGGATTACTTCCAACGTCACCCGAGTAGGAGCACCCGGCAAGTCGCTCGTCAGGTTGGCGTAAGTCAGTATGTAGTATGAAAGCTCATTTAATGAATATGTATACCTATCATTTCTCACGCGTGCAAGCTTTGCATGCACCGGACCCCGGACCACACAAAGAGTTTTGTCATTGGCTGCAGGACTATGCGCAGGCTAACATTTTGTGGAGCAACGAGTCAATACTTACCCGCGTTGGAATTTACAAAGAACACAATAGGCACTGGTGGAGTTTCCAAAATCCACACAAATAAAAGAACATGCTCATCAAGTTCGTTTCAGTGTTAACGTTTGGGCGTATGGGCTGAACTAAAACGATTAGTTACGCAGAAAAAGGACAAAGGGTTATTGATTTAAAGCAGTGCATAATAGATCAACAAACAATTTACAAAGACGTGTTAGTTTGTGTTTAGAAAGAAACGGTGGACATTTTGAAAAATTACTGCCATATCGCTAAAAGGTATTTTTTTGTAAATTGCAATAATAAAGTCAAATTTTGTAAATATCAATCATTGAAGTTTGTAAATAAATTGATTTTGATCTTTGAAATACGCCTAAGAGGTTGCAGTATACGGTAAGCATAAAAATTATTATTAAAGACTGTTTATAAATTCATTATAGTTTTACGCAAATGCCGTAGGATGAATTGTTTTTATGTATTTTTAGGATATTCGGAAATTCTGTCCATCCATTATATTTTAAAAATACTTTTGAGGATAGCGTTTTGAATACCAGCGTAAAATAGCAGCTTAACACTGCTGTGTTTCATGTGGAGAGTGTAGAGAACCGGAGGCCCTTTTTACTGGAAACGAGGCATTCTATCTTAGTCCTCACGGGTGACAACCCATCTGCATTTTGATTCGCAAACGAGGATAGATGTAGATGTCTAAGGGCCACAGCAACCACTTACCATCAGGTGGACTGTGTGCTCGTTTGTCACCCTATCCTATATAAAAAAGTTTCTATTCCCCTTACACAAAACACACACACACACACACACACACACACACACACATACACACACACACATACACACACACATACATACACACATAGTCCATAGAAGTGTAGAAAAATTAAATATTAAATTACATAAAATAAAAAGTGACATTTTCAAACAAAATAAATATTAAAATAAATTCAGTAAAAGTAAACACTCTGTTTTGACTACGTACATTGACCCCTTGGAAGAGTGGCAACGTTGCACGCGGGTGGCATGGCGGTTGGCTGCAGGCAGCGTTAGGCAGCCCGTACACACTAAATCTCGATCGCGAGCGGTGATCAAAATCAATGATCGCGATCCAGATTGATAATGTACGAATTAGATTGATGGATTGATGCATCTATCTAATTCGTACTATTACTACTACTATTCTGTGTACTATACTATTCTATATATCGCACATCCGCTCAAATATCGTCATAAGTCCGAAATACAAATCGTCGAGAAAAATGCGTTTAAAAATTACTCTAACTTAATTTTTCACTTTTTGGGGCATAACTCAAAAACTAACAAAATTATCATTATACTATTTTTAGTAAATTATAATGGTTTTAAATGATATAAAAAAATAAATAAAAAATTTGGAGTTGTGACACTATATACATAAAAAAAACGAAAAACTCATAAAATATTATTTAATGAACGACATTTTAACGAACGAAAAATATTTTCTACTTAAGAATTATTATAGGAACATAAAACTTTAATACTAATTAAACTTATTTATATGTAATAAGTAAAAAAGATAACATATTTAGTCATATAACTTAACCTTTTTTATCAAAATAGTAACTTCTATGGGTCTTAAATGTTTATGTATAAATTGCCTCTGTTTCTCTAAATTTTACAAAGCCCAATAAGAATTAAACAGTTGTAGCCTTACTTCGTCGGTAAGAAAAGAACTGCATTTCAGTCTACAAGGTTCTCCACAACCCTCCCTCATACTTTTTTTAGGAATATATCGTCCAGATTTTGTTTGATAATGCAATCCCGAGTTTCGTAGCATTTCAGTCACATTTTGCTTCCATTGTTCTTCAGAACGTCGTTTCTTACGTGGAGGCGTTGATTCTTGTGTTATATCTTTATTAGGTTCTTGTAAGGTTGATGGACGATCACTATTGTTTTCACTTGATTTTGCATTAGGTGGCATCGGTGATAAGTTGGTTGAGAATGAGCTTGAGCTGGACGATGAAGAACTTGAGTTAGTTGATGAAGAACTCGAAGTACTAGTCGATGATGATGATCGACTACGAGGAACGACGTTATTTTTCTTACTCTTTCTGCGAGTTGTTTTGTAATTTGGATCTTTAACAGAATCATCTGTTTCTTCACCCTCAGTTAAATATTGCATATTATGTTCTACGGTTTCTTTATAACACTGTTCAGGCAAATCATTTATATTTGTGGAAGTTAAATTCAAAATATTTTCCGTGTTTAAGCTATCTTTCAGTGGTTCTGAATTACTTATTTTTACGAAAATCGATTCGTCTGCTTCTTGACTACGCTGTTCGTTTGCCTTCAAGTAAAGAGCCAATAATTTACTTGATCTTAACATTGTATATACTCGCAGATACATCCACCTAATGACAAAAAACCTTAAATTAGTAAATAAGAATGCATAATATCTTTATTCAACTAGACACATAAACAATATAATAAAGTACCTCTTTACAATACCTAATATTGATTAGATTTGAGTGCGACACCAATTATTTTTCGACTATCTTTAATCATGTGTATTGTCATAAATCATATACATTGCACTTATTCTTTTTTTTTTCTTTATAAAAAACATTACCCCTACACTAGGATTTTCTCCTGTATCGCAGAGGCAGTTTACAAACACAAATTGCACAAGGACAAACATCCAGACCCGGAACACACTTATTCTAAATAATAATTTTGTTTTTTTAAATAATCCCAATCGCATGTAATGTTATAACTCGATATAGAGCACTTTTATTGTAAAAAGAATATGATTTTAGACTCAAATTAATCACATAATATAACGTCATAACATGACTTAGAGAACTTGTTGTAAAAGTAATATGATTTTTGGCGCGACGTAATCACATATATCGTCATAACTAGACACAGATCAGTTTTATTGCAAAAAATATAGTAATATTTACTCACCTTAATCCCATAAACTGTCTTATGTCGAGACAGTGCACTTTAATTAAATAAATTTAAAGATTAATTTTTTTCACCCATCGCAAATACCGTCATATATCGACAAACAATACTTTATACAATATTTTGATACACGAGCACCTTGCGCAAGTCGTGATATGACACTGTTTAAGTTCGATGTGCTATTAGTTTCGGTTAACATTATAATGACACTGATACCATCTAGCGACAAATAGTAAAATCACTAGTTAAGACACTCTTTGATATGAAACTTTGAAGTATTCTGAACCTAAGGAAACAATAAAAAAGATTTTTGATTTTTTTGAGTTATGACCCTATTTGAGCGGAGGTACGATATGTATACATATCGTACCTCCGCTCAAATAGGTAGGTAGGTAAATACTATTCGTTCTATATATTCATTAATCACAAAATATCTAGATATTTTATAATCAAGATCGTAATGCGATGATCGAGATCTAGATTGAAAGTGTAAGCGCAGGATCACATCAGTCTCGCTGTGCGCTTCAATGAAAATGGGTGTCGATGACACGCGCTCCCCGTCGCCGCCGATTGAATCGGCGAATTCACCTTCGTTACCCCAATTTTATAACCAGAAGATTTCATCATGCTTTTGGAAACTTTAACAGAGCTATGGATTCTCCAGCATAAATATAATACAAATAATATAAATATAATCAAAAATATATGGAGTTATCATTTGTAGTAACTCATCGAAACATTTTCCCCCATCCTGAAGTAGTTTTTATAATCGTCAGTTTCAGCAGTTAGTTGAATTTATTTTAATAGATTTAAGCGGGTGTACATTTCTCTCTTAAGTAGCCACTGTTTAACCCACTGCCTTTTTCGAATCCTTTTCTTCAAAGTAAGGACCAAAATATGTGATACTACAGCTTTAACCTCATGTAAATTTATGACCACAGAGTAATTTTTAATATGACAAGACAACAGACGTTATTAACGCGGCGGTTACGATACACGGACTGAAGAAATCAAGATTGAACGTGAAATGTTGTGCTGCGATCCCGTGATCCATGATCGCGATCAGAACTGTGTGATTGCAATCGAGATTGAGTGTGTACGGGCTGCCTTATTGTCGGCACGGCCTTTGGTTCGTTTGACAATGTACGACGAAATAAAAACTTACTCACTAAACTGTTTAGGTATTTTTACCGCTACTTTTTTATTTCGCGAAAATGGAACTACACGAAATAAATATTATTGCATATTAGTGGAACTCTAAATTTAATGGAACCCTAAATTTTAAAATTTTCAAAATGTCCGCCACGTTCTTGAATGCTCAAGTTACATCGCCGCATAATGTTGTCCTGAAGCCTGCTCAACAAGTTTTGTTCAGGGTCCAGAGCCAGGGCTTTTAATTTGTCAAAGGCGGCAACAATACGATTGCGCAGTTCATCTTCGGTTTCGGAGATCTTCCCCATTTTTAATAAAGGCCCATAAAATAAGTCTAGAGGAGTGAGGTCTGGCGACCGAGCTGGCCACCTGCGAGGACCATAGCGCCCTATCCATTGTTCGCCGAAAATGGTGTTAAGCCGCTCTCTCGCGAGGAGTACGGAGTGTGGAGGAGCTTCATCTAACTGGAACCATACCTTCTGGTAAGCTGCCACAGACAATCCTTCTAAATATTCTGTTATTGGGCCGTTAAGAATATTGAGAAACTTCTGTGCATTCAGGTTTCCGTCAATAAAAATAGGGCCGATAATTTGACCTCCGTGAATGCCTGCCCAAACATTAATGGAAAATCGGTATTGATGAGCTGATTCCCTAAATAATTGGCGATTCGTATGGCTCCAGTGACACATGGTTTGTCGGTTCCAAATGCCGTTTCGAGTAAACGTGCTTTCATCTGTTCAAAACACATTTGATAGGAAACGTTGGTCTTGAGGCATTTTTTCCAGTACCTAATGGCAGTAAGACTCTCTAATCGGCTTATCACGGGCAGCAGCGCCTGCACCTTAGCATATTTATAAGGATGTAGTTTGTTCCTTTTCAACACTCGGTGTATTGTTCTATGCCTCACGCTAAACACAGGCCCAGCTTGTCCAAGGCTGCAGGTTGGATTCCGATTGAAATGGTCTAAGACTCGTTATTTGAACGAGGGTGGAAAGTGACGCGGAGCAACTCCTTCATGAGTGTGCACTATGTGCTGATTTTCCCTAATCTTTGGATAGCATCTAGGATTGTTCGGATGCTAGTAGGGCAGACGCGAGTTGCGCCGTATCTCTCACGATAAGTACGCAGAGTTAACGCTGAATTTTGGCGACATTCGCTATACAATAAAACCATGTCTGTATACTCTGCCGCACTGTAAAAATGCTGTTGTCTTGGCATTTCCGCCATCAACATGTACACACAAATGTCAAGTAGTGTCAATATCACAGTGAAAAAATAATAAAAATAAACGTACTTAAAAACACTATTTACACACACTTCAGTCAATTAACTAATAAGTAGTGTCTATTTCACCGTAAAAAAATTGTTTGACTAATTGTATTTATGTTAGCCGATATTACACAAATCAACCAAATTGAAACAATTCCATTGAAAAACATTGAGTATTGCACATTGAACAGCTTCACCAAAATACACGTAAATCATTCAAATGACATTCAATGTTCACAACGCAATGCGATGTCGCGCCAACTCGTACGGGCGGCAATTTCGTTAATCTGCGACTATTTAATAAATCAGTTAAATAGTAAAAAAAAAGAAAATCTCGGCGCTGGTAGGTGCGCCCGTGGATTTCGAGAAGGATAACTAAAGGAGCCTCAGAATAGTATTAGAATTGGCAGAAGAAGATCCAAATTCATATTTGAACCATTTGCGAATGACGGTCAATTTCATTCAAAAAAGTATTAGCCTGAGCAAACCAAAACAACTTTGACACATAAACTTCTTCATCCATTGAACAGCCACTCTTAGTAGATTTTTTAATTTTAGCTAATTCATAACTATATCTTGTACGAATACTTTTTATTTTTAACTTTATGTCCTCTTCAATGACACCATCAATATTTAAGTCTTCCTTCAGTGATCTTATAGCATTATCACGCTGATTTCTATCTTTGTAAGAATTTGATTTTGTATTCCACAAACACTCATACAATTGGAAACGTTCCAAAAATTGTGGAACATGACTGTCACGCCACTTAAAAACCATTTTCGTGCGTACGCTTTGCTGTCGTGCGGTGCGCGGAATAAATCGCCGTTCAATCTTCATGTATACACGTTTCAACTGCATTGAACAATGACCAATATTGCTACTATTGCATTGAAAGCGTTCGGTGATTCGAAGCTTTCAATGAGATTTCAATGAGAAGCGCAATCGCATTGAAATGTATTTAGATGTTTCAATGCTATTGAAGCAATTAAATTGAAAGCAGTATTGAACCGAAATTGATCCATGTAATATCGGCTTTACGAAAAATAAATCACTTGAAGAAATGCGCATAAGCAGCGAAACGCTCCTGTATTCTGGAAGAATTGGGGTGGACTGAAAGCCAAATTTCCAAATTCCAAAATGGGGAAAATAATAGAAGTAATAAATAGGGCGGCCACAAGGTGCAATTATCGTTTATCGATACTTTTCTTTTTACACTTACTTACCTACTATATTTGAAAACAAGTAATTTTGATGTTTGATTTGTTAACAATCGACGAAGATAATACAAAGAGGAGGTGTTGTGCTTAGATTTCACTATGTAACAACGTGTGAAAATTTGCGGGGTGCTATTTTCCATCTACCGATAAATAGTAAAACTACTGGCATCGTTCCATATCGAAGTTACCTTGAGGATAGATGGCGGCCTGTTCAAAAAATTATTATATAAACTATAAAAATAATATTTTGGCGGTTAAAAATTTTCTAGGACTGAATGCAATACAAATTTCAACACCTTCGTATGATCATTTTACCAAGACTGAGCTCTACATACCTTTATATTTTTAGTTCCCATGACACAAAGTGTCGCGATCTAGGGTCGTATATATTTAATTACATTTGAAAGCCAACGCAGTGATTTTTTAGAACAATTTTAACAAATTAGGTATAAAATTACTTACAAATGAAATGTGATGCCATCCATAGCATCGGAGCGTCTATCTGAGTTGTTTTTACACGATAAAACACAACACTACATCCTTTTCTTCTTAATACTACTAACATACACCCATTTGCGATTTTCGACATGTAAGCGCACAGGGCGAACGCTGACAATATACTACTAAACCCACGCCCACTTTGATGAGGTCAGGACCTAGTTAGAATCACAGTGCACAGTTGCTTAGGCTATCTCCTCTTTGTATTTGCTCCGTGGTCAGTACAGTGGCGGATCTAGGCTATAATCTATCCCAAACAAATAGGCAACAATTTTTAAAATGTCTTAATAAATTGTAAATAACCCTCTGAGCTTAATAGAAGCCAGTTTTATTGAATATTGTTCTTCTCCCGAGAAATAGCTGCCATGCAGCGGTCGGCGCTGGAGGGCCCGCGGATATGAGCGAAATTGCTTCCGTGGCCGTGCCAATAGGTGGCAAAGAAGGAATTCTACGGGGCTTTAGTGGTTGTTTTTTTTTATAGGAGAGGGGGCAAACAAGTATGCGGCTCACCTGATGGTAAGTGACCACCGCCGCCTATGAAAAACTACAACACCAGGTAGGGAATTGCAGATGCGTTACCGGCCTTTCAAAAAGGAGTAGGCTCTTTTCTTGAAGGTCCCTAAGTCGTATCGGTCCGGAAAAATCGCTGATGGTAATCGATTCCACAAGAAAGTTGTGCGAGGAAGAAAACATCTTCTAATCGCACAGTGGTGGACCGCCAATCATCCAGATGGTGTGGATGGTATCTGGAGTTCTGCCGCGATGTGCGTTCGTGAAATTTGGCGGTTGGGATTAATCCGAACAATTCCTCAGAGCACTCCCCGTGGTAGATGCGAAAGAAAATGCAAAGGGATTCAACATCTCTTCGCAGTGCCGATGAATCGAGCCGATCGAAAAGGACTCGGTCGTCGACGATTCGAGCCGCTTTGCGCTGGATGCGGTTAAGTGGAAGGAGCTTGCACTGGGAAGCCCCTGCCCAGAGATGGGAACAGTATTCCATGTGAGGCCGAACCTGCGCCTTGTAAAGTTGCAGGTGTGCCGACATGAAATACTGTCCCGATCTGCTGAGCACGCCAAGCTTTTTAGAGGCCAATTTGGCCTTCTCTTCCAAGTGACCACGAAACTGCACGTCACTCGATATGTCCGAGGATTCCGATACTGGCTGAGGCAACAAGGGGAGTGCTTTGAAACTGAGGAGATACGACAAAGGGGTTCTTTTTAGCGGTAAACGCGCAAACTTGTGTCTTCTGAGGATTAAACTGGACTAGATTTAGTTGCCCCCAATCCGAGACTTTGTTCAGCAAAGACTCGACTTCAGACACAAGTTTGTTCCGGTACTCGGCGACGTTTTCCCGAGAAATATTGGCACGGCCGTTGTATAGAGCATCACCAGTGCTGTCATCCGCATAGCAATGAATGTTACCAGTTAGCAACATATCATACATATGCAGAAGAAACAGCGTTGGTGATAGCACGCAGCCTTGTGGAACACCAGCGTTAATGGGCTTGTAGTCGGAGCATGCACCGTCTACAACGACCTTGATGCTCCGGTCTGCAAGGAAGCCGGTGATCCAATTGCACTATTGTGAGTCCGACATTATCTTGCCCCCGCGATTACGTAATACTATTATTTATTCTGTGCCGGGATGCGGATGTGTGTAGGCATCTCCCTATGTAAAAAAAGGATAGAATGGACTAGAATAGAATAGAATAATTTTTATTACTAAAGTCATTCATGTTTTTACCACTGGTTCGTAAGAAACTTCTGGTCTGGGAAGAGCTAGAAGAAGAGAAGCAGAGCAAAAGAAGAAAGAAAATGTTTATATAATCGAAATATTTCCCGTATTATATCTATAAATTTCTGCCATCTTGAGGGATGAACATTTGTATAGAATCTTTAATAATATTTGGACGTATTCAGTAGAACTTGAATTACCATTAATATTTAATAGTTCTTAAACTTATAATTGAAAGATATTCTAAGAAACTCATTTCGGGAACGGAATGAATATTAAATTAATTTTTGAATGTAAAGTGTTAAATAACAATACGCAGTAATTAAGGGGTTCTCTTTTGAATTGTATTATGATGTGTACGACATTTATTCATAATTCAGTTGTTTATTTCAGGCCTAGCATACATATTTATGTAAGAAATTATAAAAAAAATATCTGAAACTTTTGCTATGTAAAAAATTCTCGGTAATTTAAATAAAGGTGGTCGCCTTAAAAAAATTAAACTATTTATATAATATCAATAACACTTTATTACTTATTATTTTTTTCGGATTATACCGAATAAGCGATACCGAAGATAAAAGTAATTCCTTTAGTATAGAAAATTCAGTTAAGCTTCGCACTTATTTTATTTAACATAGCAAAGAATTTCATTATGTGACTGCGCGTTGGAAGAATAAATTGCTTTTTGCGCTTAAGCCACGTATAGAATGAATCGATTTTTGAATCGCTTAATAGAAAGAATCGTGAGTAAGGTGAAAATATTAGTAAAATTATTAAAATTAACTACATCACACCGTTCAATTCGCATGCATATAGCAAGCATTACGTGTTTGCAAAACGCCTGAATTTTCCAACGCTCCTGGTTAAGAAACTATAACACGTGAACTATGTATTATATTATACTATAAACCGTGTAGTGGCGGTGCAAGAATATCCACTCCCCCATATTAACATGTAAATGTCGTAAGAATCGACAGAGGGAAACTAAAACTGAATATGTGCAGCAGCATCTCCCTGATTTACAAATAAAAAATAGTAACAAACTGCGATTGCTAGTCCACCTAACAATCGTGGGTACTATGGCTGAATCCAGGAACAGAAGTTCCCTCAATCCAGGTTTTCATGAGCTTCAACCCCCTGAACAGGTTCCCGCCCTGTCTAGTCCTTGTCGACCCGAAGGGTAAGGGCGAGCCTACTTCTCTGTTCTCTCACCCTACCGCTGCAGCCGAGGCGGAGTCGTGGGGGAAGAGAACTGTTGCCATGGCAATGCGCCACTAGCCCTATCCTCCGCGACTCTGGCGAGGCAGCACCATTGATGTAGTGGTGGAGGGGCCACGCGGAGAGGAGAGTGTCGGTACCTATTGCGAGGTGCCGCTTTACCTACCCTCCGTGGCCGAAACTTGTTTGGCGGTGGAGCCACAGACCAAACCAGACCGTTGGGGTCAGGAAAGCTGGTGCTTCCTAATGCTCATCTTCCTGGCCCTATGACTATTACGTGACGAAATAATGTAAGAATTCCTGTTTAAGTGCAACCACGTAACTGTTGCAGCCTTTCTATTGCTTCTAGCTATACAGCTTTATATAACAAATATTTAAAAAAAAGTATATCATATTATGCGAGACGTCTGGGAATGCGACAGCGAAATCTCTCTGCCAAGCGTGGCGATTGTGGCAACACCTCTCTATTATGGGAGATGCTATTTAGCACTGTTACGGTGTTTTATAGAAGAAAACTTGATTTTGTAGTATCAAAACTGCAAATTGTAATGATATTTCAATTTGCAGTTTTACAAGCGTACTTACTACCTACAGTCTTCCTAGGTATGTATAAAAAAAATGTAAAATCCAATCATTTTATGGTTAGTCGAATACAGGTAATAATTCGTTAATAAAACCTTTTTCGCTCATTATTATGTTTACAGTTGCAACAAAGTTAATGTTATCTTAAAGAGAACATGAAAATGTCAAGCAATAAACTTTATACTTCCTTAGATTAAGTATAGCAATAAAGCGACCGCTATTTTACTCATGTGCCCCTATGATCATGTGAAGTGTCATTTAACATGCCCTTCATTTAAAGTATTGTACGGAATGTTTAACACATTATTTAAATTAAATTGTGTTTAAAATTAGAAATAAACCAACAAAATAAATTACAAGGTTCTTTCCCTTCAAAACACTTCAAGGTGTTGTCGTACTCGATTTTCAAAAATAAGGCAATTACTTTTAAATAAACACGACAAACGAGTTTTGCATTTCTATAAGTTGTCTTAGCGAGGTAAGAATTTACCCTGTATGATCAATCACCCAAATTTCGTCCAATGGGTGTCGTAAGAGGCGACTATGGGAAATAAAATGACTATGGAAAATACCAGAAGGAGCTTGCAGTTTCCGGTAGATGGCAGTATATCTATCTCTTCTTGTCATGTGTAAAATATGCAGACCGGCGCAAAAAATGCGATCGTCAATCTGCCAGTGAAGCGAAACGATTAAAGCGTCTTCCACACAGAAGCGGCTTGCGGTGGCGGTCGCGGTAGCGGCTATTTGTATTCGCTTGCAATGTTAGTGAGTCTGCAAAGTCTGGCCTGTCAGCGGCTGGCCGCGGCCGCATGCCCCGCCCCTCCACCTGTTAGCAAACGTGCGGCCTCTATCGATGGCCGGTGGCCGCAGCGCGGTCAGTTGCAAATTTTTACAACAGGCCGCGTGTACCGCGTTCAAAATGACGCTAAATATTTTTTATTTTTTTGATTTTAATAGAAATAGTGCAAAATTATATAATACTTTATAGCACTTCACACCTTGATTACAAAAGCATTAGGATTAAAACAAAATATATGATAGTATTGCTGAATATAATAAGAATAAAAAGACATCGTCACGGTTAGCCATGTTGACTGACGTCTGGTCGTAGCACAGACACCACAGCGAATGGAGCTTCAGGCCGCCACTGCGACCGCGGTGGTGTGTTGATGTAGTGGCTGGAGCCCCGGCTCAAGGTTAGCCGCGACCGCAAGCCGCTTGTGTGTGGGAGACACTTTAGGCAATTTCAGTGTTGCCAGTGGGGAAATCAGTTAGCTCGCGTTCTTAATATCTCCTGAGCTATCACTCTCGGCTCTAATAAACAAATTATAAGATAAAAGAAACTAGGTAGGCACAGCTGTGTTCCAGTCTGAGGGATATATAAAGACAGTATAATTACCGGCTGTGGGATATTTTATCCTAGTCTTTAGAGGTGACAACTTATCTGTAGCCCTCTTAGTGTGAAGTTGCCTGCATGTTAGCATTTACTTTTTTTATAGAAGAGGGGGCAAACGAGCATGCGGCTCACCTGATGGTAAGTGAATACTGCCGCCCATGAACAAGCGTAACACCAGGGGAATTGCAGATGCGTTGCCGGCCTTTTAAAAAGGTGTAAGATCTTTTCTTGAAGGTCCCTAAGTCGTATCGGTCCAGAAAAATCGCCGTTGGTAAACAATTCCACAGAGAAGTTGTACGGGGAAGAAAACTCCTAGTAAAACGTACAGTCGTGGACCGTCAAGCATCTGGATGCCATCTGGATGGTGAGGATGGTATCGTGAATTTTGATGCGATGTGCGTTCGTGAAATTTGGCGGCTGGAATTAATCCGAACAATTCCTCAGAGCACTCCCCGTGGTATATTCGATAGAAAATGCAAAAGTATGCAACATACCTACGGAGTGCCAGTGTATCGAGCCGATCAGAAAGAACTCGGTCGTCGACGATTCGAACCGCTCTGCGCTGGATGCGGTCAAGTGGAAGGAGTTGGCACTGTGGTGCCCCGGCCCAGAGATGATAACTGTATTCCATGTGAGGCCGAACTTGCGCTTTGTAAAGTTGCAAGCGATGTGCCGGCATGAAATATTGTCTCGCTCTGCTGAGCATGCCAAGCTTTTTAGAGGCCAATTTGGCCTTCCCTTCCAAGTGACCACGAAACTGCACACTATTCGATATGTAGACGCCGAGGATTCCGATGCTAGATGAGGCAGCAAGGGGAGTTGAAACTGAGGAGTTACGACAAAGGAGTTCTTCAGACGCAAGTTTGTCCAGGTACTCGTCGACGTTTTTCCGAGAAATATTGGCACGGCCGGTATATAAGGTATCACCAGTGCTGTCGTCTGCATAGCAATGAATGTTACCAGTTTGCAACATATCATTGATATGCAGAAAAACAGCGTTGATAGGCTTGAAATCAGAGCATGCTCCGTCTACTACCACCTTGTTGCTCCGATCAGCAAGGAAACTGGTGATCCATTTGCACAATTTTTCGGGAAGCCCATAGATAGGAAGCTTCGAAAAAAGTGCTTTGTGCTAGAAAAGACTAAAATATACAAATTTCAGTTTATTTCAAAAGCAAAAAGGGACATACCGGCAGTGTGTTTTGACACAAATCATTTCAACCCCCCCACCCCCCATAACTCAAAACTATTGGACCTCTTTTTTATGTGCGAACAGCTATGCAAGTCTAGAGAGAGAGAGAGAGAGAGAGAGAGAGAGAGACCAGTATCACTGCGACCTAAAAGATCTATTGTGATCGCTGCTATGTCTATAGTTCACTGCTAAGCCCTACGTCCTCAATTAATAGAAGGAGTTGCTTAGCTGTGAGCAATTTCACTTCTTCAGGGCGGAGTACATATTTTCCCAAATGAGTGCTACGTTTGCGCATTAAGGGTCCGCAATCAGACAGGATGTGTCTTTACGCCTTTGCGTTTCCTCCTTAAGGGAACAAAACCGGCACATCCTTTGGTTGCTTAGTCTCAGGATGGAAATGTGCTTTTTAAGACAACAGTGTTCAGTCTGGGTTCTTACCAGAATGCGCAATTTATTTTTACCTAATCCCAGGGCTTCCGAAGCGAATTTACGATTGAAAGCCCGGATCAATGTTTTAGAATGTTTTAAGCCTGGTATATCAGACCAAATCTTAAGTGATATATTGTGGTAAAGAGTTTCAAGGGCCAATCTGGCGAGGATTTCTGAGACTCTACAAAATGGCTCGGGTCCAAATTATGTACTCTTTGAGCCCTCCCGTGCCAGCTTGTCGGCAAGTTGTGCCTATAATACCCGTATGATGCGGAACCCATCTCAAAACGACCCTGTTGTAACACCTAAGGGCGTTTAGATGGTTCACGCAGTCTCTAACTAGGTTCGAGTTCACTAAGTTTGATCTCAAGTGCTACTTGACTATCAGAGTTTATATAGATAATTTGGTTGACGTAGTGTTTTGCAGGTTGATTTCCGCACACTGAAGTATGGCGAAAATTTTTGCCTGGAAGATAGTGGTGAATTTTCCCAAATTCACACTAAGTTTGAATTTGAACTTGTTGCATCTGTTATTTCTCTTTTATCATACACGCGCGGTGTCAGCTACGGCACTGAAGCTAAACTTCTTCTTCCCCGTTGCCAGCTTCACAGATTTCCTGGGTTAGTCTTTGGGGGACTCTTCAGACCGCCTGCGTTTTTTCGCATTTGGAAATTTTGTTAATCTAATCCTACTGTTAATGTAAAAATTAGGAGTAGTGTATTACCCCGCCCATCGGACCTCTTGTAATTTCATGTGTTTGTCTTATAAGGCCCTTTGAATATCTAAAATCTCAAATTTCATTGGAAAACCTTTTAATCTTCTTTTCTTCTTCCTAAATAGATCTTGAGATATTAAGGCTTAAAACGTGCCATTTTATTACTCATTGACGGGACGAAATGGGGTTATGGATTCTATTGTGCCACCATCACTCGCCTCAGTAATATTGTACTTTATATAAGATGAATAAGCAGTTTTTTTTTAAATTTCAACATATTTTAAAAATAGAAAATTGCATCAATAACTTATATTATATTTGAACGTTTGTAACTATAGAACATAAACACTTATTTTTATTTACATAATATAATATTCAATATTTTCTGATATACAAAGTTATAAAACTATAATGAAAAAAACTAATAACTTAATTATCATACAGTCCTACTCCTCGTAGTATTGCTAAGAACGTTGGCTGCGTTTTCTTGCTGAATTTATACTTAGCCTTCGAGCGAGAATAAAAGCAGCCCTCTTATCACCAGCAGCAATGACCAGTCGTAGACAGAGTCCCTTTAGGAACTTCACCGCACGTGGACCTCACGGACTGATAGTATCTACAGCAAATGGCCCAAATGTGTCATCTCTCAGAGACTCATATTTGTGCCACTCACTCAGTTTAGCTGCTTCTGATGCCGCTCCGGCTCTAAGCAAGGTAACCTTGTAATGAGAGGCCGCCAAAGTGTCTGTTTACGCCTAAATTTGGTCATGTTGAACGTCATCCAATCACGTTCGACTTCATGAGTCGCCTGATCGCACGAGGTATCACGCGCGTCGCGGGGAGGGGGAGCGGTAGGCAGCTTCCCAGCTTGTGACGCTCGTCGGCGAGAAGTAGTAGTTCGACGGCGGCTGGGCAGTTAATTAGTGCCTTTGGATGCCCGCCGCTGAGGTTGCGTGAGACCGTGTTTTTTTGATTAGGGTCTAGACTTTTGGATTTTGTGCGCGTGACTTCGATACGTAATTGGGCTTCCTGAAAACCGCCTCGGATTTGGTTGCCTCGGGTTTAAGTTCCTGGATGAGAGGCCTTTATTGGGTTTTACGGATTAAGTAACTTCTTTGAAAGTAATTGTGCAAATTAGATAGTGAAGGCGTGTTGAAGTGTCTTTTGTAATACTCAACTTGTTCGGGTAACGTGGCATTTTGATTGCGCGCCGATTAGAAATACGGTTCGAATTTGAACAGCGCATTCCGCTTTGAGGTCGTTTCCCGGTTGATCGTTTTGGAAATCATTGTAATTGAGCCGTCGCGGTAAGTCTAGGTAAGTAAATGTACCATGAAGCTAATAGACTGAAATAGTGACTATGAAAAAAGAAATGGTCCAGCGATGGAGCCTGCTGGAGCGATGCAGCATTTTGGGGCAGCCTGGAACTCGGCCGCTGCTGGTCACCTAAGCTTGCCAAGCTTGCTAGCTTCGGATACTGGTAAGTACTATGTGGTTCTAGCTTTCTCCCATATAGTTTATTGTGATAGGACATTTCCATGTGGCCATTTTGGGCCCGACCTGCGTCTGCCCGTCGAAGAAGCTGCTATGGGCCCCAGCCAAGACGATATTTGCATGGACAGCTGTAGGCCGTAACAAAGTGGTAGCAGAGCGTGGTTTGGGTTCGATGCCCGGTCGAGCCCGACCGTAGTATAGATAAAATAGTACTTGATAAAAATTAAACATTTTGGTAACAGGGAGCGTTCGTTTTGATTGGTTTAATTTTGTGTCTACAATCACGCCCGGCCGTAATACGTAAAAATAAAATTCTTTTCTTTTGTTGCCTTGTTGCTTGCTTTTTTTGTTTGTTAGCGGGTAGATGTCAACGTCACGCCCGTAGGTTGCGCAAGCGGGAGTTTGCTAGAGCTAGATATGCGTTGGGTAGGTAGATGGTTATTATCACGTAATCGGATAGTTATCGTTGTCGTATAATTATGGTTGATTAATTATCAAAGGGTCGGTTGTCTGAGCGAGGCATTTTTTGTAGATCGACTGTGATGTGTATCTTTATTTGTATTGTGGTTTGTATTTAATCTAATAAATTGTAATTTGTATTTAACTTGATTTGATAGGAACGGTATTTGGTACTCGTAATTTTTTTTTGTATTTGTTATTTGTTAATTTGTAATTTGTATTTGAGCCGCACAGTAATTTGTATTTAGAAGTGATGCCATCGCGCGGCTAGGGCTATACTTTGCCATTTTGTGCCTGGGTGCGAACGGCGTTTCCTCTCAGGGCTCTCCCGAGCCCTCGACTCCCACGGGCGTGGGCGCTCAGCCGCGCCTCCTGTCGGGGCGTTGTTTCCCCAGGGCCGGGGGTCGTCACCTCCTCCCTCAGTATGTTGAGAGGGACTTCACTGCCACTCAGCGGTCAGCTAGACCCTTCTCACCCTCGTTAGCTGAGTGGCCGCGGCTCAGGGTACTACCGTCCCCCCTTGATGTAGGCAGCCCCAGCTAGGTAACTGCTGCCCTAGCTCCCACCGCGACCACCTCCACTGAGCCTTGAGCCGTCAACAGTCCACTTGTCAAACTGTTCTGTTGTCGACGGCCTCAGTGAGGGTGTACAACCCGAGCGTCGATGTTTAACGGTACGCGCTTTGTTGGTTCAGGTTTCACAACCTGGCCTCTGCTTAGTTGTTGGAAAGACTAGGGCTCCACGGGAGCGTTGAATTGCGCTTTTAGGGATTGTTATATTTGGTTTTGGTCGAGCACTTAATTAACGATAATTTGAATCAAAATAAAATGGTTAGTGTCTTCCGCGAAATGTTCATATTTGTGGCGGTTGTGATTAAGAAGGCGAATTTAGTGTGCTCTCTGAATACTTATACATATGTTTTGTAATTGTATTTGATCATTGTGTCTGTTTTGCTGAGAGGAAAATTTGAATTCATTTGAAATTGAATGACGCGCTAATTGGATATTTGTAGATATGATTTTGTGGATGTGTTTTATCATTGTGTTTTGTTGAAGAGCAGGCTGAAATTGGATAACCCTATTTGTGCCGAAAGGAATAAGAGTCATTCCTCCTTTGGTTTTTACATTTTGTTGGCACTGTCTAAGATATTTATTTGAAATGAGAAATAGGGCTGTCTCTTACGTTTATCGTTTTGTTTAATTTGTCAGTTTGACCTATGTGCATCGGTGATTAATTTGTTCGAATTAATTCTGTAGTTGAACATTGATGCCTTTGAAAATTAGTTGACATATGAGCATAGGACTACTTGTCTAAAGGGCTAGCTAGTTTGGAGATTATCAAATTGAAATCAGCTGTCGCACTATTTGAGTAAATGATTATATGGTGGATGGCTTGGTTATGCCTACTTGTTTGAAAATTCATACTAGGGTCTATCTGTGTGTTTCGTTTGGCTCTCCACAGACGATGTTTATGTGGAATTTGTGGGTGCTCTCTGCACTGAAGCTTAGGAGGCCACACTGGGCCGCTTCGTGTCGCGTCGCTGTTTGCAGACCTGATCCGGTCGGATTGCGGAACGAATCATAGGGGCACAGATAGGTGTTAGAAAGAGGTCGTCCGACTTCTGTCCAGTACAGGACTTGTTAAGGTGCTACGATGCCCAGGAGGGGCATCCAGTGGAGGTTGACCCTCTGGCTTGCCCACATTGGTGCTGTCTTTTGAGGCGGTGGCTGGGGTTGCAAGATCTGATGGGGTGCCTAAGGTGGCCTAGGTTTGGTTGTAGAATTGGTCTTGCAACGTGCCGTCGCGACCCTATCCCGCTTGTCGGTTTGCTCTCGGACATAAGTCCTTATGTCCGGGACGTGGGTTTGTTTACGCCTAAATTTGGTCATGTTGAACGTCATCCAATCACGTTCGACTTCGTGAGTCGCCCGATGGCATGAGGTAGGCTGGCAAATCCGAGGCGGCTGGGCAGTTAATTAGTGCCTTTGGATGTCGCGTTAAGTCCCCTTTTTGTGTGTTGACGGTTTCTTCGTTTACGGGTCAACAAGGCGTATTTATGAATCTTGTCGCGGCGTGATATTTGATATCGAACGAAGGAACTTAGTTGTGTTTAACGCTGAGCCATGTGGCTCATTAAGAGATTGCGCGAGTTCAAGTTAGTTAAATGTACCATGAAGCTAATAGACTGAAATAGTGACTATGAAGAAAGAAACGGTCCAGCGATGGAGCCTGCTGGAGCGATGCAGCATTTTGGGGCAGCCTGGAACTTGGCCGCTGCTGGTCGCCTAAGCTTGCCAAGGTCGCAGACATTTACACATCACTGTACACTGTTCGCCAAACACCATTACACACACTCACGGCCTGCCCAAGCCTTGGTGCGAAGTAAGATTCGGATACTTTTTTCTTTATGGAATAGGGGGCAAACGAGCATGCGGCTCACCTGATGGTAAGTGACTACTGCCGCCCATGAACAACCGCAACACCAGGGGAATTGCAGATGCGTTGCCGACCTTTTAGAAAGGTGTAAGCTCTTTTCTTGATGGTTCCTAAGTCGTATCGGTCCGGAAAATTCGCTGGTGGTAATTGATTCCACAAGGAAGTCGTGCGAGGGAAAAAACTTTTATATACTGGTAAGTACGACGTGTTTCTAGCTTTTTCCTATATAGTTTATTGTGATATGACATTTCCATGTGGCCATTTTGGGCCCGACCTGCGTCTACTCGTTGAATCTCCGCTCATGGGCCCCGGAAGATTTGATCCTTGCTGGAGCAGCTGTAGGCCGTAACAGTGTCTACATAAGTAGCATCCCACACATTACCTCTTTCCCAAGGGACCAATATCATACCATCGGGTCTCCTGCCATCGTTTCTGAATATTCCACACGGCTCTATAACCGCCGGAATATTTATAAAGACAAGTGCCCTTCGGATGACATCGTTCAAAGAACCGTGCCGTGAAAACTTACCAGCACTTTTCTTACATGAATGTCCGTGGAGCCCAAACTTGTCGACGCTGCTAGATACTACAGGGGCACTGATGGCGTTGACAAATCGCCACTCCAAGTCAGATTCCTACGGCGATGCGCAGGCTTTTCCCATCAAGTTATGTGCCGAAATTACTTGATGGTAAAGTATTTATTCAATGACTTAGTCTAAACAGCTAAAAGACGTGCCTGATCTTGGTCACTATGGAAATTATGAAACAAATCTTTCTGCACGCTCTGTACTAACGGAATATCCCACTATTTTGGTATTATAAATGAGTATTGGGTAATAAAAATTTTTAAAAGGTGTCTGTTTTATTTGAGACGTAATTGGTTTATTTATTGTTTTATCAAAATGAAAATGTATGTAAATACGCGAAAGTAAATAATTTTCGACAACTCTTTTCACTATTTGTGAAACAATTTTGAATAGTACATGACAATGCTTTAGCAAGCTGCATCCTCGAATCTTTAGGAATTCTTTTAACCACTATACATTACGATGATAATTGTAAATTTGCTCCGAAAAAAGGGGACAATTTGTTTATAATTAGAGTAATTACTAATAGAGATATAAATATCTATGATAGGCTGTGAAGCCGAAATACTTTTATTATGGAATCGTTTAATATGTATATATAATCCCCTTTTACCTATAAACAGCCTACCCTAGTTACAATTTTGACATTGTAGGAAATCCGGCTGCGAATAAAGCGGAGCAGAGATATTAATTTAAAAATTTAAACAGATCTCTAAAGCACTCAAAAGTCTTTATATTACATAGCTTTATATTGACTGGAACCCCGGATCTTTCCCTGAAACACAATCATTTACGGCCTAAATAAGAGCATTTTGCTCTATAAATGAAATATTATCATAATACTTCCCTGGATTTATTCCATATTGATAAAAATTGTAATGCTTTGACAGCTGACAACGTCGCAGCAGAAATATTTTCCTTTATAAATGAGTGTTATGTCTGAAATCAGAAAATAATTATTATAATGTCTTATGTACTTACTGATCTTTTTGTTGAAATTTGTATGAAAAAATTGGCCTCTAAACAAAGACATTTCAGTAGTAGTATATAGTTAAATTTCTTTGCCTCTAAATAACAAAATGAAATAAGTTAAATATACGTAGCTTTTGACGTATTTTTTAACATAAATAAAAGCTTATGTTATCTTTGGCACTGGTACAAATATTTCAAGCGAGGATCTGAATATTTTATTTTGTTCGGGATTTAGTCTAACTTTACGAAGATATTGGATTTCCTTTGTTGTGTGTTGTTTATTTGGTATTATTGTAAAGAACTTATTTTGTATTTTGCCGAAACTTATATATCCTATTTAATAGAACAAAACCAATAATTAAGGTTTAATTTCAATAACTAAATAATACAGCAATTTTGTTTTTACGTAATTTTGTTATATACTAGAGCTTCGCTTCCTGTGACATCGAAAACTCCTACATGGATGCCCCTCTCTTGTAGAGACAAATGGAAATTATACTTAGACTTATCTTTTATCAATTGGTTTAGCTGACGCTTCCACTTTGTATAATATTTATTTTAAATTTAAAATATTCAGGTACGTAAGCTAATGAAAAATAATATAACAAAATGATGGGCTAGTCAGACTCCATGATTAAAATTGTGACATATAATTTCATTATGTAAATGCGATTCGAAAAAGGCTGGGTTTACGAGTATATGTTTTACTGGCGAAGGTTAACTAAGTTTATTTTCTTCCAGTAAGCTCCAATCCACTTCACCGCCTGAAGGCGGATTAACTACTTCGCTTTTCTGTTATTAGTTGAGTGCTAACTCTGTAGTGTTGTTTGTAATTTTTTTGGTTATTTCAAAATGTTTTTTTTTTGCAATATCAGAAAGGATTTCTCATGACGTTTTTCGCCGTAATGTATGATCACTTTTAGTTCACATGCTTAGGTTTTGAAAGCTATTTATTCTTGTATAATTTATGTATAGTGGCACTAATGGCTGTAACACGAAAGGGTGTTTGACTGGAGTAAGTTTTAAGTGATGAAAACCGGCGACTTTCTACTGGCAACGAGGCATTTCATCTTATGCCTCAAGAGTGACAATTCTTCTGCATATTAAGTTTTAATCGAGGGTAGATGTTGGTGTCTATGGGCTACAACATCCATTTATCATCAGATGGTGGTGGTGGTGGTATACTCGTTAGTTACTCATACACATCAAAAATCTAAAACGAAAAAATTACAGTACCGTGAAGTTTTAAAGGATGGAATGCAACGCATTTTATCACAAAATTTCATATTTATTGTAACTCATTTAAAAATATTAAAATTACGAACCAGATGGCGGTTATAATTCTTTTAATATTTTCATCATATCGTATTGGTGAAGTATAGTTAACTAAGACTATTTAGTCGCCATTTTATAGGTTAGAACAGACTGCGTAAATGCGTCGAAAGATGGAACTGTAGTGCGATTGTAGGTAACTCTGGTGGGTGTCGGTGTTGGGTGTTGGCCTCGTTTTGACGTTTGATGTTTGCTTTCCGGCGGCTCTTCACGTTGGCCAACATACTGGCGAATGTGTTGGCCAACAACGATGGCCATCGTGTAGACAGGGTGTTTAAGCTACGTTGGTATGTATTAGAACGTTGGCCCATAAGATGGCGCGAGATCCGTGTGGTGTCGGTTTTTTGCAAAAGATCAAAGGGTTGTGGCAGAGTATTGGCCGTTGCGTCCATACGTTGGGCGCAAGTTCAGTTTGCTACGAGCTCCCAGAGTGATCGCTCGCACCTTATTTAAATTTTATATGTACATATCGTAACTAGTGTCTACATAATGGCAGTAACAATGACCAATGAAAAAACTTGTCTCTTTATAGAGCCCTATCAAGCCGGAAATTGTTTGTGAAACATAAGTTTTTCAAGTCTTTTTTAAATAAACGTTACCCCCACACTAGGATTTATCGCCGAGGCAGTTTACAAACATAAATTGCATAAGGACAAACATCCAGACACGGAGCAATTATTTGCAGGCCATACAAATACTTGTTCCGTGCGGGATTCGAACCCACGGCCCCCAACGCAGCAACTCATTGCTAAGCCACTACGCCACGGAGTCGTCAAGAAATAAAATTTCTCTTTTTCCATTTCTTTTCGATCACCCTTTTCTTATACAAATTCACGTTATAGTGGTATGCTGTTAATAAATAAACTGCAGCAGCCGTTAGCGCATCAATAATCATTTTAATAAATTCGCCCGCACATTAGCCTGTACCAAAGCAAACTGAACGACCTTCCAACGTGTGGACGCGATCACAAATTCTTGGCCAATATCTCTGCCAACACATTTGCCACTATGTTGGCCAACGTGAAGAGCCGCCATTCGTCGAAATGTGTGAATTAATCTGTATCAATTACATACCGATGTCTTTTTGTATTATCGATGTTAATTTATGTCACACACAATTACAAATCATAACGCAGTTGCAAAGTGATTCGCAATTAGTCAATTGCTACCCAACAGTGCGATTATAAAATAATTATCAAAGCGTTTCCGTATACGTCATATACATAATTATCCTTTTTAATGGATAGGCCTTTCCTAAAATGCTTCAAGAAAATTTTTGGGTTGGTAAACGCGGACTCGATACCTTCGCTCTAGTAATGTTCCTATTACTTTTAATTGGATATTATGTGTGTCAGGGTCGTGCCAAACAGAAATCTACAGTCTCTGCCTACCACTATGGGTAACAGGCGTGGGTGTTTATGTTATATTATGTTATGCTTTAATTGGTAATGAGGTGGTAGATGTTTATGAGCCTCAGCAACCACTTATCGTTAGTTTGACTGTATGTTTATCTGTCACTTTTATAATATAAATTGGTCCACCTGATGGAAAGTGGATTTCGTAGCTAACAGGCACATCCATCTTCTCCATTAAGAATCAAAATGTAGATTTGATGTCATCCCTGAGAACAAAAATAGAATACCTTAAGTAAAAGGTATATCCGGTTCTCTATATTCACGATTCCAAACACAGCAGCACTAAGCTTCTATTTTACGCTGGTATCCTGACACAGCGTGGTACTTCCTCTGTCGCACTAACCTAGTCGTGCTGGAACCATATTATATCTGCAGCGTGGCTTTACCACGTAAGACTGTCTGTGAAGAAAAGTCTGTGAAATTTGGGTGTTGCGTTGTTTGGATTAGTCGATTCAGCGTTAGTCGATTGCCAGAGATTCGTTCTTTAATGGGTGCAACGCGCAAAGATGGGATTGAAATCAGAGGAAAAAATTGAAATTTTCCTCTTCATGTCTGCTTCTAATATTTTTTGGACATTACCGTAAAACCAGTCGGACGGTCTAGGTATTTTGTACTTTTTCCTATTTACTGGAATACAATACTCGAGTAGTACGGTATCAAAACGTCGGAAATGTCATAACAGCGAACATTGGAGCTGTCATCGCAGAGTACTTTTTAATATACTGCCATTTCACACGATTCTTTTCGATGACAGATTTTCTCAGAAAGATAAATTGGTCCATAAGTTTTTTTAGCTGATATACTTGTAACATGTATATTAAACGCTTGGGACTTTGGATGTATTTGTGAAATTACCTTAGCTATAGCGATAGCGACCAAATCAATTTATACATAATATATTTACTTCATAACTTTTGTCCATTACTATTGAGCAATATGCGCGGTTTTAACTCATATCTGCACCATAGATCTACACATTCTAGGGTCTAGACTCATTAAGTTTTAAGTGTTTCTCTTTAGAGAAAAATCATTTTTGTTAGTTTTAAGCAGAGCTAATGTTACTGTTAACTCGTAACTAACAACAAGCTACAAACTAAATAACCAACTAATAGATTAGTTCTTCGCGAGTGAAAATAGTTATTATAAATTTATTTGTAATTGATCAGGTTGTATATTTATTGAAGTATTTATTTTGAAATGAAAGTGCTAAGATGTTCCTGCAACTCATTGGCAACTAGTTTCTTTAGGGTATATTAATAATTAAAGTTAAAGTAATGTAAACTAACAGCCTTAATACGTCAAACTGCTAGGCATGTGCCTCATTTTTGAAAGGAATTTAGGGCAAGGAAGTGTCCACCACGCTGCCCCAATGCGCGACGGGCTTCACGTCTTCGAAATATTTTTTTAACGTTTTAGACATGTAGGTTTCCTCACGATGTTTTCCTACTTACTATTTTGTCGGGAATTGAGCATGGGTAGCTCGCGTGAGTATGCGAGCTACCCATGCATTCAAAGTTGAAATGTACAGTGAGCGTCTAGCCCTCGACTTATATAGACTTCTATATTAATATTAATAAGGATTATTTTGTTTTATAATAATCGTCGAACCAAGCTTCATCAGCTTGTTCGCACACTACAGAATTCTCAATTCTAATCTTAGTCATTTAATATGAGCTCTAGCAATGATCTTATGATAGCTGTGAGATAATTTTAGCTAACGACCATACAGTTGAACTACCAACAAATGAATAATCAGACAGCTTCACTATATTTTAAAATAAAGAAACGTAACTTAGTGAAAAACATTAACAATTGAAATTGAAATTAACATAAAAAGACTAATGTAGACGTTTTTTGCATTTCTAAATTACGCAAACGGTCAATCTTATACATATTTAATATGGTGCACGTAAATGACGTATAAGTAAGTTAGAACTATTATACTACCATTATTATACAAAATAGAATTCATAAGGTGACTATTTTTTTCAGTTTATTGCACACAAATAAAACAAAAGACTACTTCTACATGAGGTTTATTTTATCAAAGAGAGATCGGCCACGTCAAATTTACTAAAATATGGCGTTCTTACTAAAATATATTTCATATATAAGTAATTTTTAATCACATTATTTACTTCTTGTTCAATAAAAAATTACAATAAGAACGGTCGTGTTGTTTCGAATTTGTTTACCAAAACAGGCCGTTCGCCCTCATAAAATATATAGATCGGTCGAGTCTGTATCCGAATTGTCACTGTCACCGACCGATTCTATTATAATGTATATTTGTTGTGTGAAATTGTTAGCTTATCGTTTTAATTGTTATGTGTGAGCTCGTAGTGACAGAGTTTTATTTTAGTGTTCTCAGAATTACCCTGCAAAAATGACGGTCAGTTTTATATCGTTACGACAGCTTCCCTCTGGCCCGACGGTGGCCCCTATGATAAAAGCTGTGAAATTTATAAAAATAGTTACGTTAATATTGAGAAATTCATAAGTAAAAGCAACCCCATGAGAATGAAGTTTCTTTTATAGAATAAGGAAGACAAACGTGCCGACGGTCCACTTGATGGTAATGGATGGATGCTGTGGCCCTTAGACTCCTACGTTATCATCAATTAAGAATCAAATGCAGAACATTGTGCCCCTTGAGGACCGAGATATCATCTTCTTTATATATAAAAAGTACGTGTCACGTTGTTTGTCCGCGATGAACTCCTAAACTACTGAACTGATTTCAATGAAATTTTTGATCAATGTGCAGCTTGGTCCAACTTAAAAGATAGGATAGCTTACATCTCAATTTATAGTCGCAATACAATATTATTTTATTGAAAATTATTTGTCTAATATTTGACAGTCAATTACAAAATACAAATACAAAATACAAAAATATTTATTCATAACACAAGTCTCATTTACAGTGTTAGATATGGATCTCACCCTTTTAAGTTTGAAAAACCTGTAGTAGGATGAGTCCGCTCTTCCTTTAATCAGTAAGTCATGATAGATATGACTTGTATTACATAAAGATAAATCAACAGACAAAAGTAACAATAATTATAATAGCTGTGAGTGCGTGTGTTTGTGTGTGTGTGTGTGTGTGTGCGCGCGCGCGCGCGTGTGTGTGTGTGTGTGTGTGTGTGTGTGTGTGTGTGTGTGTGTGTGTGTGTGTGTGTGAGTGAGTGAGTGTGTGTGTGTTTTTCAATTTATACATAAAACAAAATAATACGTGTTGTGTGAAAGTAAAGATTCAGTACTGTCGTAGTCAAGCTGTTTCAACCAAGAAGTAATCAACTTTTTACACTCAAAATAATGTTTGCTGTAAAACTTGAGTTTGCCATTTAATTTATTATACAATAAGTGAGATTGCGAATTGAAATTTGTACTAGCAAATTTTGTTTTAACAGTGGGGTAGGAAACGACAGAATAGGGATTACGCTTACTTAAAATTTTTTTATCTAGGGTAATAGTTTTGTGAATTTTAAGAATACATTTTAATATGTAAAGTTGCCTAACAGTTAAAACATTGCAGTCCCGATATAGTTCAGAAGTCCCCGATGTAATTTTCCTGAATGTCATCACTTTAAGGAGTGAGCGTTGAGCCCTCTCAATTTTAATCATTTTGGTTTTGTGGGTACCACCCCATATTGGCAAGCAATATAGTATGATGGATTGTACCAGAGCAGTATAAATGTAAGTAATGAGTTGTTTGTCGGCGACATGTCTTATGTATTTGAACAACCACAATAGCTTTCTGACTCTGTGGGTGCAAGTGTCAATTTGTTTATGCCAATTTAGTTGCTGGTCGAGATATATCCCTAAGTATTTTGTGAAACTAACCTTTTGCAGGGTCTGGCAGTTACATTTAGGCACTCTGTAAGGGTTTTCACAGGAATGGGCGATAAGATGAAGATTATTATTGGGTTGCGCGGAATTTTTGATTGCAAATGTTATATAGTTTGTTTTACTAATATTTAAGGTAAGGAGATTGCTATGTAACCATTTGATAACAGTGTGTAGGCCCTTGGAGGCTGACTCGTGGACTTCATCCCAGTTTTTACCATAAAAAAGAAGCGCTGTATCGTCGGCATAAGAAAAGATTTTACCGTTTGGTAATTTAGTTTCAGTAAGGTCATTGATATATATTAGGAACAGGGTAGGTCCAAGAACACTACCCTGTGGAACGCCATATTGTGTGCAGAGCTCATTAGAACTATATGAGTTATCGTCTATTTTGACTTGTTGAGTTCTCCTTAAAAGATAGTCGGATATGAGAAGAAGAAATTGACCACGAACACCAATTCTGTCAAGTTTCTTGATAAGAATGGGGATGGAGACGGTGTCAAACGCCTTTTTTAAGTCTAGAAATATACACAAAGCTTTCTCACTTCTATCAAGTATATTAACAATATTGCCGGTCAATGCTAAAATAGCATCTTCTGTGCTCCTTTTTCCTCTAAAGCCAAACTGAGCGTCCGATAAAATGTTATATTTGTTCAAAAAATTTAAAAGCCGTTTATTTATAATTTTTTCTATAATTTTGGAAATCACTGTTAGAACAGAAATAGGTCTGTAGTTATTAACGTCGTCTCTAGCCCCACTCTTATATATAGGATGAATAATTGCCCTTTTTAATGACTGAGGAAACACGCCTTTATTAAAACATAGCACGCAGAGATGATTAATAATAGGGCTAAGTTCTGTTTTGGCAAGTTTAATAAATTTTGTGGGTATATTGTCCCAGCCAGGGGCAGAATCAGATTTAAAGTTTGTGATAATTGATTCAATTTCATTTGTATCCGGTTCAATAAATCCGATGGAATTGGGTTGAGGAGAAGGAAGTAACTCGAAGTTACTTTGAGGTAGATGATGTGTAATAATGTCTTCTGCGAGCGTTTTCCCAACATTCAAGAAATGGTTATTAATTAAATTTGCAGAATTAATTGGTGTATCAGCCAACTGTCTAAGTTCTTGATTATTAGACTTTTTATTATTGAGGTGCGTAATATTCTTTAACGTATTCCAAAGTAATTTGTTATTATTTTTAGCTTTAAGGAGTAGATCTTGTTCATATTTTCGTTTAAGTTTTTTTAACAGATTGTTACAAAAATTACGATATCGTTTGTATATTAAAGATAATGTTTCGTTTTATTTATTTTGTTGTGATTGTTTTTGAAGCCTATTTCTGTTTTTTATGCATTTCAACAAACCCGGAGTTATCCAGGGTTTAATAATACGTTTATTACTTGGGATTCTTATAACTTTTGTATTAGTTTCTATTGATTTGTTAATTATTTCAATTAATTTTTCAGATAAAGTGTTTGGGTCTTCTATTTTAATAAGTTCAGCCAGATTGTTATCATTTAGGGTATTTACTGCACTTTTGTAATCAATAAATACCTTTGTTGATTTTCTGTGAGTGAAATCGCTTTTCGAGTAGATATAGGTAAGAACCATGGAATGGTCGGTAGTAGTGGCTTCTAGGACCGCTATCGTAGCAGAGTACTTATTGGGATCAAGATTAGCGAAAACGTGATCTATACAGCTGTTGATTCTAGTGTTTAATCTATGTCCAGGCAATAAACCGTGTTGCGCCATTGTCTCAAGATATTTGTGACTACGTGCATCTAGGTGGCCCTCTAATAGATTAATGTTGATGTCACCTGTTATTATTACGTTTTTACTTAAATTGTTAGATTGAAGATATTGATCTAACGAATTTACAAAACTTTCTATGTTATAATTAGATGGTGATCTATATATACACAAGATAATGAGGTCAGTTAAACAAACTTGCAATCAGTCATGTCAATTATATGTTAGCTCCAAACGATTCTGTCAGATGACGATATCTGTAGACTGGATTGAGTAAATATTTAATAGATGGCGCTATGTTAAAAATACAAACGTTTAATATAATCTACAATTTAGTAGTATAACCACCACGTGTTGCTGTAAGTATTGAACAGATAGAACCGATTTCAAAAAAAAAATTTGCAAACTGTGTGCAGTTTGGTCCAACTTGAGAGATAGGATAGTTTTTATCCCGATAAGTGACAGTTAATTTTTTTATTGCTAATTTCAGGAGTTTTTTTGGGAAAGCAAATGGTCGTTCAGAAAGGGCAGAACAACGTCTGCCTGGTCAGCTAGTAGTCTATAAATTATGTCTTTATTATACTGTGGAGATATAAGGTTTCGTTACCAGCAAGGTATATCATTTTTATTACATATGTAGGTCATCGCTACTAAGTTGTTTATATAACAATTCATAGAAATAATTGCGAAACATTCATTCCGGCCTTTAATGATATCTTCCATCGCATCGTAACATTCACAACTCATCCTCATGTTATTTGTATAGAAGCGAGCAGAAAATTTTAAAGCAGCTTACGCTCGAAAAACTCGGTATGCAGAAAAATCTAATATCCATGTTATATTAAATTTAATATAACACGGACATTTATTAATAAAAAAATAATTTAAGCTATTGGTTAAAAAAACGTTATCGCATTGGGTTTCTTGATGATTCTTTTCAGGACAGAGATATTTCCCGGACCATATATATCATCATCATCATCATTATCACCATTACATCCCTTCACAAGTCCACTGCTGAACATAGGCCTCCTCCAAGAAATGCCACAAAGCACGGCCCTGAGCCACCTGCATCCATCGACTTCCTGCACCTCTTACCAGGTCGTCACTTCATCTAGTGGGGGGACGCCCTACACTTCATCCGGCGGTACGAGGCTGAGACCTTATATAAAATAACTTTAGATAAATAATATTCTTTTCAATTCTATCTATATTGTACGTATTTTTTGCTACAGCATCCACTTTCAATCAGGTTTCCAGCAGATTATGTGCTCGTTTAACACCCTTATTCTATAGAAATGTTTGCAGAAATAAATTTAGAGCATCGTTGGTAATATTTTTTATTAAAGATTTTAGGGTGGAAAACGAACACAAATACCACCTGATGGTAAATGCTATGGCCCGGAGACATCTACGAGTACATTTATCTTCAATTAAGAATCAGAATCTGACAACTCCTAAGGACTGAGATGGAATGCCTCTTTTCCAGTAAAAAGGGTCTCCGGTTCTCCATACTCATCATCCGGAAAATAGCATTAAGTTGCTATTTTACGCTGGTATTCTGTGAGAGCGTGGTCCTACCCCGGTCGAGCCGACCCATTCGTGCTACAACCATAATGTAGCTGGAGCGTGGTTCTACCACGTTAAAAGTTAGAAGTTACAACACATCCAATCATTAACCCTTTCCCTGTCCCATGAATCATATATGAACATTTCGATTGTTGAACGATTGTGCCTAAATCGCGGACAAAGAAACTGGTAATAATCAAGCCTTGCATGTCCGTTATTTTTGATGCAGCCGTAAAAGAAAAAGTGAGAGGCATTCTTTGCGTCTTAGCACTATAATATCTTCAGCGAAGATATTATAACCTTTTAAAGCAGCTATATCATTCATACGATTATTATCAAGCAGCCCGCGAATGTAATGCCTCCTCTACACTACTCGCGAAGTAACTTTGACGACGTGCTCGTCGAAGTCGATCGCAGTCGGAAAAACGTGACTACACACTCGTGCTACTTGGCGAAGAGCTCAGTCGTCTTGAATCTCCCGCACCCTTAACATGAATAACGTTCAAGAGGCAGCTGCTATACGTACCTAATTGAGTGAACAGTACGACGTCAATGCGTTAACTAAATAAATAATTATGTAGAAAGCTATATATTTAATATTTATATATATAAAAATATAATAATAACTGGCGTACGCCGAGTAGTGTAGTGAGAAGCTTTGTGCAACTTCGGGGTACTTCGCGAGTAGTGTAGAGGAGGCATAAAGATTTTGATTACCTACTCATACGACAATGTTCAGTAAATTCCACGATGCTGCCGCGCCGCTATAAACGCATTTTAAACTGCGGGCGTTTCAGCTTACGCTGGCTGACATTTACTTCCTAAAATAGATTGTTTTTAAACATATCTTTTTGCATCCAGTCCGCCAGTATTATCTTAATTTTGTAAATGGTTCCCTAGACTTTAAAATCTACCGCTGGTCTTAAGTCTGTTGAAGTGCACCAACTGGTATGCATTACTTGGGTTTTTTTTAATTTGTTACTCTGCTTGACATGTGCTTGATCTACGAGTACATCATCTGTCTGTGTTATTGGAGTTAAACGTTTTTTTTATTGAACTTTTCACTATACGTTACTAGTATCTAGAGCAAGTCACATACACCCCCGAACGGATTCCTGCCTTGTCGTGGTGGGGGACTTAAGAGCCCTGGCTTGGTCACGCGCAGTGGATAAAGAGGAACTCAAATGGCTGGCCTAAGGTGAAGGGGCAGCCCGAATTAACCACTCCGAGTGGGCTTGGTGAACCCACTTCAGATGTTTGTTGGTGGGCTCCGGCGAGAGGGGTGTAGTCTCTAACTGCCGCTGCAGTCGAGGTGGGGACGCCGAGGAAGGGGAATGTCGGTATTGCAAGGCGCAGCTCTCCCTATTCTCTACAGCCGAATCTTGATTGGCGGCGGAGCCATAGACCATCTCAGTACTCAGTCCTTATTCATACTTGCTGATTAAGTCATAATTTTAATAATAATGTCGAGACCGAATTTCGGTTACGGCGGCAAGTCTCAACGAAGATTAGCCATCGGCATAGGACAGGATTATAGTGCCCAAGTGTATGCGAAAGTTCATGTGCACTCTCTATTCCCTCTCTCTCACAGTCCGATGGGACGGTAAACCGACACGATCGGAGAGAGATCAGACGTAGGATCAACGGCTTTACGTGCTTTCCGATGCACGGGGGTTAGACACCGTCGACTTCCTGACTCCGGGCATCTACTGACAATTTCTAGATGGAAAAACTCAATAACTGATTTTTTGGCCCAACCCGGGATTCAAACTCGGGACCTCAAGATCAGCGGTCGCTTTTACAACCACTAAACCAACGAGACAGTCAAAAGTTTATGGTGTTATTATTATGCACAACCTTTATGAGTATCACTGTTGGGCTCTTTTCTTTCATTATTGAGTATTGAAGCGGAGAGACTTAGTTATAAAGTATTAGTGGACATCACATTTCTTGGAAATGTATTTAACTTCATGGACAAGTTTAGTTTAGGTTCACTTATAGTCCTTTAATTTAAGGCCGAGCGTGTGGAAAATACGCACGCAATTTCATGGGTGTTAGCACCAAGGATTATGCCTGCGCTACATTGCATTCTTACAGCTTTTTTATAGGAAAGATGACAAACGGGCACACAGTCCACCTGATGTTAAGTGGTTGCTGTGATCTATAGACATCCACATTTATCCTCGATTACGAATCAAAATGCAGATGCGTTGTCACCCGTGAGGACTAAGATGGAATGCTTCTTTTCCAGTAAAAAGGGTCTCCGGTTCTCTACGCTCATCATACGAAACTTAATATAATAGATAAAATAGCAGCTTAACACAGCTGTGTTAAGCTGCTATTTTACGCTGGTATTCTGTGAGAGCGTGGTCCTTCCCCGGTCGAGCCGACCATTCGTGCTATAACCATAATATATAGCTGCAGCATGGCTCTACCACGTACAAAATATTATCAGCTATAATATTTTAATATCTTGTAAATGTCATCATACTTTAGAAACATTCATTTCAATTTATTATTTCTTATCAAAGATTGCCATTTAGAGATTAAGCAATAAATTCCGACTAATGACTTTTTTCCTTAATCTTCTTATCTTGCTACCAAATATTAAAAAAAAACATTCTTCTCACTGAAGCAAGAGCAAACGTATAACTTTCACAACAGCGATAACAACATAATATTTTTATATAAGTCTTGGATACATTTCATCGAGATTCGTCGTAATAATTCCATTATACGAAGCGAATTTATATATAAATAGGATTTGTTATGTTATTTGTGTGCCGATTTACTTAATACTGAATAAAATTATAGTTCTTAATAAGAATAATATCATATTATGATTATAAAATGAATTTTGTGGTAGGGCAATTATAACTATATTTAGCTCTATACACATTATCAATAAAGGTAAAAAAACATTATCTAGGTTAAAAGTATTTGCGTGTAGGAATATTCTATGTTTATTTTCAAAGCGTTTTTGGGTTCATGCACGCACAATATTTAATGCAAATGAAAATCCACCACTTATTTACCGAGATAAAAATATATTTTTTTATTTTAATACAGTGCACTCCTCTTTTACGACACCGGCTATTATAACGGGAGAATAGCCATAAGAATGATAAATGATATAATTAAATCTGTGGCCCATATATATATATATATATATATATATATATATATATATATATATATATATATATATAATACCTAACGTATAATGTTTACGATCTTAGGTTATTATAACGTATAGCAGAGATTCGCGATATTAAATATTTGATTTAAAATTACGATTCCATTTAAATTAATGCGCTACTGTTCGTATGTTATGAAAAGTGTTTTCATTTGTAATTTTTCATGTTATGTTATTGCTTTAGTTAAGTGTTGTTTGAGATAATACATAATATTTACGAGCATTTTAATGATTGTTTTACGTGGTAGAAATACGCTGCAAGATATTACATTGAAGTATAATCTACTTATGTACGTGTTTTATGGTTGTAGCATAAATGGGTCGGTTCAATCGGAGAAGCTTGCGAGGAACACTAGCGTGTAATAGCAGCATAACTCTTTTAGTAAATGACGATAATCGGAGACCCTTTTTACTGGTAACGAGCCATTCCATCTTAGTCCTCACGGGTGACAACGCATCTGCATTTTTAATTTTTAAACGACGATAGATGCAGGTAGCACTATGCTCAATGATCTCAACAGTGTGTCCCAACGGATAGGTCTTAAGACGAATATGGACAAAACAAAAGTCATGTGTAACGTCCATACCACAGTAGTTGGGGACACTAACCTCGAAGTTGTTGACGAGTATGTTGAGTGTGTCAGACTAGGTAAGTCCAACTTCGACCGAGAGGTCAATCGACGGATTCAACTCGGTTGGGCAGGGTTCGGGAAATTACGGCACATCTTCTCGTTAGACATACCTCAAAACCTGAAAACGAAATTGTACAACCAGTGCGTGTTGCCAGTGATGACTTACGGATCTGAAACGTGGTCCTTCACTGCTGGCCGTATGAGGAAGCTCAAGATCGGTCAGCAAGCTATGGGGAGGGCTATGCTCGGGGTTTCTCTGGGTGATAGACTTAGAAATGAGGATATCCGCAGTAGAACCAGAGTGACCAAAATAGCCCAAAGTGGCAATGGGCCGGCCATATAACTCGAAAAACCGACAACCGATGGGGAAAAAAGGTTCTCGAGTGGCAGCCTCGTACCGGCAGAGTGGCAGACGAAGTGTGGGGCGTCCCCCTACTAGATGGAGTGACGACTTGGTAAGCCATGCAGGAAGTCGATGGATGCAGGTGGCTTAGGACCGTGCTTTGTAGCATTCCTTGGAGGAGGCCTATGTTCAGCAGTGGACTTGTGAAGGGCTGTAATGATGACGAGATGTAGGTATATCTATGTCACGGCCTCAGTGTTAGTTAACGTCGTTCGCCTCAATCGATCTATGTACGTTTTGTGCCTGCATCGATCCCACTTCTGATGTCGGAGAAACACAACTCTCCTCGACATCGTCGTCAATCGAACAAAAAAAAATAAAACTATTTTGAAAGTCACTACTTTGCTATTACTACTTTGCAATCACTAAATTAAAATTTTGTCGCGAAACGTTGATCTTAATACATCCGATTGCTGGGTATACCTCCTGTGACTGGCTTAATCTCACTACGCTACTAATGCTACGGCCACATGTGTTAAAATAGCACTCAAAATTACTTTGAACAATTTACTAGCTGCTAATACTTTACCGCTGTGTAGTAAGTAAAGAGAACCGGAGATATGTTTTTTTATAGAATGTGGGTGACAAACGAGCATACGGTCCGCGTGATGGTAAGTAGATGCTGTAGATCATAGACACTTAAATCTTTCTTAAATTTACACTTAAAATGTATAAGCGAAGTATACCTGAGGACTAAGTGAAATGCCTCGTTATCAATAAAATAGGTCTTCGGTTAGTCGTCGTCACCATAAGAAACAAATCAGCATTCTGATTCTATTTTACGTTGTTATTCTGTGGGAGCGTGGTCCCTGGTTGAGCTAAATCATTCGTTCTACAATTATAATATAACTGCAGAGCGGCTCTCCATCTTCAAACAGGTTTACTGCTAACGAGAAATTTCATCATATTTCTCAGAAGTGACAACATATCTGCATTTTGAATCTTAATCGACGGTAGATATCATCCACAGCATCCACTTACCATCATATACTTATTTTTTATCTATACTAGTATCAAATAAAATCTGATTTAAACTAGATTGTTAGGTCTTGCAGACAGACATCTGACCCATGAAAATTATTATATTTTTTTTTATATGATAAGGGTGACAAACGAGCACACAGTCCACCTGATGGTAAGTGGTTGTTGCGGCCAATAGACATCTACATCTATCCTCTATTACAAATCAAAATGTAGATGCGTTGTCACTCGTGAGGACTAAGATGGAATGCCTCATTTCCAGTAAAAAGGGCCTCCGGCCACCTGCACTCACCAAGCGAAACGCAGAGGTAAACTTCTACTTCACGCTGGTTTTCTGTGAGGTCGTGGTACCACCCCGGTTCGAGCTGGCCCATCCGTGCGACAGCAAAAGCTGCCGTGTGGCTCTACCACTGTTAAAAATTATAGCATTGTTATTGAAGTTACACAGCTTAATCGAATGTTAGCAAGTGCTTCAACAATTAATTACAAATTTTCAACCGGGAAGACATACGAAGAAAGCAAGTTAATAAAATTCTTGTAAAATAGATATTATACTATATAAAGGCGGATTTTTTGTTTTAACCTACTCGTTTAGCCTATTGCTGAGGAAGTTTTAACCGCAAAACACTCTCTACAGGAACAAAAATCACTATTTTGCAGTTTTGTACATATAATAGTGTTGATACCTAAATGACTGGTAGCTGCGGACCGCGGGTTCGATTGTTGGAAATAACTTAAATTATTCCTTGACTGGCCTTTTGTGAATTGTGCATTATATTTATAAGTTACTTTCATGATATACCATAAAATACTAGTGTAAGGTGTTCTAAACAAAAAAATAAAATAATAAATTCCCAGATATATAGACTATAGGCTACGTGGTGGGAAATCGTAATGATTATTTTAAAAAGCATTAATTTATTTATTTGACACAAACTTTCTACGATGTATACGCTACTGCCAATTGTTTTTGTGGTATATTTGAATAAGGTTAAATCTTTGAAGATTAAAAAAATATTTTGCTTGTAAGCAATTTATTTTAATATTTAGTCATGAGTACATTACTAAAAATTTCCAAAATATTTTGCTATTGTTTTTAAGAGTAAAAAATGTGGGGTGTTTTATTGTTTAATTATTTAACGTATTTCTTGTAGTATAAAATTGCTTCCAACAAATACAGTTATTTTGAAAGAAAGTACTGTAATAAAATTACTCGTTGGGCTGGAAAATGCGCACCGTTTATACTTTCCTTTTTCTTGACGATTCTCTTTGTAAGAGTACCCTTACTAATCATAATAAAATACTTCAAAAGTACGACTTCTAATTTTTGCTGAAAGTTTATAAAACGAAATAATCCATTTTATAGTCGTGAACACTTTCATTTCACGATGGCATTCACAAAATAAAAACTAAAGTCAAATATTTTGTTTTTATAAAACTATAACGACTAATTAGATTGAAAAGTTTTACACCTTATTAAACTACCAAATGATTAATCTTTATAAGATTTAATTAGAATATCTGACAACAAGTTTTTTTACGTGGTAGAGCCATGCTGCAGCTATATTAGTAGTATAGTTGTAGCACGATTGGGTCGGCTCGACCGGGGAAGGACAACGCTCTCACAGAATACCAGCGTACAATAGCAGCTTAGCGCTGCTGTTTCGTATGGTGAGTGTAGAGAACCGGAGACCCTTTTTACTGGAATTGAGGCTTTCCATCTTAGTCCTCACGGATGATAACGCATTTGCATTTTGTTTCGTATTCGAGGATAGATGTAAATGTTTATGGGGCACAGTAACCACTTACCAGGTGGACGGTGTGCTCATTTGTCACCCTTATCTTATATAAAAAAAAGTTGAAATGAGAAGAAAGGCTCTTTGAATTAAACCTTTGTTATAATAGTAAAATTTCAGTTTTAAGTTTTTCAGTTTACCTTTTTACTACAGTTTTACTTCAAATTTTGGAATCATTGTGAAGAGTGAAGTATTAAAAGTGAAACTTTGATTTTCTTTGACGTGCTTAATATAATTCAGCTCAAATTCTATTTTTTAAATATCGGAAGTTATTATACTTGAATTCTGAAATAGGAGAATAAATTATCTTATCACAAATTCTATATCGTTCTTTTATCATTATTTAATTCTTCTGTCATAAATGTTATGACTTTGGTAGAAGGAGGGGAATCAGTTGAAGTTCATCCCCGCTACTTAAATCTATAAAGTTACATGTCCTTCCATTGCGCGGCTTAGTTTATACGGTGTGGTGTAGAAAGCAGTAGCAATCGACCACCACAGGCGCAAGAGTTTTGGCGCGAATTTAGAATTTGGATTTTTTTTTGCGTATATTAGCTTCGAATATATGAGTAGGAAGTGTTGGTGGAGTTGAGTGATCACAGATATAATTTCCTAAAAGGAAGTAAGTTCATATTTTTTTAAATATTATTTTTTACTTTTAATAACTAATCTACATTAATAATTATAATGTGTCAATTAATGGAATAATACAGTTGAGATAAGTTCTGCATAAGTTATTTAAAATTAATCACATGAATCATTACTATTTCTATCGTTACATTTTTTAAAAACAGTAAGTTTTAATGTCTTTGTTTAAAATAGCTTTATAAAAACGTACTCATTAATAAAAAAAATTACGGACAAATCAAAAATTAACCCGAATATTGTAAGGTAAAATTTATTAAGTAGATAATTAATGTTTAAAAATAAAATTGATATTTAATTAATTTTTATCCAAACATTGTATGATTTAGATTCAACATTTAGCTCTACTTTTCTGTATGGGATTTTGTTTACTTGATGTTTTTTCTACTGTCTTAACTACTGATACTTAACACTCTCTCAAACTGAAATACATATTCATCGAAGAAACAGCCGTTTAATAGACTTCGACAACAAAAACATAATTTACAAAAAAATTATAAATCGTCTCTGTTGCATAATCGCTAAGCGCTTCGCTACGACGTTGCTGGTCATAGATTCGATTCCTTGTCGACGCAAACATTTGTTTGGCAGAGAAATTATGGATAAAAATAAATAATTGGCGGACATTTTGTACCTGACTAAAATGTGACTGGATGCGTTAAAAGAAATGAAAAATGGCAATAGACTATTATTTAAATATAAATTTTTTTGTAAGAAAATTAGAATAACTATAATCCCAGAAATGAGTGATTTTCATTTTCTGAAAAAGTTCTGGAGATTTTGATTTTTATGAAAGGTGATAATTTAAGCATAAGCCAAATAAAATAACTTTTTAATATTCTTTGAGTATAGGGCATCCCCCACTAGATGGAGTGACGAACTGGTAGGAAGTCGATGAAATGTGGTGCCTCAGGATCATCCTTTGTGACACTCCTTGGGGGGGAAAGGGGACTTTGTTCAGCAGTGAACTTAGGAAGGGCTGTAATGATGATTCTTTACGTAGGTAACTACAAAAATACTTCAACATAAAATGTATCATTCAAATTCTACTAATTAATCATATTGATTTATGTTCGATTATGTATTATCGATTGTGTGTAGTTTTGAAGGCATTATGATTTCCCTTAGGTGTTAGTAGCGTCAAGGTGTGATTTGTCTAGTTACTACGATACCTACCAAGCGGCAAGTCCTCCCAGCTACGTACTAAACTCATGTCCATCTGGGTTGAGCTGAACAGCTTACAATTAAATATTGAATTTTATTTATGAGATTCAACTACATTCAATTCATTTTAATTCTATTCCAACACAAAAATGTAATATGTATCTTTTAAATATATATATATTCTGGTTTATTCGAACTTCGTTACTTTTTTTTCTCATTATTAGTTTACTTTTGCTGCACTACATCCCATATGTTTATCTCTGCTTATCCTAATGGTTGACTGGGAGAGAATGCCTTAAGGCATTAAGTCCCCCATATGTACGATTTTTCTTTTGTGCATAAAAGTTTAAATAAAAACAAAAATATAACAGGGATAAAACTTACTCGGAACCAAGCTGGGTTATATTTGTTTAATGAACCTTGAACATTGAACTGAAAAATTTCCGATCCATTCACCAGAACCATAAGTAACCTTACAACGTTTGCTGCTGTGTTTGTGTGCTAAAATACTGTTTATTCTGGTAGAATAATTGTAATATAATCTTAACTTCGAAAAACTTATGAACAAAATATTACTATTGGCCCTATATGGGTTGGGAAATCAAAACGTGAAAGTAACTTAAATTACATAGCTTAAATAGTTATGCATATCTAGTTTAGCAACAGATAGGTTGACAGAAAATGTTACGCTAATTACCAAGCTGTAGGCATTAAGAGTTGATATTTTGTACTGCAGGTCGTTGTTCTGGTTTTACGAACACTTTAGGATTATTAAAGGTGTAGTATTCGACGATAAAGTTATTCCATTAATTTTATAGTAAGTTTTCAGTAGCCTTAACGAAAATATGATACATAAATAATATCTCTCAGAGGTTAGAGGAAGCCTGTGCCCACCTGTGGGATGTATATAAGCTGTAACTTTAAATAATATAGATTTTTAAGTACTTTTTAATCATTTTAATGTTCTATATTCAAAATGAATTAATTTAACAACTGACATTAAAAAAAAACTGTAAAATTTCATTAGAGCCTGTCAGTATAAATTATATTTATTAAGGATAATAACGGCTGTAATGATCCATGTTTTTTCTGCCACCAGGGCGACGCCACTAGAAAGTGAGGTATAATATTTGACAGATTTCATAGCGGGGAAGTTAATTTGTTCGGAAAATATAAAGGTTATTGTTTCTTTCTGCACTATTAGCTATATTTTATATTAATATCATTAAATATAAATAAAGCAAACCACAGATATTCATAAAAGTAGAAAAATAAAAAAAAGTTAAAAATGTGCAAAAAATTAAAGAGCAAGCCACCGACGCATTGTTTTGTGTATTACAATTTAATAATCTAGAAACTGATAAACGTTTATTAAAAACCAACTTCTAAATTAAATTACACTGTGTAACAAAAAACTACCTCAGTGCCAACTAGCGGCATCTGGTGTGCAGAATATTATTAGCTCCCATTATAATTATCTATAGGTATTCAATTACCTTTAACTTTAAGGTACGATATATACTTAGTTCGAAATAAGCGCGATATTTTTCAAAAAATTGTTTTGTTCGAATGTATTATTATTTCCATTATAAAATATATATTATATAAATTAATAATATGTAATCATAGAACAAACGTATTATTATTTCATTAATAAAATTAGAAGTTAGTGTAAATGGATAAATCATAAAGATAAGACTTGATGAATCTTAATGATTGCTAGTATGCCTTCAATGTGTGATTAATTAAATTACAGAAATTTCCAATCCTACGTTCAGCAGTCGACTAGTAATGGGCAGTAGTGATGATGATGAAGAACGGTGAGCTTAAGGTAGGGAAATTCTAAATAGGTCAATGGAACCCAAGGCCGACTTCATGGAGAAAGAGGGACTCTTTATGATGAACTCTCTTCCAGAAGCGGTCCCACAGGAAGTGGACCTGGTCGAGTCCCGACGGTTCGACAAAAAATGAGATTTACTTTATTATGACGACCAGAAGACAACTGTTCAGTGATGTCTCAGTGATCGCGAGGGTGAAAACTGGTAGCGATCACCGAATGGTCAGTGGCACACAGTGGAATCTAAACGTTAAGTTGGAGAGGTCTCATCTAATGAAGTCAACGCTCCGTCCCCCTCGTGCTCTAATCCAGAGTTCCGAAACCTTTCAGCTCGAACTACAAAACCGTTTTTAGTGCCTAGAAGATTACAATGCAGTGGACGATATGAATGACAAGCTCGAAAGTAAAATATTGTCCTTGCACAATTACTTACAGGTAAATGTCCCTAAGGCATAATACCTTAAGTTACATACATATGTTCAAAAATCATATATATATATATATATATATATATATATATATATATATATATATATATATAAGCATATATATAAGCATAACAACTAGTGATTTAGATAAGTGTATACAATAAGTATACAAAAAAAAAACTTAATTTGCAATTATATCTAGCAAGTACTTGCGAAACTTGTAGGAGAAAACAAAATATATATCAGACTGGCTACTGACCCCGTAATAAAGTTTGCTTAACCTAGCTGCACGAGCGTTGTTAACAAGCAAATTCCTACAAAATGGAGGGCCAAGTGGAAGCATGGGAGCTCGCGGTTCTGTCCTGGGCGCTCTAAAATTAAAGGAGCTTAGAAGTAGGGGACAGTTTATTTAACTTCTTAAAATTAAAAAAAAAAGTAAGAGCGATAATAGTTCTGCGTTTTTCAAGAAAGTCCATATTTAACATACGGAATCTGAAGTTCTAACCCCTACTTACGCGGTTGTGCTTATATCCGTAACAATCACGTAACATATTACGGGTGACCTTTGTCTAGTCTAAACGTTAGACTTCTTTCTCATGTGAGCGCTTCGAATTCTAGTTATGAAATTCACGCTCTAGTGCAGGTATTGCGAATCCATTGCTATTCATGCTGGGCGCTAACATGCGCACTCACTGCTATTTAAAAAGACTTACTACATTTACCACTTATGATGATGAATTATGTATTATTCAGAAATGTTTGAATTGGAGTACATTAACAAAAAAATCATTAATATTTAGAAGTGTGTAAATTTTCTTTGAATTTTCTCAATTCAAAGAGAAAGTTATTGCTTTTGTTATTGTACAATTTGTCGTTGATTCCAAGTCACGTAACATGACTTCCGATGTTAATGTACAGATCAAATCCAACTCAAAGCAAGCCGCTTCCATTTCTAGTTAACATGCTGTCAAGTCTTATTTTTGTTTAACATGTAACGATGTTTGAACACGCATGTTTTAGGAATGCTTGAGAATAGCAAAAGAAAAACAATGGAATAAAACCAATTTTACGGATTTTATCGCGTATAATTTTGTTTTTAATTCTAAATTTAAATAAATTAATTTCAATAATTATCAACATAATTTCCATAATGAATCAATTTGTGATTTTATATATAAGTCAACTTCGACTAGGATTCCCGACCCTTGACCTGGACCTGGATGTAAAACGGTTTGGCCACGAGGTTTTCATTCTAATAACATTTTATAAAAAAAAACATATTTTGTATTTTTGGAGTTATTAGAAAAATCTGCTGACTGAAATAACGATTACAATGTACAGGGAAAATGTTTAAGCAATGATCGTACTAAAATCGTGGACCCGGGAAAGATTTAATTGCCATAATTTGTGTATATTCTATAATAGAATATATACAAATTGTGGACATTTAATTAATAACCGCCAGAGATTTACTCCGTGTTAAAAATAACATCTCTAGATGAACTTGGACAGTAAAACACCCAAATACAAAATTGCATTCAAATTGCAAGTAGTCGTTTATGAGAAATCTATTACATACAATATATACATGAAATGCTCACATAAAGTATAGATGAACTACTAATTTGCCTTTTGTAAATTAATTACACAGGTCTTGTAAATAAACATAACACATTCATTAAAAGGAAATAGTTACAAACAAATTGTAATATTGCGATTGATTAATTACCTTTTGCGTGCATACTTGATACGCAATGCTATCGCAAAAACTGGGTGGGTCTATATAAATAGCCCAGTATTCGTTTTCGTTGCGGCAACTTCAAACTTCATTGTTACAGACAATTATTTCTAACAGATATAGAGATAGTGCATACTTGAACTTACAATCAATAATTAGTTTATTGTTCTATTTTGATACATAGATGGAAAGTTAAATTTTATAACTAAGAATGCAGCTATATTATCGTTGTAGCACAAATGGTCGGCTCGACCGGGGTAGAACAACGCCTTCACAGAACATCAGCGTAAAAGCAGCTTCATACTGTTGTTTCGTATGGTGAGTGTAGAGAACCGAAGACCCTTTTTACGGGATAAGAGGTATTCCATCTCAGTCCTCAGAGGTGACAACGCATCTGAATTTTATTTCTTAACTGAGGATAAAAAAGATATCTATGGGCCACAGTATCCACTTACCATCAAGTGGACTTATGCTCGTTTGTCACCTTTATTTTATATTTTTTTTTATAGAATAAGCGTGACAAACGAGCACACAGTCCACCTGATGGTAAGTGGTTGCTGCGGCCCATAGACATCTACATCTATCCTTTATTACAAATCAAAATGTAGATGCGTTGTCACCCGTGAGGACTAAGATGGAATGCCTCATTTCCAGTAAAAAGGGCCTCCGGCCACCTGCACTCACCAAGCGAAACGCAGAGGTAAACCTCTACTTCACGCTGGTTTTCTGTGAGGTCGTGGTACCACCCCGGTTCGAGCCCGCCCATCCGTGCGACAGCAAAAGCTGCCGCGTGGCTCTACCACTGTTAAAAAACGATCAAAACCACCTCAACAACAGAATACAACTCACCGTCTGAATTCCTGTAGGTAAACTTTACTTTTGATACATAATTACTTTACTTTTTGATGTATAATTAGTTTAGTTTCTGATGTCTCAATTCAATCGCTGTGCGTTGAGTCCAGATTTACTACATATTTACGATCAATAAAACTATATGTATCTGAAACGATTTTATTGTTATTGAACTAATGCAATCACTGTCCATAATCGCCCAGGTCTTGTCTGAAACAATGTCAATTGCCAATTCATTATATCGTAATTTGCCACAATGCCGTGTTATTTTTCTTTCTCGCACGTTTTTCCTCGACACGGTTACGGGTGGATAGGAAACAAGGTTTGACTGTTGTGAAAGAACTTGGGAGCGTATCGTGAATTACTCTATTGAATTATTTAATCTGCTATCATTTTATGGGATCGAGAACAATCGAAGGCTATATTTTTTATTTACATACTAACTGGTACCCAGTATGTTGCGACCATAAAATAAATAATTGTGGAAATATCGTTTTATATTTGGAAGAGTTATATTGTTTACTTAGGAATGATAATACATTCATTGAAGTTGAATGATATATAACTTTCAAATAAATTTGTCGGTACTGTAATTTAATTGTACTATGCCTATAACCTTGCAAGTGCAAGCAATAAGTTGACAAAGTTTTACCGTAATATGATGAACAGTATAACAGCGTATAAAATACGAACAAACATACATTATATTTTTATATATTAGATAAATATTTTTTTGCCAATAGTTAAACAATGATTGCAAATATATCAACTTTAGAAATGACATATAGAGTAATTATTGTGTTCTGTGTTAATGACAGTATTCTCTATCATCTGATGCCTTAACCTTAACGTCTTGTTATAGTCACCTGTAAATGAATTCTACCAAGGAGGCCGTCTGGGTACCATAGACTTACGCCAGTATATTCTAAGTCATTTACCTCATCATGTCAAGCTGTGCCGGCATAGCGGCAATACGTGCACTACTGTGTTCCGCTCTAAAGAGTATACAAAGATAGTATTAGTACGTGCCATGAGGTATTACTTCTTAGTGGTGCATCAGAATATAGAAGGCATGATAGGCAAAGAGCTAGAAATTGAATTGTTCTTACATAGCAACATTATTCATATTTTATGTATTACTGAAAAAACTGTTAAAAGCTTATAACTTAATGCTTAACTTCAGTAATCACTAGGTGGTACAGTTCATTCAATAGAGAAACGGTTTTAAGAGGTGGCTCGTTAATATTAGCTAGTAAATTATTATCATGTAAAGACATTGTGAGCCTCTCTGTTAAGCGAACTGTAGAAATGCATGTGTTGAGTTTGAGCACCTCATCGTTGTGAACGTCTACAGACCCACATGTTCTATATATCATACTTTTGAAAAAAAAATATGGAGGAAGTTTTTGTTAAGTTTGATAAACCGAATAAATCTGTTGTAATATGTGGAGACTTTAATATTAATCACCTAGAAGCTTCCTCCACCAATATTAAATTTAGATCATTGTTTAAATAATATGGTTTTTTTAATTTATTTTTAGAGCCAACTTGTATTACTGAATGTAGTGCAATATGTATAGATAATATTTTTACAAATGTTAAGCCGTTGCATAAATGTATAATTAAAAAATTGAGTTGGAGAAGTTTAGAAGTAACGTAGTGATGAAACTTCCATCACTTTCGTGCCAAAATGATCCTGATTTTTTGTATGAAACATTTCTTAAGCTTATTTGCAATAAATTTAATAATATTTTTACTTCTAAAATGTTCTAGAACAGTCGGGAGGCATTCAATGAATGGGCGACTGAAGAGTGGATTCATATAACCTTTGTTTGCTCTTATGGACATAAGAGCAGACAAAGGTTATATGAACTTTACCATGAAAGGTCATATAACCCTAGCGTCGAATTTAGGGAATATGTAAAAAATATTCAAAAATATTTAAAAGAGTGTGCTCCACAGCCAAGTTTTTGCATTTGAGCAATAAAATTAAGACGGCTTCTAATACAATTAAAATGACATGGAGTAAAATTAATAGTGAAACAGGTACGGCCAACTCTCGCAATTCCAACTACCGGTTGAGTTTTAACAACAAATTAACTGAATCAGATCAGGATGATGCAATGGTTTTTGAGAAATATTTTACTGACATTACGATCTTAACCACTAAATCACTGAATTCTTCCCCTGCCGTCGCCGAATTATTACTTAAACAAAATGTAAATGCGTGTACAAAGAATTTTACGTTTCATAAAATATTTTAAATCTATTGATATTAAGAAAACTGCAGATATGTGGGGGATTTTCGTTAAAGTTATTGCGCCTATGATAGGTATAATCGCACCCCATCTAGCTACCCGTCAATTTTAGATCAATTTCTGTACTGCGAACACTTAGTAAGATTTTTGAAAAATTATTCTTGATGAAATGTTAATTTTTTTGATGTAAATAGTTTACTTCAAAAAATAATAAAATAAATATATAAATAATATACTTTGGCCTCTCAATACATTTATAAAAATGTAATGTACGAACATAAAAATAAAGGTAGTTATACAAAAATAAGTGATATTCAATCTGTAAATACTAGGAACAGACACAAGCTAGTAGTACCAGTTACTCGACTCCACTGAGTCAGTAATTCATTATTGGGGCGCAGTATAGCTTTTACAACAAAATCCCAGAAAATATACAAAATTTAACCTGCTCAAAGTTCAAAAACTTTATTAAATAATGTGTGTATAAAAAGGGTTATTATAATATTAAGGAATTTATGGATAGAAAAAAAGTCCCGCTGGGTTTCTTGCTGGTTCTTCCCAGAACAGAGGTTTTTTTTCGAACCAGTGGTAATTAAACAAAAGAGTGACTTTCAATAAATATTATTTATAATCTATACTGAATAAGAAAGTTTCTGTTTCTGTTTATAGTTCTCAGAGGTGACATCGCATTTGTAGCTTTTTCCTGTCTATTGTGTCTATGGGCTGCAAAAGCCACTTACCATCAGGTGGACTGTTAGTTGGATTGTATTGTACCAGGGTCGTTAATTTAACAACTCTTCATAACATAATAACATAACACTAACAAAAACGTTCAAGCTTCAACACCGATTTGTTTTATTATTAGCAGCGATTCTGGCATTTTTCAAAAGGATTTCGTAGTAAAGAATTTATTTAAAATAAATTTAACAATTAATACTTTTGATTAAATTCCGAAAAGATAGATGTGATAAATTGTAATATAATTATGTAGTTACCCATTCTAGATTTTAAATTATCTCAATTGTTTTTAATAGAGCTGTTTTTAAGCACGTTGTACTACATTGTTAAGAAATGAAAAAAAAGTATCATGTTATAATAGCTACTATTTATTAGTTTTTTTTTTAACTTATTGTATCAGGTTTTTATCTGTAAGTATGTCAGTGTAAAACATATATTAGACTGTTGATTCCTTAATAAAAATATAATTCCATCAAAGTTTCAATGGAAGAAATTAATATATCATAGATGTCTTGAGCGAGGGTTTTTATTTTTATTGCAGGCTATTTTCCACTTTTAATTTTTGTTTGATATTCGCTTATTTTAAATATCCCGTAACTGTTAGTAATAATACTTTCTCTTAATTTACAGGTGAATATGCGAATATGATGTTTTTTTGTTTTTTTCTTACCTCTGCCTTGTTACGTCAGATTGCATTACGAAACGTATTAAATAACATGCATTTTGAGTACCTACATATTTGAACAATAAAGTAATATAAAAATTTCACATCTTAAATAATTAAATTAGAATATTCATATGTTCGCAATACCCGTAACAACGTTATTAAAACAGTGATGCAAATAGAATGTGTGCACTCGTATATATGATGTATAATATACTGAATATGTATAGAATATCAAAATAAAAACTAATTTATGCAATTGCTTTCTAGCGGTTAGTTGAAAGCTATGTTATTAGGACCTGCTCAATGTTCCTTCTATCATTTAATATTAATCTTTAAAAAAAATAGGTTCTCTTTGTTTATTCATGTAGCAAAGAAATAAACTCAGCTTTTATAGTTTATACATGAACGCGTTGATGCCCATTGCTTGGCTTTACCGTCGGTCATAATATAAGCACCTTTTTTTATAGACGTAAGGGTGACAAACACGCACACAGTCCACCTGATGGTAATTGTAAACTAAAGCCACCCACAGTTACTGTTTTTAACAGCACCTACGTCGTCACTTTAGAGAGGACTAAGATTAAATACCTCGTTGCCTATAAAAAGGTCTTCAGTTTTCGTTAAAACCGCCTTTAATGCTAATATTCTGTAAGAATGTGGTTCTTCCTCTCGATCAATCGGCCAATTTGTGCTGCAATCATAGTATAGCTACAAAATGTACACAACATTACAATATTGAATAGAATCAATATGAAACCGCAAATAATGAAGCCGCTACTGAATAACATATGTATTTAATTATTTTTATTACTATTCAAGTTTTAAATCAATTGTACGAGAGTTATGAAAGTTAGGCAAACAAATCTTACAGACGGTAGAGAAAGTTTGTTTGTTGAAAAATAATTTAATTTATTTTATTACATAATATTTTGAGACCATTCATTTCATTTACATATTATATAATACTTTATATATAATATGTAAATGAATATTTTATTATATTTACATATTATATATACAGCTTTAGAAATATAATTTCCTACTAAATAAATACTCTGTGTATTTATTCTTGTTTTAGTTTGTGTGGATTAAGTAATTACTTTAATGCAATCTTAATCTCTTTAATCTTAATTGTTCTTAACTTTTTCTTAACATTTGGCTGCGTTTATACTTTTTAGAATTCTAGACATACATTTATAAAGCATTAAAATATTATTAAAAAGAAAGAAACTAACTACAGTGATCAAAGCAATATATGATGTATGTAGATATATTTAATTTTTACTATATTATGTGGAAGAGCCACGATTAACAATACCAACGTGAAATAGCAACATTTTTTATATAAGAGGGGCAAACCAGCATGTCGCCGCCTGATGGTAAGTGACTAGCCCCGCCCATGCAACTGCAACACCAGGGAATTGCAGATGCATTACAGGCTTTTTGAAAAAGAGTAAGATATATTCTTGACATTGTATCGGTCCGGAAAAATCGCTGGTGGTAGCCGATTCCACAAGAAAGTTATGCAAGGAAGATAACTCCATTATAGAAAGAGATGCAACACCTTCTTGCACCGCCAGTTAGTCAAGCCAATCAGAAAGAACTTGGTCGCTTGACGATTCGAACCGCTCTGCGCTGGATGCGATCAAGTGGAAGTGGAAGGAGCCGGTACAGGGGTGCCCCGACCCAGAGATTAGAACATTTTTCCACGTGAGGTTAAACATACGCCTTGTAAAGTTGCAAGCGGTTTGCCGGCATGAAATATTGTCCTCCTCTCAAAGAACGCCAAGCTTTTAAGAGGCCAATTTTCGCCTTCCCTTCCAAGTGACATTTCTCAATTATTATTTTAAACTTAATGTTATTTATCCTTATTATTGTAACATAATCGACTTGTATTTCTATTCTTTAATATCTTTTGAATATTTTAAGCAGTGTTTGAGTAAATTTAATGATTTTTTAAGGATAGGAGATATTAAGCCTTTACCTTACAAAAATACTTAATGGTCGAAATTAATGTATTTTAACCTTATGATTATTATTGCATTTTAATTGTTCAAAATACTTAAACTTAATATGTAAATTAATTAATATTTTTTATTAATAATAATGCGCCGTCACGATATGCAAAAGCAATAGAGTAGGCAATAGCACGCAGCCTTGTGGAGCTCCAACATTCACAGGCTTGAAGTAGGAATATGCACCGTTGACTACGACCTCAATGCTCCGGTCTGAGCGAAAATAGGTGATTCAATTACATAATTTTTCGGGAAGCCCATAAGATTGAAGCTTCGAAAGAATTGCTTTGAAACCAGATTGAAGGTCTTCGCTATATCCAAATTAATCACTAAGGCCTCTCTCTTGGACTCACCATATGAAACTTGATCGCCTGCACACATCGGTGTTAGGTAAATAAGAAGATCACCAGCTGAGAGACCCCGAAGAAAACTGGCGGTTACTAATCAGTTGGTGCTCCTCAAGGTACCGCATCGATTGGCAGTTGATAACGGACTCCATTATTTTCGAGAACAATGAGGTAGTGGAATTGACTGATATATTACTAGCGTAGGTAGTGGCGATAGGCCAGTAGTTGGAAGAATCAGAGTGGTTACCTTTTATAAGGTTCCGGTGCACGAACGCTGTCTTCCATGAATTCGGGACTTCGCCTAGTGAGTAAGAGTACCGGAAAAGTCGCACATAAGCTCCTGTGTTTCATATTTTGAGTGTCATCATCATCATCATCATTACAGCCTTGCATAAGTCCACTGGTGAACATAGGCCTCCCCGAAGGAATGCCACAAAGCACGGTCCTGAGCCACCTGCATCCATCGACTTCCTGCATGTCTTACCAGGTCGCCACTCCATCTAGTGGGGGTTCGCCCTACACTTCGCCTACCGGTACGAGGCTGCCACTCGAGAACCTTTCTTCCCCGTCGGTTGTCGGTTCTTTGAGCTATATTGCCGGCCCACTGCCACTTCAGCTTACTAATCCGTTGGGCTATGTTGGTTACTCTGGTTCTACTGCGGATACCCTCATTTGTAAGTTTATCACGCAGAGAAACTCCGAGCATAGCCCTCTCCATAGCTCGCTGTGCGACCTTGAGCTTCCTCATCCGGCCGGGTGAAGGACCACGTCCCAGATCCGTACGTCATCACTGGCAATATTGTGAGTACTGTACTTTACTGGTAACGAGGTATTACGTTTTAGTTTTCAGGTGTGAAAACGCATCTGGATTTTGATTTCTAATCGATAGAAGATTTAAGTTTTGAGCTACCATCAGGTTGACTTTATGCTCGTTTGTCTCCCTTACTTCTACTAAAATTACAGTTGATATACAGGCCGTGAGGTATTTTTACTTTTTAGAGGAGTCTTTTTTTTTAGCTCTAATTTAGTAGGTCGCACTGTTCCAGTACGTATTTGACGTTTTCACATGTCTATGAAATACTTTTATTTTTTAGACATGTAATTTTTCTCACGATTTTGTCTTTCACCGAGCATGAGCACGTGATAAATCAGAATATAAAAGTGCATTCAACAATTTCATGGTGCCGGCGGCTGGCAAACCGGGTTTATTCATGTACTGTGACATTTACAGCAAGCGGTCAGCTTGTACTTGTGATGTGTGAAACACGCGTTCTTGTGTACATGCGGGTAGCGTCAGCCAGCACATCGTAATTGAACGAAACAAAACAAAATAATATTAGTAATTTTTGACTTTACATTGTAAGTTAGTGTTTAATATTGTAAGTTTACGTACTCACTAGTAAGACCAACCCGCCGTCGTGAGGTAAAAATACCATACCACGGTTCTATCTAATGCATTTTAAAACAATTTATATAAACAAAAATCAATTGTTGTGCGTTAGTCTTGCAAAAACCAGAAATTGTCTCGACCGATTTTGACGAAAAATTTTGTGTGTATTTTAGTGGTTCCCTGGATGATTTAGATTCACAATATTGGACCCGGTAGATGGCGCTGTTCATTAGTTTATAAATATAAATCAATTCATAAGTTGGTCTAGTGGTCGTAAATGCGATTGCCGACCATGAAGTCCCGGGTTCAAATCCGGGATAGGGCCATAATCAGTTGTTGGGTTTTTCCGTTAAGTAATTCTCAGTATCACCGCAAAGTCAGGAAGTTGGTAGTGTTTCCCTCCCGTTCCCTGGAAAGCACGTAAAGTTCTGCGCCTGAACTTTTCTTAAAGCTATAAGAGTGAGGAAATATAGTATGGCCTTTGTTTGCGCATACACTCAAACACGCGCAGATGCCTATCAACTTATAGTCTTCATTGAGAGCGGACGCCGTGACCGTAATTTAGCTTGGAGGACATTATTATAATAAATCAAACCAAAATGACAAGTAGACTTTCATTACAGCCAATCAGCCTTTGGCAAACGCAACTTTTTATTTTGTTTAATTAGTCCGAATTTTTTTTGGATTTATTTTTGTTTGGAAGATGTTGCTGTCCCTCACCTGTGCTCTAACACCCGCGGGATGATATGGGGTAGTCTGGCCTCTTCTCTTACGCCGTCACTACACGGCAAACTTTAGACATTATACGTGGTAGAGCCATGCTGCAGCTATATTAATAGTATAGTTGTAGCTCGAATGGGTCGGCTCGACCGGGGAAGGACCACGCTCTCACAGAATACCAGCGTAAAATAGCAGCTTAATGCTGCTGTGTTTCGTATGCTGAGTGTAGATAACCGGAGACCCTTTTTAATGGAACAGAGGCATTCTATCTTAGTCCTCGCGGCTGACAATGCATCTGCATTTTAATTCCCAAACGAAGATAGGTGTAGATGTCTATAGGCTACAGCAATCACTTACCATCAGGTGGACTGTGTTCGTTTGTCACCCTATTCTATAAAAAAAAATGTAATCGTATATTTATATTATCGCAAGTAATTCATAGTAACTTTTTGATAATTTCCAAATATTGCCGTAAGCTTTACTCTGCGCAGGAGACACTATAGCACCCACTTATGTATCCGCTAATGCAATGGTTACGAAAATTCTCCATGTTGACGTTATTTTCTATAGTTGCCACGCTTGGCAGGTGAGTTAGCAACCACAGTTTCTGAACATAATAATGTCCTACAGACCGAATTTCGGTAGCTAGCCATCAGCGCAGGACAGGATTATAGTACCCAAGTGTATGCGCAAGCACAGGAGTGTTCTCTCTATTTCCTTACTCTCATAGACCAATGGTTGTACAATTTCGTTTTAAGGTTTTGAGGTATGTCTGATGCGTGTTGCCAGTGATGACTTACGGAACTGAGACGTGGTCCTTCACTGCTAGCCGTATGAGGAAGCTCAAGGTCGCTCAGCGAGCTATGGAGAGGGCTATGCTCGGAGTTTCTCTGCGTGATAAACTTAGAAATGAGGATATCCGCAGTAGAACTAGAGTAACCGACATAGCCCAACGGATTAGTAAGCTGAAGTGGCAGTGGGCCGGCCATATAGCTCGAAGAACCGACAACCGATGGGGAAGAAAGGTTCTCGAGTGGCAGCCTCGTACCGATAGGTGAAGTGTAGGGCGACCCCCCACGAGATGGAGTGACGACCTGGTAAGGCATGCAGGAAGTCGATGGATGCAGGTGGGTCAGGACCGTGCGTTGTGGCATTCCTTGGGGGAGGCCTATGTTCAGCAGTGGACTTATGAAAGGCTGTAATGATGATGATGATGATAGACCAATGGGACGGTAAACCGTGCGCAGCACGAACTTTCCGACGCACGACGGTGAGACACCTCCAACTTCTTGACTCCGGGTAGCTACTGAGAAATTTTTGATGGAAAAGCTCAATGACTGACTTTTTTTTGGTCCGACCTGTGATTCGAACCCGGGATCTTATGATGAGCAGTCACACTATTACAACCAGTAGACCAATGAGACAGTCATTTATTGAGAACATGTTCAAAAATGAATTTACGACGTGTTGTAATGAATGAATGAGAGACAAAGGAACGAAAATCTCAACATAACTGAATCCCAAAACGAACACTAAGCTTATTCTTTACGTTGGATTCGATCCAAGAAGCTAGTCACGTGTTCTGTGTCACTAAACGATACGGTTGTCATTGCATTATGAATAATATCAACTTGATTACAAATATGAACGCAAAATTTTAATATACAGTAACAACAAAGTCAATTTGCCCGTTCGTCTGTGACGATGATTGCAAATAAATATGTCTATGTGGTAACTGTTACAAAGAGGTTAACGGATATACACCTTATTATTAAAATATAGTTTCATTTGATAGTGCTAGCGCAATATTATTTTAACATAGAGGTTTAGGCTATACGTAATGAGGATTCTGTATGCGGAACCGCGTTCGGAAACGATGCGTCCACTATGATAAAACTCAGCGCAAATTCTTCGCAGATAATTAATTTTCTTGTTTCTTCTTTTTTTTTATTTTATTGCATATTTCAAGTGGTATAGTAGTTTAGCACTGGCTTAAAAATAATATTTAGTCTTCCTAAAAAGTAAATTTTGAATTCGATTAACACGGGTTGTTAGTTTTTGGGCTTGATTATGTTATGAATATTGTAATGTTTCTAATTTTGTATTTCCTATTCTGGTATTATCGCTTCATCACATTGGGACAAGTGTGTGTGCTTCATATATGTACATCAAGATTTGGAAAGTTATGGCTGTGGTAGAAAACGAACAGAGGAACATAATAAAAGACGACCTTCCAACGTCATTGGCATAGATACGATAGATATATAGTTAACTAGAGATTCTATAATAATAAAAATCTATCATTTGTAGAGCGATAAGATTTACTTCTGCTATAGGGATTAAATTAATATTATTCAATTCTAAAAATATATTCATAACTCAGTTTATTAAGAGCAGGGTAATGAGATAAGAAAATAAAAGGTAGAAATAAATTTAAATTAAAACCTAATAAATGGCTTTGTTTTCTTTGCATTTAATAAATTTTAATTTAAGAATTGTATTGTAGTAGGTAGATTGCAATTTAAAAACGTTGGAATTATCTGACTTTCGAAGAACGTACGATCAAGGTTTTCCTCAAAGTAAATAAAAATTGCGTCATTCTTTAAAGTAGAAGTAGAAAAATTGTTAATATAACAAAATCAGGAACATCTAATAATTGCACAGGAACTAGTAATTGCACAGAAACCAAGGCTGCGTTTCGCGTTCTCATTGACTTAGGTGATTAGCTCGATTGTTTTGATAATTTGAAATAATATAAATAAATGTTGCTGTGTGGCTTAGAGGTCAGTAGCGCACGCTTTATCTAGCCATTGCACTGTAGGCACATGCTTAGAATTCCAGCCGGAGCTAAAATTTGTTACAAAACATTATCGGTCTTATTATAACATGTTGTTTATTAATCCAGTCTCGGTTTCCAAAAATTTCTTGTGGCACCACAGCAGCCACATTCTTGGCGAAACTTGACATTTACTGTTAAATTTTATACTTAACATTTTAGTTCGCTTATTTTTATGGTACTTTTTCATAGACACAGACTCTAAACCTGATAATAATCAATTATAAACAAATTTTAATTTTACTTATCATGTAATAAGACGGAAACTCTGTGTTCGGCTCTAGTTGTTTTTGATTGTCACCATATTTCAGACATTTAACACTGGTCTAGTTTTAATTTTAGATACAAGATACGTAGACCAACATTGTATCCCTACTATACTACTATATATCAAATATACTAAAGTAAAGGTAAAGTAAAATAACAACCCATATACGTCCCAATGGGCACAGACCTCTAAAAGAATACAGTGGTAGAGCCACGCGGCAGCTTTTGCTGTCGCACGGATGGGCCGGCTCGAACCGGGGTGGTACCACGACCTCACAGAAAACCAGCGTGAAGTAGAGGCTTACCTCTGCGTTTCGCTTGGTGAGTGCAGGTGGGCGGAGGCCCTTTTTACTGGAAATGAGGCATTCCATCTTACTCCTCACGGGTGACAACGCATCTACATTTCGATTTGTAATAGAGGATAGATGTAGATGTCTATGGGCCACAGCAACCACTTACCATCAGGTGGACTGTGTGCTCGTTTGTCAGCCTTATCCTATAAAAAAAAAAGAAAAAAAAGAACCTATAATTCTATATAAGACTTAGAGGGTTTTGCAACGGGAGAAGCTTGTCCAGCAATGGACTTTTACGAGCTAACAAAAAAAAACAGTTGATTAAACATTAAACATTACAAAATTATGATGTAGGAACGAACCTTGCTAATTTATTTATGTAATCAGTCATCGCCGTAATTTTACGCTTGCACTGCTCGGCTTACTGTTTTTTTGCGGGGATTTCAATAATTAAATTGATGCACGGACCGCGTTCACGTACATCTTTTCTTTAATAACAAGCGACCCGTTCCGGCTTAGGATTTATTAATGTCTCGTTATTTAGATTTAACATAATAAAAGTCTATTTATTTGATTTTTTTGTTTTTGCAATATAATATTCACGTTTATCGTATAAAATATAACCTAAATGATTCCTGAAATTGCTCTCTGCTTGTTGGTGATGGTCAGTTCAGCCATTTGAAGATTAACCCTGACAGACAGAAAGACACAATTTAAAAAAAAAATTATTTATGTCTTAATAACATGCATATTAATGAACTTAATTTCTCAAGTGGTTATTTGCACGTTATTTCTTCTTTTATAGAAGCCAGTTATTTCCATACTATGGACAGATTTTTATCTCTATATCTAAAATTTCATTATCTATTTAGATAATTAACAATTATTTCATTTCATCTACATCAAAGCTCTTCACAAATCCACTGCTGAACACATGCCTCCCCCAACGAATGCCACAAAATACGGCCCCGAGCTACCTACATCCATCGACCTCCTGCATGTTTTACCAGGTCGTCACTCCACGCCTCCTATACTTTACTTATAAGCACGAGGCTGACACTCGAGAATGATTCTTCCTTCCCGAATTTTTCATTTTCAACTCAGTGTTACCGCTTAAATCGATCTTATCTTTTCGGATGAGGAGTATGTTTCTTAAAACATACAACATCCTTCGTTAAAAGTGTTTTTATTAGTAACTATCCAAAATATCCAAAATGTCGTTGGACTAGGTTCTCTCACTTGGTTATCGCGGACCCACCATCTTATTACGTCCAGTGATTTTCGTAAGAATTAAAGAAATGAGAATTAAAGAAAGGAGTTTGTGTATCTGGGTTTAAAGTTTACGAGAGATGGAAAGTGTGAGAGTGATATCGAAAGAAGAGTGAATGCAGGAAACATGGTGAATGGAGGTTTGCACTCCTTTATGAGCAATCGGAAGATGTCTAACAAGGCTCGTTTGGCTGTGCATGAGGGGGTGTTGGTTCCGACACTCATGTACGGAATGAAAGTTGGGTATGGCAGAAGAAACATGAAAGCAGAATAAATGTAGTTGAGATGAGAGCGTTAAGAAGTATGATAGGAGTTAAACTGAGTGACAGGATAAGAAATAGTGAGATAAAGAAACATTGTGGTCTGTAAGAAGATGTAGTGACAAAAATTGAGAAAGGTATGCTGAGATGGTTTGGCCATGTCGAGAGAATGAATAAAGAACGATTGATGAAAAAGGTGTATAAGGCGAGTGTGAATGAAAGTGTTGGAAGGGGTAGACCTAGGCGGACGTTTCTAGATCAAATCAGGGACGTCTTGAAAAAAGGCCAGGTCAAGTGTACCCTAAACCGAAGAGCATGTATAAAGGGAATAATGAAAGTGTACGAAGCGAAACAAGTATGTAAGGATCGTAGTAAGTATAAAGAAGTGGTCTCTGCCTACCACTACGGGAAAGAGGCGTGATTATATGATGATGATGATTAAACATATGCAAGAAAATACCTCATGGTTTCCGAAAGTTATCGGTGTAACTATTACTGGACTTCAATCCAATGTAAAATATCCAGACCGACGACTGTTTTAAAGCGCTCCTAACGCAGTATATTGATAATGCTATCAACAGTTATATTAATAACGTTATTAAGATTCTTTAAAAAATATAAAACAATATTGTAGTGTAAATAATGAAACAGATGATTACTCTAGGTTCTTGAAATTAACCGATTTTAAATAACTAATAAATATTCAAGGGAAATTCTCATCCTATTTATAATAAACATCTATTTAAAATGCAGAGGACAGATTGAGTTTGTTTCTCAGAAGATAAAGGGTAATTATGTATTACTTGCTATGAAACAAAGTTGATTATGAATGAATTATTATTAAGTGAGCTATAAAACGTACTATTAAACAAGCGGGACCTTATTACAGATATTTTACGACATACATAACGACGACAATGTCCATTGTTTGAAATCTCACACATATCGCCCTATGATATCGCCTAATCCCAATTATAATTTCAAAATAATTGCTGCGTTTCGTATGGTGAGTGTAGAGAACCGGAGATCCATTTCACTGGAAACGAGGCATTACATCTTAGTCCTCACGGGTGACAACGCATCTGCACTTTGATTTGTAATCGAAAAAAGATGTAGATGTCTATGGGCCGCAGCAACCAATTAACATCAGATGGACTGTGTGCTCCTTGTCACCCTTTTTCTATAAAAAATTGTTATAGTACCTATGACATTACATATCATTTAAAATATTATCTTTATTTTTTAAACTTTTCACAAGTCAACTTCTGAACATAGGTCTCCCATAAGTAATGGTCCAAACAAAACCCGGTCCTTAACCACCAGTATGCATCGACTTCCTGCATGTTGATATCCTAGGGTGTCGTCCTATACTCCGCATTTTTTTAGGGGATAGGGTGACAAACAAGCACACAGACCACCTGATGGTAAGTGGTTGCTGTGGCTCATAGACATCTACATCTATCTTCGTTTGCGAATCAAAATGCAGATGCGTTGTCACCCTGTGAGGACTAAGATGGAATGCCTCTTTTCCAGTAAAAAGGGTCTCCGGTTCTCTGCACTCACCATACGAAACACAGCAGTGTTAAGCCGCTATTTTACGCTGGTATTCTGTGAGAGCGTGGTCCATCCCCGGTCGAGACAACCCATTCGTGCTACAACTATACTACTAATATAGCTGCAGCATGGCTTTACCACGTTTAAAATTACGCTTGCAGGTACGAGGCTGTCACTCTAGAACCATTATTTCTCATCGGTTGTCGATTAAGCTTTCTCTTGTGGCCAGCAGTGAAGGATCATTAGGGTCTTAATAGGTCAATAAGGTCTTAGTTTCATCACTGGCATCACGCTCTGGTACTACACATCTGTTTTAAGGTTTTAATGAAATAGTAATGAGTAGAAGATCCATGCGTCAACTAACCTCTTGGCCGGAGCTGGACTTACTTAAATCGATCAATTCGTCTCGGGTAAACATACTCGTCAACAATTGTGAGCAGTGTTCGCAACAACTATTGGCATAAGTGTGACATGAACGATATATATGATATGGTGATAATATTTACTTCTTTAATATGTCATGTTTTCTTTATTTTTTTTTATTTTTCTATCAACAAACACGTTATCTCGAAGTTCTTCTTCACTACTTCCTATTTTATCTCGTACACACTGTGACTGGTGATAGGACTACTGTTCTGCCTAGGAGTACGTCTGGGTAGATACCACCTTCTTATCTATTTTGCCGTCAAATAAATAAACACATTACGAGCTGGTAGACGTGTACCTCAAATATGGTAATTAGACGTGGGATTGCAAATAGGATACTACTCAAACTGGAGTTACAAATGAGTATTATACGCCAAAATCTTCAGGATAATTGCCTTCATAAGAGCAACAATTGCAGATGATGATAAAAACCAAAAGAATATTAAAAATCACAGCAGGACAATGCAGGAATCTCATAATATGTGCTATTCGACGACGGCGAAAATTTTGCACTGCAAAAAAAAGGTTTTAATTTACTTTTTTACTGATATTTTATCTTATGCAAGAAACTACAACGCTATTATCGCAAAGAAATAATGTAATTATCATTAAGCACCTTTTGTACCCACTGATAGCCATTGTGAAACTGTATCATTTATATTTTCGTAACATGTGTCTATTACTATATAAAATACGAAGAGCGTATGTGTGTCATGATTCAGTTTGGAGGCTCTAAAGCAAAACTTAAATGGCACGAATTTAATTTTATATGCAGGTTGCGGGCTCTGGAAAAATAAATAGCTTTTTATCTTTCAAATAACATGGCCTTGACGAGCAGTGAATAAGTGAAACTGAACTTGAAGGTTTTTTTGCGTTTGTCTGCGACGTGAATGGTTTGTTTACACGTATATTTTCTTCTATGCTGATCGACTCACAATTTTCACGTGGTAGAGCCATGCTGCAGCTATATTAGTATTATAGTTGTAGCACGAGTGGGTCGGCTCGACCGGGGAAGGACCATGCTCTCACAGAAAACCAGCGTAAAATAGCAGCTTAACGCTGCTGTGTTTCGTATGGTGAGTGTAGAAAACCGGAGACCCATTTTACTGGAAAAGAGGCATTCCATCTTAGTCCTCACGGGTGATGACGCATCTGCATTTTGATTCTTTATTGAGGATTAATGTGGATGTCTATGGGTCACAGCAACCACTTACCATTAGGTGGACTGTGTGCTCGTTTGTCACCCTATACTATAAAAAAAAATTGCAGAGGTCGCTCTATCAGAAGCGCTTAAAATCCTTCCAAAACATGATGTTCGGGAATGATTTTATGCTTTGAGAGATTGGGAAAACATAATATGTAAGATTGTGCTCTATAATCTCGTGAAAATTACGAACGAAGATGATTTGGCCCGCCTTAACGCAGTAGCGAAGCTTAGGGATCATTCTTTCATACGAACTCATCTAGCAACAGTAGAATGCGAATACAAACGGCTCTACGTGGTAGAACTATGCTGCGGCTATATTACTGGTATCGTTGTAACACGAATGGGTCGGCTCGACCGGGGAAGGACCACGCTCTCACAGAATACCAGCGTAAAAGCTTAACACTGCTGTGTTTCGTATGGTGAGTGTAGAGAACCGGAGACCATTTTTACTGGAAAAGAGGCATTCCATATTAGTCCTCACGGGTGACAACTGATCTGCATTTTGATTCGTAATCGAAGACAGATGATAAGAGAAAGTGGATATCTGTGGGCCACAGCAGCCACTTACTATCAGATGGACTGGGTGCTCGTTTGTCACTCTAATCCTATAAAAAAATATAAAAAAACTGCGATAAGATTTTGTTATGAATTATGATGTGTGCATTCCCTCACGTTGGACGTTTGCAAGTGATGGGTGAGGCTAATGCCTATAATGCACTCAGTTGCGTAAGATGACCCTTAACACGTTACACGATAGGTCACACCACGTTACAGATGATCTAGTGCATTGCGCCCTCGTTACGACAAACATATTACCTAGTATAGCCTAGTTTAAGCATTAGTCTCTCAAATTACTTTGTGCCTATCTTTGTCAAAAATCGAGATTGTCAATTTAATGTGGTGAGAAAATAAATGATTGAGTGGGGTATTCATGTAGTTTTCTCATCTGTTTGAGTTGCATAAATATATAAAATAAAATGGTAAATATACATTAAATATACTAAATTAAATAAATGAAAATACATAAACTAAAATGGTTGACTGGGAGAGAATGCCCTATGGCATTATGTCCGCCATATATACAACTTTGTGCATGAAAGATTACATAAATAAAACATAAATAAACAAATAAAGCCCAACAAAGATGGATGCCCTCAGGCAGTGGATACCAAACGGCCCGAGGTTAGGGGGAAAGGGAAAGAAAGCGGCGGACAATGCGGGACGTACTGAGGAGTACCGCCTTCTGCATTTGTTAATAATTACATAAATATTTAAGTTATAAACACACAGAAAGTAATGATTTTTTTTGTGGTTTAGATAGAGCGAAGATATTACTCCTTTGTTACTTATTTCTGAATTAATACATTTTCTTTTGGAACGATTACATGTCTATGTAATGTACGTGACAGAGACACGCCGCAGCTAAGTTATGGTTGTAGTACGAAACACGAATGGGACGGCTCGACCGGGTTAGGACCACGCTCTCACAGAACACTAGCGTAAAATAGCAGCTTAATGCTGCTGTGTTTCGTCGGGTGAGTGTAGAGAACCGGAGACCCATTTTACTGGAAACGAGGCATTCCATCTTAATCCTCAAGGGTGACAACGCATCTGCATTTAATTCTTAATCGAGGATAGTTGTAGATGTCTATGGGCCACAGCATCTACTTACTATCAGGAAGACTGTGTGCTCGTTTTTCATCTCATTCTATATAAAAAAAGCATTGTAAGAAATATCGTATCTAACTATTATATAATAATATTTTATTTAATAAATTTAGATTTTCTACAACCTATACAGGGTTCTTTTGAAAGAGTAGCCAAATTTTCGTCGGTTCTTCGAGCTATATGGCTGGCCCACTGCCACTTCAGCTTACTACGTTGGGATATGTCGGTCACTCTGATTCTACTGCGGATATCCTCATTTCTAAGTTTATCACGCAGAGACACCCCGAGTATAGCCCTCTCCATAGCTCGCTGAACGACTTTGAGTTTCCTAATACGGCCAGCAGTGAAGGACCACGTCTCAGATCCGTAAGTCATCACTGGCAACACGCACTGGTTGTACAATTTCGTTTTCAGGTTTTGAGGTATGTCCAACGAGAAGATGTGTCGTAGTTTCCCGAACGCTGCCCAGCCGAGTTGAATCCGTCGATTGACCTCTCGGTCGAAGTTGGATTTACCTTGTCGGACTTTTTGTCCCAGGTAAACATACTCGTCAACAACTTCGAGCTTAGTGCTCCCAACAACTACCGGCATAGGTGTGACATGGACATTAAACATGATTTTTGTTTTGTCCATGTTCATCTTAATACCTATCCGTTGGGAGACACTATTGAGATCATTGAGCACAATACTTAGGTCCTCCAGCGATTCTGCCATAAGGACTATATCGTCGGCAAATCGAAGGTGAGTGATGTACTCGCCATTGATGTTAATACCGCATCCTTTCCAGTCCAGTAGCTTGAAAACGTCTTCCAATGCAGAGGTGAAAAATTTCGGGGATATAACGTCACCCTGTCTTACACTTCTCTGCAGTTGGATAGGTTTCGTACTCTGATTCTGTACTCGGATAGCCATCGTAGCTCTACTGTACAAACACTTCAGCACTTTGTAATACCGACAGTCAACTTGGCACCGCTGAAGGAACTGCAGCACCGTCCAAATTTCGACGGAGTCAAAGGTTTTCCCATAGTTCACATACGCCAGATATAGGGGCAAATTGTACTCTTCAGACTTCTGTACAATTTGCTGAAGGGTATGTATGTGGTCTATGGTGCCCTTTTTACTGGAAATGAGGCATTCCGTCTTAGTACTCACGGGTGACAATGCATCTGCATTTTGATTCGCAAACGAGGATAGATGTAGATGTCTATGGGCCGCAGCAACCACTTACCATCAGGATGACTGTGTGCTCGTTTGTCACCCTTATCCTATAAAAAAAAGCCCTTTCGGAAACCAGCTTGTTCGGGAGGCTAGAAGACGTCAAATCTGCGTGAGAGACGATTTGTAATGACTCTCGAAAACAGCACGTAGACGCGGCTCAGAAGGGAAATCGGTCTGTAGTTCTTCAAGAGAGCGTTGTCACCTTTCTTGAAGAACAAGACCACCGTACTTCTGCTCCACGCGTCCGGTGTAATGCCACCATGGAGGACGGAATTAAAGAGCTTCTGAATGACTTCAAATACCAGTTTTCCACCCGCTTTCAGAAGCTCCGCTGTAATTCCATCCTCGCCAGGAGACTTGCCGTTTTAAGGTGCTGGCGAGCCATTCTAATCTCGCTCAGACTGACGTCCGGGATATCTTCGGAATAGTGTCGGATAAGACTCGCTCTTGGATCGTTACTCACACTTGCGTGTGGCTGCAACGATGACGTGTACAGCTGCCCATAGAACCTCTCAATCTCACTCAAAATCTCAGGTGTCCCGGAAACGATGCTGCCACACTTAGTCTTCAGCTTTGACAGTTGGCTCTTTCTGGCAGACAGATCTCTGGCAAAGACTTTGGAGCCTTGGTTCCGCTCGATCGCTTCTTCAATACAAGCTGTATTGAAGTTGCGTAAGTCCTTCCGCATGCATTTGGGGATCTGTCTGTTCCGTTGCCTGTATGCTGTCAAATCTGTTGAAGAATGTAGCTTCATCTCCAGTCTAACAACCATGAGATTAAGAGTGTGATCTGAGAGTTTTTGTGTTCTTCTGCGGCGGGTCTTGCAGAACTTAACTCCAACCACATGGACAGTTTCCACGAGCTTGTCATTCATATCGTCCACTGCATTGCAATCTTCTAGGCACTGAAAACTGTTTTGTAACTCGAGCTGAAAGGTTTCGGGACTATGGAACAGAGCACGAGGGGGACGGACCGTTGACTTCATTAGACGAGACCTCTCCAACTTAACGTTTAGGTTCAGTGTGCCTTTAACCATTCAGTGATCGCTACCAGTTTTCACCATCGCGATCACGGAGACATCACTGAACAGTTGTCGTCTGGTCGTCATAATGAAGTCAATCTCATTTCTAATCATCAATCAGTCATAATTTTAAACTTAAGTTCAAATATTTGTGTGATTGCAGTTTTATAATATAATATAATACTTTTATTTGAAATTGTCCTAAAATGTAAATATTTATTAGCAACAACGTAATTGCCTACCGATCGACCCTTACGGTTGTATGCGTCCGCAGTAAAATCTGTTAAAATTTGCATTTTTTTTTATTATTTTTTCTTCACAATTTGGCTATAATACTTATTCTGAACCTTCTCTGCAAATTTGACCGGTTATTGCAAAATAACCATGTATTTAATGCATTTGATACTCAAAAAATCAACTGAAATCAACATAGTGATACGCTTTAATTAGCGTATCACTATGTTGATGCATATCACATGTTCATTTAACCACAATTTTACATTTAACATAATGTATTACACAATAATGGGCGCGGTTAAACTGTTGCAACAGTTGAACTAATTTTTTAATAACTTATCAATCAAAACTTGAGACATTTTATAGGGTACATATACAAGTCAAGTTACGTGATAGTATTCGTAACATACTTTGTTCATAATTATATGTCGTTATTCGTACACCTTGAATTATTTTATTAAAATATAATCATAAGACATGCGCTGGGGCGTAAGAGAATGCTTCACATTATATCATGTTCCGAGTATTGTAAATGTTAACTGTAGGTAATGGTAGTAAAATATCGTGAGGTTTGGCGTGCGACGAAAAAACATTTAAAAGTTAGAATTATTTCGTCGGCAGTTTTTTGGGCGTATTAGTGAATATAATGCATTTCAAAACCGCGAGGCAATTTTTCTTCAAAGTGTTAAGTTTACTCCGCATGTAATACTGGGTAAATACTTTTTCCTAGGTTCGATGTTTTTACATGATTTAAAACATCACTATCATTATAGCGTATCACACGTCCACTGCTGAAAATAGGAAACTGAACAAACACTGCCATGAAAACAGTCCGAGTCACTACGCGAATGTCATACCAGCATTGATATTGTACAACTCTAGTGGGAATCGTTTCCCGTTGAGAATCATCTTGCATCCACATTATATGTTTTATTTTTAACCCCCGACGCAAAAAGAGGAGTGTTATGTTTGACCGCTATGTGTGTATGTCTGTCTGTCTGTGACACCTTAAACGGGTAAACCGATTTGGGTGTTTTTTTTTATTTGAAAGCAGGTTTTCTAGCGGTGGTTCTTAGATATGTTTTATCAAAATCGGTTCAATCCTTTCGGGGTTCTTTTAAATTTTCTACTTAAGTTATATCCTGAACATATTTTATTAACCTAAAATAAAATATTTTTATTAAAACATATTGCCTTATCTATATCTATCTTATATATTATATATTATACATTATTTATATGAGAACAATAATTATTGATCTAAGAGTAGTACACATATTACAACGAAATCAAACATCAAACGTCAAAACGAACGCAGTCACGATTTCCGTTAGATTTACACATAGAGCAACACCAAATGAGTAAAGAAACTGCCGCCACTGCCAGACCACCGGTGAACCGGAGGGGAGTAGGTAACCGTAACCGTTTTTTCCCTGATACTGAACTGTCAGTCATTTTTTGCGGGGGGAAATCTGCGCACACAAACACTACGAAACACTTCGTCTGTCACCACGAAACTCTCACATAACAATTAAAACAATAAATTAACAATATCACGCACACACACACACACACACACACACACACACACACACACACACACACACACACACACACACACACACACACACACACACACATACACATAGATACATTAAAACAGTATCGCTCGGTGACAGCGGCAACTAGGATACAAAGTCGGATTAATCGCTCGACCGATCTACATATTGTATGAAGGCGAGCGGCCTGTGTTGGTAAACCAGTCCGAAACAACACGACCGGTATTGATGTAATTTTTAAGTTTAAATGGAAGTAAATAGGAATAATATGATTACAAAATATTTATAGATATGAAAGCTATATATATGAAAGGTAACGCCATTTTTTTGTAAATGTGTCGTGACAGAGCTCTTTTTACAGCAAAAAAAAAACTGATCGATTCGCCATTTTTGTAGGTCGTCGATTCAGTCACGCAACTAGATTTAGTATAGTGAGCAGTACGGCTGCAACTAGTTTTATTGTATGCGTAGGACCTCTTGGACTTATACTTTGACGGAGGGGAACGCGTATGGCTATTCTTCTTTGGTCCGCCGGTGGCACGTGTTGTTATATGGATTTGTAAATCGCACTGCAGGTTCTCACCATTAAGTTCTTTTAACAAACTGATACGTTCTCACTGCTCTACGTTTACCGATACGAAGTTTCTACTAGAGGACATGATTTTCCCAAAAAAAAACTTAAGGTTTTATTTTGCTAATTCACTTAATGTTATTTTACTTTAAGTTTTATGTAATATATTTTTCTTTTATATCTGTATCGTTTACGAACTTAAATGGAATGTTAAGTAAATAAAGCATTCGTTTTTAATAACGACAGACATCTAAACCTTTTACAACGGTCACGATCATAAAGGTTCATTCCCTCTTTCAGTTTATATTTACTCTTATATGTTGGTGATATACTTTTATTTATTATATAAAATATAGTAACTATACTTTGAGATAATATCATGAAATGACCATGCCATTTCACGAAATGTTAGATTACTTTATGATATATGATCAAATGTACGATCTGGCCACCGACATATGTAAAAAATGTATTTAATAAATCTATAGTGATAATGAAGAATTTTGAAGTTCTGTAATTGGATAAAAAGTAGCCTATAAGTTGTCCCGGGTTATTAACGACCTACATACAAAATTTCATATAAATCGGTTCAGTAATTTTTGCGTGAATCCGGAATACACAGACAGACAGACAAAAGTTCTAAAAACCATTAATTTGGCTTCAGAACTCTTTATTTAGTCCCCTGGAGTTGTTTTTTTTTATAAGAATATATTAGAATTACAGACACGATATTTCTACAGATTTATTATATGTATAGATAATGTCAGTTGTCAATATGATGTCGATAAAACAGCACCATCGCCCTTTTGACCCTTTATTATTTTAATTAATAGAATCAGGCATTACTTTGCGGAAATCCATTATATAAAAGCTTTTAGAAAAATTTACTTCGCAAATATCCGCGTTATAAAATAAAATGATGTCTTACCTAGTATGAAGAGCACCTCCCGCCCTCCCTCAATTGCGTGCACTATCCCCGCCACCACTAATCCCAGCACCGCTACTCCCAACTAAGTGACTTAGTGGTTAGCCACCGTAGAATCTATATTACCTGAGGATGCCTCGTGTAGAGGCGAAACACGTGTCATATTATCGTCAGTGGTGTGTCTTGGCTAGTGTAGTGGTGTTGGAAGTAGCGGTGCTGGGACTAGTGGTGACGGGGATAGTGCACGCAATTGAGGGAGGGCGGGAGGTGCTCTTCATACTAGGTAAGACACATCATTTTATTTTATAACGCGGATATTTGCGATGTATTTTTTTTTAAAAGCCTTTATTATTTGATTGACTGAAGAAGAGCTATTGTATCAGAGCCATCCATGCAAACAAAGCTGTAGTTTTTGAGTTATAAGAAAGTGACCATATTATTCGGAATATCATATTTCCCTCACGTACCTTACGATATATTAAATGTTATACACACTAATGCGGTATAGGTAGTTATTACTTTTAACTTAAGCGTACTTTCTCAAAATACTTAGTGTAAAATATTCTGATATTAGAAATTAATGTGGTATGAAAATTAAAATAATATTTAACGGTATAAAGAATGTATTCCAACGCTTATGTAAGTTTTAGTGTCCAGTCTTTGTCAAGAAATATATAATAATTGATTCTCTCCATATGAAGCAGTCAATAATCTGAATACGGTATAATCAGTAATATCGTTGTGATGAAATGTTGATATTATATCAGCGAAGTGGAGCTCGTTACAGGTTACGTCATGTTAATATGGCATCGTGCCACTGCAACAGTTTTCGACATCTTTTCGTCTTTGTATACTTTCTTTTCTGAGTTCTTGTTTTCCGAACTAATGTAGAATTTGACGTTGGTAAGAGCTTTAACCAAGCTTGGTTAAAGCTTTAACTAAGCTTGTTTTTGTTTACTAATTTATGTGGCGTATGATTTGGAATAGAATTATAATATTAATTAACCAATACATTACTTTTAGCTTCATCGACTTTCTATTACGAACAACAAGACGCAAGGCGGTTGTTCACAATTCGATGAGGATTTACCTAGCGTATGCTTATGGACGAAGCCTTTTGTTTCACACATCATTAGGATAATTTGCCACAATAGCAACATTCTTCCCGTTCGAATACAATGTCTTCAAAATAAATAGTAAAAGGCCCGTTTAGCTAATGTGTTTACCACCGAAGACTGTAAATTAGGTATTTTTTATTATAAAGTTAGCGTTGAAAACTGATACCGTTACTGATAATGAGAGAATGAAGAAAAATTGTAATTAAAAAGTTTAATTGCATAAAACATACACAAGTTCAACCCTTGATACCGGCATCTGCGGATGGTTAAAATATATCGAAAAACGTTTTAAATTTACCAAAAATGTGAGAGATACACTAGAAATCTTCGTTGTCGCCTAGATGAATTTTATAACTGCACAATTGCACAAAAAATTGCTACAAAAAAACTTCAAGACCCGCAGTAGCTAAATCGCCTGCCAAGCGTGGCAATCTATGCAGAAGGTCTATCTTCATCTGTAGATTTTTATGGGCTGTAATGGATGGATGGATGATGGATGTATATAGCATAGGTATGACTGGAGAGTGTACTATAGTAACTATGTCGTTGTATAAATTTGTGACGCTACGGGTCGCGGGCTCGAATCTCAAACGAAACAAGTATTTGTATTATCTGGTCCGGGTCTAGGACATGGGTAATCTTGTAATTTATATATATATATATATATATATATATATATATATATATATATATTTTATTGTTTTTTATAGTATAGGGTGACAAACGAGCACACAGTCCACCTGATGGTAAGTAGATACTGTAACCCATACATCCCATCTACATTTATCCTTAATTAAGAATCCAAATGCAGATGCATTGCCACCACTGAGGAATAAGATGGTATGCCTCGTTTCCAGTAAATAAGGTCTCCGGTTCTCTACACTCACCATACGAAACACAGCAGTATTAAGCTGCTATTTTACGTTGGTATTCCGTGAGAGCGTGGTCCTACCCCGGTTTTGCCGTCAATTTTTGCTTCAATCATAATATAGCTGCAGCGTGGCTCTACCACGTAACACGTCAGTAACATCCCAACTAGCACGGTAGCGTTAAAACAACCGTTATATCGTTCGTATATGGGATCCATTCGAGTATCAAAGTGTTAAGAATACCTGTAGCAGCGGTGTTATAGAGTGCTCTAACTCACTTATAACCACGAAAGAGGCCCACGATTTTACAGGTAAAGGTTATAGAAAGTCTGTAGAGCAATTGTATAAAGGTGTTAAAGTACCTACATAAGAGTGTTTATTCATCCTCAGCTACTACTTTAACCGCTATTACTGTGGTTGTAGATGGGTCAGTTAACACTGCGGGTCATAGAAAAACGTCGGCTAAGAATGATTTATCACTCAAAACTTCATTAGACCTATTAAAAATAGTTGTTTGACACTTTGACGCGTGATAGTTATCTAAAATACTCTTAAGGCTCGTTTGAGAAATTCTATAAACGACACAATAAAACTGTGACAACGAAGAACAACTTACTGAATGGCGAAACATAATTGACAGAGGAGTTAGTTATAATAAATTAGTCAAGTTATTTTAGTTTGTGAAGTGAAAACAATCGGCTATTTTGATTTTACGGTAAGTGTATACCATGTTTCCCATCTCAATTTTAACGCGCTCAGGATTTGTTAGAGATTTTAAATAAAAGTTATGAAGAATAAAATAGACACCCCAAATTTATATCATATTTTATTATGCATCCTGGCCAGTGGCACGTTAAATTAAGTGGCATCAATGGAATAACAAAATTAAAAGAAAATTATGAAGTATTTTGTTGTCAAATATTGAATAACCCAGTCATCAATTTATAGGTTAGTTTACCAAAACAATGGCGAACTTACTTAAAGCTTTAGTCTTCACTTAAGTCATCTATTACACATTTTGAGATACAACATCTTTACTCAAGAATATTGTGCAGTCTTTAGTATACTTAACAGTGCAATAATAGACTTAAATAATTATACTTACTATAGCCAAGGCAATACAACCGGCTAAACATTTTACGAACTAAATAGATTAGGGTTCTTCAACAAAATAATCAAAACCTGCTTTTAGAGCCGCAAACGACATGATCTATGTTTATACGGGTTGTAACGAAATATCTAAGGGATACGTGTGTAGGTGGGGGATAAATTAAAGTTAACAACTTTCACCAGAGAATGTGGGTCAAAATATTTAAAAAAAATTGCCCACTTGTGCAAATTGTGTGGTCTTTTGACTGATTAAAGGTTTTGTTAAAAATATTTTCTCTATTGGGACAATTTGTTATACCTTGAGTAACTACGTATATATGTGTTACGTATGTTTTCTGTTGTCTCAATTTGTGTACTAAGGTGTTATTATTATTGTTTCAGCATGCCGTTCAAAGTTGTTCAAACCTTGGAGGGAAATAAAATATAAATTATTTACTGTCCCCTCGGATTGGGAATCGAACATTATTCTCAGATATCCAAATAAATGCATATCAAAGTATTTAAAAGACGAAAATTCAACACCAACGTTAGATTTATGACTTACTTAGACGTAATGAAATGTAAAGTAAAACGGATTACGATAACAATTTACAATGTATAGCAGTCTATACTAAAGAAAGCATTTTTAATATTATATTGGATAAATAATATTCTCTTCGTTGATTTTTTCATAAATCACATACAGAGTATTTACTTCAGAAAATAATGTTTCCGATATTTTATGTTTCTAAAAAAACATTTGTACAACAATTTTTTCTTAAATTTTTACTGTTTTAATAAAGAAATTTTCAAATTAAAGTTTGCTTATCATTTGAGTACTTACAGCGTATGTATTAATGGTAGAAAATATATTTTTTTTTATATGATAAGGGTGACAAACGAGCACACAGTCCACCTGATGGTAAGTGGTTGCTGCGGCCCATAGACATCTACATCTATCCTCTATTACAAATCAAAATGTAGATGCGTTGTCACCCGTGAGGACTAAGATGGAATGCCTCATTTCCAGTAAAAAGGGCCTCCGGCCACCTGCACTCACCAAGCGAAACGCAAAGGTAAACCTCTACTTCACGCTGGTTTTCTGTGAGGTCGTGGTACCACCCCGGTTCGAGCCGGCTCATCCGTGCGACAGCAAAAGCTGCCGCGTGGCTCTACCACTGTTAAATATTATTACATCTTAATGACTAATACAAACTAATTTACATTTGATTTCATTTGGATTTATTACCATAACATCATGAGAGACAACATAAGGTTCTTAACTCAAAAAGTGTTCAACAATATCAACACGAAGGATATCAGGCAATATGATAACGCTTAAATAATTTAAAAAAAAAACTAAATTCACTTGCTTTCCAATAAGCGAGACAATCTATACTTCTTACTGCCCGGTGGATCTCAGACGGTAATTTACAGATTTTTAAAAGTTTTTCATATTATATATATTATAAATATTTCTTCCTCTTCTTCGTCATCTTCTGACGCACTAAGTAGTATGGAATCGAAAAAATTGTGATTTATCTGGGCTTTTTCTTGTTCTTTTTCTTGTTCTACAGAACCCTGTTGTGTCTCCACTCGAACTTGACTAAAATTACTCGTATTATGGCTATTTATATATTCACTTTGTAACGAATCTTCTTTATTTTCCGTAATAACTGGAACACCAGAATGTAATCGGATATCATCACAACTAAGTGATTTGTTTGTGTCATTCGTACAATTATTAAGTGAATCCAAAAAAATACGGCATTCCTGCTTAATCCGTTTTTTCACTGCACCTGTTTTCTTATGTTTACTCCATGTTTGTAATCGTTTCATTTTAATGTAACTTAATATTATTACTCGGTAGAAGAATTTCTTCACTTCGTAATAAGGTTGTTTATAACAAAAAATTATAACAATCCGCAACTTTAGAAAGACTGCTTTTGAGTATTAATATCCATACTTGTCTTGTATAACACCATTACTTTTACAATGTCTTTAAAGGGTATCTGCCTAACACAATAAGCATTAGTAAAATTAAAATTAAAGCTTAAAACTATATAAATGAGTTGTTCAACACTTTTAGTATCTTGTGTTAGTACACTCTTGACAAACTCTGTTTTACAACCTATGTCTGCACCTATAGTCAATATAATACCTAAAGACATATAAGACACTTCACGGCAACAACTATACAACAATAAGTGTTAACGAGAGTCAGCGAGCACTGTTGTATAGATTTATGAGCTACAAACAGGTCAAAGCTACAACATCTTAACTATACTTGCTGTGATTAGCACTATTCTAACTCTTAAAGAAATCTAACATCGTTCATTAAAGTTCCAGAACCACTGTTGGAGCTAAATTTATTTTTTAACTCTTATATATCTCGTTTAGTTAGAACTGAGATAATTATTACTCATTTAAACAGATTAAAGTTATACTAAAACCTGTAACTGACACCAAAATGTTAGTTGGGATGCGCCTGAAAATTCGTAGTGTGGGAGTAAGGTTTTTAAAAAAATATTTTGTATTAGGTACTATTCCTGTTAATTTGTTATATTTTGGCTATGGCAAAATGTCAGCGACTGTCGCTCAAAAAACACTAAATCTAAATCGACACCTTTAAAATGGCAATTTTAAAATATTTTCCTTATATTTATATTCTTAATGGAAAATAAATCCTATTTCATTTCGTAATATCTTCAGCTATTTGGTTTTTCCTTATAAAAATGTGCATAGAAAGGAAAAAAAAAAATAAAAAAGTAAAAAAAAAAACACTACTATTGTTCGACGATAATAATTGCAGTAAGATATAAGGCTCTCAACTTCAAGCGCAGTTAAAAGGCTTTATTTACTGAAATATTGTTAGAACCGAGAGATAAATTATGTTGTCTAATTAAACTAGTATTTACTTGTGTATTGTCTACTATAGATACAGCACGAAGGTGCAAGGTTCTCGCATTAAAGTATAGTACTAAGAGTACTATTAAAATAATTTGATAATATTAATCTTCTTCCACTAGTTCAATGCTGGAAAAGAGCTTTCCTCGGTGGACGGAATAATTGTTAAAATTGTCACGCTAGTCAGTCGGATTCACGTCTGGTATAGCGTGCCATATTTGAGAGAGTATATATCGTCACCTGTCAAAGCTCATGAAGTCTTTGATGATATATAGATCTGTGACGTTCGTCACTGTTAACTGTATGAGGAAGCTTAAGGTCTCTTATTGAGGTAACTAAGCTCGAAACTTTCCTGTGTGATAGATTCTGTAATATTGTAATCGGTTATAGTAAACTAGGATCTACTGAAGGGGAAACATTATATCAATTTTTGCTGCCAAGCTTAATCTTATATGTGCATTGCTTGGAGACCGAATGATAGCGGAAAATACGTCTTGATGTGTTGAAACCAATTCGCACAGAACGATAATGAGACAAAAGTATCAGCAGTGTGAGTGTAATACATATGCTCACAAACCTATTTTATATATGACATAGAAATGACAAATGATATTACAGCCCAATTGATGGTAAGTGGCTACTGCGCCCCATAGCGTAAATGTACGTTGTTACTTTCAAGGACTAAGGTAGAATGCTACACAACTTGTAATTATTCTGTCTCTCTATAACCTCCAGAACGTAACGGAGTATTGCACACACTGCTGCTTGACTGCAGAAAAAGAAAGAGGGTTTTATATAGGATTGGGTGACAAACGAGCACACAGTCCACCTGATGGTAAGTGGTTGCTGTGGCTCATAGACATCTACATCTCTCGTCATTTGCGAATCAAAATGCAGATGCGTTGTCACCCGTGAGGACTAAGATGGAATGCCTCTTTTCCAGTAAAACGGGTCTCCGGTTCTCTACACTCACCATACGAAACAGCAGTTTTAAGCTCCTATTTTAGGCTGGTATTTTGTGATTTGTTGTGTTACTTACCCATATGAAATTTTAGGCAGAAAAGTAGTTCTACCACCTTGTAGAGTTTTACTGTTTGCCTTACGTGGTAAATATTTAAAAACCTTGGTTTTATTTAAGCATAAAACACCTTATTAATATCGAGACCTGGGAACCTATTATTCTAACAATACTATCAAAATTTTCGAAATATATTTATTCCCAGTGAATTTACCTAAATGCTTCATAATGGTAATGTATCTTTAATCTCACGCGCCTATTGTAATGACACCAGCTATTGCTTAAACACTTTGAGCTCCCTAAATCTATCAAGGTTTTATTGTGCAATGTACTATGGGCAGCCATGAAAAAAAACATGGCAACCTACTGCAGCCAACAGTCTCTCAAATACGATCAGTTAGTCAGCCGATTGACTGTAATACCTACCTACTATCTTAAGCCTATTGTATGTAAATCTATATGTGATGGGAAAACAAACACATTTATTAATATATTATTATTTATATATTATATATATTTTATATATTATTTATTATGGGGTATTTGTATAGTTTTATCATCTGGTTGGGCTGTATAAATATATAATTGAAAATGAAAATGATAAATTTACATAAATATCAATAAAATAAAATAAGTACATAAAAATACATAAATATATAAACACCCAACCAGATGGAAGCCCTCGCCAGGGGAGACCAAACGGCCGAGGGTTAGGGGGAAAGGGAAAAAACCGGCGGACGATGCGGGCGGTATCGAGGAGCACCGCCTTCTGCATTTGAGCTTGGAGCGATCCGTCAAGGAGTCCCAGTCGCCTCAGATGACCCGAGAGGCTGACTGGGATTAACCCGTTCGCAAAAACGACCTCCTGTGGTCGTTTCTGCGAACGGGTTAATCCAGTTACTAATTATTTATTATTATAATTAATATATTATTATTTATATTCTTATTATTTTGGGGTATCTATATAGTTTTCTCATCTGGTTGGGCTGTATAAATATATAATTGTAAATGAAAATGATAAACATACATAAATATCAACAAAATAAAATAAATACATAAAAAATACATAAATAAATAAAAACCCAACCAGATGGAAGCCCTCGGCAGGGGAGACCAAACGGCCGAGGGTTAGGGGGAGAGGGAAAGAAACCGGCGGACGATGCGGGTGGTATCGAGGAGCACCGCCTTCTGCATTTGAGCTTGGAGCGGTCCGTCACGGAGTCCCAGTCGCCTCAGATGACCCGAGAGGCTGACTGGGATTAACCCGTTCGCAGAGACGACTACAGGTATAATTTCGGCCGGCAATCCACCCCACATGTCGGTCACCTCGTGAGCCAGGTCCAGATATTTAGTTAGTTTATCTGTTTCGGCTTTCACGAGGTTCTCGTCATAAGGAATGGTAATGTCGACCAAAAATATCCTTGACTGTGCCCGGTCCATCAGCACAATATCAGGCTTATTCGCAAGAATAGTCCTATCTGTGATGATGGCCCGGTCCCAGTAGAGCCTGGCGCGGTCATTTTCGAGCACGGCTTCCGGCAAGTACTTATAATATGGCAATTTCCGATCCACGAGACCGTATTTCAGAGCGAGCTCCTGGTGTAGAATCCTGGCTACTAAGTTGTGCCTGTGCAAATACTCAGAGTTAGAAAGCGCCGAACAACCGGAGATGACATGCCTAAGTGACTCACCGGGATGGCGACAAGCTCGACAGACGTCAACGGTGCCATCCTTTAGGATGTATCTCCGATAATTGTTGGTCTTAATAACCTGATCCTGTATCGCACAGACAAAACCCTCGGTTTCCCCAAAGAGGTCACCGAAACGTAGCCAGTGGAGGGAGGCGACTGTGTCTACGAAAGGCTCATGTAGAGCCTTGTAGAACCTCCCGTGGAGCTCTTTCTCCTTCCATACGGTCTCCCGGTCGGAAATGCTCTGTACTGCCGGGTCTTGCCATTGCTCGTTGGCTAAGGACAGAGGGGTAAGTCCTTTATCACAACAAATAACGTCCCTATAGTATGGATCATCCGCTCTCGTCAGAAAGTAATTACGGAGGCTGCACACTTCGCGATTATGCATGGTAAGCGCGCTTAAAAAGCCGCGTCCACCATGCTTCCGCGGCAAGTACAGCCTCATTACTGACGATCTCGGATGATGCACCCTGTGGGACGTCATTATAGTGCGGACTTTTCTGTCCAGTGCGTTTAGTTCGGTCTGAGTCCACCTGAGTATGCCAAAGGTATACATGAGAACAGGCATGACCCAACCGTTATATGCGTGCGTCTTATTCACACCGGACAAAAGGCTGTTAAGCACTTTGGTCAAGCGTGCATAAAACACATCGCAAACTGACTGTTTCATACCCGCCTCATCTACACCGATGTTCTGTGACATACCTAGGTATCGGTATGTTTCAGCCTCGGAAAGGGTCCTTATGTTGATAGGCATAGATAAGTCTATGCCCTCCGAGTTAGCAACCCTTCCCCTTTCAACATGGAGGACCGCACACTTATCCGTCCCCAGCTCCATTCTAATAGAATTGCTAAAATCACAAGTGATGTTTAGCAATTCCATAAGATGAGAGCGACTGGAGGCGAATAACTTGAGATCATCCATATAGAAAAGGTGGGTCACTTTTGTACCTCCTCTCCGAAGCTGAAATCCCCTCCCGGAACCCTCCAGTAATGTACTAAGAGGGTTCAGAGAGAGGCAGAACCATATTGGACTCAAACAGTCGCCCTGGAAGATACCCCTTCTTATCCTTATGTGGTTCTCCGCAGCCATCATCCGCTCGCCTAGATGACAAAGGGTCGTACTCCACTGCCCCATACACTGCCCGAGGAAGTCTCGAACTGTACAGTCAACCCTGTACAGCTCGAGGACCCTCTTAAGCCATGTATGAGGCACCGAGTCGAATGCCTTTTTATAGTCTATCCAAGCGGCGGAGAGGTTCCGACGGTTGCGTTTAACCACTTTGCCAATGACCGCGTCAATGAGGAGTGGTTCCTTGGTTCCACGACCACCGCCCCGACATCCATTTTGAGCGCGCGACATCACCTGATTTGAGTTCAGGTGACGAGTGATTCTCGCGCTCAAAATGGATGTAAGTGTCTTGTATATGGTTGGTAGACACGTTATGGGGCGGTATTTGCTCGGGTCTGTGGAATCCCGGTCTTTAGGAACCAAATGAGTGATCCCAGTAGTGAAGAGGCTCGGGAGCGACTTCTGGTCGAGAGCCTCTTGAAACTGTCGGGCGAGCACAGCGTGACACACCACGAACCCCTTCAGCCAGTAGTGATGCAGTCCGTCGAGTCCCGGGCTTTTCCAGTTCGGGGCCCTACGGACCGCCTCAGCTACGTCATCCGGCGTTATGATGACGGGGTCCATGGGCGTAACATTCGCACACTGACTCGCCACAACTTCCGTCCAAGGGCCCTCGCTGTGGTTTACGGGCTCTGACCACAGGCCGCGCCAGAATGCGATAGTGTCGGCCTGATTCGGTGCTGGGCCCGTTCCACGTACCATTGGTCGCTCCAATGATTCATAGAGCCTCTTCTGATCACTCTGGAAGAGACGATTCTGGTTGAACCGTGTCGACCTCTCGGTATATCGCCGAATCCGCTTCCCCCAAGCAGCGACTCTCTGCTTCAGGTCGTCTATGCGCTCCGTCAGTTTTTGCGTTATATCCGGCTGGGACAAACTGATGTTTGTCCCAGCAAACGCCATCCTGACGGTGCGCACAATTCTCGGCCTATTATTGCCCGACCTGAAGCTTATCAGCCTGCCGATGAGGGCCCTTGCCTTTGCGATACGGTCCTCAATCCTTCTTCTCCAGGCTGGGATGGCGCTACTTTGTCTAGTAGCGCGTCCAGCCGTGGGAAGTTTGGCGCCAATAATACGGCAAACTGCCAGTGCGGCGCCAAAAAGAATTGAGTCCGTATCGCAAAGGTCCCGGCTGGCTTCCAAATAGGTCACCAGCATTGGGTTGAGAGCCCTTACGACAGCCCGATTCCGCTTGCTTAGGGGTATACGGGGAAGTCGCGGTCGATTCTCGAGAGGCGTTCTGCGCGTTTCCCTAATCGCCTCTTCCAATATGCTCCTCATTTGCTCTTGTTCCTGGGCGACTATTCCATCGTCGCCTGAGTCAACCACAAGGAGATCTACGGCGGCATCTACATGTGTCGGTTGCTCTGCAACTCGTAGAGCCGCATCTCCTGTCGTAGTATTTTCATTCGACAAAGGAATAGCCTCACGTCGTAGCCGTTCGAGTTCGGCGTCATCAAATATTTTTGAACGCATGATGTACCGAACTCGGTCTGCCAGGTTTTGCTCGGTGACGGTTATAGATGGCTCCAGCTCAGCAAAAAGTCGATGCATCCTAGCCCGATATGCAAAACCTCCAATTTCTCCCCCTTTCGCCCCAAAATACGCCCGCAATGCGTTGCTATTCATTTTCATTGACCAACGCATGCGGCGTACTCCACCAGTGGCGGGTGCCGATTGCTGGGCCCGCGAAGGCCCTGCCAACACCAAGCCAGCTGGTGGGGATGATGGATGCGAGGGGCTGCTGGGTGGTCGTGCAGCTCCTCGCGCTCGGCTGACGGTTCGCATGCTGTCGCGTCCAGCGCCAGCTCCAGACGCGCCCTGGCGACCTCCAGGTAGCGGCCCTTTGCGCAATCTTCTTTGTTCCATCATCCATAAATTGGGCGTCAGTTAACGGGAGACGCCCAAACCCGGCACCGTTTCATGGTGAGGCCATGTGCACAAGCGGGCCTTTGCACCTTCAATTTTGCCGAGGCACGGCGCTAACACCTCTTGGCAAGGTGCTGACTGACTGCGCTGACGTAGCAGTTTTGTCACATAACCGTTACGTCAGCGGGCGATGGGGTCGTCACTTCCCTACGCCATATCTATATTATTATTATTAACAAGTGGGATGCGGCAAGTAAAGACTGTGTAAGAACCTCCGAAGAAGGCGGAGTTATAACCGAAATAAGAATTTGAATTTTTTTGGTTTTTGGCCATTTTGACCCCCTAGGAGTGTAATGAGAACTTTTTGCCCCTATTCAACCATGGCCCCCGTGACATCCTCTACATGATAGGCTATTCAAACTGTCTAGGCCTAAAGTTTGGTTTCCCATCCCCCAACTCATTTCTAGTCTAACTTCCAATTACTTCCAATAATCACTTGAAATTCATAACTTATTACCCAAGTGTATTCACAACAATATATAATCAACATTTATTTGTCAGTGGAACGACTGATATTGTTTACTAACCTCTACTACTCGTGGTTTTTAAATACTGATATTTAATACCTTTAAATAACTTGGGCATATATAGCTTAAAAAATGGAGACAAGATATGAAAGAAAGGTTCTCGAGTGGCAGTCCCGTACGGGCAAGTTCAGTGTCGAGTGATCTCTATTAGACTGGAGTAAACATGCAAGTATTGATGGAGTTATGGATGTAGGTGGCTCAGGACCGTTTTAGGTATCCTTTGCGGTATTTTCTACCGACTTCAAAAAGGAGACGGTACTCGATTCGACTATATGTTTCTTTTATGTGTGTTACCTTATAATTTTTTACTGGGTGAACCGATTTCGATGATTCTTTTTTTATTTGAAAGCCGGTGTTTCGCATGTGGTCTCATATAAATTTGATCAATGTCTGACCAATAGTTTTTGAGTTCTTCTTAATAGTTTATATTCAAGTCAGTTGAACAAATTTTTTAATTTCAAATTATTAATCTATGAAGGACGCCTATGTTCAGTAGTGAACTTGTGACGGGATAACATAATGATGATGATTATTTGCATGACTAACTTATTACCGTGAGGTTCAGAGTTAAATATATCTTTATAAATTGTCTTCGAAGACTGAATCAATATTAATACATTATTACGTGAATCTTGAAAATTATCTTAGTTTTTTTTTCTTTTATAATAAAATAGGAAAATAAACTTATCTTTCGAAAGTTACTATGCCATAGAAGTGCAGAAAATAAAACTATGTGTTAAGATTGTTGTAAAAGCAAGTAAAACAGTAAACATACTCACATGACCATGACTTCCATAAAAACGCTTTAAAAAAATTAAATGGTCGAATTTCGCAAATCAATACTAGTTCTTTTATCTATTATTACGCCGTACGGGTACGTGACTTTCTATCCCAGAACCGTGATGTAAGTCCATAATAAGATATGACATTTTTCTCGTTGTAATAATCTGATTCAGCCAAACATCAACATGCGTTTGTAAAAAGTTAGAAGCAATCATCTAAAAAGTGAAGGTGGCTTAACCGGCCAGTAGAATTAAAAAATAAACAAATATTAAAAAGAGTCAAGCGTACATATTATTTGGTCAATGACACCGACGCATTACCAAGGTTGAATTCTATGATTTACAACTCTCGGATGCAGAATTATTATTAAAAAAGTGCGATAATTTAAACACCTGTCGCGTGACTCCGCTGAGACATCCCCACTTGCTGATTAATTGGTCTTGGTGCTCGAACTCTATTGAAGTAATTATTATCACAGAATGTATAATAGTACTACGTATTATTATTTTTATATAGCTGTGTTAATTCCCGTTTTGAATATTTCGTTCAATGTTATGGCATAAGCGTGTCTTCAAGTAAATGTAATGGGCGATTAAGCAATTATAACCAGGAGTATATCATAATTATTTAGGGGTTAGGCAGCGATAATTAACGATTTAAGCATGAGTTGATAATGATGATCCACCTTCCAACTAATAACATCATGGCTGTAGATTTATACGAAGTCACTCATTCTCCGTTACCTCGTTGGTTTAGAGGTCGTAAATACCGCTACCGATCATGTGGTCCCGGGATCAAGTCCCGGGTCGGGTCAAAATCAGATATTGGTTATCCTGTCAAAACTTCCCAGTAGCAACCCGGAGTTAAGAAGTAGGCGGTGTTTTGGGAAGTATGCAAAGCCGTTGGTCCTGTGCCCGGTATCCCTCCTCGCAGGACGTGTCGGATTGCCGACTTATCGGAATATAAGAATGAAGCAATAAAGAGTGCACTTTTACTTGCGCTATCTGAGCAGCACAGGATTATAGTACACACTCTTGCGTGATAATCCTGTCTTGCGCAGATGGCTAGTCTCCGTTGAGATAGGGTCACGTTGTCGAAATTTGTTCTGGAGAACATCAGTTACATTTTCGTTGCTGAAAACTAATATAACAAATATAATATATTTTTTATATATTATTTGATAAAATAGCAATCTTGTGGTTTTGTTGTTTGTGGGTTTGTTTGAGCGTCATGTAGTTTCGCTTTTAATTTTCTCTAAATACTTAAAATTTTTCTTCTTTTTATTCTTTAAAAGCCCGCACAAGTCCACCGCTGGATATGAGCTTCTCCTGTATTGAGGATTTGCCTTAATGGACATGCTTCAGACGGATTGACGATAGCATCACCAGATGTCTCACACCTTTTGTTAAAAAAGTGGGTTGCTGTTTGTACGAATTAAGTTATTTAAACATTACTTATGTAGCACTATTAGCAGTTAGGTATTTATTTCATCTCACCTCTTAGTATTTGAAGAGAAGACATGAAGTCAGTCACGAACGAACATAAGGCTTGTATCAACCCACAAAAATTGGACACTGGCCTTGGATTAAACAACGTTATCCTAATGATAACCTGATGCTGTAGCGAGGATCGTCTTCTCTCTAACGATTACTGAAATTGTCTTGAAATATGGTTTGCACGTTTAGAAGATGGTGGAATGTGTGCTCGCCTGTCACCTTTATCCTATAAAAAAAAGTCAAACGAGCACACAGTTCACCTAATAGAAAGTGGATGCTGTGGCCCATAGACATCTACATTTATCCTCGATTAAAAATCAAAATTATGAATTTTTGATTCTTCATTTCATACCTTGTACGATTCATTTGTACTATTTTCATACGTTGCCACCCCTGAGGACTAAGATGGAATGCCTCGTTTACAGTAAAAAGGGACTCCGGTTCTCTACACTCACCAAACGAAACATTGAGCTGATATTTTACGCTGGTATTCATATTATTTCTCATCATCATCATCAACATGATCATTATAGCCCTTAACATAGGTCTCCCCCAAGGAATGCTACAAAGCACGGTCCTGAGCCACCTTCAACCATCGAATTTCTACATGTCTTACCAGGTCGTCACTCCATCTAGTGGAGGACGCCCTACACTTCGTTTGCCGGTACGAGGCCGTGACTCGAACACCTTTTTTCCCCATCGGTTGTCGGTTCTTCACGCTATATGACCGGCTCATTGCCACTTCAGCTTACTAACCCGTTGGGTTATGTCTGTCACTCTAGTCCTACTGCGGATATCCTTATTTCTAAGTTTATCACGCAGAGAAACTCCGAGCATAGCCCTGTTCATAGCTTGCTGAGCGACTTTGAGATTCCTCATCCGGCCAGCAGTGAAGGACCACGTCTCAGTTCCATAGGTCATCACTGGCAACACGCACTGGTTGTACAGTCTCGTTTTCAAGTGAGGTATACCTGACGAGAAGATTTGCTGTTATTTACTGAACGCTGCCCAGCCGAGTTTCATACGTCGATTGACCTATCGGTTGAAGTTGGACTTACCTAGTCGCACTATTTGTCCAAGGTAAACATACTCGTCAACAACTTCGAGCTTAGTGCTGCCAACAACTACCGGCATAGTTGTGACATGGACGTTATACATGATCTTTGTTTTTTAGATGAGTGATGTACTCGCCGTTGATCTTAATACCGAATCCTTTCTAATCCAGAAGCTTAGAAACGTCTTCCACTGCAGCGGTGAAGAGTATATCGGGGATATAATTTCACCTTGTCTTACTCGTCTATGCAGTTGGATAGGTTTCTTACTCTGGTTCTGTGCTCGGATAGCCATCGTAGCCCTACTGTACAAACACTTCAGCACTTCGATATACCGACAGTCAACTTGGCACCACTGAAGTGACTGCAGTACCACCCAAATTCCGACGGAATCAAAGGATTTCTCATAGTCCACATATGCCAGATATATTGGCAAATCGTACTCTTCGGACTTCTGTTCAATTTGCCGAAGGGTATGTATGTGGTCTATGATGCTAAAGCCTTTTCGATAACTGACTTGTTCGGGAGGCTACAAGTCGTCGAGCCTGCATGCGAGATGATTCGTAATGACTCTCGAAAATAGCACGTAGACGCGGCTCAGAATGGAACACAGTCTGTAAGTCTGCAAGAGAGTGTTGTCGCCATTCCTGAAGAACAAGACCACCGCACTTCTGCTCCACGCCTTCGGTGTAGTGCCACCATGGAGGACGGAATTAAAGAACTTCTGAAGGTTTTCAAGTAACGGTTTTCCACCCACTTTCAGAAACTCCTCTGTAATTCCAATATTGCCTGGGGCATTGCCGTTTTTAAGGTGCTGATGAGCCATTCTAATCTCGCTCAGACTGACGTCCGGTATATCATCGAAATAGTGTCGGATAAGACTTGCCCTTGAATCGTTACTCACACATGTGTGTGGCTCCAACGATGATGTGTACAGTTACCCATAGAATCTCTCAATTTCACTCAGAATCTTAGGTGTCCCGGAAACGACGCTGCTACATTCGGTCTTCAGCTGCGACAGTTGGCTCTTTCTGGCAGACAGATCTCGAGCAAAGACTTTGGAGCCATGCTCCACTCGATCGATTCTTCAATACGAGCAGTATTAAAGTTGCGTAAATCTAGCCGCATACATTTGGAGATCTGTCTGTTCAGTTGCCTGTATGCTGTCAAATCTACTGAAGACTGCAGTTTAATTTACCGTTTAACAGCCACGAGATTAAGAGTGTTATTGGAGAGTTTTTGTGTTCTCCTGCGGCGGGTCTTGCAAAACTTAGCTCCGACCGCATGGACAGCTTTCACGATTTTGTCATTCATGTCTTACACTGCATAGCAATCTTCTAGGCACTGAAAATGGTTTTGTGGCTCGAGCTGAAAGGTTTCAGGACTTCGAATTAGAGCACGAGCAGGGGATGGAGCGTTGACTTCATTAGACGTGACCTCTCCAACTTAACGTTTAGGTTCAGTGTGCCTCTCACCATTCGGTGATTGCTGACGGTTTTCATCCTCACGATCACTGAGAGAATTTTTTTTTATTTTTTTTTATAGGAAAAGGGTGACAAACGAGCACACAGTCCACCTGATGGTAAGTGGTTGCTGCGGCCCATAGACATCTACATCTATCCTCGTTTGCGAATCAAAATGCAGATGCCTTGTCACCCGTGAGGACTAAGAGGGAATGCCTCATTTCCAGTAAAAAGGGCCTCCGGCCACCTGCACTCACCAAGCGAAACGCAGAGGTAAACCTCTACTTCACGCTGGTATTCTGTGAGGTCGTGGTACCACCCCGGTTCGAGTCGGCCCATCCGTGCGTCAGCAAAAGCTGCCGCGTGGCTCTACCACTGTTAAATGTGATGTGATGACTAAACAGTTGTCACCTGGTTGTCATAATGAAGATAATCTCATAATTTGTCGAATCGTCAGGGCTCGATCAGGTCCACTTCTTGTGGGGCTGCTTCTGGAAGAATGAGTTCATTATAAAGAGTCCCTCTTTTACCATGAAGTCAGTCAGCTGCTGGCTCCTTGGGTACCTTTACCATATTCCAAATTTGCCTAACTTCAGCTCATCGTTCTCTCTTGTGTCTAGTTTTGCGTTGAAGTCTCCCATTAACCGTATAGTTGGTTTTGGAGAAATGCATGGCTCTAGATATATTCTCAAACATTTCCTCCACCGCGTCATCGGGATGTGCCGAGGTTGGTGCGTTAACCTGTACGACCTTCAGCGAATACCGTTTTGATTCTGAGTATAAGGAATGCAACCCTCGTCGACACAATCTCAATCTTTACAACGTTGTTAACGAGAGACTTGTGGACGATAAATCCGACACCTCCTTGGAACGGATGGTCGCCCTTCCGGTGATAGTTATACATAATATAGATAACAAGTTGCCGGATTCGAGGATTACTATGTCCTCCCCCCTCTTTTCGGACCTCAGATAATCCTATAAAATTCTAGCGCAACTGATCTATCTCTTCTTCCAGCTTCAGGATCTTTTCGTCAGTCCTCGGGGTGCGTGCGTTATATGTTGCCAGGTCGAGTCGTCTTAGGTGGCAACCGAATCTCCACCGGAGATTCTTAGCACCTCCTGCCCTGCCGTTATCATGGTCACCACCGTAGCCAGGAATAGTGGGCCCGTCGGAGACTGGCAGCCATTTTTTCGAAACTTTCATGGGGGGGTATATTACCATAGTGTCCACGCTTGTCGAGCGGGTTGGCAATCGCAGTTTTTTTATTGTTGTTTGACCTGTTGAGAAAGATGGTGCTGCCCATCTTCTGCCCCAGTTTCCCTCTGTCGCTTCTTACGACACCCACGGGAAGATATGGGGTAGTGGGTATTCTTATCCGCCACTACACGGGGTATTATTTCTATTCTGTTTAAATTTTGTATAAACGTTGATATTTGACAGAAAATATCATCGTGAGATTTAGTGCATGTCTAATGGTTAGAATAGAAAAGTTTTTATTCTGTAATCATGTAAATAAAAAAGTAGCTTTTCATGACGAAAGTATAACTTTTAACGCACCCGCAAACCGCAACGAGTTCACACCCCATTCTATTATTGTATTAATTTCGATATATAGGATGAAACTGATATTAAGGAAAACCATGGCGCTTATCACGGTCAACTGTTAGTATGTACAACTATGGGACGTAATAGGATGATTCCATGGGGAGACATAAAATTCTATGACGTAAATCGTCTAGCCCCTTTATTTTTTTCCAATTCTTTGGAGGTTCACTAAAAATATACTTTCGTTCATTTTAACAGTATTTTGTGGACGCGGTTTTTATTTCCCCTTCACATTTAGGTAATAACGAAAATTCACCGGATTTCTGGCCAAAATAATGACTGTGTAATACGTTACGAAATATTTCGGCCTTGTATTATGCATAATATTTTGGATATAAGAAAGTTTGCGAATTTTTAATTCAGTGCTTATTTTGCATGCGTTTTCACATCACGTCTTGCCTTATAAAATTATTTATCAATGTCGATGTGTTAAACAATCCATATCTTAGTTTTGAAACGTAGCTTAAATTTTTAGTGCTGTGCAAATGCAACATTATATTTTTCTTCACATTCTTCCACTTCTATTTTAACATAGGCCTTCAAGACTATACAGCTGGCATACATTTCTTGAAACAGATCTTCTTTTAGCCTGGTGACGCTTGACAAGTGGGTTAGTAAACTTTTTATTTTGTTATGACATTTATAAAAAATATATAATATGCTTGTAAATTATCTTTGAATCATAAATAGGCCATTTCATTTAAACTCATTTCGTATATTTAGTTTTTCAGAGCAATAGTAAGTTACACAGTGTATTAAAGAATTAGACGCTATTATGTAAAAATTATATTTTTTTTTAATTTTTCAGTCGGTTTGTACTTTTTTATGTTTTTTTAAAATTATTTTACCTTTTTAAGTGGCCTAAGGAATACCACTATTTCAAAGTAACAACTAGAAAATCGCGAAATAGTTATATAAAAATTGTTATCCTATATTTTGTCCATCCTTTGGGATGGAATTTTTTAATAATATTTATATGGACAAGCTCTGAAGTATAGTTTATTTTATAAAATTGTTTGGAAACCCCAAAAGCGAACGGGTCATGAGCGTTTCATTTAATTTTGATGAAAAAAATAAAAAAAAAGTGACGATAATTTTTACAAGGAAATCAGTTTACAAAAAAAGAAACAGAAAATCTTATCGGCTTTCATTAATAACTTTTAAACGTTGTTGTGCTCACCGACGCACAGACGGAACGGCAACGGAAGGCAGTCCATATATTTTTTCAATTCCATTTTTTTACGTAATATAAAGTGAATCAATTACAAAATAAACTAATTTTATAATTTAATGTCTGTAGTTATTGTAACGTTAATATGGATTTGATGTCGAGCTGAAAGTATAAGAACGATTTTATGTAGCGAAATTGAGGTATGGCCACATACCGACAGTAGAAAAATCCCTCACATTGTGAGGCGTGCAAAAAAAAATTGAAATCGGTTCAGCCGTTGCCGAGAAAACGTTGAGCACATAAAAATCATATGCGTCGAATAAAGAACCGTTTATTCTATTCTAATGATGTTTAATATATAGTGGTAAATTACGTTACTTCCATAGAATTTATTAAAATACTATTTGAAATAAGTAAATGAATAATAAACATATTGTCGATAAATAATTTGTGGCATTCTTTGGGGGAGGCCTATGTTCAGCAGTGGACTTGTGAAGGGCTGTAATGATGATGATGATGATGACGATAAATAATTATACGTTGGTCTAGTGGCCGTACACGCTGATCATGACGTTCCGGGTTCGAATCCTTGGTCGGGCCAATATGTGTTACTGGATATTTCTGTCAAGAAATTCTTATAGCCCAGAGTGACGAAGTTGGTGTGCATGGTGCGTGGTGAAGAGTGCCTTGGAAAGCACGTAAAGTGGTTGGTCCTGCGCGTGATCTCTCTCCTATCTGGATGGATAACCGTCCCATATGACAATGTGAATAAGGGAATAGGGTACTACTAATACTTTTAGTAAAAATTAATACCGATTTTAAAGTACTAAAATAAAAAATAAAAAAAAATTGTACAACCGACTTCAATATAAATTATTAAGAATAACTCAAAAACTATTAGTCAGATCTTGATCAAGCCACGTGTTAAGCAATAGCTTTCAAAAAAAAAAGAATCATCGAAATCGGTTCACACATTAAAAAGTTATGAGGTAACAGACATAAACATTTTAAAATTGTACGTGGTAGAGCCATGCTGCAGCTATATTAGTAGTATAGTTCTAGCACGAATGGGTCGGCTCGACCGGGATAGGACCACGCTCTCACAGAATACCAGCGTCAAATAGCAGCTTAACACTGCTGTGTTTCGTATGGTGAGTGTAGAGAACCGGAGACCCTTTTTACTGGAAACGAGGCATTCCATCTTAGTCCTCACGGGTGGCAACGCATCTGCATTTTGATTCGCAAACGAGGATAAATGTAGATGTCTATGAGCCACAGCAGCCACTTACCATCAGGTAGACTGTGTGCTCGTTTGTCACCCTATACTATAAAAAAAAACATATAGTCGAATTGAGTACCGGTTCCTTTTTGATGTAGGTAGAAAATAAAATAATTTATACGTAGCTTCATGAAGTCGGTCCTAAGTTATAGGGTATCTAAAAATTACGAGTAAAGCCCTGACTTCAGAAGTTATTATGTAGAAAATTTACTTAAATTATAAATAATAAATTTTAATATAATTTTACTAAAACTTATATAATGTGTTACGTCAAGCGATGGAGTATTTTATCTCCTTTCGCCCAAGCTGAAAAGTGCAAGCATTTAGAGTATCTATCCTGAGTTGACACTCGAGACTGCAAAGCTCCTGATATCAGCTCCAAGAAGAGAGTCCTACAAAAAAGCGTTACAGAAAGTCAATTTCGATTGCATTAAATATACTGGCGTAAAACTCTCTGCCAGACCATCCAGCACTAGAGCTTTTTGGTGTCTTGCCAAAGCTGTCGCGACAAACTTCTGGTGGCCTACATTGCCTCCGCTGGTAAAACCGGATGGCACACTAGCGCATACGGCTAAAGAGAAGGCAGACTTGTTCGCATCTCTCTTTTTTTTTTTATAGGATAAGGGTAACAAACGAGCACACAGTCCACCTGATGGTAAGTGGTTACTGCGGCCCATAGACATCTACATCTATCCTCGTTTGCGAATCAAAATGTAGATGCGTTGTCACCCGTGAGGACTAAGATGGAATGCCTCATTTCCAGTAAAAAGGGCCTCCGGCCACCTGCACTCACCAAGCGAAACGCAGAGGTAAACCCTTTCTTCACGCTGGTATTCTGTGAGGTCGTGGTACCACCCCGGTTCGAGCCGGCCCATCCATGCGACAGCAAAAGCTGCCGCGTGGCTCTACCACTGTTAAATGTGATGTGATGACTAAACAGTTGTCGCCTGGTTGTCATAATGAAGATAATCTCATAATTTGCTCTACCACTGTACAAAACCTCTCTTTACCTGTAATTCGCGTCTGGGTAGTGGCAATAACATTTCACCTGAATTACCTCACTGTGGCAGGTCCCACACGGAGGTCCGTGTAGGAGGTTCTATTACAAATAAGGAGGTTCTTAAAACCTTGCGGTGTCTAGACGTGAATAAAGCTAGTGAGCCAGATAGTATACCAGATATAGTTCAACAGGCTTGTGCACCTGAGTTGCTTCCTGTGCTGACACGGTTGTTCCCCCTCTCATTTAGGACTGGAATAGAGCCAAAATCCTGGAAGCTGGCTAACGTCCAGGCTCTTCCAAAAAAGGAAACCGTGCCAAACCTGCCAATTATCGGCCAATCTCAACTAGTGGAGTATGGAGGATCTGCAAGATTATGGAGCGTATATTGAACGCCCGCTTACTCGCATACCTAGAGCAGGATGACCTGCTCAGTACAGGTTTCGCCGAAATCGATCAGCTGGGAACTTTCTAGCGTATGCTACGCACGTATGGGGCGAGACACTTGAGAACAGTGAGGAATCACTTGCTGTTTCCCTTGATATCTCAAAGGCCTTTGACAGAGCTTGGCACGCTAGCCTTTGGCGTAAGCTTCCACCGTACGGCTTATTCCCTGGCCTAATTCACTGGGTAAAGAACTTTCTTAGTTAACGGTCTCTCCGGGTCTTCGTCGATGGCTGTTTTTCCGATCCTGTGGCGTCTAACACCGGCGTTCCTACGGAGTTCATTCTCTCCGCAACTCTCTTCCTGCTGAATATTAATGATCTGCTCATTTCCAGTATCTATGGGTATGCAGATTACAGCACAGTTGTGGAGAGATACCGACCAAGTGCTCGGGCCAGGCAGGATCAAATCCAGTCCCAAAGAGCAGTAATGGTTGAGCGTCTGAATGTCACATTACAGGCAGCCTCTAAATGGGGCGATGCCAATGTTGTGAAATTTAATGCCTCCAAAACATAAGCGTGGCTCTTCTCTGTAAAAAGGAGTCATCTTACCTCGGCTCCTCCTTTCCGAAATGTATCACTGGAATACATCGACTGCCTTCAGTTGTTGAGGGTTGAGATATCCTCAAACCTGAACTTCGGGTGGTTCATTGAGGCCAAATCAGCTACAGGAAAGCTAGGAGTCCTTGCAAAGGTGCGGCGGTACTTCACGCCGGGACATCCGCTTACTCTTTAAAAACCGCAAGTCCGGTTGTGCATGGAGTATTGCTGCCATATATGGGCTGGTGCTGCAAAATGCCGCCTAGTAGCTTTGGACTCAATGGAAAGGCGTGCTGAAAGGCTTATTGCTGACCCGAATCTGGTTAAAACCAATTACCGGCCTCGAACACAGGCGCAGAGTAGCTAGCCTTTTGGTCTTCTGCCGGGTGCATTTCAAAGAGTGTGCGCAGGAATTGCATAATTTAATTCCTCCCTCTCCCTTCCACGATCGGACAACCAGACATTCGGCCAGTCCACACCCTTACGTTGTTGATATACCACGCATTCGAACCAAACTGTTTGCTACATCGTTCGTCATGCGTACAGTAAAGGAGTGGAAGAAGTTGCCAGCATCTGTCTTTCCATCCGATTACAATATGGGTGTCAAGAGTGAATAGACTTTTGTTAAGTCAGTGCGCTTCACCATCTTAGACTACATCATCACTTACCATCAGATAGGTTTGTGATTAAACGCTGTCTTAGAATAGTAAAAAAAATTCGCAGTTTTTATACCCTTGTAATTTTTTTTCGTATTTTATATTTAACATGGGACTACCCCAAAATAATAACCTATTTAATAAAACAAAGAATAATTTAAATCGGTGCAGCCATTTCCAAGATGACGGTGAAGATAATTAAAAAAAAACATACGCATCAAAATAGAAGCTTTTCATTGTTTTGAACTCATTTCAATTACAGTAGGTGATCGGTAATCCGGCACCCATTGTTTTTCGCTAATGCCAGATTATCGTAAACTCCGGATTATTGGATTTCCATAGGAAATGTCAGCTAGCTAGTAAGAAATAATTTTAACAGAGATTTGCAAAGTAAAAACATTTATTAGTTTACGTAATTAAAGCAATAATACCTACTCGTAGAAATAGCTAAAGGACGTAGTTGACTCAATATATTTTGATGATTTGCTGTGTCTTGTGAATGAACTGAACTGCAGAACGTCACAACGACAACGAACAATACGTGCGCGTGTATTCCGGCACTTTTGTATTAAAACCGTCGGATAACAGTGTAGCGTGGATTTTTATAGGCCGTGATGTATGAATGTGTGTATTCTGGGTGGCGATTAGGTTATGACATTACATAATACAGCGGTGTAACACGTTCATATATGTCGAATAAAATAATAAAATTAACAATTCTACCAAAAATAAAAAATGCATCTTTCAAACAAAATAAATAGCGTAAAAATTGGCACGAAATAAATCACCTTTATAATATTAGTTTACTGACCTGAAGTGACATGTAAAAGTGGCAACGGTGCGGCAGGTATGCAGCACTCACGCGGCATCGACATAGGTAATTATTTACCTACACTTTCCCGTTCATAAGTAATTAGGCAAAAAACGAAAAAAGGGCTATTGCGAATAGAATGTTAATTGTTATATATTTTTTTTAGTTGTGTATGTTCAAAGAACATTATATAGGATAAGTCTTTTCATTTAATGTGATAACTTTATCGCCACCCCTATAATTGTACCGCCTGCACGTAAAGTAAAGTGGAATTATAGCCTGTAAATAATGGCCTGATCCAGTCCAGACCGATTTCGGTTACGGTGACCGGTCTCGTCGGAGACTAGCTATTTGTGCAGGACAGGATTATAGTGCCTGCGCAAGCACAGGTGCACTCTTTATTCCCTCATTCTCATAGTCCAATGGGACGGTAAACTGACACCACCGGAGAGAGAGCAGGCGCAGGCTGAGGCAAGGGAGTGAAAGACTGCCAACTTCCTGACTCCGGGCTGCTACTGAGAATTTATTACAGAAAAACTCAATAACTGATTTTATTCCGACCCGGGATTCGAACCCGGGACCTCGTGATCAGCAATTGCGTTGACGACCACTAAACCTACGAGGCAGTAAAATATAACCTGTATACATCGCACAGCTGGCCACAGGCCAGGCTTTCTTTCATTTCTGTAAGGGTAAAAAAGTAACCATCGACTTCCTGCATGTCTTACCAGGTCGTCATTCCACCTAGTGCGGGGTTGCCCTACACTTCACCTACCGATACGAGGCTGCCACTCGAGAACCTTTCTTCCCCATCGGTTGTCGGTTCTTTGAGCTATATGGCCGGCCCACTGCCACTTCAGCTTACTAATCCGTTGGGCTATGTCGGTTACTCTGGTTTCACTGCGGATATCCTCATTTCTAAGTTTATCACGCAGAGAAACCCCGAGCATAGCCCTCTCCATAGCTATATATATATACATTCTTCTACATTTATAGCAACATTCCTACATATATCTTATACATTTTTATAGTTACTTTCTTCAACAGATTTGACAGCATACAGGCATCTGAACAGACAGATCTCCAAATGCATGCGACGGGACTTACGCAACTTCAATACAGCTTGTATTGAAGAAGCGATCGAGCGGAACTAAGGCTCCAAAGTCTTTGCCAGAGATCTGTCTGCCAGAAAGAGCCAACTGTCAAAGCTGAAGACCGAGTGTCACAGCATCGTTTTTGGGACACCTGAGATTTTGAGTGAGATTGAGAGGTTCTATGGGCAGCTACACGTCATCGTTGGAGCCACACGCAAGTGTGAGTAACGATCCATGAGCGAGTCTTATCCGACAGTATTCCGAAGATATCCCGGACGTCAGTCTGAGCGAGATTAGAATGGCTCTCCAGTACCTAAAAAACGGAAAGTCTCCAGGTGAGGATGGAATTACGGCGGAGCTTCTGAAAGCGGGTGGAAAACCGGTACTTGAAGTCCTTCAGGAGCTCTTTAATTCCGTCCTCCATGGTGGCACTACTCCGGAGGCGTGGAGCGGAAGTGCGGTGGTCTTGTTCTTCAAGAAAGGCGACAACGCTCTCTTGAAGAACTACAGACCAATTTCCCTTCTGAGTCGCGTCTACGTGCTATTTTTGAGAGACGAATCATCTCGCACGCAGACTTGACGACTTCCAGCCTCCCGAACAAGCCGGTTTCCGAAAAGGCTTTAGTACCATAGACCACATATATACCCTGCGGCAGATTGTACAGAAGACAGAGGAGTATAATCTGCCACTTTGCCTTGTGTATGTGGACTATGAGAAATCCTTTGATTCCGTCGAAATTTGGGCGGTGCTGCAGCCCGTTCGGCGGTGCCAAGTTGACTGTCGGTATATCGAAGTGCTGAAGTGTTTCAACATTAGAGATACGATGGCTATCCGAGTACAGAATCAGAGTACGAAACCTATCCAACTGCAGGGAGGTGTAAGACAGGGTGACGTTATATCCCCGAAACTCTTCACCGCTGCATTGGAAGACGTTTTCAAGCTACTGGACTGGAAAGGATACGGTATTAACATCAATGGCGAGTACATCACTCACCTTCGATTTGCCGACGATATAGTCCTCATGGCAGAATCGCTGGAGGACCTAAGCACTATGCTCAATGACCTCAATAGTGTATCCCAACGGATAGGTTTTAAGATCAACATGGACAAAATAAAGATCATGTTTAACGTCCATGTCACACTTATGCCGGTAGTTGTTGGGAGCACTAAGCTCGAAGTTGTTGACGAGTATGTTTACCTGGAACAAATAGTCCGAATAGGTAAGTCCAACTTCGACCGAGAGGCCAATCGACGGATTCAACTCGGCTGAGCAGCGTTCGGGAAACTACGACACATCTTCTCGTTAGACATACCTCAAAACCTGAAAACGAAATTGTTCAACCAGTGCGTGTAGACAGTGATGACAGTGAGGATCTGAGACGATTGAAGTGATATATATATATATATATATATATATCTTTATATATAAAAATTACGTGTCACGTTGTTTGTCCGCGATGGACTCCTAAACTACTGAACTGGTTTCAATGAAATTTTGCACAATGTATGTATTTTGGTCCAACTTGAGAGATAGGATAGTTATTATCCCGCTAAATAACCCTCAAAATTTTTTATTGCGAATTTAAGGATTTTAATAGGAAGGGTTGTTGGAAAGGGCAGAACAACGTTTGCCTGGCGAGCTAGTATATATATATATATATATATATATATATATATATATATATATATATATATATATATATATATATATATCAAGGAGTAATTAATCTGCTGCGCTGCAGCAATGCGTGTTGGCGGACTTAAATTGTCCTCGAAATATTATATAGTACAACACACATACAGGTTTTCCTTTAAGGTCGAGCACGTGGTAAATAAGTATTTAAATTGCAATTAACAATTTCATTGGTGCCGGCGGATATACGAGTACAAACTAGTTTGTATGTTTATATATGTTTCTTAATTATATTTTTTGTATTGATTGATTGTGTAATTCAGCGTATATGAGATCGCAATCGTAAGCTTTGAAATCTGACAGAGTGTTACGTCACAATGTAATATATAAGATACTTCTCTTTATTCATTATTGGTAAATAATTTATCGGAAACTGTATGAAAATGTCTGTAAAAGGTTGTAAAAAACGAATATTAAAAATTGTGTTCAAAGTATGACTTTATTACTTATTACCTACGGAAGCATGAACAGATCACGTAATGAATTTTCTGTCTCACCAGACAGCAAATTAATAAGGTGATCATCAGAAACTATAAGACGATACTTGTTAAATGAAATAGAAACAATTATTTACTAAATAAAAATATTATATTTTTCGTATAGTTTGTCCGTGTGAATGTACGTAATTATACCTGTGTCACTGTTCTGAGTTGAGTAAGGACGCGTGAGTATCTCGGCGTATTGCTTTTACAATGTACGAGTACAATGATATCGTTTCAAAAGATGCCATCGTAGTCAAGACGGGTCATGTGAACATCGAGCTACATGGAGTTACATCGAGACTTTATGTGCTATGTTGTGACAATGTAAGTGATATTCTACAGAATCACCAAAATTTAGACCAAATCATCAACATTTTTCTGCTAAACTTATAATAAATACATAATTCTGATGTGTTTTGTATGGTGAGTGCTGATAACCGGAGACCCTTTTTACCGGTAAAGAAACATTCTATCTTAGTCATCAGGTGTGACAACGTGTTTACGTTTTAATTCTTAGGTATAGGCGGAGGAATATAAAGATATATATATATATATATATATATATATAGGTACAGGCCACAGCCAACTAGCTTAATTAACTTTTCAGTTAACAGCCTAGACATCACATGGCATGGTCACCCTATTACTTTCATTCAACGAGGCGGTCGCTGGTCTGTGCCTAATTAGCGCTATCTGCCAAGAGCCACGCTGATATTACAAGATATGTAAAATGTTGTATTAGAACACTTGGCTGAATATCATTCAGTAAAAAGACTAAACTTTTAACTGAAAGACTACTTACACTTAAGCTAGTTGGTTGCGACATATATTTATATAATATGTCCATGATAATTGAGGCCCTGTCCATATTGCGATATTTCACCGCCCGATTTTTTTTGTCCCAATTCTGTAACATATTGAATCTTATAGAAGTAGCCGCACTGGCGGTTAAATATTCACGCGGAAAAAAATCTGTGATATGATGCAAATTAAACGTGATTCAGTGCGGAATTATTTTATTCTTTTTTATTTTGTTTTAAAACGTAACCTCCGCACTAGGATTTTGAATTGCACAAGGACAAACATCCATAGATGTGTGTAAACATCTATCTCCATCATGTGGTACCCATCAAAGGCAGATCTCAGCCTTGGTTTGGTCGCTCCTATAAGACTGCATTACGAAGAAAGCAGGAGTGTTATCAGGCCTGGACTGGGGCTTCAGCGGCTTGAGGTGTAAGCACCAGCGTGCTTAAAAAGAAGTATAACTTCGCCTACAGGTCCGTCAAAAGAGTTATTGCCAATGCAAAGTCAGAGCACATAGGCAGAATTGGCGAGAAAAAGGTTCGCCTTCATTCGGGAACCCGTGCATTGTGGTCTCTTGCCAAGGCTGTCCAAGGGAATTTATGTAAGCCATCACTACCATCTCTGCACAGGGAGGACGACTCCCTGGCCCACGCCGCAAAAGAAAAAGCCGGCTCCCTTTTTGCGTCCAACTCGACTCTTGATGATGGGGCGAACACATCGCCGACAATCTCGCGGTGTGAGTGCTCCATGCCAGATGTGCGGTTCTCACAGCGCTCGGTTCGCAAAGCACTCCTCTCCCTGGATATCCACAAGTCGAGTGGGCCTAATGGAATCCCCCCAATTGTGCTAAGGACGTGTGCCCCAGAGTTGGCACCGGTTCTAACGCATCTTTTCCGGTACTCCTACTCCCTAGGCGTAGTTCCGAAATCATGGAAGACAGTTTTTGTGCACCCGATCCCTAAAAAAGGCGACCGCTTAGACCCGTCCAACTACAGGCCTATCGCTATCACCTCCTTGTTCTCCAAAATAATGGAATCCATGATAAACTGCCAGTTGAGGATCACCAGCTGATTAGTGACCGCCAATACGGTTTTCGTCGGGGTCGATCAGCTGGTGATCTTCTGCTCTACCTGACTCATAGATGGGCGGAGGAAGTAGAGTCCAAGTGAGAGGCATTGGCCGTTAGTTTGAACATAGCGAAGTCCTTTGATCGGGTTTGGCAGAAAGCGCTTCATTAGAGGCTCCCTTCCTATGGGCTTCCCGAGAAATTGTGCAATTGGATCACCAGCTTTCTTGCAGATCGGAGTATCAAGGCCGTTGTAGACGGTGCATGCTTCGACTACAAGCCTATTAACGCTGGTGTTCCACAAGGCTGCATGCTATCCCCAACGCTGTTTCTTCTGCATATCAATGATATGTTGCAAATCGGTAACATTCATTGCTATGCGGATGACAGCACGGGTGATGCTCTATACACCGACCGTGCCAATATTTCTCGGGAAAACCTTGTCGAGTAGCGGAAAAAACTTGTGTCTGAAGTCGAGTCTTTGCTGAACAAAGTCTCGGATAGGGGGCGACTAAATTTAGTCCAGTTTAATCCTCAGAAGACACAAATTTGCGTGTCTACCGATAAAAAGAACCCATTTGTCGTATCTCCTCAGTTTCAAGGCACTCCCCTTGTTGCCTCAGTCAGTATCAGAATCCTCGGCGTCGACATATCGAGTGACGTGCAGTTTCGTCGTCACTTGGAAGGGAAGGCCAATTTAGCCTCTAAAAAGCTTGGCGTGCTCAGCAGAACGGAACAGTATTTCAAGCCGGCACAACGCCTGCAACTATAAGGCGCAGGTTCGTTCTCACATGGAATACTGTTCCCAACTCTGGGCTGGGGTTCCTCAGTGCCAGCTCCTTCCACTTCCACAGCGCAGAGCGGCTCGAATCGTCAACGACCGGGCCCTTTCCGATCGGCTCGATCTATTGGGGCTGCGAAGAGATATTTCATCCCTTTTTTTTATAGGATAAGGGTGATAAACGAGCACATAGTCTACCTGATGGTAAGTGGTTGCTGCGGCTCATAGACATCTACATCTATCCTCTATTACAAATCAAAATGCAGATGCGTTGTCACCCGTTAGGACTAAGATGGAATGCCTCATTTTCAGTAAAAAGGGCCTCCGGCCACTTGCACTCACCAAGCGAAACGCAGAGGTAAACCTCTACTTCACGCTGGTATTCTGTGAGGTCGTGGTACCACCCCTGTTCGAGCCGGCCCATCCGTGCGACAGCAAAAGCTGCCGTGTGGCTCTACCACTGTTAGAAAAAGTTTCTTCTTTCGCAATTACCACGGGGAGTGCTCTGAGCAATTGTTTGAATTAATCCCAGCCGCCAAATTTCACGAACGCACATTGCGTCAAAATTCACGATACCATCCTCACCATCCAGATGGCATCCAGATGCTTGGCGGTCCACGACTGTACGTTTTACTATGAGTTCTCTTCCCCGTACAACTTCTCTGTGGAATTGTTTACCAACGGCGATTTTTCTGGACCGATACGACAAGAAAAGAGCTTACACCTTTTTAAAAGGCCAGCAACGCATCTGAAATTCCCCTAGTGGTGTAATTGTTCATGGGCGGCGGTAGTCACTTACCATCAGGTGAGCCGCATGCTCGTTTGCCCCCTCTCTTATATAAAAAAAAGACCCGGAACAATTATTTGTAGGCTATACAAACACTTATTCTATGAGGGATTCGAACCCGCAACCCTTAAGCGCTGCAACTCAATTGCTAGCCACTGCGCCACAGAGCCGTCAAATTATTTATAAATATTACAGATTTATTTCCGCGCATTTCTTTCGTATAGTATAAAGTAGATAAGGCTATGGCTGCACTGTGAAATAAAATTTACGCGTTTCGCACAGTCGTGCACCGGCGCCATAGATAATATACTATATAGGGCAACCGGCGCTATTGACAGGATGTCGCCCGCTTCGTTTCCCGCCCGATTGACACAGGAGTTACCAGAAAATTACAATATTGATATAGAGCATGTAATATCCGAAAAAGTTTTTGCTGTATTTTCACGGCTCTTGATGTTTTAATGATTATTGATATTGATATAATTAAACTTAACTTTGTAATAATGGCATAGTATGTCATGCTTGAATGGCAACACTACAAACAAAAGCTATTAAGGTCATTTTGTTTCTTAAAACGCTCGCAAAAGCAATTCAAATGGTATTTCAAACAAAAAGCGTGATAAATGATTAAACCCGTAAAAGTGATTGTAAAGACGTAAAACTGGGGCTTACATCGTATCAACAATCATTTACGGCCAAGCGCTGTACACAGGTTTTTTGTAGAATTCCTTAACTTGGCAGCAACTCCAGATTGGTACTGGCAATTTCTGTACGTGTGTATGTGAGCAAATTTTTTGTTTGTGTTTTTAGGAGGCCCCTGACTAAACCATAGTTTCACAATTGTACCCAGTAGGTGGTTTTCAAGATCCAGGAATCACCCGTGCGAAGCCGGAGCGGATCGCTTGTATTTATATATATAACTCTTCTGTACGTGTGTGAACTCCTCCTAACCGGCTAAAAACATCTATTAATAAAATAAGATCGTTTAAGATGCATGCCGTGGTAGCCTATAGTTAGGTTAGCCGAACAAAATTTACCTTTTAATAAATTAATAGTAAAAATAATATTTTAAAAAAATAGCTTTTATTTAAATGATCTAAAAAGAAGAAAATAAACTTTAAATTAATTCAAACCTTTCAATTTATTACATTACACAATTTATACGATATAAAAACTTGTCGCTAGATTTACCTATTTTATAAGAAACATAATATTTTTCTCAGAATTGCCTACTTATGTTGATATCAAGCTACATATTGTACTCTTATTTATGTAAAGAAAAAACAGATAAATCTCGCAAGAAGCTTTTATATCATATAAATTGTGTAATATAAATTGTGTATCTCAATGTATCGGATAGTTAGCCTTAGTACTTCTTCTTCGTAACGAGGCATTTTATCTAAGTCTTAGGGGTGAAACACACCGGCATTGTGATTTATAACTGAAGATATTTTTTTTTTATAGGATAGCGTGACAAACGAGCACACAGTCCACCTGATGGTAAGTGGTTGCTGTGGCCCATAGACATCTACATCTATCCTTGCTTGCGAATCAAAATGCACAAGGCACAAAATGAACAATCGAAATGAGGACTAAGATGGAATGCCTCTTTTCCAGTAAAAAGGGTCTCCGGTTCTCTACACTCACCATACGAAACACAGCAGTTTTAAGCTGCTATTTGACGCTGTTATTCAGGGAGAGCGTGGTCCTTTCCCGGTTGAGCCGACCCATTCGTGCTACAACTATACTGCTAATATAGCTGCAGCATGGCTTTACCACGTTAAAAAATAAAGATATGTAGGTAAGTGCCACAGCATGTTTTAACCATAGGGTGGACTGGTGCCCGTTTGTCATCCTTTCTCGTCTAAAATAAAATGTCTAAATTGCATTATCAATATCATTATAATATTATTATAAATGTGAATGTTCGTCTGTTTGATGTTTGCCATTTAATCACGTTTAAATGGAAGGAATAAATCTTAATGAAAGGCATGATGGAACATTTTATAACGAAAAAGGACATACGACACTTTTATAATCTTACGATGAGCTAGCAAACAATATATTTATGAAAAATATTAATCTGCGACATTTCGATAAAGGTTGGAATTGCTTTTTTTGTGAGTGTTTTACTTATAGGTTCATGATCATACAACGTAATAATTATTAAAGCATAATGCGAATGTTAACCTGTAATGCGAAATGATGTAGTGAAAAGGTGAGCGCGAGCGGCGAGGCGATGGTTCTCAGATACCATTTTTTTTTATTGTGGCTAGCTTAAAAGTCATTATGTCACTTACTGTTTAAAGATATGAATAATTTTATGAAATATATTCGCAATGAAATCTTTACTACGCTGAAATCGCGGCTAAGGTTTCGGGTCTCAGTATATCCGTTTAATGAACCGTGTTAGCTTAAATTATAGCCGAAGGGAATAAAATATAATTTACTACATACGTTATAAATTTTTACATATTCTAAGATTAAAATTACCGCTATACATATTATATTTGGGGCTACATTTTAGCCGACTTCAAAAAAAAGAAGGCGGATCTCAATTCGAGTTTACGTTGAAAGGACAAAACCGTTGCCTGTATTATAAAACGTAGGTTTCACGACCTTAACAAAATGTAAACAATGTTAATAAAACACTTTTACTTATTACAAATGATTGTCAAAACATTACCTTTCATATATTGTAACATTACATACACATTTAAATAAAAACACAATACAATTCGTACCGGTTATATTTGTCGGACAGTAAAACAACTTTCGCTCTTAAAATTCTTGTAAACTTCAAAAATGACTTGCCTCGCACAGCTGTCGTAAACATTCCACTTAATTTATTTTATTTCGAGACAATATAGAAACCTTTGAAATATCCCTAAGTATCACAAATTTTTTTTAAATCCATCATCATCAATCTGAACCTGACAGCTAATGTTGTACTCAGTTTGACAGTAATTTAGCGTAGCCCTTAGATAATATATACATAAGTAGTTTTCAAAATATTCTTGTCACGGTTTTATTTACAGATTGTAGTGACAAAATATTTACATCTAAATTATTAAAAAAATATTTTATATAATTATTTTAAAAAGTCAGTGCTAAGAATAAAGCTAATACTTCTCAAGTTATTATAATATACGGAGATTATTTTATATTTTCTGATTCTTAGGAGTCGGCTTTTACTTTTTAATACAAGTCTAATTTTTAAACTCTCTTGAGTGAATTAAAGAATATCACAAGCTCAAATGGCGTCTAATTAGCTAGATTAAAAACTTCATCCCTTATTTTATCCCTCTTAGTGTTGGATTTTTTATTCAAATTGATATGACCCCTGAAGACCTATAAATTTATTTATTAAAAAAATATTAATTTCTTTCTGTCTTAACACAACAGTAATATAACATTAAGTAATATAAAAGAGCATACTGTCGAATTGGGAACCTTTTCCTTTTTTTGAAGTCGTTAGTTTTTTTCTTAAGTCTTTTCATATAACTCAATTTAAATTTCATTAAATAGATTGTTTCAATGCCCATTACTGTAATTTATGCCACTTCTATTCATTGTTTACAAATTTAATTTTACCTTAAATTAAATGTTATTTGTTGTATTAAATTAGCATGGTAAAAAATTATGTCTAATATATATATATATATATATATATATATATATATATATATATATATATATATATATATAGCGGGTGGAAAACCGGTACTTGAAGTCCTTCAGAAGCTCTTTAATTCCGTCCTCCATGGTGGCATTACACCGGAGGCGTGGAGCAGAAGTGCGGTGGTCTTGTTCTTCAAGAAAGGCGACAACGCTCTCTTGAAGAACTACAGACCGATTTCCCTTCTGAGCCGCGTCTACGTGCTGTTTTCGAGAGTCATTACGAATCGTCTCGCGCGCAGACTTGACGACTTCCAGCCTCCCGAACAAGCCGGTTTCCGAAAGGGCTTTAGCACCATAGACCACATACATACCCTACGGCAAATTGTACAGAAGTCCGAGGAGTACAATTTGCCACTATGTCTGGCGTATGTGGACTATGAGAAAGCCTTTGATTCCGTCGAAATTTGGGCGGTGCTGCAGTCCCTTCAGCGGTGCCAAGTTGACTCTCGGTATATCGAAGTGTTGAAGTGCTTGTACAGTAGGGCTACGATGGCTATCCGAGTACAGAACCAGAGTACGAAACCTATCCAATTGCAGAGAGGTGTAAGACAGGGTGACGTCATATCCCCGAAACTCTTCACCGCTGCATTGGAAGACGTTTTCAAGCTTCTGGACTGGAAAGGATACGGTATCAACATCAATGGCGAGTACATCACTCACCTGCGATTTGCCGACGATATAGTCCTTATGGCAGAATCGCTGGAGGACCTAAGCACTATGCTCAATTACCTCAATAGTGTTTCCCAACGGATAGGTCTTAAGATGAACATGGACAAAACAAAGATCATGTTTAATGTCCATGTCACACCTATGCCGGTAGTTGTTGGGAACACTAAGCTCGAAGTTGTTGACGAGTATGTTTACCTGGGACAAATAGTCCGACTAGGTAAGTCCAACTTCGACCGAGAGGTCAATCGACGGATTCAACTCGGCTGGGCAGCGTTCGGGAAGCTACGACACATCTTCTCGTCAGACATACCTCAAAACCTTAAAACGAAATTGTACAACCAGTGCGTGTTGCCAGTGATGACTTACGGAACTGAGACGTGGTCCTTCACTGCTGGCCGTATGAGGAAGCTCAAGGTCGCTCAGCGAGCTATGGAGAGGGCTATGCTCGAAGTTTCTCTGCGTGATAAACTCAGAAATGAGGATATCCGCAGTAGAACCAGAGTGACCGACAAAGCCCAACGGATTAGTAAGCTGAAGTGGCAATGGGCCGGCCATATAGCTCGAAGAACCGACAACCGATGGGGAAGAAAGGTTCTCGAGTGGCAGCCTCGTACCGGCAAGCGAAGTGTAGGGCGTCCCCCCACTAGATGGAGTGACGACCTGGTAAGATATGCAGGAAGTCGATGGATGCAGGTGGCTCAGGACCGTGCTTTGTGGCATTCTTTGGGGGAGGCCTATGTTCAGCAGTGGACTTGTGAAGGGCTGTAATGATGATGATATATATATATTATAGGTATTTACTTTACATTTCAAGTTTAAGTAAAAACTTTGTACAATTGCTCCAACGCGTTTTCTGGAATAATATTGTGGAAACTGATCCACGTTGCTCTCTAATAAAATAAATGAAATATAAGATGTTTCGCATCCGGTTGTTCAATATAGGTATATTGAACGAAGATTGAATATTAAACAATCGGAAGAATTTTTTTACATTTAATTAATCATTGTTGTTGTATTGTTGTGCAAAGTTGCCTTATTTATTGTTTGGAATTTTGTAATCATTAGTTTTATTTTTTACAAAATCATTTTTAAATTAAGTTAGAAAAAGGTCAACAGATTCAAAATAAAAAAAGTGTGTTATGTACGCACGTAGAAAGTTATACTTCTTTAGCGTAACAAAACCACATGAGTAAAGAAACCGACCAGAGGGGAAGCTACATACAAAAAGCTCGCTGCGAATACACGCACACATAGCGCAGCGATGTGTGCGTGAGCTCTCACCGACAGGTTCACCGACGCTCCGTCTGGGTAGAAACCGGTTTGCGCCGGCTCAGTCAGAGTAATCAGAGTCAGAGTATCCATGAAAGGGCTGTTATGTAATGTATGTAAATGTTAGTCGTGCGCATTTAAATAAATAGACCAACAATATTTCGAAATATTATACATATCAATTAATTTATTAAGTTTTTTTGCAATTTAACAGTGGTAGAGCCACGCGGCAGCTTTTGCTGTCGCACGGATGGGCCGGCTCGAACCGGGGTGGTACCACGACCTCACAGAATACCAGCGTGAAGTAGAGGTTTACCTCTGCGTTTCGCTTGGTGAGTGCAAGTGGCTGGAGGCTCTTTTTACTGAAAATGAGGCATTCCATCTTAGTCCTCACGGGTGACAACGCATCTGCCTTTTGATTTTGTTGTGTATGTACGTTAATAATATGTATGTGTGCGTGGCTGCGCCCACGATATGTGTCGAACAGAGAATACAGGCAGTGTGTCAATAGCTGTGTTGTGTTTCACTTGTCTCCCGTACCAAGAACATAACAGTGGCGACGAGAGTACTACCCACATCTTAATTTTATAATCGGAAAATGAATAGCTTTGGCATTTTGTCTACATTTGATCACAACGTGCAAGAATGGAAGTCGTATAAAGGCCGAATTACGCAATGGTTTATTGCAAACGACATCGCCCAGAAGAATGATACAGCTGGAGCCAAGAGACGGGCGATCCTGCTCAGCGCACTAACCGACGGTACTTATAAGTTGGCAGCGGATCTGGCACTGCCAAAGGATATCCAGGAAGTACCGTATGATGAGATAGTGAAGTTATTGGATGAGCACTTTCTTCCAAAAATATGCGGCTTCAGCGAGCGTTACAATTTTTATGCGGCTGTGCAGCAGCCGGGCGAGAATTATACGCAATGGGCGTCAAGGCTACGAGGACTTACAGCACATTGTCGATTTAGTAACGTCGAGGAAGCGTTACGAGATCGGTTTGTGATGGGCATGGTAGCAGGCCATGAACGAGAGAAGCTGTTCGCGCAGGACATTGACAAGCTGAACCTTGCCAAGGCAGTGGAGCTGGCGGAGAGCGCGCGGTGCGCGCGCGCTGGCGCCGCAACTACTACGGCCGGCCTTGGGCAGCCGGTGTTCAGGATCGCCAAACAAAATAGTGCTACAGCCACTAGTGCCGGTAAAATAAAGTGCACAGTGTGCGGTCGTAATAATCACGAGTCATCCCAATGTCGGTTTGCAAGCTATAAATGCAAAAAGTGTAACACCAAGGGTCATTTACGTAAAATGTGTAATAAGGTTAATTACGTGTTGACAGGTGATGTAAGTGAGGACGACGACGGTAAGTCATTGTTTAACATACGCTCAGACCGTGGGGAACCTATGACAGAAACAGTTTCAATTTACGGGAAAAATGTACAATTTCAAATAGATAGTGGATCAGCAGTATCAGTTATATCCGAGGGTACTTATAAAAACATGTTCAGTAATATTCCGTTGCTAGATTCCAATAAAAGTTTTTTTAGCTACACCGGAAACATTATGAAATGTATAGGGTACTTAAACTTGCCGGTGACGTACAGGCAACACACTCACACATTGGACATTTACGTCATTCAAAATGGCGGACCACCATTATTAGGCAGGGATTTCATATCAAAATTTAAACTTAAGTTGACGCCTTGTAATTTTCTGAAGTGTGAGCAGAGTACGGTGGAGCAATTCCAATCGCGTTACCCGGAAGTATTTTCGAATAAGTTGGGTGAATTTAATAAATATCGTGTTAAATTAAAATTAAAGGATAATGTGAAACCGATATTCTGTAAAGCGCGTCCAATTGCGTTCGCGTTACGTGACAAGGTGGATAAAGAAATAACACGTTAAGTGGAACTGGTCTACGTCACATCAACAAGCGTTTGATAAAATTAAGAAATGTTTGACGTCGGATCAGGTCTTAACACACTTTAATTCAAACGCTAAAATAGTTTTAATTGTCGATGCTTCCCCGTGCGGCTTAGGCGCTATTTTGTCCCAAATAGACAATGAGGGGTTAGAGCGTCCGGTAGCATTCGCTTCCCGCACGTTGAACGCAGCTGAGAAAAACTACTCACAGATACAGAAAGAGGCGACTGCAATAATATTTGGAATACGCCGGTTCCATCAATATTTATATGGCAGATCAGATCCATTTATATTACGCACGGATCACAAGCCGTTAATTTCTATTTTCGGCCCACACAAAGGTATACCGGAAGTGTCGGCTAATAGATTGCAGAGATATGCAATGTTTTTAAGTGCATACAATTATATAATCGAGTATGTTCGTAGTGCCGACAACAACGCGGATTTTCTGTCTCGCGCGAGTTTACAGGGTGAGTCACCGCGGGCTCGCGCCGAGAGCGAGGGAGACAACATCGGCGCACACACCGCCGCCGCCGCCGCTCCCATTGATCGCGCATCATACGTTAACTTTGTTGTCGAAGGCGACATGCCGCTAACCTTGAATGAGTTACGCAAAGCTACTAAAGAGGATGCTGTATTACAGTTAGTGGTAAATTATGTTCAAAACGGTTGGCCTAAAAAAATAGTGGATTCGCAGTTGAAACCCTATCATTTATGTAAGACCCAATTATCATATGAAGACGGTTGTTTAATGAGGGGTCATAAGGTGATACTTCCCGAATCTTTGCGGTCGAAGATTTTATTAGAGTTACATAGCTCGCATTTAGGTATCGTAAAAACGAAATCAGAAGCTAGGTCTCGGTTTTGGTTCCCAGGCATTGATGCAATGCTAGAAAAAATGATACACTCGTGTGAAATATGCAAACAGCTACGGCCCTCGCCGCCCAGAGCGCCTTTAGCACCATGGGAGTTTCCCCATACACCATTTCATAGGTTACACGTCGACTTTCTTGGGCCGCTGAATAATCAAACGTTCTTAGTAGTGGTAGATGCGCACACCAAATGGTTAGAAGTATACGACGTGAGCACTTCTACCACCTCGGCGACCGTTATTGAAAAACTTTACGACTTTATGTCTAAGTACGGATTACCCCACACAATTGTTAGCGATAACGGTACTGCGTTCACATCCGCTGAGTTTACAAAATTTTGTTTATTAAATGGTATTGCTCATATTACATCACCACCTTACAATCCTGCTAGTAATGGACAAGCAGAAAGTTTCGTAAAAATTGTCAAAAAGGGCATAAAGTCAAGCGTTTTAGGTTCACGCAATAGGAATGAGTGTAGGCTAAAAATTTTGAAATATCTGTTTGACTATAGGAATTCAGTACATTCTGTCACGGGTTCCTCACCGGCTGAGTTGGTGTTTGGGCGAAAGCTGAGAACACGTCTAGATTTACTTCACCCAAAGTTAACGTCGACCCCACTCACATCACTAAATGACGATGTTAAACAAAAACAGTGCTCGCAAATTAAATGCCATGGCGGCAATAATAAACAAGTGTATGCGCCAGGCGATGAGGTTATGTTTAAAAAGTTTCTGAATAATAGCAAATTTTTGTGGTGCAAAGGTACTGTTATAAAAAGACTCGGTAAAGTGCTATATTTGATTAAAGACCATGGTTCTTCTACTCACGTCAAAAAACATAAAAATCAAATTGTTTTAAATAAAGGTATGTCTCCACCCGGGGATTTGGGCGATTTTATGTGGGAAAGCGACCCAATTCAAAGCGAACATAGCGGTTCTCAGTTGCCAAGCAGAGGGGAGGGAGAAAGAGATGAGGAGGAATTCTCATACTCACCATCTCCTCATAACCCGAGATATTCTAGAAGACTGTTGCGAGATATACCCAGGGTTGACTATAAGCAGTTCTTCTAAAATTAATTTGTGATTTCCTAGATAAGTTAAATAGGGGGAGGGACTGTTGTGTATGTACGTTAATAATATGTATGTGTGCGTGGCTGCGCCCACGATATGTGTCGAACAGAGAATACAGGCAGTGTGTCAATAGCTGTGTTGTGTTTCACTTGTCTCCCGTACCAAGAACATAACAGATTTGTAATAGAGGATAGATGTAGATGCTACGGGCCGCAGCAACCACTTACCATCAGGTGGACTGTGTGCTCGTTTGTCACCCATATCCCATAATAAAAATATTAAATAATTAGATTTAAATATTTTAACTACAATAATTAAGAATTAAGTTATTATAAATTTATGTAGGTAAATACATACATACATACATACATAAACACTCACGCCTGTCACCCAGAGGGGTAGGCAGAGACTATGGACTTCCATTTGGCACGATCCTGACAGACCTTTCTCGCTTTCTCCACATCCATATACCTACGCATACACGCTCGTCGGTTAAAGGTACTCTTGATTTGGCCCATTTTCAATATATCGCCAATTTGGTCGATAAACTTTCGCCTAGGGCGACCCTTCCCGACTCTGCCGTTCACCTCTGCAACATAAATTTGCTTTGTCACTCTTTCCTCATTCATTCTTTCTACATGACATCATAAATAATATATATTGTTTAAAATTAACCGTTACGAAACAGCTCTTGATTTTGAACAATTAATAGATATTATGTTGTTACATTATGTAACATAAGTAATAATTAATACGCATGTTATTTTATACACTATATAATATTTTAATGTTTTTGTTATTGTTTAAAATTAATCGATATGCAACAGCTCTTGATTTCGAACAATTAATAGATATTATGTTGTTACATTATGTAATATAAGTTATAATTAATATATTATAAAAATAAATTTGACGGCTCTGTGGCGCAGTGGTTTAGCAATTAGTTGCTGCGCTGGGGGCCGCGGGTTCGAATCCCGCACGGAACAAGTATTTCTATGGCCTACAAATAATTGTTCCGGGTCTGGACGTTTGTCCTTGTGCAATTTGTGTTTGTAAACTGCCTCCACGATACAGGAGAAAATCCTAGTGTGGGGGTAACGTTGTTTAAAAATAAAAAGAAAAAATTAATACGCATGTTGTTTTATACACTATAATAGTTTAATTTTTTCCTTATTAGATACGAAACAACTAGATAATATATATTATATAATAGATATGTTGTTATATTAATATACGTTAGTATAATTAATGCACATGTTGTCATATGCCATACAATATTTCTATTTTTTCCTTAAGTTTTTCACATGCATCATTTTTGGGTGACAAACGAGCACACAGTCCACCTGATGGTAAGTGGTTGCTGTGACTCATAGACATCCACATCTATGTTCAATAAAGTATCAAAATGCAGATGCGTTGTCACCCGTGAGTACTAAGATGGTATGCCTCTTTTCCAGTAAAAAGGGTCGTCAGTTCTCCAGACTCACCATACGAAACACAGCAGTGTTAACACGTTCAATGTCCGGTTTTTAAACACAATAGTAAGACAATAGCAGTGACCTAAATGTAGTGCACGGGACAGCGAAAGGGTTAAGCTGCTATTTTACGCTGGTATTCTGTGAGAGCGTGGTCCTTCCCCGGTCGAGCCGACCCATTCGTGCTACAACTATACTATTACTATAGCTGCAGCATACACTAAAGAACCGTATAATATTACTCATACATTACAATGTATGATGGATAGCTTAAGGTGTAAAGTAGGGTATTTACAACATACGTGAAATATGTGATGGTGTCTAAAGAAAAACCACCAACTGATCTCATCTAGCCGTTGCTATTCTCATCGGGTGGGTGTCGTTAGAGAATTACCAGAGAAATGCCAAAATGCCAAAAAATCTTGTGATTTTAGAGAGATCATTTTTTTTATAGAATAAGGGTGACAAATGAGCACACAGTCTACCTGATGGTAAGTGGAAGCTGTGGCCCATAGACTTCGATATTTATCCTTAATTAAGCATCAAAATGCACATGCGTTGTCACCCCTGAGGACTGAAATGGAATGCCTCATTTCCAGTAAAAAGAGTCACCGGTTCTCTACACTCACCATACGAAACACAGCAGTATTAAGCTGCTATTTTACGCTGTTATTCTGTGAGAGCGTGATCCTACTCCGTTGCCGACCCATTCGTGCTGCAATCATAATATAGCTGCAGCAGCTCTACCACGTAAAAATGATGTAACCATCCCGTAATATTATAACTTGGCTTATAGTACGTAAGAAATCCAGTACCCCATATCAGCCCGTGGGCGTCGTAAGAGGCGACAGCATACAGGAGTTGGGCAGCAGCATATTCCTGACAAAAACGAAATAATAATAATAATAAACTGCGGCTGCCAACCCGCTCGCCGAGGGTGGCAAATATAGATAACTATTCTGCGCGGACTTTCGATGGATCCAAATGAGTGAATTTTTGAGATTATTTAAAGATTTCATTTTATGCTAAAAAAGGTAAACTCATACATCTATATAAAAACACATGTAAAAGTTTATCTGGTTGCATATTTGTTGTGCTATTTTGTTTAGTAGGTTTAACTAGTTTGTTAAATACATTATTAACATGACTGAAAGATTTAAGATGAAATTTGGCGGGGAAGTGTGGTAAATATGCCATGGAATACAAATTAGAGCAGCTTTAAACTAAAAAAAGAACACATTAGGATGTCACAGTGTTTGGCGTTATTAATCATAGTGGAACCTCAGCCCAATAAAGAGGGGTAGGCGGAGCGCTGCGTACCTACATTTCAAGTGACGCCGAACCATATAAGTAAAGTTGTAGCCTATTTACGTTCCACTGCTGGGCACAGGCCTCCTCTCATTTCTGAGAGGGTATTAGGGCAAGGAAATGTCCGCCGCGCTGCCCCAATGCGTGTTGGCGAACTTCACATGTCTTCGAAATATTTTTTTTTCTTATTTCTCCGACATGCAGGTTTCCTTCACAATGTTTTCCTTCACCGGCGAGCATATGGTAAATCAGCACTTAAAATTGCAATTAGCAATTTCATTGGTGCCGGCGGGGATCGAACCCGGGTTGCTCGAGTACTGTGAAGCTTACAGCGAGCGCTAACCATTTGAGCCACCACGGCTCGCCGAACCATAGCCATTATTATCCTAAACTTAAAAACATGCTCTAAAATCATTTGTAACCAATAACATTGTTTTGATCTTTTTTTGTGCATCCGGCAGTATATTTTTATGGGGTTTGGAGTGAAATGCGAAATACGTGTCAAGAAGCTTAGTATGGTTTGGCATCACTTGAAATGTAGGTACGTAACGCTCCGCCTATCTTTTTTGTGTTGGTCTGAAAATGAAACATACAAAAAGGTCAGATTCCCATGACTGTCTTTTCTGGGCGAATACCACGCGAACAAAATAAGAGGCGAAAGCTAAAAAAGACAGAATATATATCTTGCATCAACATCAACTTCAATTGTGGTTGTAAATGTATTTCACGGTCATGGAATTCGAACTTATTATATTATAATAAATATGTTTTATATACAAACTGAATGTACGCATAATTTCTTTTCTTATAATGCCATACATGGTACATTTCTATCTATTATAGGTTGCAATTTTTGATTGTTCATGTTACACATTTTATGATAACACAAGTGGTAAAATTAAAAAAAATTGTACAACCGACTTCAATATAAATAAAATGAGAACATCATCAATGTAGTCGAAGTCAATTAAATACGCATTATTAAAGATAACTCAAAAACTACATGAGAAGCACCAAAAAATAATCATCAAAATCGGTTCACCTAGAAAAAAGTTCTGAGGTTACAGACATTAAAAAATACAGTCGAACTGATAACCTCCTCCTTTTTTTGAAGTCGGTTGGAAACTAAAATTTTGTGCCATTTGTAATCGAACTTATTCAACTGTGCCTATGATAGTAGTTTGTGTAAATTGATTTTGTGAACACATTCGAACGCACAGCTCACTGAGACTAAACTTTGTTACTAATACGGAGAGGTAAAATAGACTGGCACTGATAAATTGCTATAGTAATCAATAGTGACGTAGTAGGAAATGTTGTGCCTTATTAAAAAATGTAAAATTAATTTAACTTTTTATTGTGTCTAACGTGTTATTAGATAGAAACATTATGAGCAGCGTTAACGAACTAATTGCAAATTATCGGACTGTGCTCAGCCGAGTGTATCAAAATAATTTGATCATTTTAAATGAATAAACACTATAATAGACCGGGGAGTACTGTCGGAAGAGGAACTGCCGTTGTTTACGCAAACGACTTTATACACGCTCAATTTATTTATAAAGTGAGTTAAAAATGTTGCGGTAATTGTTTTTAAAAGAAAAATAGCTTTAGATTATTCATATTTCTGGTTGCTTGCTTTATATATATTTACAAAAACTTATTATTATTTGAGGTTATTTACATAACAATAAAATATATAATATTTATTACCGTAATAAAAAAATAAAACTAAAAACGTATATTATCATACAGTTCTGCTACCCGCGCTATACTTATTCTCTGAATGAATAGACTTAGCCTTAGAACGAGAAAAGAACCAGCCTACGTATCACCTGCGGCGACGAGTCGTAGCTACAGTGACATACATACTAGAAAGATACACCGATTCCTCCAAATGTTATTAGTAAAGTAGCTAAAGTCCAGACTTTTGTATTTAAAGATAGATTAAGAATTTTTTCTAAAGTTATTTAAATATTAATATAATTTTCTTTCAAAATATTCGAAATTTTCCAAATTCGACTCGAGCGGAGTAAACACCTAAATCAAGGAACGAGAAGACAATATTTTAAAGTAGTAAGAGCAAATTTTTAAATGGTAGAGCCATGCTGCAGCTATATTAGTAGTATAGTTGTAGCACGAATGGGTCGGCTCGACCGGGGAAGGACCACGCTCTCACAGAATACCAGCGTAAAATAGCAGCTTAACGCTGCTGTTTTTCGTATGGTGCGTGTAGACAACAGGAGACCCATTTTACTGGAAACGACGCATTCCATCTTAGTCCTCACGGGTGACAACGCGTCTGTATTTTGATTCGTAATCGAGGATAGATGTAGATGTCTGTGGGCCGCAGCAACCACTTACCATCAGGTGAACTCTGTGCTAGTTTGTCGAGCTTATCCTATAAAAAAGAATGGCGGCGGTTTAAAATATAACATTTATCAAAGTGGTTTAAAAACTGATCAAATTTTGTAGACATCTGTTGTTATACTTTAGGTTAATTTCTAAAGTCGCTGTAATTGTTCTTCGTCCATCACTTAGCATGCGGTTATGGATTGATCGATTGTACTGTTGACTGTACGATTTCAATCAGAGAGATCTAGTGTTGATTTTTTTAAGAATATCGTCATCAATATTTGATTGTAAGAATATCATTCTTGTCTATTAAAATCAGAGCATGCGATTATGTTTCATATTACAATCGAGTCCAACGCTTCTGGATACGATTGTAATGTAAATAATTAAATACTTTTTACATAGCATTATGTGGATAACGTAAATTTTGATTTAACTTATTTAGTGACGAGCACTTTTACTCATGTAAAATATCTGTTAATTTTTCTTGGTTTTGGTGAGATTGGTATTTTATTTGAGGTTATTAAAATATTTTACCAATGAAATTATATATTAATAAGAAGGTTGGTTCTTTTCTCGCTCAAAGGCTAAGTATAGCCATTCATCGAGGAAATGCAGCCAGCGTTCTTGGTATGACACCACGGGGTAGTAGGACTGTATGATAATTAAGTTATAAGTTTTAGTTTTTTTTATTATAGTTTTTAATATTGTATATAATAATGTATTGTATCGTCTTGGAAAACAATGAAATTAAGATAAAATTATTTATCATAAAAAGTCGTGGGAATCTTAACATGCGGGAACGTAAACTTGACTTAATAATTCTTTACACCAATATAACTAGAACATACTTCTTAAAAACTCAAGGACTTTAATTGAAACCTTAAACCATTTAGGGGCAGTAATTGAACTACCAGTGCAAAATAAATGAATGCTTTAGATTATTGTAGAGTTTAGCATTTAACATTTGAATACAAATTAAATTATGTACTACTACTACAAATCGTAGTCTGTTCTATTTATTAAACATAATTACTTTGCAATTTTTGGTTATTTTATATACCGTATAGTAAGAATATCCATTACTCTATATAATCCCGTGGGTGTCGTAAGAGACGACAGTGGGAAAGAGATCAGGAAATGGGCAGCAGCGTCATTCTAAAAACGACTAAAAATAAAAAAAACTGCGGTTGCCATTCCGCTTGCTAAGCGTGGCAACTGGTCTTAACGCATAATAGACGTTAAATCGGGCACTAATGTGTTAGGACGAGTGAGTACTAATGTACACCTGTGATGACACATTATTATTTCCTGCGCTTTAGATTACTTGGTAGTTGTCGCCATATTCGAAATTGCCCAAAAGAACATCACAATTGTTACCTTTAAATTATACTTAACCGTTAGTCGTCAACACGCATAGGGGCAGCGCGGCAGACACCTTCTTGCCCTAAACACCCTCAGAAATAAAACGGGATGAGCCTTGTGTTTTAGGAGTTTTCACATGTTTCACATATTCGCAGTAACTTTTATACCATAGTATTTGGTAACTTTTGGCTATATAAGTGGGAGTCTTTACGATTGAAATCGGCACGGAAGACATTAATATTATCGTGTACAGGATTATCATTATCGATTTGGCTAGGTTAGGTTGGGCATTGTATTTCTATTGGCTCCTGGTTTACTTTCCTTTTTTTAAAATATGTAGGTACAGTAGAACATGAAGTGGACGATATGAATGACAAGCTCGTGGAAACTGTCCATGCGGTCGGAGCTAAGTTCTGCAAGACCCGCCGCAGAAGAACACAAAAACTCTCCGATCACACTCTTAATCTCATGGCTGTTAGACGGGAGATGAGGCTACATTCTTCAACAGATTTGACAGCATACAGGCAACTGAACAGACAGATCTCCAAATGCATGCGGCGGGACTTGCGCAACTTCAATACAGCTCTTATTGAAGAAGCGATCGAGCGGAACCAAGGCTCCAAAGTCTTTGCCAGAGATCTGTCTGCCAGAAAGAGCCAACTGTCAAAGCTGAAGACCGAATGTGGCAGCATCGTTTCCGGGGCACCTGAGATTTTGAGTGAGATTGAGAGGTTCTATGGGCAGCTGTACACGTCATCGTTGGAGCCACACGCAAGTGTGAGTAACGATCCAAGAGCGAGTCTTATTCGACACTATTCCGAAGACATCCCGGACGTCAGTCTGAGCGAGATTAGAATGGCTCTCCAACACCTTAAAAACGGCAAGGCCCCAGGTGAGGATGGAATTACAGCGGAGCTTCTGAAAGCGGGTGGAAGACCGGTACTTGAAGTCCTTCAGAAGCTCTTTAATTCCGTCCTCCATGGTGGCATTACACCGGAGGCGTGGAGCAGAAGTGCGGTGGTCTTGTTCTTCAAGAAAGGCGACAACGCTCTCTTGAAGAACTACAGACCGATTTCCCTTCTGAGCCGCGTCTACGTGCTGTTTTCGAGAGTCATTACGAATCGTCTCACGCGCAGACTTGACGACTTCCAGCCTCCCGAACAAGCCGGTTTCCGAAAGGGCTTTAGCACCATAGACCACATACATACCCTTCGGCAAATTGTACAGAAGTCCGAAGAGTACAATTTACCATTGTGTCTGGCGTATGTGGACTATGAGAAAGCCTTTGATTCCGTCGAAATTTGGGCGGTGCTGCAGTCCCTTCAGCGATGCCAAGTTGACTGTCGGTATATCGAAGTGCTGAAGTGTTTGTACAGTAGAGCTACGATGGCTATCCGAGTACAGAACCAGAGTACGAAACCTATCCAATTGCAGAGAGGTGTAAGACAGGGTGATGTTATATCCCCGAAACTCTTCACCGCTGCATTGGAAGACGTTTTCAAGCTTCTGGACTGGAAAGGATACGGAATTAACATCAATGGCGAATACATCACTCACCTTCGATTTGCCGACGATATAGTCCTTATGGCAGAATCGCTGGAGGACCTAAGCACTATACTCAATGACCTCAATAGTGTCTCCCAACGGATAGGTCTTAAGATGAACATGGACAAAACAAAGATTATGTTTAATGTCCATGTCACACCTATGCCGGTAGTTGTTGGGAGCACTAAGCTCGAAGTTGTTGACGAGTATGTTTACCTGGGACAAATAGTCCGACTAGGTAAGTCCAACTTCGACCGAGAGGTCAATCGACGGATTCAACTCGGCTGGGCAGCGTTCGGGAAGCTACGACACATCTTCTCGTCAGACATACCTCAAAACCTTAAAACGAAATTGTACAACCAGTGCGTGTTGCCAGTGATGACTTACGGATCTGAGACTTGGTCCTTCACTGCTGGCCGTATGAGGAAGCTCAAGGTCGCTCAGCGAGCTATGGAGAGGGCTATGCTCGGAGTTTCTCTGCGTGATAAACTTAGGAATGAGGTTATCCGCAGTAGAACCAGAGTAACCGACATAGCCCAACGGATTAGTAAGCTGAAGTGGCAGTGGGCCGGCCATATAGCTCGAAGAACCGACAACCGATGGGGAAGAAAGGTTCTCGAGTGGCAGCCTCGTACCGGTAGGCGAAGTGTAGGGCGTCCCCCCACGAGATGGAGTGACGACCTGGTAAGACATGCAGGAAGTCGATGGATGCAGGTGGCTCAGGACCGTGCTTTGTGGCATTCTTTGGGGGAGGCCTATGTTCAGCAGTGGACTTGTGAAGGGCTGTAATGATGATGATGATGATGACAGTAGAACACGCCGATTATCCGAATGCCGATTAACCGAATCGCCAATTATCCGAATCGGTCCTAAGCGTAATATAAAAAATTAAAACCAAGTACTGCAAGTAAGTAATGTTACTTACTTACAGTTTACGTACTTGGTTAACTGGTATTAAAAATAATAGTGAAAAATCTTTACGTTTTGTGACTGCGTTGGAAAATGGTGATGGATGTTCGTCGCGAAAAGTAAGGAAAAAGGCAAAGGATGAACATCTTGAGAATGCTGTTTTACGTGGGTTCTGCAGCAACACTATTGGACAATCGATTTCAGGATCGATTTTATGTGAAAAAGCGCGAATGTTCAGTGAAAAAATGGGTGTAGCTGGTTTTACACTTTATAAAGCTTTATGAAGTGAAAAACCACTTATAATCTTAACAAAGTTTATTCTATGTGTGACAGTTCGTTTTTCTTTATTACATACCAGTCTATGTCCGATTATCCGAATTTTCTATTATTCGAATCGACCCCGGTCCCGGTTTATTTATATATTTATGTAAGTTTTCTTTGTTACAGATGATGGACCAACTATTATATATGTTAATGCTGGTATTCTGTGCCGCAGTTAATGCCGGCTATCGGGGCTTTTTGAACGACCACAGACATTCATTTCCTCAGAGAATATCACCTTTTGATTTCCAAATCCCCAGCAGTTATAATATACCTTTTTCATTTGATGCTCCAGGTATAAGGTTCCCGGTAAATGGGTTTGGGTAAGTAAAGTGTATTATAAAGTGGGTTTTATACTACTTATTATTTTTGTGTACATACAAATTTTAAAGAACGTAAAAATTACGTCAGTATTGCACTGCCTGTACTAAGGGTGGATACAAAGAGGGACATACGGGGTTATGTTCTCACCCGTCCTGGACTATTAAATGTTCTTGGTCTTAAACCTGTACGCATAGCTTGTGATATGACATAATCAAACGGATCCAGAACAGTCGTAATGCACACTAGGTCATTAATAGGAATAATAATAATCTTTTTCTGCCTTGCCTGTGGCCCTGCGCAAAACAAAACCATGGTTGAGTACGCGCACTGTAGAAAAGCGACTTACCGTACTTGCGCTTTTACATTTAATATATATACGGCGTTGAACATTAAAGTATAACGTTATCGATAGATGTTGTTAAAATGAAAACCAGATTATTTTTTTTAAATACACATTATAACAATGTTTTTTTGCAATTGTATTGTGGGTTTTTATTTAACCCCTAACTTTCATCTATTCTGAAAGTGTCGAGACCCCATTCCCACCCCCAAATTTTTTAAATTGAAATTATAATCTTTAATCCACCCTTGGCCTGTAATTAGCTTTATTAAATAATAGTTCATGTGAAAGCACCTGTATAAATAGCAATAATTATTAAGCCTACGTTCTTTTCTTAACATGTTTAATACTTGCTTTAAAAATCTCTTTTTAACCGATTTCAAAAACGAGGAGGTTCTCAATACGAGTGTGTGTTTATTTTTGTGTGTATGTCTTCGCAGATTGTGAACCAATTTTGATGATTCTTTTTTCATTAAATATGTTATACTTCAAGGTTAATCCCATATACATTTGGAGAAACAATTTCACCCCCAAGGGTAGCAAATAAATAACTTCTTTTTTAGCAATTTGAAGTCGGTTTTTACTTTTTGTTAAAAGTAATAATTATTATGTTTAATTTTGCACTTGATGTATTATGCACTCCTAGTAATGAAACGTATTACAGTTATTATTTAAAGTGACATTCTAATAGCTTATATCGTAAGAAATGTTGTAATGCTATGTTGGTTTATGTGTATTAATTTCACAATTGTATGTTGCATGCATATCTGTGTTTAACACATGTACTGATTATTTGTACTGATTAAAATAATCAGTACATGTGTTAAATTGAAAATCAACAGCCAAGAGTCATCCAACAAGCAAGGATATGGCGAATACCCTAGCTCCAGGTTATTGTTACTATTTTATAATTTAATCTTAATTTAATCATTAATCACTGTCTTATTATAAACTATTCTAACAGCTTTTGTATGTTTTTATGCAATACTAAAGATATTATGTAAATATAGTGTATATTACTTTTTTGTTATTTTATCCCAATAAATATATAATGCGTTGTATGTATATTTTTTTTATTAGTTCTAGAAAATGTCAAAAACAAAAATTGATCACTGCGATTATAGTTTCAGTAACCCACCGCCTGCCCAGAACTCTGGACCTAAACAAGCAGAACAAACTTGTGGTGTCGCTCCGCCCTTTTGTACTAAGTCCCGATACAGAACTATTGATGGCACCTGTAATAACTTACAAAAACCTATATGGGGTGTACCTCAGACTCCTTACGGTCGCTTAACGAAGTATAACTACGGGGACGGTGAGTATTGTTTTTAAATTACCTTACATTTAAATAGTTGTATAATGTTTAGAAGTTTTTAAGGAAGTTTAAGAGTAGGTACTTTAATTTTAATTTATAATAATGGGGTGCTGCTTGCATAGACACTTTGGCAACCTATCATCGCAGGGGTATCTCGTTTAAAACTGAGGCGGCATCAGAGACCGTGGAACTGAATGAGTGTCGCAAGTACGAGTCTTTGAGAAATGACTACATATTTGTGCAATTTGCTGTAGAGACTATCGGTCCGTGGTGTCCAGGTGTGACGTAGTTCCTAAAAAACAGTATTCACGACTTTTCGTCATCGCTGGTGATAAAAAGGGCTCTTTTCTGGCTCAAAGCTTAAATTTGCGCCATTCAGTGAGGAAACTCAGCCAGCGTTCTTGGCATGATACCGCGGGGAGTAGGACTGTTTTTTTTATAGAACAAAGGTGACAAACGAGCACACAGTCCACCTGTTGGTAAGTGGATGCCGTGGCCCATAGACATCTACATCTCGTTTCCAGTAAAAAGGTCTCCCGTTCTCTGCAGTCACCATACGAAGCAATGCAGCCTTAAGCTGCTATTTTACGCCGTTATTCTGTGAGAGTGTAGTGCTTTCTCATCTAGCCGACCCATTCGTGTTACAATCGTAATACAGCTGCCACGTGACTCTACCACGTAATGTGGCACGTATAAGTATAACTTTATGATAAAAAAAATTAGGTTTATTTTTTTACTTTGATAAAAATATTGTACATTTTACAAAAAAAGGAACGAGTTTTTAACACAGGAAAATATATTGAAATGTGTCATTTTTATCTTTATTGTTTCAGGTATCAGTGCACTGCCCGTTTCTTCAACTAGACGACCATTACCAAATGCTCGTGAAATTAGTTTAAGGTTGTTTCCAGACTTACAGTTAATTGATCCCGTTTGGAATCTAAACACGCAACAGTGGGGGCAAATTATAACACATGATATGTCATTGACTGCCGGCGTGGCACAGACACGTATGTAGATTTTTCTAAATTTAACAATTTTATTGTACATTTTTTTAATATATTTTTATCTGTATTGAATATCATTATTACGTTAATGATGACTAATTAAATGTTAATTTATTATATCTGTCGAGAAATCATTTTATTAAATTATTTTAAATTGAGGTCAAATTATATATTATAACAACTATACAAACGGTTTGCTTCATCTTTTGTAATGCGTACAGAAAATAAGTGGAATAACTTGCCAGCGTCTACTATCTTTCCGTCCGAATACATTCTGGGCGTCTTCAATGCAAGAATGAATAGGCTTTTGTTACGCTAAGACAGTGCGTGCATCAGGGACTCCATCACCACTTACCACCAGGTGGGATTGTGGTCAAGCACTGGTTTATAATAAGAAAAAAAAGCTACATGGCTCTGTAATCAAATCCCAATTCAAGTCGCCGTTTGTAAAAATACACATATTAAGTTTTCGAGTTTACACGTATTGTATTTTTCTTAGTATACTTGTCATTGCATCCGACCTGTTTATACGCGCCTACTAGCGGGCACTATGACATGCCCTGTTTAGTTGATAGTTCCAGATGATAATTGAAAGTTGTCTCTACGGTCAAATGCAGCTAAGTGACAAAGATTATCAGGATTATACCAATCTCTTAAAACTAACTAATCATCTCAAACTAAATAATCTCTTTCTGCTTTGTTAGTTAATAGTATGTATCAAGATAAATGTATTTTTATTTAAAGAAACTTTTTCTAACAACTTAAATTGAAAATTTTAAAAATCCCCGAAAAGAACTAAACCGCAGCTAACTAAAAGCTGATAACTTTGAAACGGCTGAACTGATTTTGATAAAACTTGTCTACGAAACACCGCTAGAAAACTTGCTTTTGAATAAAAACCCGTGCCGAAATCGGTACACTCGTTTAAGAGCTCCAGTGCCACAGACAGACAGATAGCGTCTGTCTACGGCACCGTAGATCTCTTAGCGTCGGGGTTTAAAAAAGAGATAAATAAAACATAAAACAACAAAGTCTTCACAGATTAATTACTTTAAGAACAACAAAACAAACAAAGTAGGTAGGTAACTAAAAGATGAAAAAACTTAGACATACAATATAATAATAAATGTTGAAAACAAATAAAGCACATTACGAGACAAAGTTTCGAGAATCTGTGTTTAGAACTTTCCAGGGTTTAGAGAAAGAAAAATTCATATCACTTTTATGCACGCAAGCGTTATAAAGGAATTTTTACAATATTTAGTTGATGTATGTAATGATTTTTATACTTACATGAATAGGTACTGTAATTTGAATAAATAATTTAAATTGTAAATTTAAAAAATCCCGAAATAATAAAAGCCGATGTTCTTCAATTGGCTGAACAGATTTCGATAAAACATGTCTAAGAAACACTGCTAGAAAACCTGCTTTGAAATAAATAAAAAACCGCATCCAAATCGGTCACCCATTTAAGAGCTACCGTGCTACAGACAAACAGACGCTTTTTGCGCCGGGGGTTAATATAACTAATATTTAACAACAATTTTTTTTATAATAGGGTGACAAACGAGCACACAGTCCACCTGATGGTAAGTGGTTGCTGTGACCCATAGACATCTACATTTATCCTCAATAAAGAATCAAAATGCAGATGCATCATTACCCGTGAGGACTAAGATGGAATGCCTCTTTTCTAGTAAAAAGGATCTCCGGTTCTCTACACTCACTATACGAAACACAGCAGTGACAAGCTGCCATTTTACGCTGGTATTTTGTGACATAGCCCAACGGATTAGTAATCTGAAGTCGCAGTGGGCCGGCCATATAGCTCGAAGAACCGACAACCGAAGGGGAAGAAAGGTTCTCGAGCAGCCTCGTAGCAGTAGGCGAAGTGTAGGGCAACCCCCCACTAGATGGAGTGACGACCTAGTAAGACATGCAGGAAGTCGATGGATGCAGGTGGCTCATAATCGTGCTTTGTGGCATTCTTTGGGGGAGGCCTATGTTCAGCAGTAGACTTATGAAAGGATGTAATGATGATGATGATGATTCTGTGAGAGCGTGGTCCTTCCCCGGTCGAGCCAACCCATGCATGCTACAAATATACTACTAATATAGCTGCAGCATGGCTCTACCTTGTACACGTACGTAATAGACCATAGACTCGGCATTGATTATTTTATTTTCTGCTCAACAGATAAGGATTTGTTAACATGCTGTGATGACAATGGACGATTAACACCAGAAGCTTCATCCAATCCAATGTGTGCCACAATGCTCATACCACTCAATGATGTCATTCATAGTCCTCAAGGAACGCAGTGTATGAACTTCGTTAGAACTATATCATCGAGGGACAGAGGATGTACAGCACGTAATGCACCCGCCAGACCGGTAATTTATTAACATTCAAGTAGAAAGTATTGGGTCTGATTTTCCAGTCGTTCGCATCGTCCAAGTGGCACTTGTGCACCGATGGGTATCGGGTATCGGAGGATTTCCCCCATGACCCGGACTTCCTCTCAAAGGAGACACTGCTCCTCCGGCCTTGGGTGCCTTAATAGGCATGTTGGCGTGGGAAGTGGTAAGTTTCTTACCACTTCTGTTTTGGTTCTCTGCGGTTGGTTTTATAGTCCTATTCAGTTGGTTATTTTTCATAGAGAAAAATAGGAGGCTTGATGACCTCCATCGGGAGCGGCCTGCCGTCCGGTGGTCGAGCGTGTAGCGGGGCGAATTGGTTGAATTGCAAGTGTGGCCCATTGTCTGCATGATGGAGTAGTCCGCGCGACAATCGGTCATTCACGTTTGAACATCTCTAGATTCGGATACTATGATTTTTAGAAGGATATCTGTGTGTGTACATATCTGCATATGTACATATGCTCGTACGTTATTAATTTTGCCCCCGCATATATCGAGAACAAAATAATGAGGTCGGATTGTTTTCAGTCTACACGGAATCTTTCTGTTATGATAAATTAACTAAAGAAATGACATACTAACCGAATTTCGTAATTTATAATCCATATTATTTACTTATGTATATGGATTCTGAATATGGTCGGACTATATTTCATATTCTAGGTTTTTTATTTTTTGTCGATTTCTACTGGGAATTTTGTTGTGAGATTCCCTCTGGGTCACATCTATTTAATTTACTTTGTTACCTACACGAAAGAGACAAATACGAAATATGATAAAATATGATTTGTACAGTATTTAATCAGTCAATTAATATTTAATATTTTATTTCATTTATTTTATTTTATTTAATATTTAATCAATTTCATCTAATGGACTTAATAAAGGTGGTAAAAAATCTTGTACATATGAGTAGTAATAATATAATGTATAGGTTCATTTGTGAATTAGACATAATACCTATACTCTTTTTATTTTTTAATTGAATAAGGGTGACAAACGAGCACATAGTCCACCTTATGGTATGTTGATGCATTGATACAATGGCCTATAGATACCTGCATCTTTTTTCGATTATGAATCAAATTGTAGATGTGTTTCCACTCTTGCTGAGAAAGATAGAATGCTACACCATACGAAATATAGAAACATAAAGCTTTTTAATGCTGGTTTTCTGTGAGAGCGTGGATCTTCACCGGTTTAAACGACCAATTCAAGCTGCGACAATAACATAGCTGCACCGTGGATCTGGGTTCTCTATTCGAATCCTGCTAACCGGAATATACAATAGTGGGCGAACAGTTGTTTGTGATATAATGGTTAGAGGGTAGGGTGTAAAGGCTCTGTTTTTACAATGGAGTCCGTCTGGTTTGCTTATGACATTGAAAAAGATTAAAGTTTTTTTATTATTTCCATAAATAGCTTTCAATGGTTACGGCCTATATGGATCTGTCATTGGTGTATGGCAGCAGTGCATCGCAGGCAGCAGCTATTCGTGCTTTTACTGGAGGCCGCCTGACAACCCTAGTGCGGAAAGGTCGTGAATGGCCGCCTCAGGACCCCAACATTACTTTGGCATGTGAATCTGCTCGATCGCCCAACGAACCTTGCTACTTAGCTGGTAAAAACGATAAAATCGTAATTTCTTGTTGCTATTTTGTTTCTATATATTATATGCTTTTATCTTGAATATTTTTAAAATTTCATTTGTTTTTATAGGTCTTTAATAATCCAGAAATTAATAAATAATTATTATTTTAAGATATACTATATATTTTTAATATTTGATTCCGAACATTAAAATTGTGGTGTTGTTATGAAAGTAAATAATTAACCCTCAAGAGAAATCAAGGGACTAAGCTTTAGCACTATTTTTTTTATAATATAATTTAATTATATTAGAAGTAGTTAGAACATATTACTAGTACTAAATCTACTTTATGATATCACTAAATTATTATTATGTACCTTATTGAGGATAATGTGTATCAAGTATAGTCGGATAAAAGTTGCAGCCTATTTACGTCCCACTGCTGGGCTCAGGCCTCCTCTCATTTCTGAGAGGGTTTTAGGGCAAGGAAATGTCCGCCGCGCTGCCCAATGCGTGTTGGCGAACTTCACATGTCTTCGAAATATATTTTTTTCTTATTCCTCAGACATGCAGGTTTCCTCACGATGTTTCCTTCACCGCCAAGCACGTGGTAAATTAGCACTTAAAATTGCAATTAACAATTTCATTGGTGCCGGCGGGGATCGAACCCGGGTTGCTCGAGTACTGTGAAGCTTACAGCGAGCGCTAACCATCTGAGCTACCACGGCTGATAGTCGGATAGCTGGCGACGAATTTCGAGAAGGCCGTTTTGGCAATTTTAAATAGTGAAAAAATATAATTTTGACGATTGGCGTATCCAGTCCCGCGAGTCCTAGACTCCTGGAGAGCGTTTGTGGTTATGTCATTACTGCGCAGCATATAACATTTGCAAAACTGTTTTCAGTGATGAAAATTCTGGAAATTCAAATACCTATTTTTTGTAATACAAAACTCGTACAAAAATTAACATTCAAGTTAAAAAAAAAACTGTCAATTGAAAATAACGAAAGTTAAAAATTTCAGTATCCTGTTTGTAGCATGCAATTAACTTTGTACTTCCTACTTCGTGTCCTTGATTTTGCTGACATTTGATATATTGATACCACTGCGGAACTATTTAATAAACTTAAGCTACTTCATAATCACTGTGTACAGTTTATATTTTGAATTCGTGAATGTAATCATGCTTTAGAATACTGTACCAAGCTTAAGTGGCTCCCACTCAGTCTTCAACAGAATATGACTTTTTACGAGTATCTGCTCTCTACTGCGACTTTCTGTATCAAGTCCACCCTATCTAAAAGATCGTTTTAAACTTCTTAGCTCCTCTTATTATATTTCCCCGTCGTTCAAGGGATGCCTTTTTTCTAATGCCCTGTATACCCCTCTACATTTTGCAAAAATATTTCTCTGTTCGAAATCAAGTTTTGAAACTTTTTATCTCGGTCGATTGAACGTGCTCAGTTCTTAGATTTCTTCAACAACTGGTTAAGGTATATTATTTTGTCTCTCTAATTTTTAATCTTTTCTTCTAGTTCTCATTTCATTTATGACTACTACTACTACTATGAATATATCATGATCATGATTTGAAAATATTTAATTATTAAATTATTTTAAATGTTGTCTACAAGAAATTGTTTTACATTTACATTTATACATTTTTGTTATTGTGTATATAAATAATGCGGCTCCGTGGGATAGCAATGAGTTGCTGCGCTGGGGGCCGCGGGTTCGAATCCAGCACGGAACAAGTATTTGTATGGTCTACAAATAATTGTTCCGGGTCTGGATGTTTGTCCGTGTGCAATTTGTGTGTTGTAAACTGCCTCCACGATACAGGACAAAATCCTAGTGTGGGGGTAATATTTTAAAAAAAAATATACGGTATTAGTTATAAACGCCATGTTTCTAACACTTAATTGTATATTTATTTCGAAGTAATAAGTCTTGCTGATTATTTCGATGTGTTGTATAAGATCACGATGGCAACCTAGTATAACAATTGTGGCGAGGCCTCCCTACTACAGAATAGACCCATTTCCAGCAGTTTACTTACACGGGTCGATAAAAAGAATAAAAAAAAATATCTCTCCCACAAGTATTAAATAGACTAGAGTCGAAAACTTACTGCTGAGATTTCCTATGAAAATAATTTTTCTCTTTAGGTGACATTCGTGTAAACCAGAATCCTCAATTGACGGTACTCCAGATTATTCTGTTACGCGAACACAACCGCATAGCAGACACTTTGGCTAAGCTCAATCCATTCTGGGATGATGAGACGATTTACCAGGAGGCGCGACGTATTCACATAGCAGAAGTACAACATATTAACTACTATGAATATCTTCCCATTTTACTTGGTAAGTTAATTTATTTTAATAAAGAAAAACATCATTTTGAATATTAATATGTAAACACGTTATGAAAAGAAATTTATAATAATGTTATTTACTCATTTTAAAACCATTCGTTGAGACCTTTATAAAAACTTAAGAATTAAGCCAATAATAAATCATCGCCAAATATTTTCACATCTTAAATACTTTGTAAATAATTTTATGAATAAGGTATTTTGTTATCTAAAGGATTTCATAATCTATTATTTTTTTCATAATTTACGTTATTACTATAACTTACGACATACTAAACCTTATTAGAGGTTGGGAATGGTAGCTAAATCCAATGAAATAACAGACAAGTGTATTAATGTTTGTAAAGTCTTAATGTTGTATTTAAAATTTACTATTGCTTGTATTTTGTTATGAAACATTTTGTTATATGATCGAAATATTTGTTGATGAACTTTTCATGACAATTCTCATTTATTAACAGGTTTTCAAAACATGGTCAAGAACAAACTCATCTACCCAGGCGTCGAAGGCTATGTTAATGACTACAACCCTACTGTTGACCCATCAGTACTCGATGAGCACGCCACAGCGGCTTTCAGACATTTCCATACATTAATTCGTGGATATTTACAGTAAGATGCATTTATTTAAAAACTAGTTGTAGTTGTAACTAGTTTGCAACTTTGTTCGCATAGAATATTTGTTATTAACTTATTTGTTTTGAAGTTTTATTTCTTGAAACTATTGATAATATTTCATAAGCCGCACCACACTTCCAACTTATACCAGTAATATTATAAGTATTTTTATACATATAAAGAGTAATTTCATAATGAAATCGATCGAGTGCATGGATGATTTTGAACAGTGGTAGAGCCACGCGGCAGCTTTTGCTGTCGCACGGATGGGCCGGCTAGAACCGGGGTGGTACCACGACCTCACGGAATACCAGCGTGAAGTAGAGGTTTACCTCTGCGTTTCGCTTGGTGAGTGCAGGTGGCCGGAGGCCCTTTTTACTGGAAATGAGGCATTCCATCTTAGTCCTCACGGGTGACAACGCATCTACATTTTGAATTGTAATAGAGGATAGATGTAGATGTCTATGGGCTGCAGCAACCACTTACCATCAGGTGGACTGTGTGCTCGTTTGTCACCCTTATTCTATAAAAAAAAAACACCGAGGATGTCGTATTTGTTTAATATTATATTTAAATAAAACTAAATAACGTAGATATGCATTAAGATAATATAAACAAGAAACTAAAAAAGAGATTTACTCTACTTACTAAGATTAATCTTATTTATAAAAACATAGAGTTAATTTATTAAATCATAAGGGAGGAATGACAATCGCCGTGAAGTAGCGACGGAAATGAATCGATCACTCCTCTATGTCCAGGGGGTGTGCGCGACTATGGGAAACTCCAGAAAAACCTTATGGCTCAAAAGCCATATTAACCATATTATATAGAAATAACCGATTTGCCACTTTATTTATTGAGCCACATATTATAATATACCCAGATTGGCTACCGACAGCCGCGTCAAAGGTGCTAGACGTCTTCTATCTTCTATGTGATCGTCAACCTGTCTGCCAACCGTGACAATTACAGCAAATGACTCATATAGAGGGGGAGCCTAAGACTAAATATTACTTGAAAATACCTTTTATTATTTTTTCAACGATTATTAAAAAAAGATATTAGTACTTTAGACGTGATACGTACGTTATTTTTAGTCTCTTTGAATAATTTTTGTCACAATAATATACAATTTTGCAATTAAAAATTAATTATATGTAAGTATATGTATATCTATCTATCTATCTATGTACTATAATAAAACTTTAACACGACATCTGTCTGAACACGCATTACGCAAAAACCTGTGAACCGATTTGGATGGGAATTTCATTGGCAGATAGCTGATGTTATAAGAAGCAACTTAGGCTACTTTTATTTTAGGTAAATAATTAGAGTTCCGCGCAAAAAAAGTTAAAACCCATGAAATTCAATCGCAATAAATTCGATGCGGGCGAAGTCGCGGCGACAGCTAGTATAGAATAAAGATATAGAAGATGTAAGTGTGACAAACGAGCACATAGTTAACCTGATATTTAGGGGTTACAGTGTAAATTATTATAATACTTTAATTGAATGTTCCTTTGAATGATACACATTATTGCCTAGTAAATCCAGCACATTTTATGAACTTAAAAACTAACCTTTTTTGTCCCAGTTACATTCGATCAAAATATTAAATAAAACATTCCTCAAAATATTAATTTGTGCGAATTATGTGCATGTATGAAATATGTAATTGTTTTTAACTTTCAGAATGTTCACTGAGAATCGTAAATTATCCAGTGCTGTACGACTAAGTGACTGGTTTAATAGACCTCTACTGCTAGAAACCAATAACGCATTTGATGAATTAACAAGAGGTCTTACTGTGCAGGCGCAAGACTTTAGTGACCAGTACTGGGATATTGAAATTACGCAATTTCTCTTTAAGTAAGTTTATTTACCAAAATACATTTTTATATTTTAGGTAAAAAGTAAACGTCGGCGTTCTTTCGACGAATAACGAATATTAGACCTTACTACCAGAGTATTTGAGGTGTATCTAACATAAGATTATCGATTACTACAGAATCATAAGGTTAGCATATAACTGCAGAATTTTGTTGAGATTATATTATTTGCGATTTTTGTCTCTTTGTGTAAGGGCTCAGTGAAATGTGTTCTGATCAGTTTATACTTTAAGCGTTTTTAATTAGTACTGCTTATATGGAACATAATATCCTTGATGTGGGTTACAAACATTTATTTCTGATTGAATATTAGTTATTTATATTCAACCTATGAGACAATCTCATGGGGCTGTCTATTTTCAGTAGTAAACTGTTGATAGGCTGTTTTGAATCAAAACCTCTCATATTGTAGAAGGGACTGACCGTAACGCTTGGCATTCGTATTGGCAATTGTTATCTCCCAACCTTGATATTTCTGCCTTCCTTTCTGTTATTTCTATAGTCACTTCTTACGACATTCACAAGATGAAAGGAGTGATAGAAATTATTATTGGTTGGTTTATTAATTATCTAGTTGACTGAAAATTGTTGTAACCTATTAATATTAACCAATGATACATATGAGTATATTTTAAAAGTAACCAATGCATTTTTAAACATTCAGTTTCATATTATATTTAAGGGTTTAGACTTCCTGTATATAATTATTATACTCTTTGGCTTAGACCTAAGAAAATAAAATTGTATTATTTGAAAGTTGATCTAAGAACATATCAAATCTGAAAATTTGACGGATTGTTTATACTGGAGAGCCGAGTAATAAAAAAATTATGTAAAATTGAAGTTAATAAAAATATGCAACCGCACTCTTGTAAGTATATTTGCTTGACATAACTCTCATGTTCTCAAATAATAACAAAGAAACAAAAATACTAAAATGCAACATGCGTTAAAGAGAACATAATCACGAAAAAAGACTTTTAATACAAAGTAAAGAGAGCTTAAGCTAAGACTTATTGTATGAAAAGAAGACTCAAATACCCAGATCTTTTGTCCTTGTGCAATTAAAGTATGTAAATGGCCTCCAAGATACTGGATAAAATCCCACCGTGGTAACATTTTGGTAAAAAAAAAATAACCAAACAACAACAATTATATAACTATTATTTAACTTTTAGGCGTTCATCAAATTTTAAGCAATCATTAATTCTATGCTTCTGCATAAATTATTTAAAGTTTTCTCAACTTCTAGATATAGTAAACAGTTATATTACATATTATTTTGAATATTAAGCTATGCAGCTTAAAATTCATATTTATGACAGTACTAAACAGTGAGCTCTGACAAAACCTAATGCGTGACCATTTTGCTTCTATCAATGACAATCCAACCATTGTAAAATTAATTAATAAGTAAACTTTCTATTTAGACGTAATAACACGTTCGGTAGTGATTTGAGAGCTACTGACATTCAACGCGGGCGTGACCACGGTCTCGGTACCTATATAGCTACGCGAGCTGCCTGCAACCTTCCAGTGCCCAAGACTTTCCACGATATGCTTGATTATATTTCGAAGGAGGTACGTTATTTTGTATTATTTTGATACTATGATAAAGTTTACAACCTTAACAAGTGTTAAGAAAGGTAAAGTAGTGGGGAAGGCCAAAGTCCAACCGAGGTCACTGGGTTACATTGGGCTTCCCAGCTACTACCCGTAACTAATCTAATATTTGCCCGTGCTCAGAACGATGCAGATGAGCCTGACCGGCTTGTTGGTGACTGCAGTGTCGACACCTCGCATTGTTACCGTTGCTCCTCATCATGACTCTGTGTGATTTGTGTTTGGTGTAATGTGATGAAGTTTAGGCTGCCAGATCTTTGTCCGTTAACCAGCAAGATGCATCACGTATAAGTAAAGTTTGTGTTTGTATTCTTAAATTTTTAAAGTTTACTGACAAATGTTTCACCTGTTGTTGAAATGAATGGCAATCGCATGTTTCTAATTCCATTATCTTAATTTAAAAAAAAAACATGTTCAATAAAACTATTTTTACTGATGTTCTTTCACGCAGGTTTTTATAGATCTATAAAACTGAACGTAAAGGGGCTAACTATGACATTGGACATCAAACATCTCAGTCTTCCCCCCCCCCCCCCTCCCCTTCCCCTCCTACGACCATGGGTGCTGTAAAGCACCAAGAATTAAAAATAAGTAAATTAAATGCGATAAAATCCGTACAAATAGTTTTTATTAAATGTGTAGTATTCGCGTAAATATAAGAAATAATTTAAGTTATTAATCAATTATGTTATTAGTTACATAATTTAAATTAAAAAAAAATATTCAAAATTTTAGACAAGTCAAAAGTACGAACAGAACCGCAGGCTTGTATGAATAACTAACTAACTTACTTTGGAAAAGCAATAAAGAAGAGTAATAACATTCGTAGGATGGAATAAATTATAAAATCTCATATATTTTACAATTACATAGAATCACTGTGTATTTAACCGCCTTATTAATTGAATAGAACACAGTGTATTCATAAATTGTTATAATTATAATCTAATGATAACAAGTGGTGGTGACAAATATATTTTTTTTTCGTTGGAACGAACTGTTGTTGATTTTCATGTTTATTAACTGGGCTGGTAGAGAACGTTTGTCTAAGCAATTTTACATTTTATGTGCAATAGAGATCTGTGAATGAATGAATAAAAAAAATGTTTTTATAAGCCACTGTTGAACCTCTCCTACTGTTTTTTTTTGCCGTCATTGCCACGGTAAGGTGGCATGGATGGTGGATTTTGACTTTTGCGATCGCAGTAGGACAAGTCATTTTACATCTGGTAATCGGATGTATGCGAAGTGGTACATCGCCATCTTTTACGCTACAAGGTCGTTCAAACAGTTTTTAAAGTCATCTCTTACGATTAACCCACGGGAGGAAATGGGATGGTGTATTTGCCGCTGCCACCTTGCTTCGGAATTAAATATAAACAATAATAAATAAATTTTTGTTTCTTAGAATGTGCTAATACTGGAAACTCTTTACGAGACACCTGAGGACGTTGAACTGGTGGTAGCCGGGTCCTTAGAGCGTAATGTACCTGGAGCACAAGCTGGACCAACTTTCCTTTGCATCCTCACTGAACAATTCTACCGCACGCGTGCTGGGGATCGGTTCTTCTATGAAAACGGAGCAGATCCTGAGTCTGCATTTACTCTTCGTAAGTAATAGTCTGTCCAAGAAAAATTTTGTATTATTTGTCAGTGCTTGACCACTATTCCACCTGAGATCAAGTTAGTAGTGATGTACCGAAGATAGTAAAGTACACTGGCTTAGCTTCACGAAAGCCTATTTATTCTTGAACTGCTTGAAAATACTCACTTTGTAATGTGCTTGAAACTACTTTGTAGTACGCATTACGAAACCAAATCGTTTATTTTGAATGCTTGGTATATGTAAATAACAATGAAGGGACAGCTGGTGATGATGATGGCAACTTTAATGTAGACTTAGTTGCGGGGCGATGCGAGCAGCGTGGCATAGCAAATGCGCGCTGGGTATCCTGAGTTGCACCCGCTTGAGTTGTACGATGTTGTTGTATCTTTTCACTGAAGCCTAAAGCCTCTTATTTTGGTAGCCTAAGGCTAAGGCTTCAGTCTAAAGCGTTCGGCAGTATGTGGCTGTAAGGTGACGATTTGCCTTATAACTCAAGCCTCGGAAAACATTACGCACTTAACTCCACGCCGCACGTCTTGCCGAACCCCTAGATGGAAAAGAAGTAATAGGTGAGTAAACTCTCCATTGAGGCCTTACCGTAAGGGTTACATTTTGTTTCCCTATTTGTTAAATAGCAACTGTTACTTTAGTGAACCCCTTTACCTACATATAATTGTGAAGCCAGGAAAGTTAGCAAGCGGAAAATGCCTTTCCGGCATTAAATTCGCCTTTGTACTAATTATTTTAAGTAAAAGTAAAGTAAAGTTGCAGCCTATTTAAGTCCCACTGCTGAACACAGGCCTCCTCTCATTTCTGAGAGGGTTTTTAGGGCAAGGAAATGTCCGCCGCGCTGTCCCAATGCGTGTTAGCGAACTTCACATGTCTTGGAAATATTTTTTTTCTTATTTCTCAGACACGCAGGTTTCCTCACGATGTTTTCCTTCACCGCCAAGCACATGGTAAATCAGCACTTAAAATTGCAATTAACAATTTCATTGGTGACGGCGGGGATCGAACCCGAGTTCCTCGAGTACTGTGAAGCTTACAGTGAGCGTTAACCATCTGATCTATCACGGTTTAAGTTTAGGTTTAGGGTAGGTTTCACATTTTAAGTGCAATAAAGAAATTTCTATCAACTTATCTATCTTCCAAAACATATGCCATTAAAGTTGTTAAACATTACAATAACTTTGCATTATGCTTTATAGGTCAACTTGAATCGATTCGACACGGATCATCGATGGCTCGATTGCTTTGTGACAATGCCGATGACATACATTTGATGCAGCCTAAAGCTTTCGAGCAAATTTCGCCTCGGTAAGTTTTGTTTGTAAAATGTATCTCAATAAATTTAGCAGAACCGTGGAAGGTCAGGGATAAGCACTCGATTTAAAACTTATATTAAATAGCTCATCATTATAGTGCACGAGTGTGTGCGCAACACAGGCTCACTCTCTATTCCTGAACAACAATCTGATACGACCGGAGATAGATCACGAGCAGGACTAATGACTTTATGTGCTTTTCGAGGCTGCTACTTTAACAGAAAAACCCAATAACTGATTTTGACCCGACTCGGGATCCAAACCCGGGGCCACATGATCAGGAGTAGCGTATGCGGCCACTAGACCAAGAATCAGTTAAGAAGAAGAAGAAGTTACACACGGTATCGAGCACAGTGCAAGACCTTGTTCGCAATTTCAATCGCCATTTGCCTAGTTCGTAGAGTTTTGTCAATATATAAATTGTGATATTGAAAAGAACATACATTTTGTATCTTGTCAGTCATGCATTTCGTTTCTTATATTTTTGTTATTGATTTTTTATAATCAAGCGAAAACTTAATTAATTATATCACACACCGTCACCTTATAGTCAAATAGTACCTCTATAGTAAAAATGTTATTTATGTTTTTCTTTATCATCTTATACTTGCTCTGTTGTTACTTTGATAGTGTAACACTTGTAACTTGATTATTTGGGCACATAATTTGATAATAGGCAACACAGTTTCAAAATTACCTTTTTTTAATTGAATTCATTAATACCTAAGATTCTTATATCTACAGATGTATTAATATAATAATATATATCTTCTTCTTTACTAGCACGTAACAGTCCACTACTGGACATGAGCTTCTCCCACAGTAGGGATAATTATCACAACTATACATCTAGTCGTTCACATGACTGGATGTCTTGCACCTTTGATCCTGCTCTCCGTCACTTCTGTGGGTATTTTACATCAGTAGGTTAGCCATGTTGACTTTCTACAATTGCTAACGCTAATTATACATTGTAGAGCCACGCTGCAGCTACATTATGGTTGTGGCACGAATGGGTCGGCTCGACTGGGGAAGGACCACACTCTCGCTGAAATTCAGTGTAAAATAGCATCTTAATGCTGCTGTGTTTCGTATGGTGAGTGTAGAGAGTCGGAGCCTTTTATTACTGGAAACGAGGCATTACATCCTTGTACTCAGGGGTGACAATTCATCTGCATTTTGATTCTTAATTGAAGATAAATGTAGATGTCTATGGGCCTCAGCATCCACTTACCATTAGGCGGACAGTGTGCTCGTTTGTTATCCTTATTCAATAAAAAAGAACAATAATAGAAAATTACAGAAATTAATGAAATTAACATCACAGGCATATCAACCTAAAGGCAATGTAGATAACTGCATACGAGACCCGCCTGTCTTTAGAAAAGAACATTTTCGTATAGTCGTGTCATACATATACGACAGATTCGAAATGACATGGGGTGAAAGTTTTCTTAAGTTGTTATTACACGATAAAGTGTAGTATATTATGATATAACCTAGTATAATAAACAAATGTTGTTTTATGCCAACAGAAACAAGCTAGTGCCATGTGACGAGCTGCCATCTATTGACTTGTCGTTATGGGAGGACACAAGTGGTCTTCATAAGAAATAGTTGAAATACTAATATGTAGGAATTAAGCAATATTAAGGACGTACTGTTACCATATATTTGTAATATCAAGATATTTCGTTGCTTTTGTAAAGCTGAATTTAATGTTCTACTTGCTTAAAATTCACTTTGACGTATTCATCATTTAAAATTCAAATTTATCAATATAAGTTAAACTTTCTACTAATAATTTCAAATAATAAAAGTTCATAATGATAATAATTTTATTAATATAATTATGGTAGTGTATTCTTAAGTTTGTAAAAAGCTATTGTTAAGTGATTTTATTAATTTATAAATAGTATTAAATATATTTGCTTAAGAATAAAATTTATATTAAATTATAAAAATTTTATTTATTTACATAACGTTATAAAATAATAAAAAGCTAAAACTAAAACCTAACATTTTTATATAGTCCTGCTCACCGCGTTATAGTGCCAGTTTGAGTGAAAAAAGTATTGTCACCAGCGCAGATGATGAGTCGTACTCGTACAGTTCCTTTAGAAACTTCACCGCACGTGGACCTCACGAAACTACCTAGTCAGGTCATAAATTCTGTCACATGTTTAATATAAAATAATTGAAGCAAGTTTATTCATTATGTAACCATTTATATACCAAAATGATCTTAACAAAACATAGATTCTTATGACACTAAAGTTTATTCAAAATGACCTCCGTGATTTTGAATACAGGCCTTCAATCTGCGCGGCCAGTCATCTATCGCAGCACGAACGAGGTCCATGTCAATATCGGCGGCTGCCTTGTTCAAGGATGTCTTGAGTGACTCCAAATTGGGATGAGGCTTTGAGCACGCCTTTTTCTCCAAGTGTTGCCATATCTTGTAATCTAACGGATTCAAATCTGGACTGGAGGAGGGCCAGTCTTCGTGCCGGATGAAGTCGATTTCACGCGCCGCCAGCCAGTCTTGTGTGCTCTTAGCTCTATGAGCTGGCGCCGAATCTTGTTGGAATACCTAGTGCCTGTTATTAAACATGGTATGAGAATCAGGTTCCACAAGGTTCGTCAGGACTGTATTTTGATACACAACTGCATTCGTTTTTACACCTTTCTCACAAAAATGTACCTGTGTTAAGCCCCAATAAGAAACTCCTAACCATACCATGAGCGAGGATGGAAAATGACCTCGTTGGACACGCGGAATACGGTTGCTCGCTTCTTCACTACTGTGTGCGTACACCTTATCATTTTGTTTGTTGTAGCTCTCTTTTACGGTAAAAATTTTTTCATCCGAAAAAAAAATTTCCTGATATTTTTTTCCCGCGTACCGCTTCAACAAAGCGCGGCATCTCTTCTGTGTAAGGTCCATTAGACGAGCATTCAAACGATTTCCTGTTTTTCTTCGATAAGCCCGAAGCCCTAAGTCTTCATTTAACACCATTTTCACCGTGGTTCTGCTTAACCCCATCTGAAGGGACAACAGTTTCTGCTTACGTTTGGGATTTCTTTGAATTCGCGCCTTCACAGCTTTTATCACTGCTGGAGTCCTAACAGACCGAGGGCGACCACTTCTTGACCTGTCATCTTCACTAGAGTCTTCATTGTATCGTTTGATGGTACGATAAACGAATCTTTTGGTTATATTCAAATTTTTCAGTATGTCAAAAATTTGAATTGGCGCGAAACCGCAACGATGCAACGCAATAACTGCAACACGGTCTTATTTAAACGTCCACTCCATATTTAAAAATGAGTAAAATTCTAAAAAGTATACAGTTTTATTTTCATGAACAATTCAAAATTCGAATACAATAAACTTTTATGTGGCCAGCATTCTAAAAGAAAAGTTTTTACTGTGTGACAATACTTATGACCTGACTGTGTATAATCTCTACAGCAAATGGCGAAAATATGTAGTTATCTCACAGAGACTAATGTTTGCGTCATTTACTCTGTACATTACAGTTCCGCCTATAAACGAAAAACTTTTGGCCAAAGTGACCATGCACTTATTATTAAACATTTTGGGCTTTGCCTCTCTCCCGAGCGGCTAAAGTTATACCGTCGGCTCACCTGCTATCGTCTCTAAATATTCCGCCTAATTGATGTTCCCATTGCTTAATTGCACTGACAATGCCATCTTGTGGCGGTGTAAGAATATCCATCACCCCAATCGTCCCGTGGGTGTCGTAAGAGACGACATAGGGGAACTGAAACAGTAGATAGGCAGTAGCATCTTCATGATAACTGCTGAAAGGTTGTCAACCCGCCCGCCAAGCGTGGCCACTATAGCATAATTGCCCTCATGAGATTGCCTCATATCAATGTCAATTATATTTATTTATGGCGGAGGCCTATTTTATACAGTGGACTTTTATAGGCTGTAACGGATAGATACATAGAGTTGACATTGATAAGTCTGTTTGTCTACGAATTACTTCATTTTTATGTAGTACGTGTTACTCTATTGTCTTTATGGCTTTGTTGAAATTATTTGTGAGTGTGTCTCACAGTTAAAATGTACCGAATAGAAGACTATTTGAATTGAGATCTATGGTTTCATCTGAAAATAAGTGCCTTCTTGCCAGTGCCAGTGGCGTAGCTACCCAGGGGCTAGTCGGGGCAGTGCCCTGGGGCTCCTCGGCCTCCAAGAACGACGTTCGAAAAATTATCTAATATCCTAATTGTATAAAGAACTTTCGTTTTTCAGCTTTTTGGCTCCTGACCGCGAACGACTCGAACTGAAATCACAAAAATTATTCCCACTTACAGAACATAAATATAACATTGTTACTATTATATTGATTATTGTCTACTTCGTTTTATTGTCTTTTTTATATAGAAAAGAAGGACAAACAAGCATGCGGCTCACTTGATGGCAAGTGTCGACCACCGCCTTTTAACAAATACAATACCAGGGAAATTTTAGGCGCGTTGTTGGCATTCTAAAAAGGAGTAAGCTCTTTATTGAAGGTCCCTAAGTCGTACCGATCCGGAAAAATCGCAGGTGGTACACGATTCCACAAAGAAGTCGTGCGAGGAAGAAAACTCCTCGTAAATAGGACAGTAGTAGACCGCCAAACATCCCGATGACGTGAATTTGTCGAATACGTTGATGAAATTTTGTGGCTGGAATTAATCCGATCAATTCCTCTGAACACTCTCTGTGGTAAATGCGATAGAAAATGTAAAGGGATGTAACATCTCTTCGTCTCGTCTTTCGTCTTCGTCGGTCGTCGACGATTCAAGCTGATCTCGTTGGATGAGGTCAAGTGGAAGGAGCTGGTACAAGGAAGCGCCAGCCCAGGGATGAGTAATGTGATGAGTAACCAGTACTTCATGGCCAAAGCTGTCCCTTGTAAAGTTACAAGCAGTGTGCCGGCATAAAATACGCGCAAGCACGCCAAGCGTTTTAGAGGCCAGTTCAGCCTTCCCTTCCAAGTGACCACGAAACTGCATGTGAGGACTAAGTTGGAATGCCTCATTTCCAGTAAAAAGGGCCTCCGGCCACCTGCACTCACCAAGCGAAACGCAGAGGTAAACCTCTACTTCACGCTGGTATTCTGTGAGGTCGTGGTACCACCCCGGTTCGAGCCGGCCCATCCGTGCGACAGCAAAAGCTACCGCGTGGCTCTACCACTGTTAAAATTGAGGAGTTACGACAAAGGGATTCTTTTAAGTGGTACACGTGCAAAGTTGTGTCTTCTAGGCATTGAATTTAATTAGATTTAGTCGCCCCAATCCGAGACCTTATCCGGCTAACACTTGAGACAAAAGTTTGTACCTGTACTCGGCAACGTTTTCCCGAGAAATATAGACATCAAAAGTGCATGTTACTGGCTCGCAACATATAATTGATAAGCAGAAGAAACGGCGTAGGTAATAAAACGTAGCCTTGTGGGATACCAGCATAAAAAGGGTTGTAAATGGAGCATGTACTTTCTACTACAACTTTGTTGCTCCAATCTACAAGAAAACTGCCGATCCAGTTGCACAAATTCTCGGAAAGCCCATAGGAAGGGAGGTTCGAAAGAAGCGCTTTGTGTCACACCCGATTGAAGGCCTTTGCTATGTCCAAACTAACGGCCAGGGTCTTCCACTCTGCTTCCGCCGAAGGTAAGCCAGAAAGAAGATCACCAGCTGAGCAACCCCGACGGAAGTATAACTGGCGGTCACGTTTCAGTTGGTGATCTTCAAGCAAGAAATAGCTTGGTAGCGATCACCTCATTCCCAGGGGTTATTATCATCCATAATATCCTTAATATTATAATAACCTTTTTTATACAAACTTTGTTTAATGAAGTTTTTGAACTTTGATCTGGTCAAATTTTGTATATTTTCTGGGATTTTGTTGTAAAAGATGTACGTACATCGCCCCAAGAATGAATTACTGACTCGGTAGAATCGAGTAACTGGTACTACTAGCTTGTGCGTGTATTTACAAAATGAATATCACTTATTTTTGTAAAACCATTTTTATTTTTGTGTACGTACATTACATTTTCATAAATGTATTGAGAGGCTTCATAAAAGTATTTATGTCTTCTTTGAGTTCGGGACTACGCCTAGGGAGAAAGAGTTTTAGATAAGACACGTTACAACCGGTGCCAGCTAGGGAGCACACGTCTTCAGCACAATGGGAGGAACTCCATCAGGTCCACTCGACTTAACGTCTAGGGAGAGTAGTTCTTTGCGCACCGAGCGCTGTGTAAACCGTATCGTACTGACCTGAAGGCGAAATTATACTTCTTTTTCACAGTGCTGGTGAAGCACTCTTATTATAGTGCGATGCAATTTTACAGGAGCGACTAAACCAGACACCACAGATGATAGAATAAATATTTTCATTACCTGAAGTACCACATCAGCGACAGAATCACGTTGGGATCATCCTGCGAGAAGTATACCCGCGCCTGTCCTCAAGGGAATGATGCAAAAAGAGACCGCATCCTGACCAATCAGCCAAATTATAGTGCCAAACACGACGGCGATCTGCAAAACGCAACCACGATGGGAGTGTGAGTGGCACCATAGTCCGTCTCAGACAATGGTTTAATGAGCCAATAGGGGTGTCGACGGAGACGTGATATCCGTCTGAATGAGAGATAAGTCCAACAGGGAAGGTGCACGATCCTCCACATCTATAATCCGCGTAGGCGAAGTAACTATTTGTGTCGAATCATATGTCAAGGCAAAGTCATAAACAGATTTTCCCGCATGATGGGTCAAACGAGAACCAAGCCATTCAGCGTAGTGGCCGTTAAAATCACCAAAGATCACGATCTCTGTAGATGGAACCTGTTGTAGCACGGAGTCTGCAGCGATTTGGACGTGGTTGATCAGTTGGTCTGTGTTGGCATTACATATAGAGTTACCCGTAGATGAGAGACGCTCGTCGCTGACCTTCCAGACTGCCGAGGCTTCGAGAACAGATTTTCTCTCTAACGTATACGCAAACTCCAGCCCGAGGCACAAAGGTGTTCCAATTTGTAACCCGGGTAGGACAGAAGTATCGACTGAAGAGGACACCTGCGTCTCGGTTAGAAAGAGCAAGGTCGGCTTCGCCGTCTTCAGATGGTACCTAGCGGACTTCGTTAAAGTTCGAATGAAATCCCGTGATGTTGCAGAAATTCACGAATAGTGTGAAGGGGATCACCTTTGTCTTATTGCTCTACTTGCCACGAGCAGTATTAGTCTTGAACGGAATTTCTCCCCGCTCCTCCCCAGGATACGCGAGGCAGCCTGATCACCCATAAGGAAGAGTAGGGTAGCTTAGCGTGGATGCTCAGCCAGGGGTTCTCCAATACCAGAGGTGCTGGTACCCTCCTGGGATGGTTTCTTATTTAATTACATTACCATGTTAAGGGGGAGAGGGGTTATTTCCCCGACCACCTGCACTTACCAAGCTAAGTAAACTTCTACATCACGATGATCTGTAAGGTCGTGGTCCACCCATTCATTACAGCTCTTAATTTCATGTCTTACCCGGTTGTCACTCCATCTAGTCTGGCCCACCCGTGCGACAGCTAAAGCTGCCATGTGGCTCTTCCACTGTTATGTTGTCTACCTATATTATTACTTAAGTTTAAATAGGGCCCTAGTTTAATTTTTGCCCCGGGGCGCTTGGTTACTTGGCTACACCACTGCTTCTTACGTTGGATTGAGTTTTTGTTATTATCACTATTTATTTTTAGTAAATAAATATTTTAATAGGTTTTTAAATTCGGTAAATACCAAAAGGGAACTGTGCAATATATCATTGAAAGGTGTAATTTATCATTTCATATCCGTGACATGATCCATACTAAACGAACACCACTCAAGGGCAAGGCGCTGCGCTCGTTTTATATAATATGTATAATTGGATAGTTGATACCATCATTATTAATCACAACATTATTTTTGCTGCTTTTAGGAGGATCTTAAAATTAATTGATTTTGTACTTTAAGTTTTATTAGATTTTTAGTACTTAAAAATATATGTTTAATAATAGGACTTATAAGTTATTAGGTGATAACACTCATTTTTATAAAATTTATGTATGTTCATTTTGATAATACTGAAAAAAAATATCATTCTTAGAACAACTAATAACATACATACATATTAACAAATGGGATGCGGCAAGTAAATACTGTGTAAGAACCTCCGAAGGAGGCGGAGGTATTAGAGCATTTTGACGAGGTTAAGGTCATATACACTCGGAAAAACTTAGGCAGGGTATTCCACTCCTTTGGCTATGCGCATTATGAGAGATGACTTATAGCGCTTAATGCGATTTTTTTTAAATGGTAGAGCCATGCTGCAGCTATATTGCTGGTGTAGTTGTAGCACGAGTGGGTCGGTCCGACAGGGGAAGAACCAAGTTTTTACAGAATACCAGCTTGAAATGATAAAGCTGCTGTGTTTCGTATGGTGAGTGTAGAGAACCGGAGACCCTTTTTACTGGAAACGAGGCATTCCATCTTAGTCCTCACGGGTGACAACGCATCTGCATTTTGATTCGTGATCGAGGATAAATGTAGATGTCTATGGGCCACAGCAACCATTTACCATCAGGTGAACTGTGGGCTCGTTTGTCACCCTTATCTTATAAAAAAAGAATATTCGGAATATAACCAAGTGTGTAACCTGCAGTTCATCTGGTACTCCGATAGGTGAATGGGGATGGCGGTATGAGCTTATGAGGCTCATGGGCACACTCTCCAAAGTACAATCTGTAGAAGACCGACAAACAAGTAACTTGGCGGCGGTGAACTAAGCTGTGAAGCTTAGTCTTCACCAGCTTTTTGTCGTCAATAAGCCTCATGGCTCAGCGTTGCACTGAGTCGAGTGCGGCAAGTTAATAATTTGATGAGCAATCTCAAATGTGACTGCAATATTCCATGTATGTTCGGACTTGAGCTTTGTATAAAGTTAGAAACTGTTCAGGCGTGAAGTACCGCTTCACCCTGTTTAAGATACCCAGTCTTTTTATAGCTTTTTGGCTTTTACAGCTTCATCGGACTCGGGGCTCGCGGTCTAAAAAAGGGGAAGAAGGGGTTTAGTAGTTTATAATACGTCTGAACAGAGTGTCGAGGGGACCTTGGATCTGACGGCTTATTCGAATCGTTTGAAGTTCTGAACGGTGAGAATCGCTCAGGCACGCGGGTGTTCGATACGTACGCGGTGTAGTGATCGCACCTAATGATTCTTTTTGGATTTAGGTTCCGACGATTGAGGGTGCGGTTCCTTTGAAAGTATATTGCTACACTTTTCTCAGGAGTCACTTCGGTTCTCCATAAGCGATCGGCGACTTTTTGGAGCATCTTGGTGAGAAATTTCTTATTGTAATGGGCGATGACGAGTGGGTGAAAAGAGCGTTATGAACTACCGGGTCTTTTGGGTGAGGGTGTGTAAAGGAATGTCTCTAGCACCAAGGAGGCACTTTGAAGAGCGAGTTCCCTCAACTCGATAACGAAAATGGCGATTGGCAAGGAAGGCTCTGATGATGTGGATATGAATGAGACGCTTTCGCAAACACTCAACCGTTACCAGCTCTAGTCACCTTGCGTTGGTCGGTCCCTACCGAGAATAGAAAAACTTTTCCGCTTATTTCTTCTAGCAAGGCGCGGTGAAACACAATGGACACTTTCCGTCTACGTTTTATATAAGGGCCTTAAGAGGATTGTGAAGTGCCGATACGCGACGCGAGTAGGTATTTTCAAAAATGCTATCTGTTTCATAACGCACGGTCTGCCTCCCGAAGGGCTCCGGGCGTGAAGAACACAAATACAACATATTACACTAATTCTTACGCACACTACGATACCACCAGGAGGAGCGTTCATTCATTCATAGCCTATATTTGCGTACATTTACGACAAGTTACATAATGAATTTGTTTGTGTTACTTTGCAATTTTATTATATTGCATAGTCTATGTAGACGCGGGGACTTACTACATATAACTTATAGAAGTGGGCTGTTATTTTTTTATGTAAGTATCTACCTATATACTATGCGAGTGATTATAAGATGTGTATTACATTCAACCAACTAAAATAATTTTATACATTTTAGAATAGAAGAGAAAGATTAGAGACAAAACTAAAAATATGCAATTTGCTTCGTAAATCGAAAGGACGGGCAACAGGTAAGTAGGCGTACTTACTTACTTACTTACTTGTAATAAATTATACTTACTTTGATCGCGTACCTTACCACCTTACATACTATTGTATGTACATTGGTTGACTGGTAGGAGATAGACCGAAATTTATTCCACAAAATATAAAAGTATGGGATAGCTGATGTTGATTTGACTACAAAAACGGAGGGGGTTCTATATTCGGCTGTATGTATATTTGTTTTATTTTTATATGTTGTTATATGTTCACCGATTTCTCCGGACCGATTTTGAATACTTACCTATTCTTTTCTTGTTCACACTTGGTCTCATACAAATTTTATGGAAATCATTTCAACCATTACATATATATTATGTTGTAATTGAGTTTTATTGAAATCGGTTGTTCAAAATTTTTAATTTTACCACTAGTCCAGTAATAATATTATTCCGTTAGAAGAAGTTGTTCATATCACTGTTACTGTGGAATTCCGATGATTCCAAGGAAAATGATAAAGTTTTCGAGATACAAAGATTTGATTAGTAAATTTTCTATACGTGGTATAGCCATGCTGCAGCTATATTAGTAGTATAGTTGTTGCACGAGTGGGTCGGCTCGACCGGGGAACGACTACGCTCTCACAGAAATTTAAACGATGTACCGAATTATATAGGTAAACTAGCTTTTCACCCACGACTTCGCCCGCGTTAGTTAGCCGTAAAATATAATTTAAACTATTATGCTTCTATTTATTTTCAGTGACTCCGAGATAGACAAATAATTACCGGACAGTAATGTGCAAGGACGATGTACTTCAGTTGGCGAAGGAATCGAATCTGACAAAGAGAATCAAAAATAATACAATAATAATAAGTCATGTAAATATATATATATATATATATATATATATATATATATATATATATATATACATCACCCGTCTTCGACTGTCGACAACTCCCGATGGGTTTATTGGACATGATTCTCTAAATGAAAATGTCTTATTTCTGATTCTAATATGCTACATTTGGAGGCCATAACTAAAAACAGATCAAATTTCGTTTGATACGGGAAGGACAAAAAGAATACAGAATCCATGATTACTATTATCAGGTCCAGGGATAATTACATATCACTGGTAGGCAATTTTGTTTTTTCGTAGTATGGACACAAGTTTTTCATGTTTTCGTACTTATTTAATAAACCATGATCATTTTTGGGCAACAAAAATGCAGCCAAGACTTTACTCATATCATTTTTAATGTTTATTACCAGAAATGATTGACCCTCAACTTCCTAGAGAAATGGCAGTTCGAGAAAGAGTGTAATTAAGTAATATGTAATAATAAACAATAATAATTTCTTCAAGTTGTTACTTTTTATTTATTTGCCTACCCACTTTATTGTAACCTCGAAATATTTTTAATTTAATGTCCTTATTCAATAAAGACTAAATTAATAACTAAATAATCGATAAACACTGAATAATCACAGACATTAACTTTTTTATCTTTCTAGGTTATCGATATTATTTTCTCTTCCCTAGGCGATAATAATATCGATAACACCTCTAAAAGTTACAGCCTAGGTATATACATGTCCCACAGCTGGGCACAGGCCTCCTCTCATTTCTGAGAGGGTTTTAGGGCAAGGAAAGGTCCGTCGCGCTGCCCCAATGCGTGTTGGCGAACTTCACATGTCTTCGAAATATATTTTTTTTAATTTGTCAGACATGCAGGTTTCCTCTCGATGTTTTCTTTCACCGCCGAGCACGTGGTAAATCAGCACTTAAAATTGCAAATTTCATTGGTGCCGACGGGATCGAACCCGGATTTCTTGCGTACCTACTGTGAAACTTATAGCGAGCGCTAACCATCTGAGCTACCACGGCTCATTTTACAAATATAACTTTTATTTTTACAACATAATCGTAAAATACTGGTATTCACACCCCACCACCCCTAACATCACTACAAAAAATCTTTCGCTGGACCCCCCCGTCCGTCCATCGTGCCGTACGCATCGTTTTTAAAGCGCTCCCGCTATCAAAAATCCAATTAAATAGTAAAAGTGCTCCGATTTTCATGAAAATTGTTGTGAATGTGCCTTTTGTGATAGTGCATTCAGTGTATGTGTTTGTTTTGTGCTTTGAAGAAAATTTTGGGCACTTTCAGTGGAATTACTGTCTCGGAATAACCTAAAAGCAGCAAAAGGTAAAAATGTTTAACCTTTTTTACAAACGCTGCTTAAATAAGATCTATGACATATATATTTCCTTATGTGATTGTATAGGTCTCATTACCCTCCAGATAATTCCGTTTATTCCAGATTTTTTCGCCCAAAACTCACTGAATAATAGCACAAAATCTAAAAACCACGTGGCGCCAAAATTTTTTTTCTACGAACCTGTACTAATTTTTGCGCACACTTTGTATGCATTGCACAGCCACAATCACGTCAAAACTTTTTTCAGGTAAATCGAAGTTAATTTCATTAAGTTACAGCTATTTGAATAATTAATTGAACTGTTGGACAAGTTTAAGAGATCCTAACTCCTGATCTTCAGCGACGACTATCAGTTTTTATTCCATTTTTCTATAGGCAATTTTATTGATACTCAATATTCAAAAATTTAGATTTTTCCATTGCAGTGTTTCAGCGAAAATTTTTTTATTGTGAATTTACAAATTCACGAGGTCCCACTTGTGGACATCTGCGGCTACTTTTGAATTAATCCTAAGGCGGACCTTTTTATCCCTAAACTTTATCCGTTCACAGAATTCAAATATCTGTAACGGTCTTTGAGATATCAAATTTTTTGTATTTATTTTATATTTTTTGCATAAATACTGAAAAATAGAAACTATTTTAGTTTTTATATCTAAAATTAGTAATCTATTCTTCAGGAGCTTTCTAAAGAGCCCAAACACGATCTGTTTACCTGCTACCGTCCTCGAGTTAGACAATTTGAGTCGAATTGGCGGCCATATTGGAAGACGGCTTCATCAGTTTATTCAGGAACCAGTTGACCAAAAGTGACCGAGCTTGGCATCATTTTCGTCAGGAGAACCTAGCGGAGCTGATTCTTAAACTTGCGAGCACCTTACTATTAGGAGGCCGAAACTTCTGTCAACACTTAGAACACATAATTTCGTGTAATTTGAGCCCAAACTTGAAGGTCTTAGGATAACAGGCAGTTAACCAAGAGCAAAAATATATAAATATATTGGTAAATCCAATTGAGCATACCTTCGCATTAAAAATAACGTATAGCATGATTAAACGGATTTTTTTTAAAGTAGTTTAAATACATTTCGACAGCACTATCGGCTTCAACACCCTCGAAACCCATGAAAATGACACCCATGATGAAAAAATTTATACCTATTGCAGCCGCCATCTTGGCTTTACATTTCTACAGCACTATCGGCTTCAACACCCTAGAAAACCATGAAAATGACACCCATGATGAAAAAATTGGTACCTACTTCAGCCGCCATCTTGGATTTACATTTCGACAGCACTATCGGCTTCAACACCCTCGAAAACCATGAAAATGACACCCATGATGAAAAACTTTATACCTATTGCAGCTGCCACCTTGGATTTACATTTCGACAGCACTATCGGCTTCAGCACCCTCGAAAACCATGAAAATGACACCCATGATGAAAAAATTGATATCTATTGCAGCCGCCATGTTGGATTTACATTTCGACAGTACTATCGGCTGCAATACCCTCGAAAACAATGAAAATGATATCCGTGATGAAAACATTTGGTACCTACTTCAGCCGCCATCTTGGATTTACATTTCGATAGCACTATCGGCTTCAGCACCCTCGAAAACTATGAAAATGACACCCATGATGAAAAAATTGATATGTATTGCAGCCGCCATGTTGGATTTACATTTCGACAGCACTATCGGCTGCAACACCCTCGAAAACCATGAAAATGATATCCATAATGAAAAAACTTGGTACCTACTTCAGCCGCCATCTTGGATTTACATTTCGACAGCACTATCGGCTTCAACACCCTCGAGGCCCATGAAAATGACACCCATGATGAAAAAATTGATATATATTGCAGCCGCCATCTTGGAATTACATTTCAACAGCACTATCGGCTTCAACACCCTAGAAAACCATGAAAATGACACCCATGATGAAAAAATTGGTACCTACTTCAGCCGCCATCTTGGATTTATATTTCGACAGCACTATCGGCTTCAACACCCTCGAAAGCCATGAAAATGACACCCATGATGAAAAAATTGATACCCCTTGCAGCCGCCATCTTAGATTTACATTTCGACAGCACTATCGGCTTTAACACCCTCGAAAACCATGAAAATTACACCCAAGATGAAAAAATTGATATCTATTGCAGCCGCCATGTTGGATTTACATTTCGACAGCACTATCGTCTTCGACACCCTCGAAAACCATGAAAATGACACCCATGATGAAAAAATTGGTACCTACTTCAGCCGCCATCTTGGATTTACATTTCGACAGCACTATCGGCTTCAACATTCTCGAAAACCATGAAAAAGACACCCATGATGAAAAAAATTATACCTATTGCAGCCGCCACCTTGGATTTACATTTCGACAACACTATTGGCTTCAGCACCCTCGAAAACCATGAAAATGACACCCATATTGAAAAAACAGATACATATTGCGGCCGCCATCTTGGATTTACATTTCGACAACCCTATCGGTTTCAACACCCTCGAAAACCATGAAAATTTCACCCATGACAAAAAAATTGATACTACTTACTTTTAGTACGTACTACTATTATTTATTCTGTGCTTTTAAAATATTGTAATAAAAAAATCTGTTATTATTATTATAATCAAGTATTTAAGAAATTTGGTTATTCGAATATTGTGTATTTGTACAGCGATCTTTTTGAGCCGCTGCAAACAACCAAAATAATGTTCACTCACGACGGCGACTGACGGCGAACCATAGATAAATATAAATGTAGCAAGCTAATGCGGCGAACTGATATATACAGTAATCTATGGCGATGGCCAACTGAGTTAGTGAGTAAACTACTCTGTGGCTGCATATCCCCATTTACAGAAATAATTCTATACGAGGCTATCAAATCAACGAAAATTTCGCCATTTTCGAGCCGAAAAAAATTAATTATAGCTAAACAAAACAAAATTACACTGCCATTTACATTCAGTGGCTTCCCACATGATAGATGAAGAGATTAATAAATAGATTGAGTTAAACAATTGATATTTACAAAAGTTATAGTGTTTACAAGCCTTGGGGACATGATAAATCCACACCATAAGCCACTAAAACCCCTTTTTTTATTTAAAAATAGCAATTAATCGAGTTAAAAAAAATATTAATAAGTTCAACAATCATTTATCTTTCTAACAATGTGCTTTTTATATCATTTATATGTGTAATATGATTGCTGGATACGATTTCATGCGACAAAACGGTGGAATTTTTATTTTTAGGCGTTAGTAGAACATACCCACGCGCTTTGCGCTCGGTATGCAATAAAATAAAGTGCGGCCATTTTGGAAATTTCCAAACGCCCATAACTCGGAAACCACTCAACCGAATATAGCCGTGTTTGGGCTCAATCTATTTGGCTTGACAAAAGAAATCTAACCCACGCTAATTTATCCCAATCGTGTTGGTTCTCAAAGATAGGCAAAAGTAAATTTTATTTTCTCGTAAATATGTCAAGCAAATCTGTCACCTCAGCCACAGCATCTACTAAATCAAAGCCCTCCAAGACAGGCAGGGCCGCCAGTCCAACTCCCAGCTCAACTCTGCGTAAAAAAGTTCTGATACAGAATGCATCCACATCTGGCAAGACGGCAGAAGAAGTGCAACCTAGCAGAGGCTTCATTGTCAGCGAACTGTGCACTGATGCATCTAACTCAGCCCGGACCAGCAAGGGTAATGAGTACCAAAGCGACCCGACAAAGCTGTCCAGTTCAGCAGCACGGGAAGAGGAATATGACGGCAATAGTTCGCAAGCACTTGATATGGAAAGGGAAATGGATGCATTGGGCTTATGCAAGGGAATTCGCGAGACAGACGACGATTGGTCTGACGCCGACAGCATCATCAGTAGCAATAAGAGCAGAAGGTCCAGCATACTCCCACCAGCTTACAAGAGCGCGGGTATTTCAATGGACCTGGCCACGCAACGCGCCAATGAGTTTTTGCTTTCCGGAAAAGAAGCCCTCGAAAAGGCGGGAAACATGAAACGGGAATGGAAAAGTGAGGTGCATGATACTTTGCAAGGCCTCTACGAGACGGTGCTGTCAATGTCGGACTCTCGCTCTCGTCACCGGCTAGCCCTAGAACAGGAAAAATCCCGCGCAGCAAAAGAACTAATCAGAGTCGAAAGGGCTCACAATAAACAGTTGGCGGAAATCCAGAATACTCATCACGGCATGATTAAAGCTACTTATGAAGCCATTACAACTACAGGCAAAGCTGTCGAGGCCATCAGAAATTGGCTTAGTTACGAATTGGATGAGCCACTAAAGGCTATAAACAAAATTAATGTAGAAGTCTGTAGTTTAGCAGCTAAATCTCATGCCCCGCTACCTGCAATAACTTCAATAGCACATACTGACCTTGGCACTGAGAATCTGGCACATCTTACTAAGATGGTCATAGAAATGGGCAAACATCTTGAAAATCTATGCCTTTCAGTAAATGAAATTACCAGATCTCAAGGTGAAGTACAACAACCCGCCCAAACAGAATTAAAAGTGCCAGAGGACCCCCGTATCCAGGATATAGTACATAATTTACAGGAAACGAAAGAAATATTACAAACACTAAAACCTAGGCCAGCTCTCAGCGAAACAACATGTAATATCCAAAAAGAGGACCTAGAAACGGTGATAAAACCTATAGCTGATATGATTAAAACGCTACACTCCGAGCTGGATGAATTAAAAGAATGTAGCACTGCACAAACAGTCTTGCAAGGGAACTCAGGATTGGGTACTGAATTGGCAATCGCGGACATTAACGAAAAAATCCTGGAACTAAAACAAGAATACAACAGAACATATGCTAACCTTCACAGAAACGAGGAACAATATAGCAAAATAACACCACAATTAGAAAGCATAAAGCCAATTCAGACCTACAAACCCACTTACGCAGAGGCAACAGCAACACCTCGATACGCCATGGTCGTAGAGTCTATAGACTCTACGACCATGTGACGAGATCTTAAAACAAGTTAGATCAGACGTCGATCCCATAGAACTTGGTGTTAGAGTGAATAAAGTAACAAAATTTAAAAGTCAGAGAGTGGTAATATGCTGCGACTCCCCTGAAGACAGGCATGTGCTAAAAACAGCTATACGAGATTCATGTAATAAGTTAACTGTTTCAACACCACCCGTTAAATATCCGCAATTGCGCCTGATGGGAGTTACGAACGAACTCAATGATATGAAATTGGCTAAAGCAATCACGGCGCAAAATTCTAAGATAATCACAGACCTCTTCGAAGAACAAAAATTAGTTAGAATTCTTCGCAGAACAAAAGGCAGAACCCGTGAATTAAGCAACATCATACTTGAAGTCTCTCCGCAAATGTGGACTCACTTAAAAGATAAAAAATTACGTATCGGATATCAGGTTGTCCCCTGCATCGATCAGTCCCTACTTACCCAATGCTACAAGTGTCTAGGCTTCAATCATAGAGCAAAGGACTGCACAAAAGAACTGGGTTGTGGCTACTGCTCAGGGGGCCATGATACTAGAATATGTACAAACCGGAACGCTGCTCCCGTTTGTATCAACTGCAAGAGTCTTGACAAAGAAAATGCAATACATCCAGCATATAGTCCTGAATGCCCAGAGTGGCACAAATGGGACCAGATAGCTAGAAGTTCAGTCTCATACTGCTAAGAATCAGATGACACACATAATAAAACAGTTTCAAAGGGCCCTTCAGGCAATGATAATGTCATCATAATAGTCCAATATAACCTCGATCGAGGACGAGCGGCAACTCTAGAGTGTTTACGCGCAGCTACAACGAAAGGTTTTTCAGCGATACTAATGCAAGAGCCTTACGTTGGAGCCAAATCACATGTAACTGTTGGATCACAGTACCGCATTATACAAAAGATTACAAACGATAAATCCAAACCGGTAAGATCCGCAATAGTCATCACAGAACCAAACATTCAGTTTACTATTAACCCTAATTTATTAACTGAGGATATTGTAGGAGTTGAACTAAATTTAGGTCACACTAATGTAGGCTTAATTAGTATGTATTTACACAAAAAAGGAATAATAGAGGAAGACTTAAGCACGATCAAAAAATTCAAAGAAGTAATGAACACTGAAGATGTCATCATAGGAGGTGATGCTAATGCAAGCAGTATCTGGTGGGGTTGCAAGGCAGATGATAAAAGGGGAACACTATTAATGGAAACAGTAGCAGAACTCAATCTCGAGATACTAAACACTGGCAAATCTCCTACATTTAGTGCATATAGAATGGGTTCACTCTGCTCGAGCATAATAGACATCACATTATGCACATCCTGTCTGCTACACAAAATCAATAACTGGAGAATAGATGATTCTTTTGGCACCATCTCAAATCATAAGCCCATCCTTTTTAACCTCGCTATATCAAACAAGCCACAGCAGAGAAAAATCAATAGTACCAGGAAATTCAACACGAGAAATGCCGACTGGAATAGCTTTAGAACAGAATTAGAGAAAGCAATAGACACAAAGGGTATCACCAAAGAAAGCATAGAAGAGGTAAGGACAATAGAAGATCTAGACAAAACAGTAGTAGATTATACAAAATGTATCTTGGAAGCCTGTAGTAAAACTATTCCTACAATAAAAAGAAAGCAAATTTCTAAAGCAGCGAAATGGTGGAACGTGGAACTAAAAGAAAAAAAAGACGAAATGATCAGAATTCGTAGAAGAATCAAGAACGCACACCCTAGACGCAGAGACCATGTCATACAACAATACTTGATCGCCAAAGAAGATTATACAACAAGTATTGAAAGAGCTTCCACAAAGAGCTGGAAAGATCTGTGCACTAAAGAAGAAAAAGAAACCATCTGGCAACGAACATATCGCATTCTAAAAGTATGTACAAACAGGAAGAAAGACAAGCTATTAAGGGACCAAAACGGAGAAATCCTATCGGCAAAAGAATCAGCAGCTCTTCTAGCTGAAACATTTTAACCAAAGGACAGTTGTAACACAGACACAGAAGAGCAGTCAGAAATAAGGGAAAAAGTAAAAGAACTCATTACACGGATTAATAACCAACATACTGATACCATGCGACTATTTACACAAGTCGAAATAGAACACATACTGAATAACATGGACCCAAAGAAAGCACCAGGTGAAGATGCATTTACATCAGACATATGCCAAGAATCTTACAAAAGCAATCCAGAACTTCTCGCTTCACTATACAAAAAATGTCTGGAGTTGGGCTATTTCCCTCATAACTGGAAAAGAGCGACTATAAAAGTGATACCTAAACCGAGCAAAAACGACTACACTCAGCCTAAATCATATCGCCCCATCGGTCTTTTGCCAGTATTGGGAAAGATACTAGAAAAACTTTTCACAAACAGAGTACAATGGCAGTTGGGCAACGAAGAAAAAATGAATCAGAGGCAATATGGATTTACTCCACAGCGCAGCACGGAGGACGCACTCCACGACATTATCACTCTGATAAAAGAAGGACTTCGCAGAAAAGAGATAATAGCACTGGTATCACTAGACATAGAAGGTGCATTCGACAATGCATGGTGGCCTGCTATTATAAAAGAACTAGAAAATAAACGAGTCGAACCAACTATGCTAAGACTTATTACTAGCTATCTGTCTGATAGAGAAATCACCTTAAACTATGCAAATGAAATAACAAGCCTACCCACAAGCAAGGGATGTATCCAGGGCTCAACTTGCGGACCCATGCTGTGGAATATCCAATTGGATCCATTGCTACAAGCAACAGAAAACGCACCTGCGCATGTACAGGCCTTTGCAGACGACATATTAGTTGTAGCCTCAAGCAAGGATGGAGAACAATTGGAGAAAGACATAAATAACACCTTAAAAATAATAACAGAATGGGGACGCAAGCACAAACTGAAATTTGCCCCTCATAAAACACAAACGATCATGATCACCAAAAAACTCAGATACCACTGCCCAAAGCTACTTATTGATGAAGTTGTCCTAACATACTCGGACCACCTAAAAATACTTGGACTTATAATAGATAAAAATCTGAACTTCAAGCCGCATATAGAGTACGTCTGCCGCAAAGCCATAAATCTATACAAAATGGTATCTAGAGCTGCAAGAGCACAATGGGGCTTGAACTCGGACATCGTACGAACAATCTACCTAGCAGTAGTGGAACCCACCATCCTTTATGCAGCCAGCTGCTGGGCAGAAACTACAAATAAAAAGTATATAGAACGAATCCTCAACAGAATAACACGCATGTTCAGCATCCGTATATGTAAAGGACACAAAACTATCTCCCTCGTCTCAAGTGCACTTCTAGCTCAAATTATTCCATTAGCTCTACGAGCTAAAGAAAACGCGGAGATATACGGAATCAAGAGAGGTAAACCTATAAAGTCACTCCCAGGAAGGTGCCTGGAGACGAGAATTAGTCCATATCTTCTACCACACCCTGCTGACAGACGACAAAGAAAATTTAAGTTAATAACAACACAAGAAGACATGGACAACATTAATAACAACTGGATAAATATTTATACAGATGGAAGCAAGATGAACAATAAGGTCGGAGCTGCAATTACGGTCTGGCAAAACGGTAAAGAAATCAAAAACATTACTTGTAGACTTGAGAGCTATTGCAGCGTCTATCAAGCGGAATTGATAGCCATCCTAAAAGCGATCAAATTCTTAATAGATAAAAAACATTCTCAAGCCAATATTCTAAGCGATTCCAGATCAGCAATAACAACCATCTGCAACCCATCAGCACTGAACCCCATCGCTGCAGAAATAAACTCAGAACTTAACATCCTAGAAAAAAGAAACGGGGAACTAAATTTTTACTGGATAAAGGCTCATTGTGGGCTGACGGGAAACGAGAGAGCAGATGAGTTGGCTAAATATGCCGCTACTCATAAAAAGCAGAAACCCGCATACGACTTGTTCCCATTGTCATACGCCAAGTACCTCACCAGAAGCCACACTTTGCTAAATTGGCAACACAAGTACGAAGAGGCATCCACCAGCGAAACCACAAAAACTTTCTTCCCGAGCATCACGACGGCATACAAAATACTTAGACATATAAGCTTAACCAACATCATAACACAGTTACTAACCGGTCATGGAGGAAATAAGGCCTATCTTTACAGGTTTAAGTTGGCACCGTCCCCACACTGCACATGCGATAATAGCTCATACCAAACAATTGAGCATATAATTTTAGATTGCCCACGTTTTGGCAAAAAAAGGTATGAATGCGAGTGCAGCATGGGAAAGGACTTAAACTCTAAGAATCTAAGTTTAATAATGGCAGTTGACTATTGCAGATCTTATTTTATAGGCTTTGCTCTCTCTATATTAAAAGTCATAAATAAAGAGAACGGAAGCAAAGTGGTGGACTAGTTAATATACAATTTGATTATATTACGCGCAATAGTACAAGAATGCAGTTATAATATGTTATGTATATGTATGTATGTGGTTATGTATAGGTATGTATATGATAATGTAAATGAATGAAATGAATATGTATGTATATATGCGTATGTGTGCGTATGCATTTGTATGTAATAATATAATATCAAGGATTAGAATAGAATAGTATTGTGAATTAGTTTAAATAGAAAGTAACTAATAAGGAAGCAACTATAAGAGATATTTAAAAAATATAATAACGCATAGCACACATACAAGATCAAGTGAAAAAGATTGCATGTCAAGTTGTAGCTGTATTTAAAAACGAATAATAACGTAAAAAAAAGGAAAGAATATAAAAATAACAATAAAGCACAATGCTCCAGTAATACACAATGTAATCGCAAGTTATGCATAATCTAATACTAGTGCAAGTAATATGTAGGATAAGAATTAGCTCTTGTATTGTATATTATTCTGTAATTTTATTTATTTTGTATTGTGTATTATATTATAGTGTATTATTCTATTCAATAGCTTATACAAATGTAAAAAACAAACAGTGGAAAGTTTGAATATTATATAGATATAAGATATATAGTAATGTATAATGCATGATAGGTGTAAGATAATAAGGTCTATGCAATAACTATGAAAGAAATATAATAACGACACGAACGGAAAAGGGGGAAAAAAAAGAAAAAAAAAAACAAAGCGGAAATATAAAAGGAAAAAAAAGAATAACATAAACAGAAAAAAGAGTACCGCAGAATAGTGGTAGTATAAAGAAATAAAAAAAAAAAAACATCACTACAATATGCCCCTGCCCCCCGACCCGTATCGTGCGATAGAGAGAGTTGCAAGTCTTGAAGGCAATTGCCTATATTTTCTTTTTGAAATATTGTTTCCGGCGATAACGTTTTTACCCCCCTAAAACTTCACAAAATAAGACAATTTTGGTCTTATTCGATTCAGTACACTTTAATCTAGGCCTGTACGTTTTACTTTTTTAGTAATCAGTTTAGTTTAATTAAAAAAAATAATAACGCTGGAGGAAGTTTTTAAGTCAAAAATATAGATATTTAGATGCTAATAACTTATATTGTTTACAATATTTCTTTAAAATAAAAACGTACGGGCCTAGTTTTTGTCATATCTACAACATTTCCAAAAATTATTAAAATTGGATTATATTTACGGGGGGGAAAACGTTATCGCTTTTTGTATGAAAATTTACAGCTTCACAATCCTCTTAACAGTGGTTGAAATGCCAAAATCTTGGATATTTAAGTAAAAAAATCTCAATAACTGTTCATTTAATACACAAAGAAAAAATACAGGGTACCAGAAGAGGATTTGGTAAATGATTTTAATTGAACAAAATTGTATTTTTGTAAACCCCTTATTAGAAAAAAAATCCCCAAAGAGTACCTATCTTTGTCATATTTTGCAAAATTTCTCCAAAACAGCACAAGCTTTTTAAATAGTTCTTACACTAAAAAACAGATCTTAAAAATATTAAATGCCATCAAAAACATAACTTGTAAAAAAAGCCAAGTCTCGCAACTCAGTTCTTCTACGGTAAAAAGTTGCGAGATCCATGTAATACCAAGTCAGTTAATTTATTCAGTCACTACTTAAAGGTCCTTCTGTCTTAAGTTATTACGTAATTAGCTAACCTAACAACATCTTATAGTGACCACATCAATACTAAAAATCTTTTATATTTTAAATAAATAGATTGACTTGGCAATCGCACTAAACAATCTAATTTAATATAATATGTATTACTTGAGAGGTACATTGTGTTTTCATGCGATGGCCAAGTCAATCTATTTATTTAAAATTTAAAAGATTTTTAGTATTGATGTGGTCACTATAAGATGTTGTTAGGTTAGCTAATTACGTTATAACTTAAGACAGAAGGACCCTTAAGTAGGGACTGAATAAATTAACTGACTTGGTATTACATGGATCTCGCAACTTTTTACTGTAGAAGAACTGAGTTGCGAGACTTGGCTTTTTTTACAAGTTATGTTTTTGATGGCATCTCATTTCTTTTTGTTGATAGTTATATCTAGGTACCTATCTACACCTATTATTCTATTATATTATACATATATAGTTACACTGATTCATTCACTGCAAATGTAACTTTGTAATCATATATATTTATATGGGATTACAATGTTATTTATTTATGCAGTTGGTGTATCTCGAAAACTGGACCAAAATTGCAAAATATTTTAATTTTTTCTTGATTTATACTCGTATATTAAACAATAATTGTATTCCAAATTTGAAGCTTCTATGTCTGCTAGAAGTGCCTTAGAGTTTTGATGATCGGTCAGTCAGTGAGTGACAAAATTAAGAAGCTTTGACTAGTTCTAATTCTTAAACTACTGATTCAAATTTGATAAAGTTTGAAATATACCGAGTTTATACAATGCCTGCTTGGTTACTGAAAATTCAGGTTACTAGTTTTGTCCAAAACGAAGTTATAGGGTTTCGAAAATAGCCTGACCTGCTTCGGGAAAAGAATGGTACGGCCGTGCCGCTTTTTTGCTCGACTTGGTGGGGGCACTGCCGTGCCTCCAGATATTTTTAATTGAGTTTCATTTTTATTCCCCTTTTTATAAGAGAATATATCATTTTTCCCTGAAATTTAATATTCTTACGCGAGCGCGCATGCTCCGTCGCCCTGTCGCAGTCCGTTTTCGGACATCTTTGAGGGTGGACTGCGCGTCGGTGTTGGAGCGACTTCGATTAAAAATATATTAGTTTTTTAAAAGTTTATACTCAATTATAAATATTTTTATGACTAGAAATACTTAATTTAGTTAATATCTGTACACTGGTAACTGTAAATATTATTTTCTAAATAAATAAACTTTTAAAGTGCCCAAAGAAGAAGAAATTTTCGCGGCGACGTTGATTAGTGAAATTGAAAAATGCATTTTTATATAATTTAGATATGGAACGACGAACATGCTCTCGTTACTTGGATTTCGATAGTTTTTAATACCTATGTAATTTTATTGTTGCACATTTTTATTAATTAGTTGATACTGAAATTTATAATTATGTATTACATTAAAACGCTGTTTTTATGAGTATGACTTTATAAAATATTATTGGGGAGGGAAATATAGATACAGATACTCACATTTAGATACACTGTTATCAAATTAAATCAAACAATTTAAATAAATAAAAAAATGGTGCTTCGCTAAGTATAAATAACTATATAAAGACATTATTGGGTTTATGGTTTTTTTTAATGTTAAACAAACTTGTAGTGTTATGCTACTTACATATCATTTTACACTATTTTTCCATTCTGTTTTTGATTTTCTGCATTCATATTTTGCATCACTTTTCACGTTATCAGTTATGCTACTTACATATTATTTTACACTATTTTTCCATTCTATTTTTGATTTTCTGCATTTATATTTTGCATCACCTTTATTTCCATAGGATGCTGTAACGTTTTTACACAATAACAAATCATTTTTACTTCGTATTTTCACGCTATCAGCACTTTCTAAATCGCTGTCAATGGAGTCTTACCTTTTTCGATCTTTTATATAGTTCTCCGTAACTCTGCAATTTCGGATTTTGTGCGCGCTGCTGCACTATTTTTTTTCCTATATAAATAATATCTCATTTCTTACTTAAATGTTACTGTTTATCAATTATATGCCTAAAACCAAAAATTTTTATTTTTGACAACTGTTATTTATTTCGTTGTCATGGCAATTTTTATTCATATTCGTTACCGGTATGATGTTTTATCTCGATATTTCCACATAAATACTCTTTTGCTCTAGGTCATTTACCAAAAACTTCCTTTTAATTTAAATAATTTCTCGTTCTCTCTAAAAAGGTATAAAAGCCGAACCATCGAAGAATACAGAGAGTCTCGCTTCAGTTTTCAAACGAGAAACATCTACTAAAGGCCTTATCCAGGGGCCGCACTGCCCCGGGATCCTGCAGGCCAGGCGCTGCTGACGTTGAGTAGATCCTGCAAGCCTCCGGGATCCTGCAAGCCTCCATCTACACCTGAAGTCGTCGGCGTAGTCTACTTCAAGCGCGAGGCCGCTTTGCTCCGGGATCCTGCAAGCCTCTATCTACACCTGAAGTCGTCGGCGCATCCTGCAGGCCAGGCGCATCCTGCAGGCCAGGCGCATCCTGCAGGCCAGGCGCTGCTGACGTTGAGAAGATCCTCAGCTCTGTGGTATTGAGTCAGACTCCGAGAAACTGAATAAGGTCATCTCGGAATTCAATGGCAAGAGTGAAGAGCTGATCGCGCAGGGTCGTGAGAAGTTGTCGACCATGCCCGTCGGTGGAGCAGCGCCCGTGGCCGCGGTCGCCGCTGCTGCAGCGCCGGCAACTGAGGAGAAGAAGGAAGAGAGAGTCCAAGAAGGAAGAATCTGAGTCTGACGATGAAGTTATGGGCTTCGGTCTTTTCGACTAAAGCTTGCTTAAATTAATTTTTTTTTCTCTTTTCTTCACCTTTACTGCGCCTTGTCCATTCCCTTTTGATTTAATTGCTTTCTCTTTCGTTCTTAACTCATTCATCATTCATTTTTTTTATATAAAATTGTTTTTGAAAGCTGAAACGAGACGAATCATAAATTTTCTAAACTTTTATTAACTGTTAATTTGTATATATGTATAAATATCACCATCATTTTCACCTTATTATTTTTATTTCTTTTAATTTGTTTGTTTGTCTAGTGATCCAGTGTTCTTCAACACATCTTGCTTTAAGACCTCGAATTTTCGGAGCGGCTGACTACTTCCTTAATTTTCTTTATCTTTATCTTCACTTGGGAGCGGCTGACTACTCCCTTAATTTTCTTTATCTTTATCTTCACTTGGGAGCGGCTGACTACTCCCTTAATTTTCTTTATCTTTATCTTCACTTGGGAGCGGCTGACTACTCCCTTAATTTTTTTCTACGCAGGAGCGGATGACAACTCCTTAAATAAGCCTGAATGTCCTTTCGAAAACACACTTTTAAAGTGGTGTTTCTTCGACTAATTTTTTTTTCCTCGCAGGAGCGGATGACTACTCCTTAAATAAGCGTGAATGTCGTTTCGAAAACACACTTTTAGAGTGGTAGTCATTGAATGTGAACTCCACCCTTACCTGAATGCAGATAATGAATGTAAGAGATATTATATTTGATTTTGCCTGTTGATGTCTGTTTCTGCAAAGCTGTGTTTTTATGGTTTATTTTAGAATGTACCTGTCAAAATTTTGCTGAGTCAAAAATTTTCCAGGATCGGGGGGAAAATGTAGTGTTATGCTACTTACATATCATTTTACACTATTTTTCCATTCTGTTTTTGATTTTCTGCATTCATATTTTGCATCACTTTTCACGCTATCAGTTATGCTACTTACATATTATTTTACACTATTTTCCCATTCTATTTTTGATTTTCTGCATTTATATTTTGCATCACCTTTATTTCCATAGGATCCTGTAACGTTTTTACACAATAACAAATAATTTTTACTTCGTATTTTCACGCTATCAGCACTTTCTAAATCGCTGTCAATGGAGTCTTACCTTTTTCGATCTTTTATATAGTTCTCCGTAACTCTGCAATTTTGGGTTTTGTGCGCGCTGCTGCACTATTTTTTTTCCTATATCAATACTATCTCATTTCTTACTTAAATGTTACTGTTTTTCAATTATATGCCTAAAACCAAAAATTTATATTTTTGACAACCGTTATTTATTTCGTTGTCATGGCAATTTTTATTTATATTCGTTACCGGTATGATGTTTTATCTCGATATTTCCACATAAATACTCTTTTGCTCTAGGTCATTTACCAAAAATTTCCTTTTAATTTAAATAATTTCTCGTTCTCTCTAAAAAGGTATAAAAGCCGAACCATCGGAGAATACAGAGAGTCTCGCTTCAGTTTTCAAACCCGCAGGATCCCGGGGCCGCACTGCCCTGGGATCCTGCAGGCCAGGCGCTGCTGACGTTGAGAAGATCCTGCAAGCTTCCGGGATCCTGCAAGCCTCCATCTACACCTGAAGTCGTCGGCGTAGTCTACTTCAAGCGCGGGGCCGCTTTGCTCCGGGATCCTGCAAGCCTCTATCTACACCTGAAGTCGTCGGCGTAGTCTACTTCAAGCGCGGGGCCGCACTACTCCGGGATCCTACAAGCCTATACTTTCATCTGGAGTCGTCGCCTGCGCCTCCACCTGTTAGTGCCCTTGCTACCTTTGGGCGCTGCGACTGCTTGCTCCAGGCGCTGAGTGCATCTACTCCAGGCGCTACGTGTGCCGGCTCCGGACACTGCGTGTGCCTAGACCAGGCGCTGCGTGCCATCACCGCCAAGAAACTACAAGCTCAGCGTGTGCCTACTCCTACTCCAAGCGCAGCGTGTGTCACTTCGACCTTTAGGCTCCACTACAATATTCTCCTATCTTTATTTTTTTATCTAATTGTAATTTCACGTCATCCATCACCATCATCATATTTCATTTTTTTATATAAAATTGTAAATACCTTTTTTAAAAATTTAAATATATTATTTTCTTGTTCTACTTTTGTTGTTTTGTTGTTCTTAGGTTAGGTTCTTTTTTTTTAATAATTGTCGCTTCACGACAAACTATCACCTAAAAAATATAAAATTTTTAAATTGGAGGGGGGTTTCTCTGCGTGATATAGTTAGAAATGAAGATATTCGCAGTAGAACCAGAGTAACTGACATAGCCCAACGGAATATTAAAGTGAAATGGCAATGGGCTGGCTACATAACTTGGAAAACCGATAAAAAATAGGAAGAAAGGTTCTCGAGTGGCCACCTCATACAGGTAAACGAAGTAGTACTCAACCTTTATTCCTCTTCACGTATTCTCATATGCTTTTCTACACACATACACACACACAAACACACACACACACACACACACAGAAAGAGGTCGCAAATAATACTTACCTAGTACTATTAGGCAAGAGTGAATAGGTTTTTGTTAAGTCAGTGCAATTCACCATCTTAGGCTACATAACCACTTACCGATTGGGATTGTAATTGCTTTACTACTTGCTGGGTAAAAATAGTAAAGAAAATTTACCCTGTGAAAGTTTGCATTTAGATATAATTTTTCTAACCAACCATAAAAATATGATGAGAATATGTATATAACTATTAAGGTTTCCTCACACGGGACAGTAATAATATAATATTATATCTTCCATTATCTACGCATGAAAACTTTTAAAATCTCTGAATCCCGAGGTATGTCCATATTAAGAGGCTGAATAGAGCCACATTGATATGTATGGGAATCGTTTTGTAATTTCACGTAGATATCAAAAAAATTGCACGTATTTCAGGTGGCGGTTTGCAAAACACCATTCCACAAAAATTCACTAAATAGAAAATAATTGCAAAGTTGCTTCTGAAAATATTTAAATATTCAACGTCAATTTTTTCTTACGTGGTAGAGCCATGCTGAAGCTATATTAGTAGTAGGTATAGTTGTAGCACAAATGGGTCGGCTCGATCGGGGAAGGGCCACGCTCTCACAGAATACCATGTGAAATAGCAGTTTAACCCTGCTGTGTTTCGTATGGTGAGTGTAGAGAACCGGAGAACCTTTTTACTGGAAACGAGGCATTACATCTCAGTTATCACGGGTGACAAGGCATCTGCATTTTGATACGTAATCGAGAATAGATGTAGATGTCTATGGGCCATAGCAACCACTTACCATCAGTTGGACTGTGTGCTCGTTTGTCACCCTTATTCTATTAAAAAAAAACTTTCTGAGATTTCAGTAAAATAATGTTAAGTATTGTAAGCACTCCTACAATTATGTGTCCTAAGTTAATAAAGCTATTGGGCTATTTTGATTTTTAATAAAGTGATTTTACTTTATAGGTTAAATAATTTATTTACCCTTCTATATCAAGAACCATTTTTTCTGTCACTCCTATTGAATTTGACAGTGCTTGCTGAAATTTAGCATCTTAAGATGGATCAGAATCGCGCGCTGATCCGGCTGTTAGATATTGCAAAATTAATCGCAAATATTTATTTTTACTTTCATGCCGAAGACTACCTTGTTTAATTTTATTACGGCCAAATAATATTTATTAGATTATAAAGCAAGTATTTACAAATGTTTTCATTATTTTGTTATTCTATTGTTTACATTTATTATCACGTCGTAGCTTTACAACAAGAATTACATTAGAAATTCTTGATGGGATGCGATGTAACGCGCATACTTTATTTTCATCAAGAACTATCATATATATATTTGTTTTTTTTTACCAGTAGAGTTTTAACACAATCTTAAAAAAGTTGAAAATGAATTTAAAAAATCCCGATTATTCTATAATTTCAAGTCAGTGTTTTACATTTAAAGATCAGTTATAAAGAGCCAAAGTTCTTATTTTCATTTTAATTAATTTAATTCGAGATTAAAATAAATGTGAAAGGGCTTTTATCTGCAATAATAATTATTTTCATCAAAAATAACATAGACTAATAAATGTCATATACACGGTCAATCATACTGAAGATTATAAAAGCTTTTAGAAATATTTACTTTGCAAATATCCGAGTTATCAAATAAAATGAGGTGTCTTACCTAGTTTGAAGAGCTCTTCAAACTAGGTAAGACACATCATTTTATTTTATAACGCGGATATTTGCAAAGTAAATTTTTCTAAAAGCTTTTATATAATGGATTTCCACAAAGTAACGCCTGATTCTATTAATTATATACTGAAGGTTATCAATTGTACTACAAAATATTTAAAAGACTATTTCCAATATAATAACCCGAATATCATCATTAATGTTTGACTGGCACACTTAAAAGTTTTATCACATGGCTAAATGATTGACTAGTATTTAGAATTTTATGCAAATCATAATTAAAGTTTCTATGTAAATAAGTGTAACATAGCGGGTATTATATTCAATGGTAGCGGCCATCCATATTTGCAAAGCCAGCATCATTTTCTGTACAGAAACCGGCAAAGTGTTGCTCAAGGCACTATAAACAAAGCAACTAATAAAAATGTTACACTCATAACTGTTAACAAAAACTATTTCTGCAAATGGTCTTATAGATAATAATAACTATTCCGCCATGTTAGGTGCAGGAGCTATTATTAGAAGGAGAAGAGGTAAGATTTTGTTTTAGAGATGCGAAATCAATATTGTTTTGTCTGCAATTGAGCATAAAATAAAAAATAACTTCAGCCAAAGAGCATAACTGGCATTATACTCCGGCCCATCAATTGGTATGAAAAAAAATAATTTTACCAGGTTCCAAATAATCAATCAAAATTCAAAAAACATAAATATTAAAATCAAAATATGTATATATCTATGTCTATACATACATATAATGATTTATGGCCGCTTAGTAACTGACGGTGACTCAGTATAACATCCTACAGTCACGCCGAAACTAAGAGGAGAGAATCAATGTAGAAAAGGTAATAATTTATTGCGGAAATTTTGTGATAAAATTAAAAAAATTACAAACTTATCCAAGTTAATCTAACTTAGTCTAACTTATCCTTATGCGTTACAAAAAAAAAACAAATAATAAAATAGTGAGATGGCGTCAGTTTTTAAGAAGATATAACAAAAATTAAAAAAAATTTCAAAAAAGTTCAGTATTTAATTGATTATATACCGCTGACACTTAATCACGCTTTTCGAAACCACGCCAATTGTAAACAATACTTGTGTGAAAAATGGTGTACACAAGATAATTAAGAACAGACAAAATCTTCTTTTCAAATTTCCGCCGAGTTGTAAGTAGAAGAACAAGTAGGTCATGTGTCAATTTTAATTAAATATATTTTATATGAAGTGATATTGACTACGTTTCATCAATTAACCATTGGTAAAAATTAAAACAGGAATTTTACAATTATGTTTATAAGAAACATTATTAGTTGAAACTTGCAGCTTGTTCATTATTTTTATTATGAATACCTATAAATGTATATATTATTAATAAATAATTCCCATAATATTTTGTATTATTTTTTATTTTGCCCTATCTGCAATGTTCTACGCTCTATAGAAAATGTAGCGTATGACATGACTGACAATCTCTCGAACGTTTTATCTAGGTACAAAGATGTTTTACGTTTTCATCGCCTCCGCATGATATTTTTGTCAGCATAAGGTACCCTTCTGTATCTAAAACGAATATGAATATTGCTACAAAGTAAAGTAATAGGCTATACAAGTCCCTCTACTGGGCACAGGACTCTTTTTTTTCTGAGAGTGTTTTAGGGCAAGGAAATGCCCGCTGCGCTGCCCCAATGCGTGTTGACGAAAATTGCAATTACAAATTTCATTCGTGCTGTCGGGGATCAAACCCGGGAAAAAATTACAGCAAACGCTTTGACCCAGATCTACTAATGCGACACAAATAAATACGATTTAACATATATAATAAAAAACTCTTACGTACTTGAAACTTGAACACTTGATAGCTCGTGACGCCTACCGGACAAAGCTACAGTACCACACCGTGCAATGTAATTGAAGATGCGTAACCGCGACATAATTCTCAGTGATGTGCAAGCATAACAGGCAGTATGTCACTTATATAATTGTCATCTCTACAGTCTATTAATCTTTGCACTTTTATAAGTAATACAGAACGTAGTTGCTAGACGGTGTTGACGTCGGCTAAAATCTCTGCGATCGCCGTTTCGTCAAGGTCATTCAGGCTAGTTAAAGCCTTAAAAACAAAGTGTATAATAATAAAGGAGCAACATAAATATTTGACAGATTAAATGATTTATTGACAATTTTGCAATGAAATTCATGAAAAAATATTATATATATTTTTGAACCAAATATCTTTAAATCCATTAGGGATTATACGTCACGAGTACAAGGGACAGAAATGGAAAACGTGACGAGGCACAAGGATTCCCGTTTATGTTATTGTGGAGGAAATAAGTGTATTAAATTGCGTATAAAATGTTTTAAGTGTATAGTATCTTTACAAATGAAACAAAAAATATTATTTTTCATATGTAAATAATTTACAACCACATTACCAAAAAGTAAAAAGAGCATTTTAACAAAACAAATATTAGTTCCAATAAAAATTATAGTAAATAAAAATAAAAACAGAAGTTACATTAACCATCGCTTCGTTAGATAAAAACCGGCACTATTTTTTTTACTATATGGCGCTGTGCAAGTGTGAATTGCATTTGTCTTGGATGCTTATTTTCAGCGTGATTAAACAATTGTAGGTCGCTGAGGACCGTGCTTTGTGGCATTCTTTTTTACGTGGTAGAGCCATGCTGCAGCTTTATAAGTAGTATAGTTGTAGCACGAATGGGCCGGCTCAACCGGGGAAGGACCACACTTTCACAGAATACCAGCGTAAAATAGCAGTTTAACACTGCTGTGTTTCGTATGGTGAGTGTAGAGATCCGGAAACTCTTTTTACTGGAAATGAGGCGTTCCATCTTAGTCCTCACGGGTGAGAACGCGTCAGAATTGTGATTCGCAAACGAGGATAAATATAGATGTCTATGGACCACAACAACCACTTACCATCAGGTGGACTGTGTGCTCGTTAGACACCCTATCCTATAAAAAAATTATTTGGGGGAGGCCTGTGTTCAGCAGTGGACTTGTGAAGGGCTGTAATGATGATGATGATGATGATGAAAAACAATTAAGAATTTTAATTTTAATTATTTATCAATTTAAATACCTATTATATTAGTCGCTGGGTGCGTCTGTTAATGATCGTGTAACTTCTGAACGGCTTGTTAGATTGAAGTCATATTTGCACGATATATTTGTTTTGTCTAGACAATGTTTTATAACTAAGCTAAGTTCCAATAAGTAGCTCTGTATTCAAGTAATTAATAAATTCTATATTTATAGACCAACATAATTTATGTTCACAATGTATTAAGTTGGTTTGGCGCCGAAAACGAAAATCACAAAATCTGGACCCGATAGGTGTGGAGGGAGTACGAATTGTGTGGTGGAGATTTAAATAAATCTTACATTTACATTGTAAAAAACCGCAGTGAATTTTGAATGAAACTTGTTGTACCTACCTACTAGCAACTAGCAAGGGTAGATAATCGTCATTATATATAGGTATTTAAAACTTTATTCTCACTATACGTTTTTTGCATTTGGTAATACATGTTTTAGACAATATTAAAGTAAAAATCCTGCATATCTTTGCAGAAGAATATCTGTGGTCTTTTTAAGTCGTGATATTATTCTATTTACTAATAACAATTTATTATACAACGTCAAAGTTCAATAAATATTTTTTAATTCTGAGTTTTAACAATAAATAATATCAGATTCATATTATTCATCATATATTATATATGAATATCATGTATCATAATACCAGAGGACTTTCAAGTATAAAGTAAGAGTTATTTTCACACATCAATGTTCTCGATATATTGATCGATCTTATATAAGGTTTTTTAACAAAATTTCCTTTACAAGGTTTTTAAATTTATATTTAATTGTTGCAATAAATTTTTAGTAATTTAAGTTGTTAGTAAAATTTAATAGATTTACTCACAACATACTTTTTAGTTCTAGCTAGTCTAAGTTTAGAGACCTCTAGCATATCACCGCGATCTGTTCCACCGGAGACAGTACCGTTTTTATTTAATAAGTATATATTTATCCTCACATACATGACACTCTCAAAAATAAACAACGACGTCAGTGTCATAATATCCTTCTTGAAAAAGGTCGCGTAGCGACTCGAGAAACAAGTTATATATAGCCCATATGCTTGCTTTTACAAAATTAATATTGTATTAAATCCAGCAATCATCACAGAAATTTATTGTACGTCGTAATACTGTGGAATTAAGGTAAACAGACTAAGATAACTGTTGCTTCATTAGTCAGCTTTCTAACCCTTCTACAAGCGGAGATTGCAGAATTTAATTTCAATACGTGCTCCCCAATGGAGCAATTCCGTGAAATTCCGAGCAATACAGTCTAACTTTCGGAATCTTAATAATAACTTGTTAATTAATTTATATATTCTGCGGTGAATGAGACAGTGTTTACTGTAAACATTTTGTTTTAACTATTTGGAAACAATATCCAGTATTTGGTTGGGCCGTTTCAGTACGAAGTGGTTACCTTAAGTTACACTTTTAATAATAATGAAGTAAGTACCACGTGAGTAAATAAACGGAACAGATATAAAGCTTCATACAACCGCGCAAATCGGTTGCACTACTACAAGCACGCGGGGCATGTGTGCGTGACCACTGGCCGCTTGTCGCGTACTCGGCGAGACTGGAAAAACCGGTTATGCTGGCACAGCCAGTGGACAACAATCTCAGGGTCAGTGCAACCCACGTTGTTTGTTTTGTTAGTTGCAAGTTTGAATATTTTGATGTAAAAACAAGGTATTTATTAAGAATGGTTGTTTATTGTACTTTGTGTATGAACAATACTAGAAAAAATAAAAATATATCATATTTTAATTATCCCAAGGAGTAAATATTTAATTATTACTTTTTCAAATAAGTACCTTTATTTCATATATATAAAATAAAACTGTACGTTAAAAGATCTGAACAACCTATAAATATGGGCCAAGATTCTCTTTTCAGCCATTACAGGGATTTAAACGTGCGAGTGGGTTTTTTAATTAAACATACTAATAATTTTATCGCATTTGTTGAATTGCTCGAGCAAAAGTTTCGCGAATATTTCGATCTTTAAATAAATATTGTCAATGTCGCCAACGAAATACTTAAACGTATTAACGATTGTAAATTAAATATGCCATGTGAGTGTTTCCCGTTAGATTACTTGATAAAACTTTATCTTACATTCGGAATTTATCACACCATTAAAAGAAACAATACATTATTAAAAAACAAAAATTATGAAAAGAAATTTATTACAGTATAAGTAATTTGTAAAGTATTCTATTATACTGAATAAGAAAATTATTTAACAAATGTTTTGTTTAATTTGTCTTCAGCTACTGTGTAACAGTAACCCTACCGTAATATGTAACAATTTTGCACATTCTTAAGAAGCTTTGTTTCTGTTCCGTTTATCTACTGGTGCGGTAAGTACTATCAGCAAAAAGAGCTATCTCAGACAATTTTTGAATCATACGTGGAAGATTATTTATGTAGACCAAGAACAGAAAAAGGTGAGTAAATGTCACACGTTAAGATTACACTACACTCTTTCGGTTTGAAAAATATAAATATTAAGATCAAGTGCGATGTCACGAATGTCGTAGAAATTTTTTAAAATATTTTATCAAAATTTTATGTCCCATACAATCAAATTAAAACAAACAAGTCCATGGGAATAAATAAAGGGTTCTGAAATTAGTGTTTTTAAATTTTTTGTCCGTCTGTCTGTCTGTATGTCTGTCTGTCTGTCTGTGTATTCCCGATTCACGAAAAAACTACCTAAGCGATTTCTATGAAGTTTTGTATATAGGTAGTTAGTAACGCGGGACCACTTAAAAGCTATTTTTTATCCGGTCACGGAATAAAAAAAGAAGATTAAGTATTTCCTTAAGATGTTAACTTTCTATTATGTATGATTTTATTAGTTATAAGCGGCATAATAAGTGTTGTTTCAAATAAGTACTATATTTATAAATAAAGTTTAAAATTAATTTTAATCTATACATATAAAAATAGGTAGAAAAGTCGTATCAGTAATTCTAATACTTGCATGAAAAAACATGTCCAGGAGAATTAATAATGCATACTGAAGCCAAATTAGTTATATTAGAATTTTGTCCGTTTGTCTGTCTGTCTATCTGTGTATTCACGGTTCACACAAAAACTACTGAAACGATATCCATGAAATTTTGTATGTAGGGAGTCAGCAATCCAGGGCAACTTAAAGGCTGCGTTTTATCCGATTAACGAACTACAAAAAAACTACAGGCCTATCGTCATCACCTCCTTGTTCTCCAAAATAATGGAAGCCGTTATAAACTGCCAGCTCATGAGGTACCTTGAGGATCACCAGCTGATTAGTGACTGCCAGTACGGTTTTCGTCGGGGTCGATCAGCTGGTGATCTTCTAGTCTACTTAACTCATAGATGGACGGAGGCAGTAGAGTCCAAGGGGGAGGCATTAGCCGTTAGTTTGGACGAAGCGAAGGCCTTTGATCGGGTCTGGCACAAAGCGCTTCTTTCGAAGCTTCCTGCCTATGGGCTTCCCGAGAAATTGTGCAAAGGATCACCAGTTTCCTTGCTGATCGGAGCATCAAGGTCGTAGTAGACGGTGCATGCTCTGATCTCAAGCCTATCAAGGCTGGTGTTCCACAAGGCTGCGTGCTATCACCAACGCTGTTTCTCCTGCATATCAATGATATGTTGCTAACTGGTAGCATTCATTGCTATGCAGATGACAGCACTGGTGATGCCTTATATACCGGCCGTGCCAATATTTCTCGGGAAAACGTCGCCGAGTACCGGGACAAACTTGTGTCTGAAGTCGAGTCTTTGCTTAAGAAAGTCTCGGATTGGGGCCGACTAAATCTAGTCCAGTTCAAAACCCAGAAGACACAAGTTTGCGCGTTTACCGCTAAAAAGAACCCCTTTGTCGTATGTCCTCAGTTTCAAGGCACTCCCATTGCTGCCTCAGCCAGTATCGGAATCCTTGGCGTCGACATATCGAATAGTGTGCAGTTTCGTGGTCACTTGGAAGGGAAGGGCAAATTGTCCTCTAAAAAGCTTGGCGTGCTCAGCAGAGCGAAACAGTATTTCATGCCGGCACATCGCTTGCAACTTTACAAAGCGCAAGTTCGGCCCCACATGGAATACTGTTCTCATCTCTGGGGCGGGGCACACCAGTGCCAGCTCCTTACACTTGACCGCATCCAGCGCAGAGCGGTTCGAATCGTCAACGACCGAGTTCTTCCTGATCGGCTCGATACACTGGCACTGCGTAGAGATGTTGCATCTCTTTGCGTATTTTATTGCATCTATCACGGGGAGTGCTCTGAGGAATTGTTCGGACTAATTCCAGCCGCTCAATTTCACCATCGCACATCGCGACAAAACTCGCGTTACCATGCATACCATCTGGATGATTGGCGGTCCACCACTGTGCGATTTAGAAGAAGTTTTCTCCCTCGCACGACTTCCTTGTGGAATCAATTACCACCAGCGAATTTTCCGGACCGATACGACTTAGGAACCTTCAAGAAAAGAGCTTACACCTTTCTAAAAGGTCGGCAACGCATCTGCAATTCCCCTGGTGTTGCGGTTGTTCATGGGCGGCGGTAGTCACTTACCATCAGGTGAGCTGCATGCTCGTTTGCCCCCTATTCCATAAAAAAAAGAAGGTTTAAGTATTTTCTTTCTCTTAGATGTTAATTTTCTATTATATATGCTTCTGTTAGTTATAAGCGGAAAAACGTGTGTTGTTTCAAATGAGTACCATATTTATAAATGAAGTTTAAAATTAGATTTAATCATTGTGTAATAATTTGAAACTACGCCCACGATTTACGTTTTACGTTTTCAAAACATCCCCATCTATCACCAAATGGAAAAATAGTATATTTCACCTTTAGTTACCTACTAATAAATTAAAATACTAATTAATAACTTACTTTTACATATCTATATAATTGAATTTTGAAAGTTGTAACGTTTATTTTTTTAGTTATTTCGTTATTTTATTTTAAAAGTGTAACAATTTAAATAGATGAAAGTAACATCTAAAAATTAAGATGGTTAAAATTGAAATGGTTTTTAGTTCAATTACTAAATTTTAAGTACACTGATAAAAACTGATCTGTCTGCAATTATTGCAAAACTCTCATTATTATAGTTTAGTTAAAAAAGTTTTTATATATTACAACGACATACGATATAAAACGACGAACGATCGATCATATCATAAAGTTGTTGTTCATTTCGTGAAATGGTGGCATTTCATAATATTCAGCACTGTTTGTTGATCATATTTTTTGACAATATTATTTTTTTGACATTGACAATATTAACAACTAAACACAACATTGCTGTTTCATAATATGGTTAATGGTCATATCGTAAAATAGTTTCATTATTTACCGCTAGCGGCGCAGATTTCTATTATAGCATTTATAATAGAAACAGAATTTTTAATAGAATCCACGTCACATCACGGCCTTGGAGTGGCTTAAGGGCCCATCCAGTTGCACCTCAATCTTTTGTCGTTAATAGTACTAGAAAGCATAGTTCTGGTCTTTATTTTTTTTTATAGGATAAGGGTGACAAACGAGCACACAGTCTACCTGATGGTAAGTGGAAGCTGTGGCCCATAGACATCTACATTTATCCTCTATTACAAATCAAAATGTAGATGCGTTGTCACCCGTGAGGACTAAGATGGAATGCCTCATTTCCAGTAAAAAGGGCCTCTGGCCTCCTGCTACTCACCAAGCGAAACGCAGAGGTAAACCTCTACTTCACGCTGGTTTTCTGTGAGGTCGTGGTATACCACCCCGGTTCGAGCCGGCCCATCCAAATCTTTTCAAATTCAAAATTAATCTAATAATATCACCATCTACTTATTTCTAAATAAAAACAGTGGTTCAAACAGTAGTAGAGCCACGCGGCAGCTTTTGTTGTCGCACGGATCGGCCGGCTCGAACCGGGGTGGTACCACGACCTCACAGAATACCAGCGTGAAGTAGAGGTTTACCTCTGCGTTTCGCTTGGTGAGTGCAGGTGGCCGGAGGCCCTTTTTACTGGAAATGAGGCATTCCATCTTAGTCCTCACGGGTGAAAACGCATCTGCATTTTGATTTGCAATCGAGGATAGTTGTAGATGTCTATGGGCCGCAGCAACCACTTACCATCAGGTGGACAGTGTGGTCGTTTGTCACCCTTATTCTATAAAAAAAACCTTAAAAAAAAACTAAACAAAGTTAAAACATAGTAACTGATAAAATTAAATAATTTAATTCTACTGAATACTTAATTTTATTCCGTTTTTATGAGTTTTACGTATACGAAAACGGTGCCGTGTAGTTCGCTGTAATATTTCATCATGGCACAGGAGCAGAACGTGTACCATTTCCGCGAGGACGGATGAAATTATAATGGTCATTTTATATGCTGACTTACCTCGTAGAAGAATAACTTTGTGGGAAAACCTAGATATCTGAGTATTTAAAATAAATCGTGGAAATGTTAAAACCGTTAATAGGTATTGAAGCATTGCGGCATACTCTTTGCTGCCAATAAAACACTTTATGTAATTAGGAGCCCTGTGCACAGTCGTGAGACGTATGTAATCTGCTACTTTACTTTTTTTAACTTTTAATAAGACTTATTAAATCAGCTTGTCATTTTTTGGAATAGCATTCATATTTTCAGACATATACAGTCCTGGTTTCATAGCTCATATGAGGATAAAAGGCTCTTGGGAAAAAATATTAAAATGGAAAAGGGTTAGTATACTTTAAATATAAAAGAAAGCAGACCTTATTTTTATTTTAACTATAAACAGAACAGGATTAATATAATTTTGAAAGTCAGTTTTCATAGCTGATTCTCGAAATGGTCCAATCGGAAAAATTCATAATATAAGCAACATAAATTCGATACTTTTTTAATAGCAATTTGAAGTTTTGAGTTACCATGTTCTCATCGGTGAAGAAAAACATAGCGAGAAAACCCACATATTTTAGAAGTTTCCTAGGTTTGATCTACGCAGCGAGCTCTTTCTTGTCCAAGTTTCTGCGTTCTGTGCCAAGTAGTGGGAATTTTAGTGTAGTTTTTTACTTTTAATGGGATTCTTATGAAGTTTTTATTTTAGTTATATTGAAGATGTTACTTTTATGTTTTCATTCTACCGTAAGTATTCCGATGAATAGATCATCGTCATCATTACACATATCAAAATTCCACTCAACTGAACATGGCCTCCCCCACAGATTGCCAAATAGGCTGGATATTTGCCGTAGTTGCCACGTTTGACAGGCGGGTTTTCAACAGCAGCTGTAACTATTTTTCTGTTTCAGTTTCCCTCTGTCGTCTCTTACTACACCGACGTCACATTATGATATGGCTGATACTCTTTCGCCGCCACTACAAAGATAATACAATTCTATTCTCATTCATGAGTGTAGTTCTTCTCACGTTCACACATGTTGTCACACAATTACATTTATAAGATTTTGAAGTCTACTTGAATGGTGCTAATCAATATTAAATGGGGCCAACGAAATTAATCAAATATACCGTAAATTAATAGAAACACTATACTGTAAATTAATAAAATACCTTTTCTTGAGAGTCTTGTCGTCTTAATCGTATTACTTAGAACGCTATTAGATAAATTACTTTTCCTTTTTCGTACTCTTTTCATTTAATCACTATATCAAATTATATATCATCTAGACTTTATATATATATATATATAATTTTTTTGCACACTCCCTTCTACTTTAACTCTAAGGAAAGGTTCATCATCATCATCATTACAGCCTTTCGTAAGTCCACTGCTGAACATAGGCCTCCCCCAAGTAATGCCACAAAGCACGGTCCTGAGCCACCTGCATCCATCGACCTCCTGCATGTCTTACCAGGTCGTCACTCACACACGTACACTTCGCCTACCGGTACGAGGCTGCCACTCGAGAACCTTTCCTCCACATTGGTTGTCGGTTCTTCGAGCTATATGCCGGCCTACTGCCACTTCAGCTTACTAATCCGTTGGGCTATGTTGGTTACTCTGGTTCTACTGCGGATATACTTATTTCTAAGTTTATCAAGCAGAGAAACCCCGAGCATAGCCCTATCCATAGCTCGCTGAGTGACCTTGAGTTTCCTCATACGGCCAGCAGTGAAGGACCACGTCTCAGATCCGTAAGTCATCACTGGCAACACGCACTGGTTGTACAATTTCGTTTTAAGGTTTTGAGGTATGTCTGACGAGAAGATGTGTCGTAGTTTCCCGAACGCTACCCAGCCGAATTGAATCTGTCGATTGACCTCTCGGTCGAAGTTGGACTTACCTAGTCGGACTATTTGTCCCAGGTAAACATACTCGTCAACAACTTCGAACTTAGTGCTTTCAACAACTACCGGCATAGGTGTGACATGGACATTAAACATGATCTTTGTTTTGTCCATGTTCATCTTAAGACCTATCCGTTGGGAGACACTATTGAGGTCATTGAGCATGGTCTTTAGTTCCTCCAGCGATTCTGCCATAAGGACTATATCGTCGGCAAATCGAAGGTGAGTGATGTACTCGCCATTGATGTTAATGCCGTATCCTTTCCAGTCTAGAAGCTTGAAAACGTCTTCCAATGCAGCGATAAAGAGTTTCGGGAATATAACGTCATCCTGTCTTACACCTCTCTGCAATTGGATAGGTTTCGTACTCTGGTTCTGTACTCGGATAGCCATCGTAGCCCTACTGTACAAGCTTTTCAGCACTTCGATATACCGACAGTCAACTTGGCACTGCTGAAGGGACCTCAGCACCGCCCAAATTTCAACGGAATTAAAGGCTTTCACATAGTCCACATACGCCAGACATAGTGGCAAATTGTACTCCTCGAATTTCTGTACAACTTTCCGAAGGATATGTATGTGGTCTATGGTGCTAAAGCCCTTTCGGAAACCGGCTTGTTCGGGAGGTTGAAAGTCGTCAAGTCTGCGCGCGAGACGATTCGTAATGACTCTCGAAAACAGCACGTAGACGCAATTCAGAAGGGAAATCGGTCTGTAGTTCTTTAAGATAGCGTTGTCACCTTTCTTGAAGAACAAGATCACCGCACTTCTGCTGCACGCCTCCGGTGTAATGCCGCCATGGAAGACGGAATTAAAGAGCTTCTGAAGGACATCAAGTACCGGTTTTCCACCCGCTTTCAGAAGCTCCGCTGTAATTCCATCCTCGCCTGGGGCCTTGCCATTTTTAAAGTGCTGGAGAGCCATTCTAATCTCGCTCAGACTGACGTCCAGGGTATCTTCGGAATAGTGTCGGATAAGACTCTCTCTTGGATCGTTACTCACACTTGCGTGTGGCTCCGACGATGACGTATACAGCTGCCCATAGAACCTCTCAATCTCACTCAGTCTCAGGTGCCCCGGAAACAATGTTGCCACACTCGGTCTTCTGGTTTGACAGTTGGCTCTTTCTAGCAGACAGATCTCTGGCAAAGACTTTGGAGCCTTGGTTCCGCTCGATCGCTTCTTCAATACAAGCTGTATTGAAGTTGCGTAAGTCCCGCCGCTTAGGAAAAGTTGACAGGAAGATATCACTTTCAGGGAGTTTTGGCGGGAACTTGACCGGCGACGGATTGCTGCTCCTGTATTATTGGTTAAATAATGGTTTAAAGTGGATTTTGATATATAAAAGTGGTGCAATTTTGTGTATTAAATGTCTGCGCATGTGAACTAGTAGTGAAAACGGTGAAACTAGTGCTTTGATGGTGATGTGATTCTCAAGATAAGGTGTCTGTCTGCTTAGGTGCCTAGAGATACCATCGCCAACTGTCAGCTATCTGCTGGCTCAAGTTGCCGTCAAAATCTCCCAAGGGCTGCACAATGTGGCGCATCAACATATTGTGAAGCAGTTTACTATGAAAGATAATTATACATTGTAACTTCAGGCTCAGAAGGGCCGTAAAGACAGTTATTAAAAAAATACCACTTTTAGAATGATAAAACCAAGACCGCCTGTGGTACGTATTATAATTCAGATTGAACTCTGCTCATTATTTCTGTATTGCGTTTGTTTTTTCAAGAACGCATAACCTGAAAATATTAAAGGTGCACGTGAAAAGGCTTCTCCCGGGCAAAATTTCTCCATCGCAGACCTCATATTTGCACTCGGGCCAGATGGAGGTCAAGAGTGACCTCAGTTTTAATTAAAAAAAGATCTGACTCAAAATTTATTGTCATGACTACAAATTTTAACTTAACTACAAGACAATTTCACTTTTAAAAGGATACATTTCAAGACACGCACGACATAAAAAACTGATAGGTTAAAGTGTAAAAATTAATTAGCTGAGCACATCATATTATTTTATTACACAGAAGATTACTTATTAAATAATATAAATTAAATAAGATTATTGTATCTTACCTCGTTTGAAAATCACCTCCCGCCCTCCCTCAATAAAATAGTTACTCTTACTGTACAACACAAAGCCGGCCAATCAGAGCCCGGCACACTATAGAACAATCGGGCATGTGTAACGCTGAAAATAATGAAAATAATATTTATGCTCTAAAAGAATTGTAAACATAGTATTTAATTTTTTTTTCGAATCGAACTCAAAGAGTGAAGCTCAATACATTTACGAGTGACGATATCACGGTATCGTACAGCGTGCCGCAGGGTTGTGTATTGGGCACCACACTTTTTCTAGTCTTTATTAACGATCTTTGTTCTCTGAAAATCGATAAAGCCCATATTCTTTCGAATGCCGACGATACTGCTGTTATTTTCACAGGAACAGATTGGAATGATGTCAAGATAAAAGCTGAGTTAGGTATGAGCTTAGTTGCTAACTGGTTAAAGGATAATCTTCTTACCTTAAATACAGACAAGATGAACTTTATTTGTTACAGCATTCTTAACCAATCACAACCTCGTCTTGATTTTGAAATCAAAATACACTCTTGTAATTTCTATCCGAGATTGGCTGACAGTGTTTAAAAAAACTGACAAAACTAAGCACCTGGGAGTGATGGTAGACCAACGATTGTCCTGGCATCCACATCTTGAGAAAGTAACAGACAGGGTTAAGAAACTGATCTGGATATTTAAGACTCTAAGATGTGTAGTGCCGGGAGAACAATTGGGTGACCAGTACTCCCAAAAGAATATACTTATGGAAATCTATATGGCGTTAGCACAGTATCTACTAACATATTGCAACCCAATATGGGGAGGGACGGGTAAAAGTAAAATCTTGGAGGTGGAACGTGCACAACGTGCCCTTTTAAAAGTAATGCACTTCAAAAAAAGAAGGTTTTCAACAGATAAACTTTACTCCATCAGTAAAGTCCTATCAGTGAGAAAGCTGTACAGTTTACACACTATATTATAAAAACATGACACCTTAACCTATGATGTCAGCATAAAACAAAAAAGTACAAAAGCAGTTGCTGCTTTATATAAAACCAAAACTGCATTTGCCAGTAAACAATACTCTAGTCGCTCCGGTTTACTATATAACAAATTGAACAAAGAACTAGAGATCTACAGCTAAACATATAAGGAATGTAAGAAATTGATTACATTTTTTTAACTCCTTTAATCTATGAGGAAACAGAGACATTATTACAATGCAAATACTAAATGAACATATACACATACATACACCCATACTTAATACATCCTCACACACTACTCATACAACATGTACAAACTCACATACAACACCATATACTACAAATACCTAATACACTTACACTACATGTATGAAATACAACCTAATAATTATTGATTTATTTATGTATTAATGCTATGAGACTAGGTAGGATACTAAAATCATGTTTTTACTATCTTTATTATTCCCTATTAGTTACTTTATTTCGTTAATAATACTGTAATTTTTAGCTATGGAAGAGCGAAGTCACCTGTTACAGGCATTATTTTGCTTACTAGGTTACCTCGATCACTGATCATATAATGTAACATTAATGTTTGACGAAATAAATAATTTATTATTATTAATTTATTATTATTATTAATTAGATTAAGGTTTATGGATTAAGGAAGTAAGAGAAAATTTTTCGTGGTGTACCTTATTTCCCATCTATAGTCAAATTAAAGAATCGATGTACCTAAATTTGTTAAAATTTGGGATATTTTCATTTATAAATTTTTAGACTATTAATATATTAAAACAGCTTCATAATGATCTAATAGATGACTAAATTATCAATTTAACCATTAGCATAAGAATCGATCTAATATAAAAAAAGTAAATTCTGATATATCAGACATAATACGGCAATGGCAACCGGCTCACTTTACGGTAAAACTTGGTCTACTTATGCGACTCGGGGCCCAGTTAAATCGTAAGTAGAAAGTTACTACCGCACAACTGGAAGAAATAGTCAACTGAAGAAATCATCTGAAGAATATGGTGAATAACCAACGGTGAACAACTTAGGAAACAATCGATAGTGAACAACCGTAGTTGGCCAATCATAGTCAACAACCGTAGTTGAAAACACGTATATAAAGCTGGGATGGCCATTTTGGACATATTAACAAAATTTTTGCTAAAAATTCAGTGCTCATCTAGTGCTAATTTAGTGTTGCCAAATTAAATTTCACGCCAAAATAGTTTCATCAAAAATTAGAAAACTGTTAGATTTTAATTAAGCCATCAGTGTTCTACCTCCTAAAATGATAACCGCTTTATACAGCACCAAATAGAAGCATTCATAATTTAGTGCAGTTATTTTTTTAATATCATAAACTGCTACTTTGATATCTTCAGCTGAGTATGTAATAAAAAAAATTGACATCAGAGTCGGTAATCACCTAAAACTTAGACAAAGGGTCAGAATGGTTGATTTCCAAGTGTAAGTTTGAGAAACATAGATCCAGTATATTGTTACAACGTTTGGGAAGTAAATTATATTGATTCATGCCTAAAAACCTAATTCCTCGGCCAAAACACTAGCAGCTTTTTGAATATCAGCTCGGCCAGAATGTATTGTCGACCATCCTGAAGAGCTCCATTTTAAACAAGGTAGGTTAAAATCATCAACTATAAGATAATGGTCAGAGGGTGCCAGCAGGTAAAAGCGTTCAAAGTTGTTTCGGAATTCATAAATAAAATCAGGTATATAATCATTTGGTGGTATATAAACTAAAATAATATTCAAGTTACAATTCGAATTGAGAAAACGTGCCGATAGACTCATAATGATTCAAAACCTTTAAGCTGAACGCACATTTGTCGGAGTCGTACGCGCTGTACGCGCCGAATTTTACTGATGGCCTCGCACATTTGCACGTACGCACCGTCCGCCCCGTACGCAAATCTTTTGGATTGCGAACAACTCTTGCAGTATTTTCCAACCTCTGGTGTAAAATGGTACATAAGATAGATTAGGTTAAAGATATTTATCGCTCGGAATCACTATGGAAAAATATTGTAATAGCCTGCCTGCTTATTGACAGAGGAAGAAGAAAACAAAATTCTAAGAAAAAGAAGATTCTGGATTCATAGTATTAATTTAAAAAGGCAATTGCGTGGAGAGTGTACTCGCTTGCCTTTCTAACTTTTCTATCACATCCTTCCTTCCAATTATATGCAAAACAAAACTTATGGCGCCATCTGTTGGCCTACAACAAAAGCATCTGCAAAAGAAGTCGACGCGGTCGATACACACATGTAATCAAGATTCAAGACGAACTGCATCGGTAATGGCTGTTCTTGTCTAAACCTTCCAAAATAAAGTCAATGTAATTAAGCGTTAGTGAGTGTGCCGGGTCGACCCAGCTGTGTGCATAGACTATATAATCACGTAGGAGTGTGGTCAAAGAAGACTGAAGCCTTCCACATCCGGAGATATTGTTGAAGCCAAGTTGAAGTTGACCGCCGCTGCTGCTAACCGTGAGTTTACCTATTTCATTTACCCTTCCTGGTGGGCCAGACTATTTTCTCTCACTGTAGGTAAATTAAGTAGCGATTCTCTTTATTTTTATCTCAAGTAGAAGTGTCGCGATTACTACAAAAACGGAGTTCAATCCGCGCAATTTCTATTCCAACTGTTAACAGAGAGTATTATACTTTATTTAAAGACTTGGTATATAATGATGAACAATTTTTTAGATATTTGCATTTAACATACAAGAAATTTCAAAAATTGTTACATATATTAAAACCATATCTTTCTATGTAAAACTCAAGATTTAGAAGGCCAATTAAACCAGAGGAAATACTTGTTGTATGTTTGATGTAAGTGTTTTTATTGATAATTATTTAATCAGGTATGATTGGGTTTTTGAATTAAAATTCACTATCAATTTTTTAACGTATTTACATAATTTATCACTAAGTATTCATTTCACAACGTTTACCGGAATTTCAATTTCGTTGCAGCATTTTTCTGCCAATTTCTAACTGCAGTGTACACTTAACACTTAAAAAATGTAATTCGAAACAAAAGTTGAAACCACCAGTGGAAAATCTACTAAGTTGGCAACATTAGACAACACTGAGTATCAACACGCGCCAGACACGCCGCGTTATATGACGTCATCAGCATTCGTCCTTCAATATCGTATACCTACCGCATTTTCGGCGCATACGGCGCGGGTGTAATGTGCGAGGTGTCATATGATTTCATACAACGAATTCTAAAATTCGGCGCGTACGGCGCGTATGGTGCGTACGGCGCGGTCAAATGTGCGTTCAGTTTTACAATCCCAATCATTACGACGCGTAGCGCATAGTTCACTCCGAGCACAGATCATTACCCCGCCACCCGTCCTTTTTTCCGTTATTGCTAAGTCACGGTCATAGCGAAAAATATCGAACCTACCATCATAAACTTCGCTATCAAAAATGCTCTCTGCAGCCAAGTTTCAGACAACAGTATTAAATTATAGTCATACGAAAAAATATTACTACACAAATCTAAGCATTTCGTACGGAGGACACGAAAATTTTGGTAAAAAATATTTAACTGAGTAATTGAGTATTAATGAATAGTTATGGAATAAATATGAATTCATAAAGTTTTTTCATTAACTTCCCATATACTCGGGCCCCCGATGTCAAATAATAATTAAGAGCGGTAATTAGTTGGTATTTTATATGTCTTAAAATCCAAAAATTAATTATATGTTATAAATATTAAGGACGTGAGATAAATAATTCAAATTTAAATAAAAAAGGTATAAAAATTTATTTTCTGAATGTTTATTGTAAGAGTATGTCCCAAGTTTAATACTGGTTCAAAATAGCAGAGATTTACAGAATAATATTTAAAAGTTAGTGGGAAATAGATAGTATAGAATACTATTATAGAATATATATATATATATATATATATATATAAAGTAAAGTTGCAGCCTATATAGGTCCCACTGCTGAGCACAAGCCTCCTTTCATTTCAGGAAATGTCCGCCGCGCTGCCCCAATGCGTGTAGGCGAACTTCACATGTCTTCGAGATATATATATATATATATATTTTTTTCTCAGACATTCCTCACGATGTTTTCCTTCACCGCCGAGCACGTGGTAAATCAGCTTAGGCTTTAACAAGTCTGAATGACCTTGACGAAACGGCGATCGCAGAGATTTTAGCCGACGTCAACAACGTCTAGCGTAGTCGCTCGCTTTCTGTACTGCTTAGAAAAGTGCAAAGATAAATAGATTGTAGAGATAACAAGTATAAAAGTGATATACTGCGTATTATGCTTGCACATCACTGAGAATTATGTCGCGGTTAAGCATCTTTAATTACATTGCACGGTGTGCTGCTGTAGCTTATTCTGGTAGGCATTACGCGCAATCAAATGTTTAAGTTTTAATTACGTAAGAGTTTTTATTATATTTGTTGAATCATTATATTTGTCGTATTAGTAGCTCTGGGTCTAAGCGTTCGCTGTAAATTTTCCTTTGGCAGCACCAATGAAATTTGTAATTACAATTTTCGCCAACACGCATTAGAATAGAATAGAATAGAATATTTTTTTATTCAATATAGATCACATGTGTAATTCTTATTGAAAGTCATTTTTTACTTTACCACTGGTTCGAAAAAAAAACCTCCGTCCTGGGAAGAACCAGCAAGAAACCCAGCGGGACTTGGGGCAGCGCGGCAGACATTTCCTTGCCCTTAAACCCTCTCAGAAATAAGAAGAGTCCTGTGCCCAGTAGAGGAACTTGTATAGCCTATTACTTTACTTTTGTAGCAATATTCATATTCGTTTCAGATACAGAAGTGTACCTAATGCTGACAAAAATATCATGTGGAGGCCACGAAAACGTAAAACATCTTTGTACCTAGATAAAATGTTCGAGAGATAGTCAGTAATTTCATACGCCACATTTTCTAAAGAGCGTTGAGAGTTTCAGATAGGGCAAAATAAAAAATAATACAAAATATTATGGGTATTATTTATTAATAATATATACATTTATAGGGATTTATAATAAAAATAATATATAAGCTGCAAGGTTCAACTAATAGTGTTTCTTGTAAACATAATTGTAAAATTCCTGTTTTCATTTTTACCAATTGTTAATCGATGAAACGTAGTCAAGATCACTTTATATACCTATATAATATATTTAATTAAAATTGACACATGCCCTATTTGGCTTTCTACTTACAACTCGGCGTTTACGACGAGAAAAAAAAGAAAGATTTTGTCTGTTCTTAATTATCTTGTGTACACCATTTTTCACGGAAGCGTTGTTTACAACTGTTTCTTAAAGCGCGATTAAGTGTCAGCTGTATATTGTCAATTAGATCTTGAATTTTTTTAAATTTATTTTTTTGGTTTCTTTTTGTTATATCTTCTTAAAAACTGACGCCATCTCATTATTTTATTATTTGTTATATTTTTTTTTGTAACGCATAGGGTATCTTGGATAAGTTTGTAATTTTTTTTAATTTTATCATAAAATTTCCGCAATAAACTATTACCTTTTCTACAGTGATTCTCTCCTCTTAGTTTCGGCGTGACTGTAGGATGTTATACTGAGTCACCGTTAGTTACTAAGCTGCCATAAATCATTATATGTATGTATAGACATACAGATATATATTTTTTGATGTTAATATTTTTTTATTTTAATTAATTTTTTGAAACCTGGTAATTTTTTTTTCCATACCAAGTGATGGCTCTGAGTATATTGCCAGTTGTGCTCTATGGCCGAGGTTATTTTTTATTTTATGCACAATTACAGACAAAAAAATATTGATTGCGCATCTCTAAAACACAATTTTACCTCTTCTCCTTCTAATCCTTCTGCACCTGACACGGCGGATTAGTTATTATCTATAAGACCATTTGCAGTAACATTTTTTGTTAACAGTTATGAGTGTAACATTTTTATCAGCTGTTTTATTCATAGTGGCTTGAGCAACATCTCTATACGCATAACACCAGAACACAGCGGTACAAGCACTGTTAGCACCCAGACGGAGTCACATATAATTAATAAATAAGTGTTTTAATTCATCCAAAATCAATAAAACAAGAAACTAAATTCGATAAAATTGGTGATCTGTTTTTTGACGCAAAGGACATTGCTCTGCTCCCATACATTGTTCGCCCTGAAACCAAGAGCATCGGAAAATTATGTGTTTTATTGTCGATCATTAGTAAAATCATATTTGATCTTATTTTTATAGTGGACTAGCTGCATAAAAGATATATTTCAAAAAAAGTATCAGATTTTGAGGTTATAATCGAACCACGAATATTACGGTTTTTCATAGCTCCGAGTGATTTTTAACAAACTGAAAAACGATGTCTTAAAACATTTAGCTATTTTTAGTACCTATCTAGACAATTAGGTATGCAGTTTTTGTTCTAAAGCCTAAGTGTATGTAAGTGCAACGTATAAATGCATAGAATCTAGTTAACCAACCTGCTTTTTTAGCATTGGTTTCGAAATGAGAGATAATGTTTGTTTATTAATGTAAAAATAAAAATGTATGTATATAATGGCTGTTAGCATTTAGATGTTGTCATTAGCATATACGGTACGGTGATATACCTAGTACCAAAATGTATAGGATTTAGGCTGATTCCAGTCACGCCGCTAGACATGCCGTCGAACAGCGTGAATATTATTGACTACTATCTAGTGCATTTGCAAGCATGTGCGTCTGGACGGCGCTGTTCAAACGCGTGACTATAAAACCAGCCTTACCGAATTAGCACCTAATTGGTAGTATATGTTGTTTTTACAACTACATTAATTTATTATGTTTGAATTAGAAATAAAACACAGATTAATTTCATGTATATTGTTCATCTTCGTAATTGGAAATTAGAATATTGTCTTAATACTGTGCAGGGATGTCAATATTATTTTGATGTCTCGTAAAGCTCAAGTACCAAATGATGGTCATAATGTGGGCGCAGGAACCGATGGTTCTGCGTACAACGATACAATTAAGTACATCAATATTGCACGGCTGCTCCTCTGTTCATCTTTTAACAACATTGAGCCACCAGCTGGGCCGCAATTTACACAAAATACACTTTCCATTGCGTGTGCGTAAATCCGTTTATGAATTCTAGGTTATCGTTTGAGTAGTACACAGTTCCAAAAATCACAGCAAGGTAAGTCGTTCTTGAAAGCAATCAGAGTCCGTTAAAATAACCAAGTCGTAATGTTCAATATATAGTCCCGAAAGTCACCAAAACACCACAACAATAATTACAAAGAGCAAACGACGCCAACCAATGTAATTTTGACAGAGTGAAATATGACAGTATAAAGTAGGCATGTCAATTTGAAATCGTTTAATCGATAGTTTATAATAAAATAATCGATTCTCCAGATCGATATAGATCTGAAGAATCCTTATCTGATGTCTTAATATCGACTTAGAACACTCCATCGATTCAATGAATCGATCAGAAACCTCTCGAATTTGACTTATTAAAGAATATTTCAAATGATTCAAGAAATACTTTTGCATAGTTGGAACATCTGTTCCTTGTGATAGACAGAAAAACTGTTTTGTTCTGGGTTCAATCCCAGGGTCCGACAATTTAGTATTGGGTATTTATAACTTGATGTTCCTAGTAGTAGCACAGTAGCACGGAGTCTGGATTTGTCTCCGGTGTTTGGCAATACGCGCACCCTCTATTACATGGGACGTATAACATAACATTACTATACACATCTACCTACTCCTTCTAAGAAATACAAGCGTGATGATATGTTTATTAATTTAATGATGTTTCTATACAATTATTTGTATTTACGGTAAATTATCGTCAATAATGTTCTCTGTTCATATTAGGCATGTTTGAAAATGTCGCGATTGATAAAAAATAGATCTGTTAATGCTTAATTTAATCGAGATTCGATTCTAGTATGTTCGGTTCGAATCGATTAAAAGATCGTATTTTTTTCATAAGAGACTGACAAGTTACCATTTAGTGACATCAAAAATAGGAGTGTCAAATACGATACGATTTATGATTATTTCCTAAGATTTATTATAGCCATACGTTACAAACACACATCGTATCATACATCATCTTTTGTCATACGATAATATGAATACCATAACAAGTATGACAATATCGTATTTTACTTATAATAACACGTACGTCTCTACTTCTTCCACACTTGTAATAATATTAATAATAAGCCTGTATCTAGTCTACAATATTGCTCTTTTTAAAGTACACATTTATAATTAAAGCAGTAACAATAAGTGTTTTTATTATTATTAATTGTTGTAAACTCAAAAGTTATCGTTTAGTAAGACGTAAAATACAATCCTTTACTAAATGGTCGTTAGAAGATCCTGAATAATTATATTTACGAATATTTTTCATCAGCATTATTCTAACTACCTATTCAAAATCGAGTATGACCGAGTAAAAAACCTACTATACCTAATGAATGAGTCATTAGGTATAGTAGGTTTTTTAAATTATACTTTTGGGGAATAATATAAAAGAATATAAAGAAATGGTAATTTTATATTTTTATTGTAGCTTCTTTTTGAAACTTTATTTGAAATAAATTCAAAATGTATTTCATTAAATTCAAAAATCGATTGCAATCGATTGGACATCCCTAATCATTTTTCGACACCACATGATGTTTGCTGAAGATGGCGGCGTTATGTTATTAGTCGAGTAGAATACTTTTTAATGTTCATTTTTGCATGCAGCTAGTCCGTGTTATAAAAGTATTTGCAACTAACATAATAAAATAGAAAATTAATTATCGTGCATGTCCGATGCTTTAATTACACAGGGCGATTTTGGACATTGTCCTTTGTAATGTCTTAAGTGTTACTATTTCCTAACGCCACGGTTTTGGTAGTATGAGAGAATTCTATGCGGGAAAACTCATTACCGCAAATTAAATTGCTTTGCTGTTATGTAATTCTAATCACCGCTCACTCTAGCATGTCGGCAGTCATGAATCATGCTATAGGCGCTGTAAAATGGCGTACTATATGGGAATAGGAAATTAACTTTGAAGGAAATTCCGCGTATTTATATTTCACTTTTTCCAGTACGTACACGCCAGAACATCGTAATTTTTGGTTCTTTGTTATGAGACCTTTAATGAAAAAGTTTTATGTTTTTTTTTATAGAATAAAATATTAAATCTTAGTGCCAAATGAGCACGCAGTCCACCTGATGGTAAGTGGATACTGTGTTCCATAGACATCACAAGTTCACCCTCCATTAATAATTAATATGCAGATGCTTACATGGTAGAGCCATGCTGCAGCTTATGGTTGTAGCATGAATAGGTTGGCTTTTACGCTGGTATTCTTTGATAGCGTTGTCCTACCTCAGTTGAGATGAACTATTCGTGCATCACCATAATATAGCTGTAGCATTGCTCTACCACGTAGAAACATATATTATTGTCTTTAAAATATGCTAATGATCTTTATAATTTGATGAACCGTGTAGTGGTGGTGTGAGAATATCCACTATCCTATGTATGGATCGATAAGTTATAGTAAGTCTAGTAATAGGTTATGGGATAATGATTTCTTATATTTACGCGAACTCTATACACTTAATAAAACTAATTTTACGGATTTTATCGCGTTTAATTGCACCCATAGTGACGGGAACTGATGTGATTGACGTCCCGATGTTACTTTTGGTCCAATCTACGCAGAACTTACTGTGGTATGCTTGGGTTTAGTTTTAATTTTATTAATAATAGAATCCCAAGCAAGTGGTAGTACCCAGCCTCCTTCTCTATTGAAATTAGGTTGTTTTTTAATTTCAATAGCCTCACGTATCATCCTCGACAGAAATCGATGTCCTTTCGCGAGAACTTGTGGTTGATCAAATCTAATGTAATGGCGGGGGCCGTCTAGGATACTATCACAAACTGTAGACTTCCCGGAACGTTGGTGATTCACATCAACTGTTTCAGGTTTCAGGTTATTACAGTTTTTTTTGATTGATAATTATGAGAGACCGCATTCACAATCAAGCATGTACACTCCTGCACCTTGCAGAGGCATATTATACTTGACGGATGGATTGACGAATACTAAACTATATAACCTACATATATTTTTGGCCTAGTGGCTTTGCAATAAGGGCCACGGGTTCGAACCCCGCACGGAACAAGTAATTGTATGGATTACAACTAACTGTTTCGGGTCTGGATGTTTGTCCTTGTGAAGTTTATGTTTGTAAACTGCCCCCACGATTCAGGAGAAATTCCTAGTGTAGTGGTAACTTTAAAAAAAAATAAGAAAAGATACCATTAAGGCCTAAATAGGGATACATTTTTGTAAAGTTCTAAAATATGTCTTATTCATAATTTTCATAATATTGTTTTACGTATTTCACCACCATCATGCAAAAAATAGTTTTTCATGCAGAGTTGTACACTCTTCTTAATAATTTAAGGTAAGATTTTCGAAAAATGTATTCGTTCAAGTAACAAAAAATATTTAATAATTTTTCTCCATACAAATATGAAATAGCCCCGTTAAAAAAATCTTAAAACCTGGAATACCATAATTACCCTCTAAGTCATTGAATTTTTCAAAATACATTCTGAGTGGATGCCTACGTAATAAAAGGAAGTTATATTCCCAATTTCACTTTAATGTGGAGTGGTTTTAGATCTGCACAATATTTTTACTATACAAAATAATATATAATGTACAAAATCTGCACCCTAATTTTAAAACTGTAAGGGTAAATTTTTAAATGGTAAAATTATTTTAAAGCATAATTTTTTTTTCATTACAAAATTGAAAATCTTGCGAACAGAAAGTAAGGTCTCTTTTGAGACAAATGCATATTTTTTTCCACAGAATACACTTTCTCTACCCGTCCTATTTGGTAAACAGTTCTTTATAGAAATCGTAAAATACGTATTCATATACTTATTGACACAGTAATTTCAGTAGGTATTGAGTCAATCACCAAATCGATCACCTCGTAAACTAAAAAGTTTCATACAAACTGTTACATCCTATTTCTCCCTCTTAAGGGTAGAATTTACCAAAATAATTTCTTAGTGGATGTCTACGTCATAAAAGGAAGTTACAGTCCAAATTTCAGATATTTACGTCAAGCGCTTTGAGCTATGCGTTCATAGAAGATTCGGTCACTCAGGGCATCTTCCTTTTATATATAAAGTGGATAGAGAAGATGTCGGTGATTGGCAAACTATACCTACGGCTCACTAAATTCTTGTTTTTCACATGTAAAGATTTAAGTACAAACAAAAAGTTAGAAAGTTACAAATCAAATTTCATAAAAGCTATTTATTTGCAAACGAAATAAAAAAATATTTCTGTTATAAAATAAGGATTTTATCCAATTTTAACAATTTCCTTAGCAAATAAAAATATAATTTAATAACGCACTTTGTTACTGAATCAAAATTTAAAAATTAAGTAAATGGATTAATTATGTCAGTGCGCTAAAGGCAGCAAGATTCTTCCCTGCTTCAAGAAAAATCTCTCAGAAAAATGAAAACGCCTATGCAGATGAAATAAAATGAAAAAGGTTTATTTGACAGAAAACTACTAAAACTTATTGAAATATCTGTTGGTACCCACACGAAGTAATCCTGTATCATGTAATTGTCGTTGCATTGACGTTAATCGTAAAATAAATGATGTCTGATAATTTAATTATGTATTTTGTTTCATCTTTTATTGTCATGGAGCAATCTGGTAGACCCTTTTATGCTTTATATCCTCTAAGAAATTAGAGGTAGTCTGTACTAAACATTGGGATTTAAAAACTAAAAGCAGAAAATACAACCCAACTACCAGCAAATCGAATGCAATGATTTAGAATTTGATTGCTGTAACTAGTATCCTTTAAGTGTAACATTTTGTGAATTGTACCGACTGAATTATACGCAGCATTTAACTCATTAAAGTTGATAACAAACATTATGCGCTATTAGTTGCGATCAGTGACGCACAATACGCGAAACATTTTATTTGGCACATGATTCGTTGCCACTAGGAGAGAACATTACGAGTAAAAAGACGTGACTCAATGTGCCTTGGGTGGACCAAGACTATACAATACGCAATACATTTTTATTTTTCAGTTAATATTACTACTATCATTATTTTGTGATTTAGTGTGATAGACAACAAGACACCCTTTTCAATGAAAAGCAGGCATTCGATCTTAGTCCTCAATGGTGACAACATATCTGCATTTGATTCTTAAATAGAAAATCGATGTAGTGTGATAGATGTAGTCGATGGGCTGCAAAAGCCACTTACCATCTGGTGGACTGGTGCTCGTTTGTCACCCATACCCTAAAAAAATTGAGTTGATATTTGAAAAACGTGAATTAATTTGCTTTCGTGGCCTAAGATGCTTCACCGCTTTCTTTATAATTTAAGAGCGACAAATGATCGAACATTCCACTCGGTGGTTAGGGACTTACTGCAGCCAAATGTAACTAACTTCAAACAAAGATGGTCGTAAACGTCGTGTCATCCCGGAGGACCAAGATGAAATGCTTTATCAAGCACGCGTATAAATTGTACTGGCTCATCATCAAATTGGAACATGTCAGTGGGTAAAATAATGTTTGGCGACAGAGATCGGCAAATGTAACCCTACCAAGTTGTATTTTCATTGGGATATTATGTACTAAAGAACATAATAATCAATGTGTATGTTCCTCCATTTCCTATTAATATAACCGCCTGTACCTTAAGTGTCATTGATCGCTGCTAGTTTAGCTTTTGGCGACCACGCTTCCTCTTCCGTGTAGTTACTATTTAGTGTTAATAATTTGCTTGTATACTATGTATTTATTACCGCGTATCTCTCGTAACTGTAGGAACTAAGTAAGATTAAAGCAATTATTATGAATTGTACGGCTATGGTTATTTGACTGGGACGGAAGTGTTACAGAAATTGCGGAGTAGAGTAAATTCCATTAAGATACTTTATTGTGCGTAATACGGGGCTTACAAGCAGAATGCTTTTATAAACACGAATGTTACGTGTGCAATCAATTTATCATTGTCAAAGTGATGCCGCTCTTGGTTGTATTATCCTGAGTTTAGGAGCGATTATGTTTCTGTTTAACTTGTTTTAATACAAAATATAATATTATAACTTAAAGTCTTATTTGTTTAATATAAGTATTTTTTATTGTGCAATGTTTATTTTTATGTATAATATGAATACGTTTCAAGATAATTTATTGGGAAAACAAGGAATTTCTTAATGATTTACGTAGTTTTTAGTATTTCTTATACACAATTGAGTGTGAAGAAAATGTTTTCGAGTGGTAGTCTCGTACCAGTAATCAAGATGTAGAGCCCACTATTTGGAGTTACGACCTGGTTACTGATGCAGGAAGTCGATGAATGTAGGTGACTAAAGATTGTTCTTTGTGGCATTCCTTGTGGTAGTCCTATGTTGAGCAGTGAACATGTTATGGGCAGTGGTGGATTATCCTTAAGGCAAACTAGGCACGTGCTTAGGGGCGCAAGGCTGAAAAACACGCGATTCATGCGGTATGTCACAATGGATGAAACATGGATCCACCCCTACACTCCAGAATCAAAACGGCATTCAAGTGAGTGGACAGCAATCAATGAATGCCGCCCAAAGCGACCAAAATTTGCTGTATAGGCGTTTTATGATATAAGTAGTTGTACAATCTGGCCACAACATAAACATGATATAACTTTACAGTTTTGGCTTTCATAGTTAAAATGTAATAATAGCGCTATCTTCTTACTGCTAAATAAATTAATAATAAGTAATTGATAAAATTTAAGTAGAATGCTATCGAATGCTTATTCTTGCAGCAACAAAATTGTCGTATTTAAAATATCCATCATTATATCATCATCATTACAGCCCTTCACAAGTCCACTGCTGAACATAGGCCTCCCCCAAAGAATGCCACAAAGCACGGTCCTGAGCCACCTGCATCCATCGACTTCCTGCATATCTTACCAGGTCGTCACTCCATCTAGTGGGGGGACGCCCTACACTTCGCTTGCCGGTACGAGGCTGCCATTCGAGAACCTTTCTTCCCCATCGGTTGTCGGTTTTTCGAGCTATATGGCCGGCCCATTGCCACTTCAGCTTACTAATCCGTTGGGCTATGTCGGTCACTCTGGTTATACTGCGGATATCCTCATTTCTGAGTTTATCACGCAGAGAAACTCCGAGCATAGCCCTCTCCATAGCTTGCTGAGCGACCTTGAGCTTCCTCATACGGCCAGCAGTGAAGGACCACGTCTCAGTTCCGTAAGTCATCACTGGCAACACGCACTGGTTGTACAATTTCGTTTTAAGGTTTTGAGGTATGTCTGACGATAAGATGTGTCGTAGCTTCCCGAACGCTGCCCAGCCGAGTTGAATCCGTCGATTGACCTCTCGGTCGAAGTTGGACTTACCTAGTCGGACTATTTGTCCCAGGTAAACATACTCGTCAACAACTTCGAACTTAGTGTTCCCAACAACTACCGGCATAGGTGTGACATGGACATTAAACATGATCTTTGTTTTGTCCATGTTCATCTTAAGACCTATCCGTTGGGAAACACTATTGAGGTCATTGAGCATAGTGCTTAGGTCCTCCAGCGATTCTGCCATAAGGACTATATCGTCGGCAAATCGAAGGTGAGTGATGTACTCGCCATTGATGTTGATACCGTATCCTTTCCAGTCCAGAAGCTTGAAAACGTCTTCCAATGCAGTGGTGAAGAGTTTCGGGGATATGACGTCACCCTGTCTTACACCTCTCTGCAATTGGATAGGTTTCGTACTCTGGTTCTGTACTCGGATAGCCATCGTAGCCCTACTGTACAAGCACTTCAACACTTCGATATACCGACAGTCAACTTGGCACCGCTGAAGGGACTGCAGCACCGCCCAAATTTCGACGGAATCAAAGGCTTTCTCATAGTCCACATACGCCAGACATAGCGGCAAATTGTACTCCTCGGACTTCTGTACAATTTGCCATAGGGTATGTATGTGGTCTATGGTGCTAAAGCCTTTTCGGAAACCGGCTTGTTCGGGAGGCTGGAAGTCGTCAAGTCTGCGCGCCGTAGTGACGTAATGTCGTAGTGACGATTCGTAATGACTCTCGAAAACAGCACGTAGACGCGGCTCAGAAGGGAAATCGGTCTGTAGTTCTTCAAGAGAGCGTTGTCGCCTTTCTTGAAGAACAAGAACACCGCACTTCTGCTCCACGCCTCCGGTGTAATGCCACCATGGAGGACGGAATTAAAGAGCTTCTGAAGGACTTCAAGTACCGGTCTTCCACCCGCTTTCAGAAGCTCCGCTATAATTCCATCCTCGCCTGGGGTCTTGCCGTTTTTAAGGTACTGGAGAGCCATTCTAATCTCGCTCAGACTGACGTCCGGGATATCTTCGGAATAGTGTCGAATAAGACTCGCTCTTGGATCGTTACTCACACTTGCGTGTGGCTCCAACGATGACGTGTACAGCTGCCCATAGAACCTCTCAATCTCACTCAAAATCTCAGGTGCCCCGGAAACGATGCTGCCACATTCGGTTTTCAGCTTTGACAGTTGACTCTTTCTGGCAGACAGATCTCTGGCAAAGACTTTGGAGCCTTGGTTCCGCTTGATCGCTTCTTCAATACGAGCTGTATTGAAGTTGCGCAAGTCCCGCCGCATGCATTTGGAGATCTGTCTGTTCAGTTGCCTGTATGCTGCCAAATCTGTTGAAGAATGTAGCTTCATCTCCCGTCTAACAGCCATGAGATTAAGAGTGTGATCGGAGAGTTTTTGTGTTCTTCTGCGGCGGGTCTTGCAGAACTTAGCTCCGACCGCATGGACAGTTTCCACGAGCTTGTCATTCAAATCATCCACTTCATTGCAGTCTTCTAGGCACTGAAAACGGTTTTGTAACTCGAGCTGAAAGGTTTCGGGACTTTGGATTAGAGCACGAGGGGGACGGAGCGTTGACTTCATTAGACGAGACCTCTCCAACTTAACGTTTAGGTTCAGTGTGCCTCTAACCATTCGGTGATCGCTGCCGGTTTTCACCCTCGCGATCACTGAGACATCACTGAACAGTTGTCGTTTGGTCGTCATAATGAAGTCAATCTCATTTTTTGTCGAACCGTCGGGGCTCGACCAGGTCCACTTCCTGTGGGGCCGCTTCTTGAAGAAAGAGTTCATCATAAAGAGTCCCTCTTTCTCCATGAAGTCGGCCAGCTGCTGGCCCCTTGGGTTCCGTTGCCCTATTCCAAATTTCCCCACTTTCAGCTCACCGTTCTCTCTTGTGCCTAGTTTTGCATTGAAGTCTCCCATTAACACCGTATATTGGGATTTGGAGGAATGCATGCCTCTAGAAATATCCTCATACATTTCCTCCACCTCCTCATCGGGGTGTGCCGAGGTTGGTGCGTAAACCTGTATGACCTTCAGCGAATACCGTTTGGTGATTCTGAGTATAAGGTACGCAACCCTCCTCGACACACTCTCAATCTTTACAACGTTGTTAACGAGAGACTTGTGGACGATAAATCCGACACCTCCTTGGGACAGATGGTCGCCCTCCCGGTAATAGAGCAAGTTGCCGGATTCGAGGATTACCGTGTCCTCCCCCTCTCTTCGGACTTCGGATAATCCTATAATATGCCAGCGTAACTTGTCTATCTCTTCTTCCAGCTCCACAATCTTCTCGTCAGTCCTCAGGGTCCGTGCGTTGTATGTTGCCAGGTCAAGTCGTTGTAGGTGGCAACCGAACCTCCACCGGAGATTCTTAGCACCCCCTGCCCCGCCGTTACCATGGTCGCCACCGTAGCCAGGAATAGCGGGGCCGCCGGGGACTGGGGGCCGTCTCTTCGTAACTTTCATTATGGGGGGTATATTGCCATAGTTGCCACGCTTGGCGAGCGGGTTGGCAACCGCAGTTTTTTATTGTATTTTGCCGTTACCAGGAAGATGCTGCTGCCCATCTCCTGCCTGTGTCCCTTTGTCGCCTTTTACGACACCCACGGGAAGATATGGGGTAGTGGATATTCTTAACCGCCACTACACGGCATTTATCGGGATGATTTAATGTAATTGCCATATAAAACTAAACTATTATATTGGATACCGGGTACATAAAACTGTAATTAGGTAAGAAAGAAATTTCTTTAGTTGATTATATGGGGTGTCTATTGGCATAGCAATCACTTCAAAAACTTCGCTTGGTATCAAATTATACGATATCATCATCATCATCATTACAGCCCTTCACAAGTCCACTGCTGAACATAGGCCTCCCCTAAAGAATGCCACAAAGCACGGTCCTGAGCCACCTGCATCCATCGACTTCCTGCATGTGTTACCAGGTCGTCACTCCATCTCGTGGGGGGACACCCTACACTTCGCCTACCGGTACGAGGCTGCCACTCGAGAACCTTTCTTCCCCATCGGTTGTCGGTTCTTCGAGCTATATGGCCGGCCCACTGCCACTTCAGCTTACTAATCCGTTGGACTATGTCGGTTACTCTGGTTCTACTGCGGATATCCTTATTCCTAAGTTTATCACGCAGAGAAACTCCGAGCATAGCCCTCTCCATAGCTCGCTGAGCGACCTTGAGCTTCCTCATACGCCCAGCAGTGAAGGACCACGTCTCAGTTCCGTAAGTCATCACTGGCAACACGCACTGGTTGTACAATTTCGTTTTCAGATTTTGAGGTACGTCTAACGAGAAGATGTATTATCCGATATATTCGTAAGTAATTGAAAACTTTAATGATAATAAATTGTTAACTGTGAACAATTTATGCATTTTTGACGGAATAGTTCGTGGCATCGTAGGATGACTAATTACTAATATGTGGAGTCCGAAATCGCGCAGAAATTTATTTGCAGTTTTTATAAATTTTATTTAAACAAATACGAGAGCCATATAGTTCCCTGTAAGATTTCATGACATGGGCGCAATATATAAGATTCCCGCGCGGATCAATAAAACTATTACGAGTATAGTAAATGTTACGTGCTGATATATTACGTGTTCGGTGGTCAAGTGGTCAAAAATATATTATAAAAATAAATAGAATAACTTAACGGTGAAACCTAGATATCTGCTTAGTTAAAAAATCGTGGAAAAAATATAAAACGATTAAGCTGGTCATTTCAAGCTACGACTTATTTAAACTTTCGGCCTGGCGAAGTAATCCTTTATACGAGTACTAGCTTTTGCCCGTGGATTCGCGCACGCAGGAAACCTACCTAAGGAAGTACCTAAGGGTTATGACTATTTATTTTTTCAGTCTACGCTGAAAGTAATTTTTTATATACTACACTAGCTTTTGCCCGCGGCTTCGCTCGCTCAGGAAACCCACCTAAGGTAGTACTTTAGGGTTAAGACTATTTAATTTTTCAGTCTATGCTGAAAGTACTTCTTTATATAGTACATTAGAGGTTCTACCTTTTTTATAGAATAAGGGTGACAAACGAGCACACAGTCCATCTGATAGAATGCCTCTTTTCCAGTAAAAAGGGTGTCCGGTTCGCTACACTCACCTTACAAAACACAGATGATTGATGATTCCTTCAGATGCTAACACTACCAAGTTGTTAGATAAGCTCACTCTCGAGCAGGCCACGTAAAACTGGCCGTGTGAGAAGCAATCCCCCTTAAGATCAATTCCTGCTGTTTTCAGTGACTGACTCTTAGACTTATTGATCGTCATTGTGAAACAGACCTTAAGGGGGAATTGTAATCTTTTAAACTCGAATGGGTACTCCGTTGGTATAAGTGGTATCCGCGGTATGTACTCCGATTCACCTCGAGCACAACCAGTAAATATAATGGCATCTACCACGTTTTTATGTAAGGCTTTCGCACGCAACCTGGCCCCATTGCACAATTTGGGCTGATTGAGATTTTTCGGTAGCATTACTGGAAATCTCACTTTGAGGATAAGTGTGTGAGACGGTGGACCAGGTGGGACGAGTGTATTTAGGAACTCTACAGGATAGTGTATAGCATCATATATATAAATATACAATGTAATACATCATATATATAAATATAAAATGACTAAATGAATAAATAAATAAATAAATCATCCGTATGCACTACAGTATCCACAGATTTGTACTTATATTGTTTACCTTCGAACGACTTCAACAAAGTGTCATTAATGACAGAATCCTGATCGTTCTTAGGTGTGAGAATCACACGTTCGCATAGCTACTCTGTGGATTTGATGTGTAAGTTGTGGATATCTGGATATATTCGGGTTATTAGGTCGTCAACGGTCGACACAACTAAGGCAAGATTTGGTGGAATTGTAATTTTGCCCTCAGTTTCCGGATACTCGCCGTTACCTATTTTAAGGAGGAGATCGGAGAATTGTCTAGCGCAAACATCGCCCTTCAAGTATACTGGCATGTTTTTCTTAAGGTAGAGTTTTTTGACTAAGGGCCAAAGATTTGAGGCCTTAAAGCAAGCCCTAACTTCATCAGCTGGAGTTCTCCTCGGCACGATTAGCAGAGTCTGACTGAAGTCTCCAGCTAACAACACGGTGACTCCACCCATCATGTCATCCTTCCCTCTGATATCTTTTAGAGTTCTGTTTAGTGCTTCGAAACCATCGTGCTTTCGTCCCAAACTATAAGATTACAATCGCGCAGCCCTTGGGCCACATTACTCTGTTTTGAAATGTTGCAGAGTGGAGTTTCGACATGGATGAGATTTAACGGGAGCTTGAAGGCGGCGTGAGCTGTCTTGTCTCCTTCCAACAGTGTTGTTGCGATTCCTTACGATGCGACAGCCAAGGCGATGCCACGATTACTCCTTACTTTTGCCAATGGCAAATTGATAAGGAAGATTTATCAAGTGCAATCAGGAAAATCCAGAAAAAATATTTTTCCAATTTCTTTCTCAATATTGCCAAGTATCTGCTGATAAACGCAAAGCTGTTCATCCGTCAGTAACTCCTCATTAGAGGACACCACTTCTCTCAGAATACCGAGGTCATAATTGGTCTCCCTCAGATATTTTTGACTACTGAAAGTTCTTGCAGATCTTTTTGGCTGAGGCAATCCATATTGTGCCAAGTTTTGTCCTGCTTGAGCTAACACTGCATCCTCGATCAATATCAAGCATCTGTTGTACACTTCGTCTATGAGCAGTTGCGCACTATCTTGCAATTCTCTCTCCAGTTGCCGTTTAATGTCTTCCGAGAGACTTTCTTTGTATTTCTCCCAAAGGCTTAAAGGATCAGAGAGTTAACAGAAAATTAACATTATTGTAAATAGCTCTCGAAGCTTCAAAGGAGAATCGCACAATGCAGCTTCCTTTAAAGTAGTGTCCTAATGCTTGTCGTCTTCGAGCAATCCAAGAGTCTTACATGAAGACTGACATGTTGGATGGAGGATATCATTCACAGTCTTTAAGTCTTCAAAAGATGTCGGTCCTCTATTGTTGTAGATTATTGTTATTGATGTAGATTACAAAGACGTCCAAGAGGACATTTTTTTAATGTTTAATTATTCTTATTTTCAATAAACCAATAGTTGATTACTATACCATTGTTTTATTGTAAACGCCGAAATAAAGTTTCAGGGTTTTATTGCCTTCAATGTATTTTCAGTATTAACTAGAATAGAATGCCAAGTGATCTCTTGCTTTCGTTAATTTAGTCTCTATTATTCGTTGAATATTACTGTTTAATATAAAATAATTTTAAACTTATATACCTACGGATTTGTTTTGAAACCTAGGTGTGCGAGTCCGACTCGCACTTGGCCGGTTTTTTATCTTTCTACAACTAGCAGCTTCAAAGTAGAATCACACAATACAGCTTCCTCTAAAGTAGTGTCCCAATGCTTCTCGTCTTCGAGTAATCCAAGAGTCTTACATGCAGAGTAATATGTTGGATGGAGGATACCATTCACAGTCTTTAAGTCTTCAAAAGATGTCGGTCCTCTTACCTCATGGAGCAGCAGGCGTAGGTGGTAGCACTCGGTGTTGTTTGGATGAATGGTGTAGACCCTACCCAGAACGTGCTCTTTTCTCACTCCGGACCAGCCCTCTACAACTTGCCCTTTTTTCTTTCTAGAAAATTTATTTTTGTTCCAGACAAAGTAAGAAGGGACTTTAGAGTACAGCAGTGTCTTGGCATAATTATCCGTTTTGCAGATTTCAAAAAACGCTAGCAGCGTTGTATGATGTGGACTCTTTATTTTTTCTGACTGGTTATTAGAGGTAAGTATACACGTTGGCCGTTTTCCAGGTGAACAGCGAGATGTAAGACAAGAGGGAACCTTTCATGAATGGGAAAGCTTAAGATCCTCCAATCTGCTTCGGAACTACTTATGTACCGGCCGCTTTCGTACATTTTTACCTCATCTTTCTCATTCTCTATAGCAAAGGCGGCTTGATCACTACCCTTGTTCACGTATTTACAAATATACTTGATAGACTTAACATAGCTGCAGTACTCCACATTAATATCAGAATTTAAAGTACGTAATAGGACGGGATCATAAGGCACCAACCAGCGGTTGTCCAACTCAATTTTCATTATTTTTTATTGTGTAACCACCGTCAGCTGGAGACAACCTCCTGTATTGCAGATATCCATCGTCTCCTGTCTGTGTCTCCTTGAGATGTGGTCGAGGATACCTCTTACTGCAGCTACCATCTTTCATGCACGGCGATTTGTGGTTTCAACTACCGCAAGTACCATGTATCATATTGGCCTTCATATATCGTAGAGGATAGGGTCTTGCTCAGGATCAGGAATTTCAGTTCTAATAACATTGTCAATCTTATCTGGGGTGATAAGCTGCTTTAGCCATAGTAAGATGTGAATATGGGGAAGGCCCCGTTTTTGCCATTCTACCGAGTATATAAAGCAACGCATCGCCCCAAATAATTGCCTTTGGTTAGAAGAACCATCATATTTTTCACCTTAAGGTGGAATACCCTGGCTATAATGTCATGGCGATCATGTGACTTTTGGCCAGGTAAAAGCATATCTGTGATATCTTTCCATCAGGGTTACACGTAAATGTTATAAAAAGATCAGGAAGACCGTATTGACGCACGTATGACATGGCGTCTTGTGTACGGTCGTGCATATAACGTGGTCCCCCGGTAAAAGATGACGGCAGCACCACCTTTTGACCTAGCTGCTCACCAGCAGCATCCTGCCTCCCTATGGCATCCTGCAAGTGTATGTAACTGTCTGCCCTCAGCTGCGCCTGGTTGTTCTTGATAAAGTTCAATCTTTTCGTCTCTATTTTGGCGTACATGTCAACTAAAGTTTGACTAAAAAGGGAACGGAAATACACCTGGTGATTATCTTCTCCTTGTCTTAACATTTTATGGAAAGAATAGAAACTCATAGCGGAGACTGTCTTTTTTAGTGCTTGATTGGTCGCAAGATCACGCTGAGGTAACGAAATGGAGTATCCATCCTCGCTACGGTAAAACAAAAGCGGATACTGCAACGCGTCGTACGAACAGTGGATCTCACTAATGCGCTGCAATGAGTTATCGTGGCTCTCAAGTATAATGTCTCATTTCTCGAATTGTTGATCAACCATTACTAAGACCACCTCATTTGACGTAGGTACATTGAAGTGACCCCTATGGCTGCTTGGTGGCTTCCTCTTTGCACTAATGACTACTTTGAATGTTTTAGATGTTGCAGGCACCTTGTCCAGGGTGATCTTGAAGTCTCATACATAAGCATTAAACATGTGTAGTTGCCTGACTAAGCCAGATTTCACGTAAGGATGGTTATTACATCTCAATTGTACTTCTCTGTCGTCTTTGCCAACAAAATATATTTGTAAGAATTGTGGTTCCCTTTGAGGTGCTGGCAACAAACTTCCAACCAAGTGGTATACTTGGCCCTGAACTTTAAATTTATTCAAATAAAAAAATTGAATTGTCTGTTTGTAATGTCAAAATTACAGCTTTTTACTAAATGCATATGAAATTATATACGGTACTAATAACAAAAATACAATTTTTAAAGTTTTTGTCTGTCTGTCTGTCCGTCTGTTTGTCCATCTGTCTGTGCGTCTGTCTGTCTGTTTGTTCCGGCTAATCTCCGAAACGGCTGGACCGATTTTGACGGGATTTTCACTGGCAGATAGCTGATCTCACAAGGAGTAACTTAGGCTACTTTTATTTCAGAAAAAGAATTAGGGTTCCGCGCAAAAAAATTAAAACCCCCCAAAAACACGCAGGGAACAGCTAGTATAGGCATAAAAACGGCCTTTATTATCAGTTTGGCACCGAATGAAGTCATTTGAAAGGAACTATTATATTTACGAATACCGTTCATATAACGTTCATATTCTGGATGTCTATTCATTATCAAGCTGTAGAGAGGCTCGGGTAGTTGTTCATAAGACGGAAGCTGCACCTTACCAGCGTTACAGCACATGCCGGGTGCCTCCTTCTTCCTGTTAAGAGCATTGCACCACCGGCACTTGTTGGTCATGAAACCCAAGGCCACGGTGCTGTTGTCTTCATACTCTGTATCGATATCATATGCCATGCCGGAGTGAGCCTTGATTTTCCAAGAACTTCGCTTCCTTTCTACTCGTCTTCCAGGATTATTTTGTTCATATCGAGACTGTGATGCCCTATACACCTCAGGGTAAGCTTGCTGGTACCGAGCCACTGCTTTTCTGTTCACTGCTGGTTGTTTTTGGGCATACTTTTTAGAAGCGTTTTAAAGTCGCTTCTTCCGAATAGCTTCGGTGCATCTTGGACGACGTTTTCTATATAGACCATTTGGTAGGAACGCTAAGAAATGATGATTGATAAAGAGATGAGTCACAATCTGGTTCTGGTGGTGGCGGCGAGATAGTAATCATTTCAATTCTCCTCCTCTTGGCGACGACAGGGTGCAGTGAAGAAGCGGAAGTGGGCTCGGATGTTGTCGCGGCCACTTCACTACATACGTAAATATCGAAATGGCCACATGATAGACCATGTGAAAAACGTAGTCGTCCAAAACCAAAACTTACTTACAGCTCACCGTTACGGTAAACTTCAAATACCCATATATAGAGTTACCCTGCCGCTTCCAGCTCACATAAACTACCATAAATAAAAGGGCGTGACATGTCAATGCAGTATTCAGCGGCACTGGAGTAATTGTCCCCGTTAATGTCATGGGACATAATGGCAAACTCTTCCCAGTTGGCCACCACATGGCTAACGATTTGCTGGCGTATTTCTCTAGCCATCAATTGTGTGTCATAAAATAGATAGGAGATAGTCCTGAACAGACAGCCTCCATCTCCAATTATAGGAACTACGTACGGTGCGAGGCACCATAGTCCCATCAATTTTGAATAATTCAACAGTCGTTGTGATCTATATATCTATAGTGACAAATTATGACAAACAAAATCTATATATTCAAAATATTCAGTGTTTTGCGCTGAAATGCAGCCTTTATAAAAAAAGCAATAGAAAATCAAATTGAAAGTATTAGAAATTTAGTGTATCCATTTTAGAAATTCGGAACACAAAAAATTGCGCTGAAAAGCACAGTTTTAAAATTATAGTTTTGGACTACAAAGTACTGTTTAACTGTACCGTAAACGATCGCAGCGCTTGGGCTACATGTGTTATCGAGACAAATGTTGCATCTAAAATGAGTGGGCCTGTTTTTTTTGCGCCCAGAAGCAATTGGAAAGGGTACCCCCGTAAACAAAAGGGAGGTGGTGAATGCTTTTTGCATACCACGACAGCCGGCTGTCGTGGTTATGTGGGACTCACTGTGACTAACCTAGCCAAGCCACCCTAAGTGTACCCACTAAACACCACCTGTGGGACTGGCATTGGCTTATGAGGCCTTTCTGCCGAATCAGAAATGACCCTTTTTGGGAAAAGGGGTACAGGCGGCTACGAGCCGCTGAGAGGGAGCCTACTAAAGCAAATTTAAGAAGAGTCAGCCTGAGCCGCCAGGAGGCAGTTCTGGTCGGTTGAAAGTTTATTTGGCGGGTCCGAGAGAGAGTTTCTCGGTCTGCGGACTCGATAGCGAGAGGGGAGTGGGGCTGCAAAATTAGCTACCTCACGAATAAGATGATTGAAGTGCGACTCTGAGGCTTTGAAGAAGTTCTCAGAGAGTGTTTTAAGAAATTGTTGAATTGTAGGGAGCTCTAAGACCCGATGGAGTTCGGCTTTACGGACGTACCAGGGTGCGTTCGTAGCTTGACAACAGAAGAGGTTTTGAACTATTTGGAGTTCATTAATGATTTTGGGGTCAGCGTGAGCCAATATAGGGCCCGCGTAAGTCATGGCTGGTCGTATACAGACCTCATAAAGGGTTCCCCTTGTTTCGGAGGGACATTTCGCTGTGTCGGCCCAGCATACTGTTGAGCTTACTCAGATAAAAACGTGCGTTGCGGGTTACTCTTTTGACATGGGGCTCGAAGGTGAGCTTCGTGTCAAGGGTGATACCTAAATATTTGGCAAACGTATGCCAGGGGACAGCGGTCCCTAGCACACGGATTGGTGGAGTGTTTTTGATGCGGCGTCGTTAATAATCGAAGTGAACGGCGGAGCTCTTCTCCTGGTTCACATCGATGCGCCATTTTTGGAACCAAGCTCCTAAATCATCAACTGAATTTTGGGTCTTGTTTCGTATGAAAGATAGCGAGATAACTTTGCAATAGAGGGCAGTGTCGTCTGCGAAGAGGGAGAGCTGAACACCTTTTGACGGGATGGGAATGTCGTTGGTGAACAGGATATACAGGAGGGGAGTAAGTACTGAGCCCTGAGGGACACCATCTTTGATGGGGCGCTGAGAGGAGAGCGTGTTTTCGTGTCTAAAACGAAAGGTACGATCCTTCAGGTAAGAGGCCACGAGACGTACAAGAGGGCGGATCACGGCCCTGACTTTACGCTTTTCCGGAAGAGCGTACGTGTGGTGAGTAGGCCCGTCTTCTCGCGCTGCTTATATACTGTCAGGGAAGCGACTGAAATCCAGTTGTTGAGGAAAATTTTCTAGAAAATGCAGAGATTTTTTAATGGGTGGGAATAATTGAATTTATTATAAATAAGAAATTGAAAATTTAATATCTCGGGTAAATATCAACCGATTTTCAAAATTCTTTTTGAGTTATACTTTTTTGAGACTATTTCGAAATCTCTAAATTTTATTTTTGTGAGGTTTTGAAAAATCGGGGTAAATGAAATTATAGCGCAGCAATGCCAGAATTATCGAATGTTGGGGAAAATTATGATACAAATTGTAGTAAGTATACTCCAGCACAAATAGAACACTAATTAAAATAATGTTATAATGATGTATTTGAAGTTTGAAAACTTATAATTACTTTTTTTTTTTTATTGGAGTACACCTAAGAAGGTACGAATTGAATAGTCACCCCATAGTGGCGAAACGAGAGTTCAGAGTTTGTGTTGGGAAACAATTTAATTAATTTTATGTCATGTGCGTCGTCTTAGGGTACGATCTATAGACCGTACTTTGACTTTCCTCAGACTTTACTTTCGAGCTAAGACAATGTCGGTATTTATAGAGCTAACTTCGAAGTCGTGCTGAGTACGCGCTTAGCAAAGCCTAAGTCAACGATTTCGACGACTTACGTAAAACTCAGGATATTATTCAAAACCACCGTATTAATTTTAAATTGTTGTTTTTATGTTACTCTAATTAATTATAACAATAAATAGGTAGTTTTAGACCGTCTTCTAGTTTTAAATAGCATGAATCCATTTTCTATTTACGTAATTTCAATCTTATTTCGAATTTCTTAAAATCTTAATTTTTCTTTTTTTCTGACTTTACACTAATATCGTCCCTTCCGGTCCTCATACGCCCGTTTTCTATTTCATGTAATAATAAATTATTTATGAAATACAATTTGGACTTTTTTTATTTTAAATATATATATTAAATTTTATATAGTAAAATCAAAAACATAATGCGTGGAATGAAGCATACATTAATATTTAGACTGTCAGGGCCTTAGCATAAGGTTAGCGTAATCTTAGCCAGATACAACTATAAACTCAGAATCAAAGTTTATGCTCAGCATATACTTAGCAAAGTTTTTCGTAAGCTAAGTCTGAGCAAAGTCAAAGTACGATCTATAGATCTCAGCCTTAGACTTCGAAATAACTGCCATTTTCGCAATCAACGTCCCAAAAAACGTAAATAACGACAACCATGTCGATTATTAGGTTTATTTATCCCATTTCACCCCCCTAAGAGGTTGATTTGCGGAAAGCCACGAAAGACGTATTTGCTTATTTATTTTTGGGTGTACTCCCACGAAGTTTCGAATCGAAATGTCTATTTAATATTGTTTCGCCATACAAATTTTGAACCACCATTTTACCCTTTTGGGGGGTAGAATTTCGAAATACCATTCCTTATTCCTTGTATACATCATAAAGGGAAACTCTGTGCAAAATTTCAGCTTTTTAGGTCCAAGGGTTTGGGCTGGGCGTTGATGAGTGAGTTAGGACGTGTCTTTTTATATATATATAAATAATAAAATATAATATATAAAATAACGATTTCTTTATATATTAATTATAGTTGATATTTCTCCCGCACCACTTTTTACACTTATATAATTTCCTTTATAACGCATACCACACGACATCATTACTACTTTAATGATATTTTTCTTGTTTCATTAACCGTTATTACGCTAGATAGCTTCATTAAGCAACCAAGCTAATTCTACCGCCACTTATCACAATAATTTTAGTTCGCATTTTGTTTGTTGAAAATAAAGACGAGAAGCAAAGAATCTAAACTGATTTCGGATGAAGACGTTAATTTAATTTTTTATCCCCAAGCGTAATTATGTTTATGAATGCTTACAAAAAATTTACGAGATAAATTCTTCAGACGAGCAGAATTTATTTCTTAGTGTCGTTTCAAATATAGAGCAATAACGTAGGGAATTTCAAGAAAATTTAGATAATTATAATCTTAAAATTTTTAGATTAAACCCTGACGCAGACACTGATTATAACGCTTGAAACTAATTTGAGTATTTAGGTATATAGTCGTATGAAGCGTCAAGTTACGAAACTATATTCATTGCTTTCATCATTCACCATTATCATCATTACAGCCCGTCACAAGGCTACTGCTGAACATAGGCCTCCCCCAAGGAATACCACAATGCACTGTCCTGAGCCACCTGCATCCTCGATGAATCTTCTTCTTCCTGCATATTTTACCAGGTCGTCACTTCATCTAGTGAGGGGACGCTCTACACTTCATCCATCGGTACGAGGCCACCACTCGAGAACCTTTTACCCCATCGGCTATCGGTTCTTCGAGGTATATAGCCGGTCCATTGCCACTTAAGCTTACTAATCCGTTAGGCTATGTCGGTCACTCTGGTTCTACTATGGATATCCTCATTTCTAAGTTTATCATGCAGAAAAACCCCGAGCAAAGTCCTTTCCATAGCTCGCTGAGCGACCTTGAACTTAAGCTAGTGCTAGTGCCTAGCGTAGTGGTACGAGTGGTTTACGACAGTAGTTGAATGGCGGATTCGAACCCATGACCTTTTGAGTTCACGGTTCGCACCCTACTATTAGACTACTGTCTTATAAAAAAAATCATATAAAACGGTTTTAAATAAATAATATAACGGTTTTCGAACTAGAATCATGAAATTTTGCATAAAACAAGGTCTTTCAGCACAAATAAAGGAAATTCTCCGAAAATCGTTAATTTGTAGTTTATTTTTCGTGATTACAAACTTACATTTGCAGTTGGATAATTGACTGTGACTGTGCTGTGACATATATCGATGTATTTGAGATTTTTTTTTTAACTAAAAACTTAAGTTTGTATATCAATACTAGTTAGAGTAATGTTCGGCGCTTTCATAGTTTATAAACTTAAGTAGGTAATTTATTATTTTAGTGAAAGTAGCTGTACAATAACGTCGAAGACGGAGCACACTAATCCTGTACGTGCCAACTCACTCTCGCCTTAAATATACCAATTTATTATATACATTTCGGAGAGGAGCTTAAAACATACTCGGAAAAAATCGATACTCTATTCGCGTAATGGACGAACTATCTAATCTAACTATACAACTTTGTACGGAGTTCATACGAGTCGAACTCGCACTTGTCCAGTTTATTTCTTCAAGTGCTTGTATATCATAATATAGTCATGTGTTAGCTATGAGGATCTGTCACAAAAATCTTATAAAATATGAAAGCTATCTTAATAATTGACAAAGTATTTTATAACCTCATTAAACGTGATAAACGTAAGGTAGCAGTATTTTATACGTCTTACAACTGTACATAGGGCTCCTAATTACTTATCTATAGTCTTTTGTGGGTAGGAAAAAGTCCGAGGCAATACTCCAATGCGGTTTGTGTTTGCGGTTTTCATATTCCCACGATTTTTTTTAGCTTTTCAGACATCTAGGTTTCCGCACGATGTAATCTAGGTTTACTGTCGAACACGTGGTAAATCAGCACATTACCCCTCTAACAGTTTAATGGGTCCTCGCGAGAATCGTAAACGTTTCGCTGCCGTTCTATGAAATCTTACGGCGAGCTACACAGCTCTCGTATTTGTTTAAATAAAATTCATAAAAACTTAAAAGAAGATTTGCACGATTGTGGACCACATCTCTATTCATTCTCAACTATTCATCAATTAGAGATAAAAATGTTCACAGTTCACTTACTTTTCAATTATTTACATTGGATAATTTAATACCAAATGAAGTTTGTGAAATTATTGCTACGCCGAGAAACATCCAATACAATCAACTAAGGAAATGTCTGTCTTAGTCACAGTTTTGTGTATACGATACCCAGTATAACAGTTTAGTTAGCTATTTTGCTATACGTGGCAATTACAGTAAATAATCCGATAACGGCCATCGGTCTGGCTATTTTTGATGTTGCACTAATAAGTATTCAGTATGATTCCCTATTTAATTTTATCAATTACTTACTTATTATTAGTTTATTTAGCAATCTCTTAAATTGACATAACGAAAAAGTAGTAAAACTCAGATTTTTTTACAGCATTTTAAAAATATAATAGGGTATTCTACACCATGTACAAAAAAATCAAAAAACACATATTTATGATAGGTTTAAAAAAAATAAACAAGAAATATTGATTTCTATTTATAAAAATGCATTATAAATTTTATAATTCAATTTTTAGATTTTTTTTATCTGTGCCGGAAATCTCCACAAAGCTATCCGCCATATTAAATTCCGTTGTGAAGTCACTGGTTAAGTAAATTATCTATTGTGCTGTGTGTTGTTTCGAAATTTTTGAAGGTACAATTACGATTGTTGACTTTTATTCCAAATTTTATTGAAAAGGCATCATGGAAGACGGATTCGTAAAAGCAGAAAGTACTAATCTACCAAGGATAAATACATTGGAGGTGGCAAATTTTTTTCGATGCCATCCAGATTTTTGTTCTGCCGAGTTAAGAAATGTTGAAACACCAATGTAAATACCTATCAACAACAACTTTTTTTATAGAAAAGGGGGCAAACGGGCATGCGGTTCACCTGATGACAAGTGATTACCGCCGTCCATAAACAACCGCAATACCAGGGGAATTGGAGGTACATTGCCGGCCTTTTAGAAAGGAGTAATATTGGTCCAGAAAAATCGCCGGTGGTAAACAATTCCACAGAGAAGTTGTACGAGGAAGAAACTTCCTAGTAAAACGCACAGTGGTGGACCGCCAAGCATCTAAATAGTAAGGATGGTATCGTGAATTTTGACGCTATGTGCGTTCGTCATATTTGACGGTTGGAATTAATCCGAACAATTCCTCAGAGCACTCCCCGTGGTAGATTTGATATAAAATGCAAAGGGATGCAATATCTCTATGCAGCAACAGTGAATCGAACCGATTAGAAAGAACTCGGTCGTCGATGATTCGAACCGCTCTGCGCTGGATGTGGTCAAGTGGAAGGAACTGGCACTGGAGTGCCCCGGCCCAAAAATAAAAACAGTATTCTATGTGAGGCCAAACTTGCGCTTTGTAAAGTTGCAAGTAATGTGCCGGCTATACTGTCTCGCTCTGCTGAGCATGCCAAGCTTTTTAGAGGCCAATTTGGTCTTACCTTCCAAGCGACCATGAAACTGCACACTATTCCATATGTCGACACCGAGGATTCCGATGCTAGCTGAGGCAGCAACGGGAATGCCTTGAAACTGAGGAGATACGACAAAGGGGTTCTTTTTAACGGTAAACGCGCAATTTTTTGTCTTTTGTAAAATCTTTTGTAAGATCTTTTATAAAATTTGACTTGCAATACCTATCATGTCATGATATTTTGTTTTGTATAAACTTACATTATAGTACTTACATTAAAGTGATTTTTACAGATGTATAGTTTAGATTTTATAGACAATGCCTTCAGGTCTCTTCTTGCCAGTTTTAACCAATAACTTCTCATATTTAAATCGGTAGGCACTTGAATCCATAACTTCCCGGCGTTCTTATGCTCGTATTTTTACATTCAGGTACAACACACTTATGATAAAGATGATAAATAATTAGTAAACATCCAAAGATATTCTTATTCCTTTGCAAAATCTTCAATCCTAGGAGAGTGACGTCACGAGTTAAACAACATGGCGGCTAGCGTTTTCGCGCGAAAATTTAAAACGATTGATTGAAAGTAATTTTATGGCACCATTCGCTTTAAAAAAATATATATAAACATTATAGTGGTTCATTATCATTCTAGGATTCATTTAAAACACTATTTGAAAATGGGTGTAATACCCTATTACTTAACAATAAGTAAATGTTGGTAGGTGTTTCTATAATTTAATTTATTTGTAACTAAAGGAAATACATTATGTTTTTACACCAGATGGAAGTTAGCGTAGAACATTCCTTTTTTTAACTAAACTGTATGCCAATTAATTGCTCCATAAATGCTCCAGCAGAATCCGAAATTGCTCCAGCTCTATTGTTATTAGTTAATTTATAATTAATTTAAAAAAAAATTAAGTATCAAAAATTTAATTTTGCAATAAAGTATAAAATATCTACTTTTTTAAATTAAATTGTATGCCAATTAATTGCTCCTTAAATGCTCCAGCAGAATCCGAAATTATTCCAGCTCTATTGTTATTAGTTAATTTATAATTAATTTAAAAAAAAATTAAGTATCGGCATTTCAATTTTTTTAAAAAACATGAAATATCTACGTATTAAAATTAAACTGTATGCCAATTATTTGCTCCTTAAATGCTCCAGCAGAATCCGAATTTGCTCCACCTCTATTGCTATTAGTTAATTTATAAATAATTTAAAAAAATGTAAGTATCGAAAATTTAATTTTGCTATAAAACAGAAAATATATAATTTTTAAAATTAAACTGTATGCCAATTATTTGTTCTTTAAATGCTCCAGCTGAATCCAAAATTGCTATACCTCTATTGCTATTAGTTAATTTATAATTAATTTTAAAAAAATTAACCAGGAGGATGTTAGCGTAGAAAATTATTTTTTTAAATTAAATTGTGTGCCAATTAATTGCTCCTTAAATGCTCCAGCAGAATCCGAAATTGCTCCACCTCTATTGTTATTAGTTAATTCATAATTAATTTTAAAAAAATTAACCAGAAGGAAGTTAGCGTAGAACATTATTTTTTTAAATTAAACTGTACGCCAATTATTTGCCCCTTAAATGCTCCAGCTGAATCTAAAATTGCTATAACTCTATTGTTATTAGTTAATTTATAATTAATTTTTTTTTTAAATTAAGTATCGAAAATTTAATTTTGCTGTAAAACAGAAAATATCTACTTTTCAAAATTAAACTGTATGCTAATTAATTGCTCTTTAAGTGCTCCAGCAGAATCCGAAATTGCTCCACCTCTATAGCTATTAGTCAATTTATAATTAGTTTTGAGAAAGAGTGATCCCATTTGAGTAATAGCGCCATCATAAATAGAATGTAGTAACATTCTATGGTTAAAGTCATTTTATCGAACAAAAATTGATTGACTCTCAAGGTGGTACGTAGAATAGATACTAAATGGCATAAACCCAAAAAAATAATATTAACCGGTGAGTTTTGAAATTATGGACTCTTATGAATGAATTGCACAAACATGTTAATAGTTTTTTTGTGTTTAGGCCATCTAGCGTCTTTTTTGCGTAACGCCTAATATAATTGCTCCCTATTAATTAATTAATTTATAATTGTTATTTTTTGTTTAAAAAATTGCTCTACTACTACTATAATTACTACCTTTAAACGAGCAATTCTTGTGTATATATATATATATATATATATATATATATATATATATATATTTAGGTACTCTGAATTAACACATAACCTACATTTTATCCCAGAAAATTAAATAAATCCCGCGGGAATTAAAAAAAACCTTAGTCCACGTGGACGAAGTCGCGGGCATCATTAAGTTAACAGACAAAATATATTTTAATATATTTTATGAATTTATTTTATCTAAGGATAGAAATTGTTTATGTACATTTTTATTTTAATACAAGTAAAAGGCCAGTTACGTGGGCTTAGCCCACTCAGGACATGTTATCTTTAAAATCACTGGTCAAAGACCTTTAGATTGATATAAAATAATAAGCAAAAAGTCCAAAGTCCAAAAGTCGCATCTCAGCTACTCAGCTGTCATTGTCAATTATCTTTAGACTAGGTGACAGAATCTACTCAATAATGTTCTTCTTTAGTTGAGTGCTTAAATTTTGATGCTTTTTCAATGAGTAATAAAAAAAATATCGATATCGATCCGCAATCACATTACAAATCAATTTTGGAAAAACCTAAAAGTTAACCCTACAGTGGTCGGGTGGATTATAATATTTAAAATTTCAGAAAAGTCACTAAAAAATAAATCTTTTGACATGTCAAGTATTAAAAGTCGAAAAGTAGGAGGACGTGCTCAGTGCAGCACGTGCTTGTGCATTTATTTATGATTTATTTTTAAATAATAACTTGCTGGTCGAAGAGTGTATCAACGAATAGAGGAAACACTAGCAATCACATTATTATACACAGCAAACAATAATTTGGGATCTCACTTTGAAATTAATGTGTCATTTTTATTTATTAATATGTAAAAGTTCTTTTATTATTATTATTTGAATAAAAAGGAGGTATAAATGTTTTTGTTTTTTTTTTTAATATAATTAACCGTTGACTAAATGTTACCTTGTTTTATTTAAAATAGAGTATGTATTAGTTAAAGTTGCTATTTTACGGCTTTCTTATTATTTTAGATTGGACTACATATGAAATCTATGTGACCACTTCTTGTTTTTATAAGGCGCGACAACTATAATTTTAAGAAATAGTCTTGTACACTTACTTAGCTGTCATGTTGCCTATTCGTTTATTCGAATTTCCACCTTAGCTTTATATTTTTATATTTTTATTAATTTTCTCAGTGTTAAATTTAAAAGAAGTATAAATTATATTAATACTTATATATATTATGTAAGTTATTTATATGTATAACTTATATAAATATATTACAAAAGCGTTACAAAAACAGTGTGTGTCGTGAAGACACACGACAGAAGTGAAACTTTTGTACTACAGGGAAACATTTCCATTATTCATCAATGATTTTTGAATAACATGGATGGTGTATATCATTCATTTATTTACATAAAATTATATATGTAGAATGGGTAATTGACTATAGTACAGAGACAAATTTTGTAGTTAGGAATAATAATTAATTCGTTTACACGAATTAATTATCCAACGAGTCAAGGATAAACTAGTAACGGAATACGACAAGCGCACCGTTCCATGTCAGAGCCAAGACTGTCCTAACGGCGACCGCGCCGTCCGTTTTATACAAGCAAAACGAGCGCCACTGCAAGTGAAATGGTGCAGGTGTGCGGAACACGTGTTATTTACAAGAATTCTGTCTAACTGCACCGACGGCTACCGCGCCGCACGTGCAATGGTGCTGGTCCCGTCATATACATATGTGTCACAGTGCATCATCTTCTTCGATCTTAAGAAGAGACATATCTGTTTTGTTTGTTAATTAGGTAATTACTATCTATTATATTTGTAATTTTTTTAATAGCACCATCTATTGCTTTCTTTCTATAAGTAGTCATTTTATCAAATCAAAATTGATTAACTTTCATGGTGGTACGTAGAAAAGACGCTAGGTGGCACAAACACAAAAAAATTATTAAGATGGTTGTCTAATCCATTCACAAGAATCCATAATTTCAAAACTCACCCATCAATATTATTTTTTTGGCTTTATACCATTTAGCATCTATTATACGCACCACTTTTGAGAGTCAATCAATTTTTATTCGATGCAATGACCTTTACTATAGAATGTTACTACATTCTATTGACGATGGCGCTATTACTCAAATGAGATCACTCTTTCTCAAAACTAATTATAAATTAACGAATAGCAATAGAGGTAGAGCAATTTCGGATTCAGCTGGAGCATTTAAAGAGCAAATAATTGACATACAGTTTAATTTTAAGAACTATATATTTTCTGTTTATAGCAAAATTAAATTTTCGATACTTACATTTTTTTTAAATTATTTATAAATTAACTAATAACAATAGAGCTGGAGCAATTTCGGATTCTGCTGGAGCATTTAAGGAGCAAATAATTGGCATACAATTTAATTAAAAAAAATTATGTTCTACGCTAACTTCCTTCTGGTTATTTTTTAAAAAATTAATTATAAATTAACTAATGGCAATAGAGATATAGCAATTTCAGATTCAGCTGGAGCATTTAAAGAGCAAATAATTGACATACAGTTTAATTTTAAAAACTATATATTTTCTGTTTCATAGCAAAATTAAATTTTCGATTCTTACATTTTTTAATAAATTAATTATAAATTAACTAATAACAATAGAGCTGGAGCAATTTCGGATTCTGCTGGAACATTTAAGGAGCAACTAATTGGCATATAGTTTAATTTTAAAAAGTAGATATTTTATACTTTATTGCAAAATAAAATTTTCGATACTTAACTTTTTTTTTTAAATTAATTATAAATTAACTAATAGCAATAGAGGTATAGCAATTTCGGATTCAGCTGGAGCATTTAAGGGACAAATAAATGGTGGACAGTTTTATTTAAAAAAGTTGATATTTTATACTTTATTGCAAAATTAAATTTTCGATACTTAACTTTTTTTAAATTAATTATAAATTAACTAATAGCAATAGAGGTATAGCAATTTCAGATTCAGCTGGAGCATTTAAGGGGCAAATAATTGGCGTACAGTTTAATTTTAATAAGTACATATTTTTTGTTTTATAGCAAAATTAAATTTTCGATACTTATTTTTTCTTAAAAATTAATTATAAATTAACTAATAACAATAGAGGTGGAGCAATTTCGGATTCTGCTGGAGCATTTAAGGAGCAAATAATTGGCATACAATTTAATTTAAAAAAATTATGTTCTACGCTAACTTCCTTCTGGTTAATTTTTTTAAAATTAATAATAAATTAACTAATAGCAATAGAGGTATAGCAATTTCGGATTCAGCTGGAGCATTTAATGAACAAATAATTGGCATACAGTTTAATTTTAAAAACTATATATTTTCTGTTTTATAGCAAAATTAAGTTTTCGATACTTAAATTTTTTTAAAATTATTTATAAATTAACTAATAGCAATAGAGGTGGAGCAAATTCGGATTCTGCTGGAGCATTTAAGGAGAAAATAATTGGCATACAGTTTAATTTTAAAACGTAGATATTTTATGTTTTTTAAAAAAATTGAATTTCCGATACTTAAATTATTTAAAAATTAATTTTAAATTAACTAATAACAATAGAGCTGGAACAATTACGGATTTTGCTGGAGCATTTAAGGAGCAATTAATTGGTTTACAGTTTAATTTAAAAAAGTAGATATTTTATACTTTATTGCAAAATTAAATTTTTTATACCTAATTTTTTTTTAAATTAATTATAAATTAACTAATAACAATAGAGCTGGAGCAATTTTGGATTCTGCTGGAGCATTTATGGAGAAATTAATTGGCATACAGTTTAGTTAAAAAAAGGAATGTTCTACGCTAACTTCCATCTGGTTGTTTTTACCTACAAAATTATCGTTTTTTATGAAATAAGTTAACGTAATTTTTTTTCTATGTTTTTTTTATTTCTATTAATCAAAGTAATCAGTAATCACCCATGCAATCGATGCATCGTTGCCAACGCAGTGGACATTTATTGATGAAGTTCCTTAAAGAAATCAGCTGGACAGGAGATAACAAAGTCTTCAAAGGCATTTTGTACTCCCTCTCGGGAATTGAATTTTTTCCCCGTCAAAAAGTTATAAACGAGCATACAGGCCACCTGATTGTAAGTGGAAGCTGTAGCTAATAGACATATACATTTAACCTCGAATAATAATTAATATGCAGACACGTCGTCACCCCTGAGGACTAAGATGGAATGCCTCGTTTCCAGTTAAACGGTCTCCGTATCTCTACACTCACCATAAAAAAAATAGCAGCATTAAGTTGCTATTTTGTGCTAGTATTTTGTTAAAGCGTGGTCCAATCAAACCGAGCCATTCCTACTACAACCATAATATAGCTGCAGCATGCCTCTATCATATGAAATATCTTTATTGAATCTTACGTGATTTGTGAAAGGGATTTCATTTTCAACAAATAACGAACATGTAACACACTATATAATACTTTAATTCAATTTTTGTTAAATTGCGCCATTTTATTGTACTTGACATAAAAAAACAACGAAGTATGAAGTCGCATTCATTTCTTTTGTCAAGCCACAACCACAATGGAGATAAAGCACAAAGGTAGTCGTAGCAAATTATCTGCTTCCGAACTGGGTAATTGTAAGCGTGGGCCGGGGTAAATTAGAACTATATTTGGTGGCCTGATATTTACACGACGTTATAAAACATTGTTAAGCCTACGTTGAGTTTTATAGCAAAAAAGTTATAAAATGAACATCATGCTAATTTGTTACCAATTACCTTCTCCAGTCTAAGTTTGTGACCGAATCCTAGTTTTATTCTGTTTTGGTATTAATATCAAAGAGAGCAATTATCAAGTTGGTATAAACGTTTTAATCAGACTGGAACCACTCGCTTGGCCACCCACGTTACATGAAGTAATTACTCTCTTTGAGTCATTGACTTTGAAACGTTTGAAATGTTTTGTTGTGAATAAAATGCTAAGAATTCGCTTTGAGTAAAATATACATGAATATAATATTTATGTCAGTGTTTTCGAGCGGCAAAACTACTGAAATTTGAAATATAAACATTTTGCGTTTCAATTCATGTGAAAAAATTATACACGGGATCGTGCAAAAATATTTGACGCGATTTCCTACAGTCTATATTCCTAACAGACATACCGTTAACTGATAGTATATATATATATATATATATATATATATATATATATATATATATATATATATATATATATATATATATATATATATTAATTTACATACATTTGCCAAATTAAACAAATGTTCGCTGAAAGTGATAGAGATAGAGAGAGAGAGAAAGAGAGAGAGAGAGAGAGAGAGAGAGTCTATTCATTTGCAGTATTTGTTCGAATATAATAAATTAAAAAAAAAACAAACATACATATTATACGTTCCCGTCTGCTTGCCTGTTTTTGTATATTATATATTTGCCTCCCATTTTTAGGAAGTATAACAAAGCATGAATACAACAAAACTAATAATAAAACAAAAACAAATATAGCAAAAATTATTAGATATTTCCTAAAAAAAAAGTTCATAAAACTGTAAAATATAATTTAAAATTAAAAATTTTGTACAGCCGACTTCAATATAGGTTATTTAAGAATAACTCAATAAACATTGGTCTGCCCTTGATCAAATTCATATGGGACCACACGAGAACTATCAGCTTTCATATAAAAAAAGAATCATCGAAATCGGTTCGCCCAGTACAAAGTTATGAGGTAACACACATAAAAAAAAACATATACTCGAATTGAGTACCGTCTCCTTTTTGGAAGTCGGCAGAAAACCAAAAAGGATGTGGTGATTTATAATTCATAAACACAAGTTGATGAAGTGCTAAAGAAGTCAAATCGCAGGAATAAAAGGATGTAGACAACTCAGGACCAGAAAATGTAGCACAATTATTGATATCAAATTTCGTCAACTATAGAATTTTTTTAAGTTATTAATATTAAACGTGGTAGAGACACGCTGCAGCTATATTATAGTTGTAGCACGAATGGGTCGGCTCGACCGGGGAAGGAACACGATCTTACCGCATACCAGCGTAAAATAGAAGCATTACACTGCTGTGTTTCGTATGGTGAGTGTAGAGAAACGGAGACCCTTTTTACTGTAAACGAGGCACTCCATCTTAGTCCTCATGGGTGACTACGCATCTGGATTTTGATTCATAATCGAGGATAGAATCTATGCTCGATTATGAAATTCATCTGATGAAGATGTGTATAGGCCACAGCAAACACTTACCATAGGTGGACTGTGTGCTCGTTTGTCACCAGTATCCTATAAAAAAAAAACCTCCAACGCCTGTCCTAAAAATCTCGTTTACACTTTGAAATACTTTTACTGTTGAACAAAGGCCTTGACAAGGAATGCCATTAAACTGAGATGGTTATTCCGACAGTGTCTGACACTGTGATCACAAACCCGCTTGCTCAGCGTGGCGATTAAGGGCAAAACCTCTCAATGGTATGCACTAACAGGTGGACAGCGGGGCTGAGAATCCCTGGGAAGGGGCAGGATATCACCAAAAAGTGGATAGAAGAAAAATGTAAGATTGCACTTTCTGGGGTTCAGAGAAGTTCAAAGAGAGGGAGAGGACATACTAATCCTGGAAGTAGGCCACACAACTTTAACTGTTGAATTACACACGGTAATTCAAGAATTAAAGTCCAAATTATTGAACTTTAACTGTTGCATTCTAGATCCCAATTCTCTATCTAACTCTGAATGAATTTGTCGTGGTAGAGGTGCCATGCTGCAGCTATATGATAGTTGTAGCACGAACGTGTCACAACTATCATATAGCTGCAAGCATGGCACCTCATGTGTGAATGTCTGTAGCTTAATGGCAGGGCGCGGACCGCGAGCTCGAAAGGTCTTGGCTTCGAATTCCGTCATTCGACCACTGTCGTAAACCACTTCTAACACAAGCATTTTAATCTTACCATAAGTGGGATATTTGTAATGTATAATAGCATCACTAGTATTTTTTTATTAAAGAATATGGTTCGTCTCGACCAGGAAAGATCACGCTCTCTTAGAATACCAGCATAAAAGTAGGTGTTTCATATGGCGACTGTAGAGAACCCTTTTATTGGAATTGAGGAATTGTATCTTGGTTCAGAGTGACAAGACATCTACGTTTTGATTCCCAATCAAGGATCTAGATGTAGGTGTCTATGGACCATAATATTCACTTACCATCAAGAGGACTGTATGCTCGTTGGCTACCTTTAATCTAAAAAAAAGATTTGAGAAACTGTGCCAGGTGCAAATAGTTAATAAAATAAAATGAGTAATAAAGATTTAGTATGGATGAATTTAGGAAATGTAGATAAATAGAACGTTGCAAAATATTAACACATCATACATTATAATTCAATGTAAATAAATACGTATAAGAGCACTTACGTAACTTTTTAATAAAACAAAAACATAGTGTAAAATAATATAAGAAGAACAAAATAACAAGGGATACATTTTTATAATATACTAACTGGTACTTGGCGCGTTGCTGCCACAAAAGAAATAATTCTAGAAATATCGCTTTAAATTTGAAAGAGCAGTGTTGTTTAATTAGGAATGATAATACATTCATTGAAGTTGAATGATATATAACTGTCGGTACGATACGCGCGCCACCTACTGTAAGTTAATTGTACTATGTCTATAATCTTGGCGCAAGTGCAAGCAATAAGTTGTCAAAATTTAGGGTAGTATGGCAGCGCATAAAACACGAACAAACATAATTTTTTATATATTAGATAATATATAAAATATCACTTGTAAAGAGAAAGAGGGCGATAAAAGAGTCAGATAAATCAGATTGAATTATTATTGAGATTATCGAGATTATTATAGAGTATTTTCGAAGCAGTATCTTTACTAAAGATGTTAAAAAGATTTAACCATCTTTCTGTTTAGACTGAAGGCTTATTTTTCATTTAGGAGCCACGAGACTAAGAGTGTGACCGAAATATTTGGGTTCTGTTGCTAAAGGTAGATATTGTAATATTTTTTCTGACCGGATAGTAGTTTTCACTAGTATTGTCCAACATGTTGCGATAATTTCTTAGTATGAACTTAAAGTAGGGTCTTTCTTAAAATAAACATGATGGGAGCTCGGAGATGTTTCAATAACAGTGGCATCATTTAACAGTTGCCATTAAGTCGACGTCATGAAGACAATTTCGATTTTTGTAAAACCGTCGGAGGTACGAGGTGATATTGAAGCATTTGACAAGTAGTATTTTTACCATAAAATTATGTTCTACCTTATGACGGAACAATGTTATAGGGTAATGTTAATTGTGTTAAGATTATAAATCATAATGAACAGGAAGCTGTTTGTTCGCAAGTGATTATTTTCTATATAACTGTCTTACTAATGTTCCGTTTCTGTTGTCTTCATGATTAGGTAAGAATATTGTAGTAATTACGAGACATAATAAGAATTAGTCTGTGTATTCCTTACATTACTTTGTAGGTTTACATACATACATACATATAATCATGCCTCTTTCCCGTAGGGGTAGGCAGATACCACTTCTTTCCACTTGCTACGATCCTTACATACTTGTTTCGCTTCGTCCACTTTCATTATTCTCTTCATACATGCTCTACGGTTTAGGGTGCTCTTGACCTGGCCATTTTTCAAGACGTCCCTGATCTGGTCTTGAAATGTCCGCCTAGGTCTACCCCTTCCAGCACTTTCATTCACTTGAGTGTGAAAGTAGGTTTAGGTCAAGGCATTATTGGTTCTAAATGAAAATTCTACTTCAGAGAAACGAAGACCCACCGTCAAGGGTGTGGGGGTGGGGGGGGGGGCTGAGATATTTAATATCCCGATGTTTTAATCATCCCGGTATGACTTCAGAGCAGAGAAGGAGAGGATTGTCCAGTATATACAGAATGAGCTTGCTGTATCTGGAAGTCTTGCAGTGGTATGCTTGGGCTTAGAAAGCCAATGGTAGTACCAAACCGCCTTCTTAAAAAATTTAAATTTAGGAGGATTTTTTAAATTTCAGCAGCCTCACGTATCATTACAATTGTGGTTTATCAAATCCATGGAGCAAATACAAAAAGGAGGTATTGTAATTAGATTTCACTATGTGTTCACTAATGTCCTGTCATGTAAATGTAATGTCACGTGGTCCTTCACAGCTGGCCGTATGAGGAAGCTCGAGGTCGCTCATCGAGCTATGGAGAGGGCTATGCTCGGAGTTTCTCTGCGTGATAAACTTAGGAATGAAGATATCCGCAGTAGAACTAAAGTAACCGACATAGCCCAACGGATTAGTAAGCTGAAGTGGCAGTGGGCCGGCCATATAGCTCGAAGAACCGACAACCGATGGGGAAGAAAGGTTCTCGAGTGGCAGCCTCGTACCGGTAGGCGAAGTGTAGGGCGACCCCCCACGAGATGGAGTGACGACCTGGTAAGACATGCAGGAAGTCGATGGATGCAGGTGGCTCAGGACCGTGCTTTGTGGCATTCCTTGGGGGAGGCCTATGTTCAGCAGTGGACTTATGAAAGGATGTAATGATGAATGATGATGTGTTCACTAACGCGTGATAATTTGCGGGGTGAGGGGATTTAAGCTCCGCGCACTTTACACTATCTACATCTACCGATAAATAATACATAAACTACTCGAATCGTTCCATATCGTCTATCTGAGTAATTTTTACACGATAAAACATAACACTTCATCCTTTTCTTCTTAATACTACGAAAATACACCGATTTGTGATTATCAACACATAAGCGCACAGGAAGAATGCTAATAGTATACTAACTAAAGCCACGCCCACTATGATGACGTCAAGACCTACTTAGAATCACAGTGCACAGTTGCTTATGCCGTCTCGTCTTTGTATTTGATTTATGATCAAATTTAATGTATGACGGAGGCCGTTAAGGACATGAACACATGTTGCAGACTTCTCGGAGCGTAGTTGTTTCACTTCAGCTACTTACGAGGGTGGCACTGAAACTTCTTAGAAAATCAAAAACTGAACAAACTAGCAAGTTATTAGTTTTATTATATCTTTTAAAAATAGTGTCCATTTACATCAATACATCGCTGCATCAGATGGAACCAATGAGAAAAGCACTTTGCCTGTTCATCCTTAAGGGTCTCTTCGATGGTATTTTGAAACGCAGCCACTGATTACTCGGCGTCCATAAAACGTTTTCCTCGATGTTTTTATTTTATTTTCGGAAATATCTAAAATCGCATGGTGCGAGGTCGGGACTATAGGGCGGGCGACCCAGTAATTCCACGTCTGACATCGCCAAGTAGTCGATTGTTTGCTTGGCGGTGTGCGACGAGGCGTTGTCGTGGTGAAAGAGGTCGTTTATCTCGAACTTTTTCCAAGACATGTGGCAAGCAATTGTTAGTGTTACACTCTGCAGTAACTGTTTTTTGATCCTCTAAAACAATTGTTGCGTAATGACCACCTGTCCTTCCGAAGAACGAGGCCACCATCTTTTTTCCCACGCTTCGACCTCTATTCACTTTGGTTAGAAACTCGTCGGAAAGAAACACCCAGACAGCAGACTGCCTCTTAATTTCAGGATCATAACAATAAATCCAGCTTCTGTCATCCGAATCTGCTGATATGTCGCTCTTTTGTGAGTCTCTATCATACGCCGCACAATACTGATGTTATCTTCAGTCGTCGCCGTAGAAGACCGTCCCTCACGCAGATCATGGGTGAAATTAGTGCGACCACGTTTAAACTCATTAAACCAGTTGTAGACAGTGGCAGGAGATGGAGCTTCATCGTGAAAGGCCGATCGAAGTTTATCATAACTTTCTTGTTGACTTAAATTACATCGAAAATCATAAAACGAAAAATTTCTCGTGTTAAATTCATGCTGACGTGACACAGACAATTTTCGATTTGCCACTAAATCGTAAACAAATGACAAATTAATAGAATACATACACAATAATATTGGCAAAGAGTTCGATTTTCAGAATTTGAACTTATTTTTTTATTATATCGTTTACAAGTGGCTAGTTATAAAAACTTTCAGTGTCGTATATGTATTTTCACGCGGGTATTTATAGATTTTATATAAGAGAGACCACATTCAAAACCAAGCTTGTACACTTCTGATTCTTATAAGGGGTAATTAGTATTACACTTGACGGATGGTAAAAACTGACTCGGTGGTTTGTAGTTTTCTAATGGAAGCTCACTTCCAAGATGTTGGCAATTTTGTCTGTGACACCACTTATAAGCTGACCGACTCCATTCGCTCACTGTGACGCAGGTGCCGCGCCGGCCCCTAAGCTTGTTGTCGTGCAAAACTCACTTGAAACAGTGGTAGAGCCACGCGGCAGATTTTGCTGTCGCAAGGATGGGCCGGCTCGAACCGGGGTGGTACCACGACCTTACAGAATACCAGCGTGAAGTAGAGGTTTGGCCGTTGTGGCCGGAGGCCCAATTCGCCCCCCCCCCCACATCAAAATAGTATCGGAATTTAATAAAAGACTACCCCAGGAGGGTACTAGCACCCCTGGAGAATCCCTCGCTGAACATCCACGACCAAATTACTCCACTCCTGAGCGTGGTTGCGCAGGCTGCCCCGCGTATTCAGGGGGGGGGGGATGAAATTCCGCACGCGACTAATACTGCTCGGTGCAAGCGGAGCAATAAAACCAAGGCGACCCCTGTCACGCTATCCGTGAATTTTTGCAACATCAGGGGACTTCATTCCAACCTTAACGCTGTCCATTACCATCTAGAGACGGCGAATCCAGCCTTGCTCTTTTTAACCGAGACTCTAAACGAGAAATTGGAACACTCCTTTGTGCCCCGGGCTGGAGTTTGCGAATACGTCACAGAGGAAATCTGTTTCCGACGCCTCGGCAGTCTTGAAGGTACGGACTTATCCATCCTATGGCTGCGTGTAGACAGCGACGACCATCCCCGCGTTTATGGGTGCCTCTATAGTTCCCCTAACGGTAATACCGACACAGCCCGACTCATCGACTACGTCCAAATGGCTGCAGACTCCGTGCTACAACAGGTCCCATCCGCAGAGATCGTGATACTCGGTGATTTTAACGCCCACCACGCTGAATAGCTTGGTTCCCGTTTAACCGATCATTTGAGTAGATCTGTCTATGACTTTGCCTTAGCATATGGTCTAACACAACTGGTTACTTCGCCTACGCGGATCCCAGATGTGGAAGACCATGTACCTTCCCTGTTGGACCTTCTGCTGACTTCTCATCCGGACGGATATCAGGTCTCCGTCGATGCCCCTTTGGGCTCTTCGGACCATTGTCTGATCCGGAGTACGGTGCCACTCACGCTCCAATCGCAGTTGCGATCTACAGCTTGCCGCCGTGTTTGGCACTATAGGTCAGCTGATTGGGACGGGATGCGGTCTTTTTTTGAATCCTACCCTTGGGGGCGGGTTTGCTTCTCGCCGGAAGATCCCAGCGTTGTTGCCGATTCTGTTGCTGATGTGGTACTTCAGGGTATGGAACTTTTTATTCCATCCTCTGTGGTGCCCATCGGAGGCAGATCCCAGCCATGGTTTGGTCGCTCCTGTAAAATAGCATCACGCTATAAGCAGGAGTGCAACCAGGCCTGGGCTGACGCATCAACGTCTCGGGATGTAAACATCAGCGCACTTAAAAAGAAGTATAATTCCGCCTCCAGGTCCTTCAAAAGCGTCATTGCCAAGGCAAGGTCTGAGCACATCGGCAGAATTGGCGAGAAGCTAGTTCGCCTTCCTTCGGGAACCCGTGCATTCTGGTCTCTCGCCAAGGCTGTCCAAGGGAACTTCTGTCAACCACCTCTTACATCTCTGCACAGAGAGGACGACTCACTGGCCCATGCCGCAAAGGAGAAAGCCAATCTGTTGAGCTCTCTTTTTGCATCCAACTCGACTCTAGATGACGGGGGGAACACACCGCCGACCATCCCGCGATGTGAGTGCTCCATGCCGGATGTGCGATTTACTCAGCGCTCGGTCCGCAAAGCACTCTTCTCCTTGGACGTCAGCAAGTCGAGTGGGCCCGATGGAGTCCCTCCCATTGTGCTCAAGACGTGTGCTCCAGAGTTGGCACCGGTTTTAACGCGTCTTTTCCGGTACTCCTACTTCCAAGGCGTAGTCCCGAACTCATGGAAGACAGCTTTAGTACACCCGATCCCTAAAAAAGGCGACCGCTCAGACCCGTCCAACTACAGGCCTATCGCCATCACCTCCTTGTTCTCCAAAATAATGGAAGCCATTATAAACAGCCAGCTCATGAGGTACCTTGAGGATCACCAACTGATTAGTGACTGCCAGTACGGTTTTCGTCGGGGTCTATCAGCTGGTGATCTTCTGGTCTACCTACCTCATAGATGGGCGGAGGCAGTAGAATCCAAGGGGGAGGCATTGGCCGTTAGTTTGGACATAGCGAAGGCCTTCGATCGGTTCTGGCACAATGCGCTTCTTTCGAAGCTTCCTTTCTATGGGCTTCCTGAGAAATTGTGCAAATGGATAATCAGTTTCCTTGCTGATCGGAGCATCAAGGTCTTAGTAGACGATGCATGCTCTGATTTCAAGCCTATCAACGCTAGTGTTCCACAAAGCTATAGCACGCAGCTTTGTGGAACATCAGCGTTGATAGGCTTGAACCAACGCTGTTTCTTCTGCATATCAATGATATGTTGCAAACTGGTGACATTCATTGCTATGCAGACGACAGCACTGGTGATGCCTTATATACCGGCCGTACCAATATTTCTCGGGAAAACGTCGCCGAGTACCGGGACAAACTTGTGTCTGAAGTCGAGTCTTTGCTGAACAAAGTCTCGGATTGGGGGCGACTAAATCTAGTCCAGTTCAATCCTCAGAAGACACAAGTTTGCGTGTTTACTGTTAAAAGAACCCCTTTGTCGTATCTCCTCAGTTACAATGCACTCCCCTTGCTGCCTCAGCTAGCATCGGAATCCTCGGCGTCGACATATCGAATAGTGTACAGTTTCGTGGTCACTTGGAAGGGAAGGCCAAATTGACCTCTAAAAGCTTGGCATGCTCAGCAGAGCGAGACAGTATTTCATGCCGGCACATTACTTGCAACTTTACAAAGCGCAAGTTCGGTCTCACATGGATTATTGTTCTCATCTCTGGGCCGGGGCACCCTAGTGCCAGCTCCTTCCACCTGACTGCATCCAGCGCAGAGTGGTTCGAATCGTCGACGACCCAGTTCTTTCTGATCGGCTCGATACACTGGTACTGCTTAGTGACGTTGCATCCCTTTGCATTTTCTATCGAATTTACCATGGGGAGTGCTCTGAGGAATTGTTCGGATTAATTCCAGCCGCCAAATTTCACGAACGCACATCGTGTCCAAATTCACAATATCATCCTTACCATCTGGATGCTTGGCGGTCCATGACTGTACGTTTTACTACGAGTTTTCTTCCTCGTACAACTTCTCTGTGGAATTGTTTACCACTTGCGATTTTTCTGGACCGATTCGACTTAGGCACCTTCAAGAAAAGAGCTTACACCTTTCTAGAAGGCCGGCAACGCATCTGCAATTCCTCTGGTGTTGCGGTTGTTCATGGGCGGCGGTAGTCACTTACCATCAGGTGAGCCGCAGGCTCGTTTGCGCCCACTTCTATAAAAAAAAACTTGACGTGCTGAGGCTTGGCGACCAGGTGTTTGCTGTTACTGATCTCTTGCGCTCCTTAAAATTAAGATTTGCCACGGTAACTAAGTGTGAAGGGGATACGAAATGACGAAGCGATTATTGGGCCCAAATTAATAATTAATAATTAAAAGTTGAAGGTACGCTACACTTATCATGATATCGAGACAACAAAAGCCTCAGTTCCCTCCATTACCGTAAGTGCTTTAAAGTACTCCAAACATCGGGACTTAAGAATAAGTTTCATTAAATGCGATAAAATGCGCAAAAGTAGTTTTAATCAATGTGAAGTGTCCGCGTAAATATAAGAAATTATTGATTCAATTGGTATTTATAAAATAAATATAAACCACGCCTGCCAACGAGGCTTTTTCGGCCGCCTGATGGATATATCTTTATCAGCCCGTAAAGTTAATAAAATTAATCGTCACACTTGGCAGTCGGCATAACAATCACAGTAACAGCTGATGTCTGGTGCCTTTTAACGCTGCTTCACTTCGCTGGTCTGGATATTTTACGTCTGGTGTAGGGAAATTATCATACTGCCATCAGTCGTAATCCACTTAATCTTTCTGACATTTCCCAATAATCGTCTTTCACAATACATTAACCATGATGGTTTTTTTACACTTAGAAATGTTTTAACAAATCCTACTGATTGTTGGTGGGGAACAGCTTCGTCGATGCGACGATATCGGCTATGCGTGGAAAAACCCGCACGCGCAGTGTGAGCGTAAGTATGTTTGATCTGTCAAGTTTACTCATCAGTGGTTTTAAAAAAGTCTGGTAAAGAACAAGAAAACAAAACAAAACAAAACATTTAGCACGATTAGAAAACAAACATAAAATGTTACTAAGTAAATAACGTAATTCATGCATACATATAATTACAAACAAAATAAACATTTTCATCAAACAAATTCTAAACTTTTGTTAGCTCCAACTTTGATTTGAAACCACGGACCTTAGTAGCTTAGTAATCAGGGTCAGGTTGACCCAGACACTTCAAGGTGCTTAGTATAACAGTTTGTTTAAAGTAATAAAACCATTTTGTTAAGGAAACAATAAGGCCAAAATATATTGAAGCCCCTTTCATTAGTTATCAGTAGACTTCATTACGAAAGAATAATTGTAGGAGTTGACTGATTACATTGAGGGTGGTAATTTGACGGCCTCTGAAAGAGAAATTAGTCAACAAAATAATGTCCATTTTTATGTCACTGAGTCTTGAGATTTAACAAAATTTCCGTAAGTATTCTTATTAGTATTTCATTTTTGTCCTTTTTTCTAAATATTTTAAAAACACACAAAATAATCCTTAATTAAAAGTTAATATCATTTAAGCTTTTTACATTTCTCTGGAAGAAATATAAAAGTTAAATCTAGGCTTGTATTAACTGTCGTCTCGTTAAACGAAACTTATGGAGTATTAAAACTTGACAATTTATAAATTTAATATCACATTTTCTTTCAAATAAATCGATGAATGTTCTACATTTCTATAGCTATGATTGGAACTAATAAGAAACTTGGCACCCTTTCAATTTCCAACTGTTTTATCGGCGAAACCGTCAACCCCGAATGTCTTTTGTATCGAACTTGGGCCCCTTTCCAGATTTATGTTTTAGGTAGGATAAAAGAGGTAAGAGAGGACAGGTTTTCAGGGTATAACTTCAGTTCGGAGCTTGGCAAAACAATAATTATATATTGGGTAATAATCTTTAAATATTTAATTTTATGTAAAACTCCATATACTAATTTTTTAATATAATGAATACCCGCGGCTTCGCTTTCGTGGAATTGGAAATTACGACAATTTTGTTTATAATTGGTCTCTTAGGAACTATACTTTTTTGAGAACTGGCTTACCGTATCGCGTGTGTCGTGTACCCATAGACCTAATATTTTACTTTATATAATTATTAACTTACATGCAAAATTTGAAGTTTCTCATAGAAAGAAGAAATTAGATATAGTTTGTTAAGTAACATATTATAACGGTTTGCTTTCAATAATAACATATTATAAGTTTCGTAATTGGTTACTAAAATGGTACCCAACTCAGCAGTCTTTGTACTGACAAAGTAATTCGACGCTCGTGTTCTGTGGTTGCCATAGATCAGACATTAGACAATAATCGTAACAGTATTCATTACTAAGTATACAATTTTAAGTAAAATGCACACAAATATTAAAACCATTACACGTATACATTAGATATGTACATATTTATTATATAATATAAGTAACGATTACTTAGACTACAAAGAAACGAATAAAAAGAATAGAAGAGTATTTAATATACAGTATTTAAAAATAAGTTGTCTTTTGAATATTTAGTAGGAGTTATATTTAAACGAACCAATTGAATCATATTTATAGTTAAATAAAAAAATAAAAGTTATACGGAAATAACCCAATTTTAAAGCCAAAAGATAAATCCCCTTTATTTCTTACCCCGTGGAAATTTCCAAAAAATTCAGAAAATAGTTATTACCTACTTATATGCCTAATTTGAAGTTTCTCATAACTATCGTTATAAGATAATTTAAATTTAAAAATTTTGTACAACCGACTTCAAGTCAGACCTTGATCAAATTTATATGGGACCACATGAGAAGCATAGCTTTCAAATAAAAAAGAATCATTGAAATCGGTTCACCCAGAAAATGAGGTAACACATATAAAAATCATATAGTCGAATTGAGTACCGTCTCCTTTTTGAAGTCGGTAAAAAATCAGGCAACCTTAAAGCAAAAAGATAAATTCTCTTTATTCCGGATCCCGTGGGAATTTAGAAAATTCCTTATTTCTTGTCTACATTATAAAGGGAAATCTGTGCAAAATTTCAGCTTTCTAGGCCCAAGGATGTAGTAGTAAGTGATGTAAGGATGTAAGGTCAGTGAGTAAATTAGGACTTGTCTTCTTATATCAAGAAAATAATATCTCTAAATTTTATTTAAATGAACGAGGGACTATTTTATGTTAATATAAATCGTAATACTACTGAACGAGAAACCAAAAAAATTTACATTAGTTGTATAATTACATTAATTAATTTTACAATAAATTGAGTGATTTAAAAAGAGATAAGTTTTTTCTTTTATGATTCTATTTTAACTGACTTTCATAAAAAAAATAGTCCAACATAGAATTTACTTTAAGTTTCTTTTTAAAATGTTATATTGATGATTAGATGGTAGAATATAATAGAATGGAACAGAACAGAATATAATAGAACAGCAAGTGTCTACAGTAGTCCATGGACACTTGCAACCAATAATAATTAATAGTAATTAACACTAATTGCAGGCTCCTTTTAAGCAATAGCTTGCACAGCTGTTTTCGGTCCGAAGGATTGTTGTGCTATTTTGCGACAAAAATAGGCAAGAGTGTGGTTCCAACCTAGACAGACTTACTTAGAAAAATAAATTTTTGTCGTGGAAAGAATCGGCAATAAACCCAGCAGGACTTTTTTAAATAATATAAATTTGAATATACTATTATGTTGAATCACTAAATATATAAACAATTAATATATCTCTACATACTCGTAGTATAAAACAAAGTCGCTTTCCACCGTCTGCACGCTTAGATATTTTAAACTACGCAACATATTTGGTTTTCATCTATAGACAGATCTATAATACATGCATATTATACGATATATAATTCTTTTGTCCGTTTTCAGTCATATACACGTGAAATCCTCCTAAAAGGGTCCTCCTGGACCGATTTTGATGAAAAATTTTGTGTGTGATTAAGTCGATTAGAGAATGTTTAGATTCACAATTACCTTATTATAATTAACATTAACATTAACATTATTATACATTAACAAAAACCCAGTAGGTGGGTAATTCTCAGAAATCACGAAGACAGAGCTCAAAAAAGTTAAGAACATTAAATCGTCCCTATTCCACTTGTATCTCATTCACAACAGTCAATTCCTTATAAATTAATCCTTTCCCGCTTGGAAAAGTCTCACAATATTTATATCAAATACCAGATACAAGGGCTTTGCTCTTCCACATTAAAAAAAATGAGGAGAAGGTACACGACTCCACACACACCGTGTGCGGTGAAAGCCAACCAACCAACACGCTCCCCCCGAAGGGGACGTTAAGTTGGGAAGTGGATCGTAGCCAACAGCAAAATAACTGGCGTACCAGTAAAAGAGGACTTAGCCCCTTGGTACTGGGTAAGCACAAACATCAACCGAAGTCGCGCATGTCAATGCGTGTAAATGCCATACAGAATACGATCAAATCCAGCCACAGTGAATGTAAGTCGCTCGGATTAGGCAACAATAGGCACAATGGCCATAAAAAGCCCTCCGTGAGCGCCACCACCTGCCAGACCACCGTTTCTGCAGATGTGATGTAAGTGTAAGGCATCCACCTATTGCCTGAGCAGCACGGTCAATTGGCAGCAGAGCGTGTCATGTGTCTACCGCTCACTTAAAGGGAATGGGATCCCACGTTGCGCGGCTTTCGGCCACAGCCTTGAGAGCCTCATCAGTCATTAACAGTGGTAGAGCTAAGCGGTGGCTTTTGTTGTCGCACAGATGGGCCAGCTCGAACCGGGGTGGTACCACGACCTCACAGAATACCAGCGTGAAGTAGAGGTTTACCTCTGCGTTGCGCTTGGTGAGTGCAGGTGGCCGGAGGCCCAATTCCCCCCCCCCCCCCCATCAACATGGTAGTGGAATTAAATAAAAGACTACCCCAGGAGGGTACCAGCACCCCTGGAGAATCCCTCGCTGAGCATCCACGACCAAACTACTCCACTCCTGGGCGTGGGTGCTCAGGCTGCCCCGCGTATTCTGGGGGGGGCGAAATTCCGCTCAAGACGAAACCTGCTCGGGGCAAGCGGAGCAAGAAGACAAAGGCAACGCCTGCCACGCTTACCATGGATTTCTGCAATATCAGGGGACTTCATTCAAACCTTAACGCCGTCCACTACCATCTGGAGATAGCTAAGCCGGCCTTGCTCTTTCTTACCGAGACACAGGTGTCCTCTCCGGCTGATACTTCGTATCTCTCCTACCCGGGGTACAAATTAGAACACCCGTTTGTGCCCCGGGCTGGATTTTGCGTGTATGTCAGAGAGGACATCTGTTTTCGACGCCTCGGCAGTCTTGAAGGTACGGACCTGTCCATCCTATGGCTGCGCGTAGACAGCGACGACCATCCCCGCGTCTACGGGTGCCTCTATAGGTCCCATAGCGGTAATGCCGACACAGACTGACTCATCGACAACGTCCAAATGGCTGCAGACTCCGTGCTACAACAGGTCCCATCCGCAGAGATCGTGATACTCGGTGATTTTAACGCCCACCACGCTGAATGGCTTGGTTCTCGTTTAACCGATCATGCGGGTAGATCTGTCTATGACTTTGCTTTGGCATATGGTCTAACACAACTGGTTACTTCGCCTACGCGGATCCCAGATGTGGAAGACCATGTACCTTCCCTGTTGGACCTTCTGCTGACCTCTCATCCGGACGGATATCAGGTCTCCGTCGATGCCCCTCTGGGCTCTTCGGACCATTGTCTGATCCGGAGTACGGTGCCACTCACGCTCCAATCGCAGTTGCGATCTACAGCTTGCCGCCGTGTTTAGCACTATAGGTCAGCTGATTGGGACGGGATGCGGTCTTTTTTTGCATCCTACCCTTGGGGGCGGGTTTGCTTCTCGCCGGAAGATCCCAGCGTTGTTGCCGATTCTGTTGCTGATGTGGTACTTCAGGGTATGGAACTTTTTATTCCATCCTCCGTGGTGCCCATCGGAGGCAGATCCCAGCCATGGATTGGTCGCTCCTGCAAAATAGCATCACGCTATAAGCAGGAGTGCTACCAGGCCTGGGCTGACGCATCAACGTCTCGGGATGTAAACACTAGCGCACTTAAAAAGAAGTATAATTCCGCCTCCAGGTCCTTCAAAAGCGTCATTGCCAAGGCAAGGTCTGAGCACATCGGCAGAATTGGCGAGAAGCTAGTTCGCCTTCCTTCGGGAACCCGTGCATTCTGGTCTCTCGCCAAGGCTGTCCAAGGGAACTTCTGTCAGCCATCTCTTCCATCTCTGCACAGAGAGTACGACTCACTGGCCCATGCCGCAAAGGAGAAAGCCGATCTGTTGAGCTCTCTTTTTGCGTCCAACTCGACTCTAGATGACGGGGGGAACACACCGCCGACCATCCCGCGATGTGAGTGCTCCATGCCGGATGTGCGATTTACACAGCGCTCGGTCCGCAAAGCACTCTTCTCCCTGGACGTCAGCAAGTCGAGTGGGCCCGATGGAGTCCCTCCCATTGTGCTGAAGACGTGTGCTCCGGAGTTGGCACCGGTTTTAACGCATCTTTACCGGTACTCCTACTCCCAAGGCGTAGTCCCGAATTCATGGAAGACAGCTATGGTGCACCCGATCCCTAAAAAGGGCGACCGCTCAGATCCGTCCAACTACAGGCCTATCGCCATCACCTCCTTGTTCTCCAAAATAATGGAAGCCATTATAAACTGCCAGCTCATGAGGTACCTTGAGGATCACCAGCTGATTAGTGACCGCCAGTACGATTTTCGTCGGGGTCGATCAGCTGGTGATCTTCTAGTCTACTTAACTCATAGATGGGCGGAGACAGTAGAGTCCAAGGGGGAGGCATTAGCCGTTAGTTTGGACGTAGCTAAGGCCTTTGATCGGGTCTGGCACAAAGCGCTTCTTTCGAAGCTTCCTTCCTATGGGCTTCCCGAGAAATTGTGCAAATGGATCACCAGTTTCCTTGCTGATCGGAGCATCAAGGTCGGAGTAGACGGTGAATGCTCTGATTTCAAGCCTATCAACGCTGGTGTTCCACAAGGCTGCGTGCTATCACCAACGCTGTTTCTCCTGCATATCAATGATATGTTGCTAACTGGTAGCATTCATTGCTATGCAGACGACAGCACTGGTGATGCCTTATATACCGGCCGTGCCAATATTTCTCGGGAAAACGTCGCCGAGTACCGGGACAAACTTGTGTCTGAAGTCGAGTCTTTGCTTACCAAAGTCTCGCATTGGGGGCGACTAAATCTAGTCCAGTTCAATCCCCAGAAGACACAAGTTTGCGCGTTTACCGCTAAAAAGAACCCCTTTGTCGTATCTCCTCAGTTTCAAGGCACTCCCCTTACTGCCTCAGCCAGTATCGGAATCCTTGGCGTCGACATATCGAATAGTGTGCAGTTTCGTGGTCACTTGGAAGGGAAGGCCAAATTGGCCTCTAAACAGCTTGGCGTGCTCAGCAGAGCGGGACAGTATTTCATGCCGGCGCATCGCTTGCAACTTTACAAAGCGCAAGTTCGGCCCCACATGGAATACTGTTCTCATCTCTGGGCCGGGGTACCCCAGTGCCAGCTCCTTCCACTTGACCGCATCCAGCGCAGAGCGGTTCGAATCGTCGACGACCGAGTTCTTTCTGATCGGCTCGATACACTGGCACTGCGTAGAGATGTTGCATCTCTTTGCGTATTTTATCGCATTTATCACGGGGAGTGCTCTGAGGAATTGTTCGGACTAATTCCAGCCGCTCAATTTCACCATCGCACATCGCGACAAAACTCGCGTTACCATCCATACCATCTGGATGATTGGCGGTCCACCACTGTGCGATTTAGAAGAAGTTTTCTCCCTCGCACGACTTCTTTGTGGAATCAGTTACCACCAGCGAATTTTCCGGACCGATACGACTTAGGAACCTTCAAGAAAAGAGCTTATACTTTTCTAAAAGGTAGGCAACGCATCTGCAATTCCCCTGGTGTTGCGGTTGTTCATGGGCGGCGGTAGTCACTTACCATCAGGTGAGCCGCATGCTCGTTTGCCCCCTATTCTATAAAAAAAAAAAGAGATTCTCCCTCCAGCTACCACACGCATGAGGTCGACACATATGCTCCACCAACCAATACGATGGTAGGTAGCCAATAGGCAGTTATAAGATAATAGTAATAATTCGCCATCAGAAAGGGTTTGTGTCACTGACGTTGCGTGTATACATTTTCGAACATGTATGTCCATCACAGTCTGTTTCAATATTTATTGTACAAAAGGATTCACCAATTTCTCTCAAATGTCTTATTGAATTAGCAGGGGTGTAACCGTTCAAGATTTCTGACATCCGTCTTCCAAGTGATAAAAATCAAGTTGCTTCATGTGGTTGTAATTGTAAATAAGATATAGACAGTTTGCATCAGTGCAACTCAGTTTTCAAACGGCTACCATAGGAGAATTCAAGTTCATGACTATTTGATGCATTTTAATGCATCCTGGAAAACCTGTCACATTAAATGGGAAAAGCAAGTCCTTTTAACTTATGTCATATTCAGAAACAGTTCTCACTTTCACTTTCTTCAAGTTTTGATACATAATATTTGAGAAAATATCTAGACCTTATGTCTACCCTTGGGGGACAGCTCGATCCGCATTTCTCTTCATAAAAGCACCTACTGCGTCTGGGGCTCTCTTTCCATGACCAGATTCACTATAGTTCCACGTAATGGTTTTGATGCAGCTCAGGATATGTGCAAGCATGAAATTAAATAATATATTTTTAATAATAATAATGTCCTTCAGACCGAATTTCGATCATGGCGGCCAGTCAACGGAGATTAGCCATCGGTGTAGGACAGGATTATAGTGCCCAAGTGTATGCATAAGCACAGGTCCACTCTCTATTCCCTCACTCTCAAAGTCCGATGGGACGGTAAACCGACACGACCGGAGAGAGATCAGTCGCAGGACCAACGGCTTTATGTGCTTTCTGAGGCACGGGGGTGAAACACCGCCAACTTCCTGACTCCGGACAGCTACTGAGAATTTCATGATGGAAAAACTCAATAACTGATTTTTTGGCCCCATCCCAGATTCGAACCCGGGACCTCATGATCAGCAGTCGCACTACTACAACCACTAGACCAACGAGGCAGTTATAGATCTTTTTATTATGATACTGACTAGATGGGGTATCAGAAATAAAATGTATAGTGTGAATGTCTGTCTTTGTTTCACCTATATATTCGAGGATAGATACAATGTGAGCCCATACGACTGAAATGACATGGCGCAGGCATTTGTACGGTGACTGACCGTACAAAAAGATTGTATTTGTTGTATCTTCTCATCATTTAGAAAATATATTACTGACGTATATAAAGTCAATTGGTTATAACTACCACCGAAATGGCAGGACTATACTTCGTTACACTTAACTGCATAATTTTTGCTATAATAAATGTGTATAATACACTAAACCTCTTGAAGACGTTCTTTTAGGTTTCTGAAAGCTTTTTGTTGAGCAACTATATTATCACATTGCATGAAATACTCATTCAGTGTTGATTCAAATTTTTCAATACACTTATTCTTGTTATTTTATTGTTTCAGTAGTCCTTATTTTTCTTTCCGTTCCCTGAATCACGTCTTGTTTAGCGTCACTTCCAGAACGTAATTTCAATAGAATTATCAAATTCCTCATAACAGACTTCCTTTTTCTTGCACCCTAAACACGTTCGATGCAAACAATCTACGTCACAACATAGTAAAGCGAGAAGACCTTGGGAAGTCTTAGCTGGTAATATCTTCCTCTGGTACAATCCTTAGACTATTATATCAGTATTTAAATAAAAATTGCATTGCGTAAACAATTATCTCGTGATCGGGAATCAAGAAGCATCACGCAGAATGCTCAATAGTTGATAGTAAAATATGATGTTTTGAGATTTTATTAAATGCAAGTTGAGAAGAATATGGCCAGCAGCTGGCCGACTTCATGGAGAAAGAGGGACTCTTTATGATGAACTCTTTCTTCAAGAAGCGGCCCCACAGGAAGTGGACCTGGTCGAGCCCCGACGGTTCGACAAAAAATGAGATTGACTTCATTATGACGACCAGACGACAACTGTTCAGTGATGTCTCAGTGATCGCGAGGGTGAAAACCGGCAGCGATCACCGAATGGTTAGAGGCACACTGAACCTAAATGTTAAGTTGGAGAGGTCTCGTCTGATGAAGTCAACGCTCCGTCCCCCTCGTGCTCTAATCCAAAGTCCCGAAACCTTTCAGCTCGAGTTACAAAACCGTTTTCAGTGCCTAGAAGACTGCAATGAAGTGGACGATATGAATGACAAGCTCGTGGAAACTGTCCAAGCGGTCGGAGCTAAGTTCTGCAAGACCCACCGCAGAAGAACACAAAAACTCTCCGATCACACTCTTAATCTCATGGCTGTTAGACGGGAGATGAGGCTACATTCTTCAACAGATTTGACAGCATACAGGCAACTGAACAGACAGATCTCCAAATGCATGCGGCGAGACTTACGCAACTTCAATAGAGCTCGTGTTGAAAAACCCATCGAGCGGAACCAAGGCTCCAAAGTCTTTGCCAGAGATCTTTCTGGCAGAAAGAGCCAACTGTCAAAGCTGAAGACCGAATGTGGCAGCATCGTTTCCGGGGCACCTGAGATTTTGAGTGAGATTGAGAGGTTCTATGGGCAGCTGTACACGTCATCGTTGGAGCCACACGCAAGTGTGAGTAACGATCCAAGAGCGAGTCTTATTCGACACTATTCCGAAGATATCCCGGACGTCAGTCTGAGCGAGATTAGAATGGCTCTTCAGCACCTTAAAAACGGCAAGGCCCCAGGCGAGGATGGAATTACAGCGGAGCTTCTGAAAGCGGGTGGAAGACCGGTACTTGAAGTCCTTAAGAAGCTCTTTAATTCCGTCCTCCATGGTGGCATTACACCGGAGGCGTGGAGCAGAAGTGCGGTGGTCTTGTTCTTCAAGAAAGGTGACAACGCTCTCTTGAAGAACTACAGACCGATTTCCCTTCTGAGCCGCGTCTACGTGCTGTTTTCGAGAGTCATTACGAATCGTCTCGCGCGCAGACTTGACGACTTCCAGCCTCCCGAACAAGCCGGTTTCCGAAAGGGCTTTAGCACCATAGACCACATACATACCCTACGGCAAATTGTACAGAAGTCCGAAGAGTACAATTTGCCACTATGTCTGGCGTATGTGGACTATGAGAAAGCCTTTGATTCCGTCGAAATTTGGGCGGTGCTGCAGGCCCTTCAGCGGTGCCAATTTGACTGTCGGTATATCGAAGTGCTGAAGTGTTTGTATAGTAGAGCTACGATGGCTATCCGAGTACAGAACCAGAGTACGAAACCTATCCAATTGCAGAGAGGTGTAAGACATGGTGACGTTATATCCCCGAAACTCTTCACCGCTGCATTGGAAGACGTTTTCAAGCTTCTGGACTGGAAAGGATACGGAATTAACATCAATGGCGAGTACATCACTCACCTTCGATTTGCCGGCGATATAGTCCTCATGGAAGAATCGCTGGAGGAGCTAAGCTTTATGCTCAATGACCTCAATAGTGTCTCCCAACGGATAGGTTTTAAGATGAACATGGACAAAACAAAGATTATGTTTAATGTCCATGTCACACCTATGCCGGTAGTTGTTGGGAGCACTAAGCTCGAAGTTGTTGACGAGTATGTTTATCTGGGACAAATAGTCCGACTAGGTAAGTCCAACTTCGACCGAGAGGTCAATCGACGGATTCAACTCGGCTGGGCAGCGTTCGGAAAGCTACGACACATCTTCTGGTCAGAAATACCTCAAAACCTTAAAACAAAATTGTACAACCAGTGCGTGTTGCCAGTGATGACTTACGGAACTGAGACGTGGTCCTTCACTGCTGGCCGTATGAGGAAGCTCAAGGTCGCTCAGCGAGCTATGGAGAGGGTTATGTTCGGAGTTTCTCTGCGTGATAAACTTAGGAATAAGGATATCCGCAGTAGAACCAGAGTAACCGACATAGCCCAACGGATTAGTAAGATGAAGTGGCAGTGGGCCGGCCATATAGCTCAAGGAACCGACAACCGATGGGGAATAAGGGTTCTCGAGTGGCAGCCTCGTACCGGTAGGCGAAGTGTAGGGCGTCCCCCCACAAGATGGAGTGACGACCTGGTAAGACATGCAGGAAGTCGATGGATGCAGGTGGCTCGGGACCGTGCTTTGTGGCATTCCTTGGGGGAGGCCTATGTTCAGCAGTGGACTTGTGAAGGGCTGTAATGAGAAGAATATCGCTAAGGTATCGCTTTTGGTTATATATCTTTTTTCTTACTACAAATTCCTTCTTCCTAGAGAGTAGGCGACTATTTTCAACATCTGCATAAAATCCTTCAACTTCGTTTATCAGTAATTCAGGAAAAGATTTTTCCAGTGTTTCATTAAATTTATTTACTGTTCGTTTTATTTAAGGAACTATTTTATTTTGATTGGGCATATCTAAATTTCCTTTTTTTAACCTTTACTAGCTCATGCAGTTGTTTCCAATAATGTTCATTCTGTCGCTTCACATTTATATTTATTTTTTTAAGATTATTTACCTCTTTATCTTTTATGTAACGTATGCGTTATAGGTGAAGAACATGAAGGAGATTTATTTGGTTTACGTATTCCTAAGTGAGATGATAAGTCATTGCTCTGTTGAGACATACTGCGCAAAACCCTAGATGGTCCTCGAGTCGCCTCTCCGGTTCTCTGCATAAAAACGGGTTTTATAAAAGTGACGGGTGACAAATGTTTTCATGTAAAGCTATCAATTCAGTATCCGACGTAATGCTGGGACTTTTTTATTTTTGCAATGTGTGATATTTTCATACAGTTGCTTTTTACATTTGCAATGTGTATGGCCTACGCCTCTGCATGCAGGTACCTTTTCAATCCGTAAATCTTGCGCAGTTGCCGCCTTCGCTTTGAAATAAGTGGTGGCATCAGTCTCTCCACATGTTTGGCGTTTTTGCGGCGTATGCAATAGTTTGTGAGTGCCATTTCACATAGTTGCCGTTTCCTGTTGGAAGTCACGAAGTCTATGCATCGCAATAAATTTATCTTCATTTCTTAAAATTTTTAATAATGCAAAGCAGATTATTTATTTACTTAAGATGCATGCTTGTGCATCTGACGTAGTTCTTTCCATGTCTTTTGCTTTTTACATTAGAAATCCAAACGCTAACTTTGTGCCTATGTCAACAGCCACTGGAAGTTACGCAAACGTGGTGCTTATGCCTACAGTGTTGAAGTCTGGACAGCTCGCTGGCGCTGCTGCGGCTTACTGGCGCTGGTGCGGTACAGCGGCTTGCTGGCGCGATTGTAGCGCGGCGGCTCTCTGGCACGGGTACTGCGCAGCGGCTCGCTGGTGCAGTGAGACTGCTTGCCGGCGCGAACGCAGCGGAACCGCTCGCAGGAACGCGTTGAGCTGGTTGGCCTGTGTCTTCAGTGTATAGTACGATCTGTGCCGTGTGCGCAGTGTTCCTCAGAAAAAATTGTTTTATCTAAGACGTGCGTTAAACTCTAGTAGGAAGCGTTGCATACTAAAATCTGATTTGGATTATGTTTTCAATTCTGTAAAAGTTTAGTCTGTATGAAATTTATTCAAAAGGTGACGCACATTGTGTGCTGTTGAATAATAATTGGTAAAGATTTTAAAATAAGAGTTTATCGTTTCATGGTCAGAAAGGGCCGATACGGGAAAGTTACATTAAACCAGTAAGGTTACTTTAGCCTCCACACGAGGTTTGTGGCATGGGGCAAGCCATGCTTATTTTAGGGTGAGTATTTACACATGCATCAGAAATAGCTAACCTAGTGCTTCCTTTCTGAAGGAGTAATATTGAGATACGCTAATGTTGTGACTTGTCAAAAGTAGAAGGCAGCAAGCTAACGTCGTGCCTCTGTCGCGTCTAGCTTCAGTTATGTTAAGCTCGTGACTATGACTTAGTAGATGTTAAGTTATGCTAACGTAGTGCCTATGACTTAATCAGTTATTTTAACCGACTTCAAAAAGGGGGAGTTTCTGAATACGACTGCGTTTTTTATGTGTGTTCCTCAGAACTTTTTTCTTGGTGGGACGATTTTGATAATGATTTTTTTTGTTTGAAAGTTGGTGCTTATCATGTGGTCTGGTATAAATTTGATCAAGATCTGACCAGTAGTTTATGAGTTATTATTAATAATGCGTATTTATTAATAATTGAAATTTAACACAATTTTTTAATTTTACCAGTTGTGTTAAGTTATGCGAACGTTGTGCCTATGACTTACGTTGACGATACGTTGTGCTGATGTAGAGTCATTGCCAAGCGCGTCCCCTGTGACCTACGTGGTACCTGCATCCCCCATGCCGTTGATGTGAAGAGTGAAGACTAATATTTAAAGCTAAAGGGAGTCCGAGTATGGACTCCTCTCAGGAGAGGCCTTGTTGGTAATGAGGGTAGAAAAACATAAAAGGAATTACGAATAAATGAAGGTAGAATGGTAATCTCCCACTTGTTTTAGCAGTATAAAGTATCGCACAGGTGACTAAGAGGCATCAGTCTGCAATTCTAAGAGTCCCACTGTCGTTACTATGTTTTTTTTATAGGAGAGTGGGCAAACGAGCATGCGGCTCACCTAATGGTAAGTGACTACTGCCGCCCATGAACAACTGCAACACCAGGGAGGGCATTGCAGATGCGTTGTCGGCCTTTTAAAAAGGAGTACGCTCTTTTCTTGAAAGTCCCTAAGTCGTATCGGTCCGGAAAAATCCCTGATGGTAATCGATTCCACAAGGAAATCGTGCGAGGAAGAAAACAGCTTCTAAATCGCACAGTAGTGGACCGCCAATCATCCAGATGGTGTGGATGGTATCGGGAGTTCTGCCGTGATGTGCGTTCGTGAAATTTGGCGGCTGGGATTAATCCGAACAATTCCTCAGAGCACTCCCCGTGGTAGATGCGAAAGAAAATGCAAAGGGATGCAACATCTCTTCATAGTGGCAATGAATCGAGCCGATCGGAAAGGACTCGGTCGTCCGTTGTCCGTTGGGGTATTCTACTAGTGTAGGTAAGGGAGTTCGCGTTGCGGAGAGGCTGCCATGTGTATATTGAGATGGGTAGAGATGCTGTTGGTTTGCATACTCTGGTGTTATCATGTAATTGGGCTCCTGATAGTAAGCAGGGTTTAATACTGAGTAGTGTTCTTTTATTTAAATACTTTTGAGAACAATTTCTAACATCAGAAGTGGAATAGTTTCTAAAACAAGATTATGCTTTACCGCCACGCATCAGTGCTACTATAGGAGCCGCAGGAAGAGGTAGGCGGTGAGTCGCTATTATTATCGGCACCCGCATTGATGTTTCCGGCGGCAGTAAAGAGAGCTAATATTGTTACAGGCTGTGAAGCATTCCATCTGAGTCATTCAACGTGACAGCGCATATGTGGCCTTATTTTACTTAATGTTGGCTGCAGGTATCCATAGGCTACGTTAACTACTTATCATCAGATGGACTATAAGTTCCTTTGTCACTTCAGTTTTATGAAAAATGTTTTATGTGTTTTATGTGCCCGCAGTAAGCAGAGTAGAGAGCAGACGAGTATAGTAACAAAAGATACTAAAGCAGACGCGTAAGTCCAGCCACGGCCAGTTTTGGTCTATCGCGAGTGTGCAATGCCGCTTATGTTTTTGTGTACACAGGTCACAAGCAAACTTTCTATAGAAGCTATTTAAAAAGACTGAAGAAAATAAGCTGAATTTATAAAGAGATCATCATCATTATCATCATCATTACAGCCTTTCATAAGTCCACTGCTGAACATAGGCCTCCCCCAAGGAATGCCACAAAGCACGGCCCTAAGCATCCATTGACTTCCTGCATGTCTTACCAGGTCGTCAATCCATCTAGTGGGGGGTCGCCCTAAACTTCGCCTACCGGTACGAGGCTGTCACTCGAGAAACTTTCTTCCCCATCGGTTGTCGGTTCCTCGAGCTATATGGCTGGCCAACTGCCACTTCAGCTTACTAATCCGTTGGGCTATGTCGGTCACTCTGGTTCTACTGCGGATATACTCATTTCTAAGTTTATCACGCAGAGAAACTACGAGCGTAGCCCTCTCCATAGCTCGCTGAGCGACCATGAGCTTCCTCATATGGCCAGCAGTGAAGGACCACGTCTCAGATCTGTAAGTCATCACTGGCAACACGCACTGGTTGTACAATTTCGTTTTCAGTTTTTGAGGTATGTCTAACGAGAAGATGTGTCGTATTCTGCCGAACGCTGCCCAACCGAGTTGAATTCGTCGATTGACCTCTCAGTCGAAGTTGGACTTACCTAGTCGGACTATTTGTCCCAGGTAAACATACTCGTCAACAACTTCGAGCTTAGCGCTCCCAAGAACTACCGGCATAGGGACGTTAAACATGATCTTTGTTTTGTCCATGTTAATCTTAAGACCTATCCGTTGGGAGACACTATTGAGGTCATTGAGCATAGTGCTTAGGTCCTCAAGCGATTCTGCCATAAGGACTACATCGTCGGCAAGTTGAAGGTGAGTGATGTACTCGCCATTGATGTTAATACCGTATCCTTTCCAGTCCAGTAGCTTGAAAACGTTTTCCAATGCAGCGGTGAAGAGTTTCGGGGATATAACGTCACCCTGTCTTACACCTCTCTGCAGTTGGATAGGTTTCATATCACTGATTCTGTACTCGGATAGCCATCGTAGCTCTACTGTACAAACACTTCAGCACTTCGATATACCGACAGTCAAATTGGCACCGCTGAAGGGACTGCAGCACCGCCCAAATTTTGACGGAATCAAAGGCTTTCTCATAGTCCACATACGCAAGGCAAAGTGGCAGATTATACTCCTATGTCTTCTTTACAATCTGCCGCAGGGTATATATGTGGTCTATGGTACTAAAGCCTTTTCGGAAACCACGGCTTGTTCGGGAGGCTGGAAGTCGTCAAGTCTTCGTACGAGACGATTCGTAATGACTCTCGAAAACAGCACGTAGACGCGGCTCAGAAGGTAAATCGGTCTGTAGTTCTTCAAGAGAGCGTTGTCGCCTTTCTTGAAGAACAAGACCACCGCACTTCTGCTCCACGCCTCCGGAGTAATGCCACCATGGAGGACGGAATTAAAGAGCTTCTGAAAAACTTCAAGTACCGGTCTTCCACCCGCTTTCAGAAGCTCCGCTGTAATTCCATCCTCGTCCGGGGACTTTCCGTTTTTAAGGTGCTGGAGAGCCATTCTAATCTCGTTCAGACTGACGTCCGAGATATCTTCGGAATGGTGTCGGATAAGACTCGCTCTTGGATCGTTACTCACACTTGCGTGTGGCTCCAACGATGACGTATACAGCTGCCCATAGAACCTCTCAATCTCACTCAAAATCTCAGGTGCCCCAGAAACGATGCTGCTACACTCGGTCTTCAGCTTTGACAGTTGGATCTTTCTGGCAGACAGATCTCTGGCATATACTTTGGAGCCTTGGTTCCGTTCGATCGTTTCTTCAATACAAGCTGTATTGAAGTTGCGTAAGTCCCGCCGCATGTATTTGGAGATCTGTCTGTTCAGTTGCCTGTATGCTGTCAAATCTGTTGAAGAATGTAGCTTCATCTCCCGTCTAACAGCCATGAGATTAAGAGTGTGATCGGAGAGTTTTTGTGTTCTTCTCCGGCGGGTCTTGCAGAACTTAGCTCCGACCGCATGGACAGTTTCCACGAGCTTGTCATTCATATCGTCCACTTAATTGCAGTCTTCTAGGCCCTGAAAACGGTTTTGTAACTGGAGCTGAAAGGTTTCGGGACTTTGGATTAGAGCACTTATAAAGACGTATAAAGAGATATTAACTATATATTCAAATTCTTGGTATTTTATGGGCATGATGCTATAGAAATCTGCTGCACAAAAATTGACGAACTTTAAATCCTTACTGCTTCTTGGGAATTGAAATTTTTCCATGTCAAGAAGTTATCTATATCTATACAAATAAATAAAATTGAAGTGTCTGTTTGTAATGTCAAAATACCAGCTTTTTATTAAATGCATATGAAATTATATACGGTACTTATAACAAAAACACAATTTTTTAAATTTTTGTCTGTCTGTCGGTCTGTCTGTCTGTCTGTCTGTTTGTTCCGGCTAATCTCCGAAACGGCTGGACCGATTTCGACGGGACTTTCACTGGCAGATAGCTGATGTTGTAAGGAGTAACTTAGGCTACTTATATTTTAGAGAGAGAATTAGGGTTCCACGCAACATAATTAAAAACCTAAATTGCACGCGGGCGAAGTCGCGGAGAGCAGCTAGTCTAATAATAAAAAATTTAAAATTTTGTACAACCGCCTTATTAATAAGGATAACTCAACAAAAGTTCAAACGATGACAATGACCGAGTGTATTCTATGCAGCTTTCATCATGTTCGTACTAGCAGGGCGCAACGACGATTGGAATCCCCCCTCTAGCAGATCGCGCCGATGACTCAGGTGTGCTTAGCGGTTTCTTAGACATATGGCGAAAAGGAAAGATAGGGGAAATGTGTCAGTCAACAAAATGCAAAGGTGTACTTTGGCGCAACCACATATAATCTCAGAAATGTATGTATGTAAAAATAAACATTAAGTTACACATGAACAACAACAACAACTTGAACTGCATACAACATAAGTAATTACGAAGCCATTATTCGAAAACTTTATATTGACAGGCAAATTTATTTTAGGCATTTTCTCAAATAATCCTTTCACCAGTAAAACGTCTCATACACGATCCACTTTCACGTACGTCCAGTCTACTCATTGTGGTTTTGCATCGTGCATCGTGCATAACCTTTGCGGGACGTACGTCAAGATGAATCGTTTAACGAAACAATTTAATTTTTCTCATTTTTGGACGCAAATGGCTACCATGCTAAAAAAAGGTAAAATAGGAAAACGGATAGTGGGATTATAGGTTTTCTTTTTATAGGTACATAAACACATCGTCTTTTGGATGTAAAACACAGAGTTTTTCGATAATCAAACTATAAAAGCCCTTAACGAGGCACAGTCGTCCTTATGTTATTGATAAGATTTTTTTTTATGGGATAAGGGTGACAAACGAGCACACAGTCCACCTGATGGTAAGTGGTTGCTGTGGCCCATAGACATCTACATCTATCCTCGTTTGCGAATAAAAATGCAGATGCGTTGTCACCTGTGAGGACTAAGATGGAATGCCTCATTTCCAGTAAAAAGGGCCTGCGGCCACCTGCACTCACCAAGCGAAACGCAGAGGTAAACCTCTACTTCACGCTGGTATTCTGTGAGGTCGTGGTACCACCCCGGTTCGAGCCGGCCCATCCGTGCGACAGCAAAAGCTGCCGCGTGGCTCTATCACTGTTAACAGTTTACATAATATTATATGATTTTTATTGCCTTTCGATCATTCATTTATTACTGACATTAAAAGTCCACAGCTGAACATAGGCCTTCCCAACTGATTGCATCATAAGGGAGATAATTGCTATAGTTGCCACGCTTGGTTGGCGGGTAAGAAAATATTTTAATTCTTGGAGTTGTTATCAGGATTATTGTTTTTACGTGGTAGAGCCATGCTGCAGCTATATTATTAGTATAGTTGTAGCACGTATGGGTCGGCTCGACCGGGGAAGGACCACGCTCTTACAGAATACCAGCGTAAAATAGCAGCTTAATGCTGCTGTGTTTCGTATGGTGAGTGTAGAGAATCGGAGACCAGTTTTACTGGAAAAGAGGCATTCTATCTTAGTCCTCACGGCTGACAACGCATCTGCATTTTAATTCGATATCGAAGATAGATGTAAATGTCTATGGGCCACAGCAACCACTTACCATCAGGTGGACTGTGTGCTCGTTCGTCACCCTAATTCTATAAAAAAGATGCTGCTACCCATCTACCATTTTATTTCCCTCTGTCGCCTCTTACGACACCCACGAAATGATATTACTTACTCTTATGCCGCCACTTCAAGGCGCCTTTGTTTTAAAACCAATATTTTTTTTATTCATCCGCGGGTATTTACCTCCTTGTCCATTAGTATTTAGGGTTATTGGTTTAGGGTTGTTAAAGTATATTCTAAGTCTATGGTTATTAATAAATTTAAATAAATAATATTTTACAATAGTATTTATTGAAATTTATGCTTTTGATATTGATTGGTTGGTGAAACACATTCAAAATTCTAGTAAGGAGATATCCAACAGCCTTTTATTTTGCTCATTATTTACTTCGACGAAAAAAGTGTATTCGTAGTTTTTTTTTTAGTAAAAGTTCATTTTTATTATCTTTTTATGTTAAAAGTAAATTGCTAAGAATACTCTTACTTAAAATGTTTCTTTACTCCCTTAGTTTCTTTCGACCCTCGTCATTTGGCACGTATGCATTGAATTATACATGAAAGCTCCATGAAATGGTCTGACATATTTTATTTTTATAAACATTTATATGTTTTATGAGTAACTACCTAACAGGATGGGAAACAGACGTATTTAATGTTTGAAATAGTTCTTATTTCAAAAAAAAAATATATTGAAAATGGTAATAATTAAAAAAAACTGTTCATTTATTCGTTTTATTTTTTTCTATTGTCGATAATATATCAGATTTTCAAAGACAATTTCTTACATTTCTGAGATTATATGTGGTTGCGCCAACGTACACCTTTGCATTTTGTTGACTGACACATTTCCCCTATCTTTCCTTTCCGACATATGTCTAAGAAACCGCTAAGCACACTCGAGTCATTGGCGCGATCTGCTAGAGGGAGGATTCCAATCGTCGTTGCGCCCTGCTAGAAGGAACATGACGAAAGCTGCATAGAATACACGCGTTCATTGTCATCGTTTAGACGTTTGTTTGGTGCACATGACTAATTGAGAAGAAATCAGAACTGTTCCATTGTGAATAAATTTAGTGTCATCATAGCTCATGGTGTCCGCAGCAAGCAGTAGTCACGAGATACGAGACGCGCCGCTCTTCTCAAGGTGCTGTACTTTACTCATACTTTTCATGAGCTGTTTTATTTCTTGTTCTTAAACCGCAGCAGCTCCTCAGTCTCTCTTCGCTCAGTCAACGAATTAAATTAATTTTAGCGCACCCGCACCGCCATATGCACTATTTTATTTTGGTTCCTTCGATCATAATTGTTGAATATTTTAATTTCGGTTCCTTCAAGCCGTATCACGCCGAACCAATATTATTAGTTACTCCGAGCCGGAGTTGTTGTTCATAATTGTTGTTCATAATTGTTGAACTGTAATTTGGATAATACACTTTGGTTTAGTCGCGCCTAAGTACCTCAGTAAATTTTAGTTTCGCTTCGCACTTATATATATATTTGATTTGTTTGTTATTAGTTCATACTACAAATAACCGCTTTCTGTATTCACCGGCACACATTACATGATTTATTGTTGTTTTGGAACCGATTCTCATCACCTGGTAGGTAATAGTTATCTCCTCGTAAATAATAAATACGCCGTTTTTCTCTGTTCTGCACTGCTATGAGATTTGTTCTTATTGAGTTTTGCACAGCAACATGGCGGTAAATGCAAACGAATTGCGACTTAAAAGATTCGAAGATTTATCATGCAGCATGAAGCGAGTTGCCAGGCGGCTCAAACCTGTATCTCAGAGTGACGTGAAGCCAGCAGTACAAATACACACACGCGATGTGCCTAAATTGCCACCTATTGATATTCCAATATTTAATGGTGATATTAAACTTGGCCGTTATTTTTCGCTAGCATTCTATACATAATAATTCCTCTATCGGATTCTAAAAATTATATAATTTAATTGGCATGTTAAGTGGTAAGGCGCAATCTATATGTGCCGGCATCATACCGACCGCCGATAACTATTTAATTTTCTTATCATTGAAAAATAAATACTGAGATATACGTATGTTGGCTTTTTCGTATTTGGACGAAATATTTGATTTTAGAGCTATGTCGTATGCTAATTTTTATAATCTCGAATTATTTTTTGATAAATTCGCAACGTCGGCAGCTGTTATCAAAAATTTTAAAGATCTTATGGATTTTCTATATTTGCATA